>LHCL01000002.1:302545-902545 GCA_001305275.1 Talaromyces verruculosus
GCGGTGGCTGTGGTGGTTGTGGTGGTTGTGGCGGTTGCGGTGGTTGAGGTGGTTGAGGTGGTTGAGGAGGTTGAGGAGGTTGTGGCGGTTGCGGTGGTTGTGGAGGTTGTGGTGGCTGTTGTGGATTGCGAGCAACTAGAGCAATCTCAGACTGACAAATTCCCTCAGCCTGCGACGGCAGTACTTGGCAGACGAGACCAGGGCAGCATTGGATTTCAGAAGGCACGCAACGTTCAAGTTGGACGCTGCATTGCTGCTGGCGCGTTTTCAGAACAGGTGCGGCCGAGCCCAGGCCCAAGAGGAGCCCGAGAAAGGTGATAAACCGCATGAGGACTCCAGAACGTAGAAAGGTACCAAGTCAGGCTTCAAGGTCGGTACTTGGAGACACAAAAGGGATGTTGATCGGTAGACATTGTGCTTTTATAATGCTCAGACACACAATGCTATTCACTTTGCAAGTATGTATATCCTGACGCAATTGACATTGGGCTGGCTGATTCTACATTCAATGATCAATACGTGAGGCAATAGACTCTTGCATGCTGATATGTAGAAAGTTGCATTGACCATGGTTGTTCAAATACACTCATTGCAGTTTGAACCAAGGAGAGAGGAGAGTCAAGAGAGTTGACTCTATTGTTCAGGAAATTCAAAGCTGCAGAGGAGACAGAGGCGATGCATAAGCACTTCTTAATACAAGATTCCTTGAATGTAAAGTCACTGATTACTTGGAACTGTTCACCATCAGCTCGGTTTGTCCATGACATAGAAGAATCTATTGTCTATTAAAATGTACCCCGAGTTCTTGATTTCGATGATCTTCACTGCATCTTGACAATTACCTAATATGGTGTGTCCCACATTTGATATCCACCAGCACGGACCATTCACACAGGTTATGTTGACATCAACGACACAATGCTCAGTCCTAAGTTCCGACCAGGTGGTTGACCGTATGCCATAGTCCAAGTTAACCTACCAGTCAGTGTGTGGACTGGCAAATGCGTAAAATCCTGACATGGCAGACGCGGAAGTCTTCTCCGGACATGGATTGGATAGTTGCTATCCAATCCGACTGCATCCTGCAGGTTCAATTTTGAGCATCCATCAGTTGACACCCACGCTGGTCGAAGATCCCTAGATCTAGACCATTTCCGTCAATATTCTCCGAGTAGCCCTGGAACGTAGATAGAAGTTGTGCCAACCTTAACGTCGAACGGAATATAGATGAAAGAGTATACCTGAGAAGGATCAATATGACTAGTCAATATCTTCTTAATAGGATCCTTAGTCGAGATAAGGCCAAGAAATGAGACCAGGAATACATCAATTGATGTAGAGTTGATACTAAAAGCTTCATTTTATCAAACTGTTGACTGATGGTCTTTTCTACAATATAGAATATTTATTCTCTTCTCCGTTACGCTTCTGCTCGATTTTACATCATTATTAAATTCCTATATCATCTCAGCATCTAGAATGATTAATACATTACCTTGAGATACCTAGTGGAGCCAAGGAACAGAGACTGGAAGGTCCGTGGTATTTAAATCAATTTGTCGTTGTTACACGTCAACTGGTGTCTGCAACATTTGTCGAGATGATTTGATATCAAATATAATTCGGATGCGAATTTGCAAATCTTCAAAGCGCTTGGTCTAAATTTCTCTTTTCAGTTTAGATGTAGATGGCTTGGCTATAAGTTGATTATCCGGCAATATGCGTATAAATCGAAAAGGCCACTGGTCGTTGATTTGGGATATTGTCATTGACAACTTCATGCAAATGAGCCGCAAGATTTTGTAGACATTCGGAGATACTTTGGTGTGGGAAATATTTGAATCCAGACCATTGAAGAATCCGAGGATCAGCTTGATGGGGACAGACATTTGAGGCGTTCCATATCCTCTGGAACCCGATTTGATTCAGAAATTGAAGCATCGAAATTCCCGGTCCATGCTACAACGGGCAAATTTTGGCCGATTCTACCGCAATCCACATATCACCAGACAGACATTTTCCATGAAAATGTCCCCAGTCATAAAGCAGTGAGACACTTCGAGAATTGACAATTCAAAATCAATGGCGCTTGGTGTATTTTCAACGATACTCAAGGTTTTTCCCAATCCAAAAGCACAAAGGGGAAATTTAAACTTGAGGCTTAATCCGATGTCAACATAGAGTTTCATAGTGTCATACTGAGTCGTTCATTGCCCACAAACTGTAGACTAGAAAAAATATGCCTCGTTCAGATGAATTGACTTTGCGGGAGAAGTCATTGAATTTTCGATCCAGATTTTGAAAAGGTTTATGATGATCCATGGTGAGACCTTCTCTCACTTGTACGTCTATCATGAGTTTGTGGACTAAATTTCATCAATCCGTGAAATGCCGCCTTTTTCCCTCGTCACCTTTTCAGATTGGTCTTTAGACAGTTCTAGACCTAAAGCTGGACATTAGATCGTCTCCTTCCCAAATGTACACATACTACTACGTATGTATACAGATCGATTTTCAAACCCTAGTGGGGCCCCCTTGATCAGCCAGATATAGATAGTATGTACCTGGGTATAGAGCACCTTTGTATCAGAAAAATAAACGACATATCTGCTTGTCACGGCACACCCTATTGGCCATGACTAAAGAGGAGAGTGTTGGGGGTATGTAGTTAGTTGTTTCCAAATGTAGAGGTCATCCATGAGGCCAGTCTATGCTGCCTTGGGGTTAAGGCACTACTAGCATCTAAGAGGAAAGGCGTTACAGGAGATTGAGCTAAACCCAAAAGGGCAGGAGGCGAGGAGTTGAGTTGCGAACCTCTCTAATCATTAATAATTATAGTAGTTACATACTAAATAGTAAGTTATTCCTATAACTAATAAATAAGGATAGTAATAAGAAATATGAAATATTATGTCTAGTCACGGTTTCTATCTTTACATCAGGGGAAGTCTGGTATGTACATCCTGGGTTAATCACATCCATCCATTCGCGGGACGACTGAAACCGTTCAGGCTTCACTTCGTGTCAGATGTTAGGTTTCTCTTTTCTGGCATTTAAGGATGCTACTTCGCTGATTATCAATAATATTATTCTTCTTTTATTTACATATCATGATATTGCCTTGCTATTGAGCTTCGGGTTGCTGCACTTCTTCTATTTACGAGAGACACCGTTACATTGCTACAGACGCATCACAATCTCGCAATATAATATTCAACAATAGTGCGAAAGAGAGCCTAGCGACTATAGCATCCGATCGCTGGTACGATACGAGAGCTTCACATGCGCCTGACGATCACAACAAGATGGAGAAAATCGCAACAACACCGCGTCTCGTTACGCCCCGACCCGCTCAAAAATGGTACGAACACTTCAACCTCGACCTCATCATCAAAGTCCTCAACCAAACGTTCCTCCACCCTTTCGTCGCATGGATCGTCGTCCTGTGTCTCCGCGCCCAAGTCACACCCACCGATCACCCGGCATGGATAGCCGCGGTAGCGTACGCTTCATTCCTGACGCTGCTCACAGCAGCGAACATTCTCAATCGTCGGTTAGCGTATGGTCTGCCTCGTGAGGTGGAGCCGAGTCATGAGGTTATTGTGATTACTGGTGGGGGAAGCGGGTTGGGCCAACTCATTGCGCAGATTTACGGGATGAGGGGTGCGAGTGTTGCGGTGTTGGATATTAAGGAAGTCAGTGAGGTGGATGGGTGGGATGAGCTGTCGGGTGTTGAGTATTATCAGTGCGACGTGGGGAACAGGAAGGCCTTGGAGATGACGGCTAAGAAGATCGAGGAGGATGTAGGTTTTCCTATGATTTTGGTATTGCTAAACTAAGCTGACTATGATATACAGCTGGGAAGACCGACAGTGCTCATCAATTGCGCCGCGGCGTCTGTACATGGCGTGCCATTGCTATCACTAACTCCCGGATCCATGACGAAAACAATCCAAACGAACCTCCTAGCGCCATTCAACCTGATGCAAATCTTTTTACCGGCGATGCTGGAAACCAACATGGGCGGCGTCATAGTGAATGTGAGCTCTGTTCTGGGCTATCTCACAGCTGCCGGTCTATCGGATTATTCAGTCAGCAAAGCTGGCTTGAGCGCGCTTCATAAATCACTCGAAGCTGAGCTAAGAGCTTCCGGACATGACGATAAGATCAAGACGCTGTTGGTGGAAACGGGACAACTGTCGACACCCTTGTTCAATGGAATTGAAACACCTAGTCGATTCTTTGCCCCGGTTCTTGAGCCTATTCAAGTCGCATATGAAATTGTGTCGGCCATTGATAATGGCCAAAGCGGTGTCATCAGATTGCCCGCCTTTGCCAAGTTGGTAAACTGGTATGCTGTACTGCCTGCATCCATCCAAAGGCTCGCCCGTCACCTGAGCGGAATTGACGCCGCCGTTGCGAAAGCGTATAACCGCAACGTTCTCCAACCAGAAAGTGTGCAAGAGAGTGGATCAGAGAGCGATGTATGAAGACAGGATACAAAATGTGACCTCAATCTATCGAAGTAGTGGGACGTCAACGAACATCGGATACAACTCGCAATCTTGCATATGAACCTATTGTTCAGTCGCCAAAACCACCTTCTCTCGCTCAGCTCGCTGAGGCATGCCTTTCTTGGTGTGTTTCCGAACATTGTCCGCTCTTCTTTTGATAGCCGCAAGCTCCTCCTTCTTGATATCTCCCGCTTTCTTGATAGCCTTGGGCACATGGCGGTAATTCTTAATTCTTCGGATCTCTGGCATGTGAGAGTACCTGCGGATAAGAGCCTGGTCGTATTCGAGTTTCTGTCGCTGCTTGGCGCTTTTGATGCCGGCTCGGGATGATGCGTTGGTGCGCCAGATACGGATGTTTCCATCGTCGGATCCAGACAAGACATAGTTGTTATCAGGAGTGAACATGGCCGAGAAAACTCTGTATATAGATGATGAGTAACGACCTAAATGTTGAGGATTAATGAATAGACTCACCTCTGCATTCGCTGCGTATGGTAAACATCTCTAGAGCGACCCTGGTTTCTGTTGAACAGTCGTATAGTGCGGTCGTAGGACGCTGTAACCAATTCTTCACCAGTCGGACTGAACTCGACATCCATAACGGCGGCAACATGGTCTTTGTAGATGTTCAATGCGCGATCCATCTTGCGCATATCGAACATGTACGCATTATGATCTTCATTGGCGACAGCAAAGTTGAATGCTTCCATAGGGTTCCAAGAAATGGCGTTGGATGCGAGTGTAAGGATAACCTTGGCCACTGGTGTCGAAGTTCGCAAATCATAGACAACGACAGAGCGATCGTTTGCTGTCGAGCCAAGAATTGAGGTTTCCGTCTGGTTAAAGGCGACGGATGTGATGGTGTCGGTACTAGTCGGCCAATGCAGCGTTTGGGATGCATTTGCAGAAGGCCGAGACAGATCGTAGATAGAGATGACAGACGACGCTGCAGCAAATGCATTCTCATCGCGATGATGTGATACACTGGTGAATGGAGTTTGACCGAGGAAAGTCGCTAGTGGTGGTGCCTCTGGCGAAGAGTTATAAGGATCGAAAAGCTTGACGGTTTTGTCGCTAGCGCAGGAAAGGAGTTTGCGGTCTGGCGTCCAGCAAAGACCCTTAACAATATTTTCATGTGCTTGTGTGTTCCATACTTCGTTTTTTGTCTCCATATCCCATACCTTGACGACTCCATCACCCGAACCACTTGCGAAACGCTCCAAAGAACCTGGGTCTTTGGCCATGGTATACACACCGTCAATATGTCCCCTGCCTAGCTGGCCGATAAAAGGTGCAGCAAACATGCGATCCATCTTGGTAGCTGTCAAGGCTCTGGTATATTCTCGTGCTCGCTCAAATGGATGCTGTGCTGGGTCTAGGTTTCTTTGCAATCTTGCAACGCTCGATCCAGGCGCTTGCTGCGAGGCAGCAGAGCGCGAAAGGGCTTTGATTTTCTGTCATGGTTGTTAGTACAGAATGATCTGGAAATTTGGAATAATAAAGCCAACACACCATTTTGAGTGAATTGTGGTTAATCACAAATTGCACATGAAGAGAAAATAAATTCGAGACTGGCGGAGATAAAAATATTTGGAGGCCCCGCTGCGCAGAGCTGATTGGCTCCTTCCGTGGCTGCCGCAAGCTCGCAGTTGGCAGCTCAAGTGACGCTTGCCCAGAGCTCTTTGTTGATCTCCAACTACCACCTTCAAGTCAACCCATCACATACGAAACACACTGATACATCATCACGAACCCTCTATTCAGAAATATCTGACCTTCATATAGACAGCTCACCCTCTTCGGCTGCGCTCGCATCCGACATCGACCACATCATGGCCTCCACGTCCGCCAGCGAGCGTATCGAGGGAGCAAAGTCACTTGCATCAAAGGACCCTGCCAAAGCCGAGCAAATATACCGGGATGTGCTGTCAGGCGGCATTGGAAAGACCGAATCGGCGTCAAGAGACTACGAGGCAGCTCTTGTTGGGCTGGGAGAGCTGTACCGGGATAACAAGAAGGCACATGAGCTTGCTGAGCTAATCAAGACGAGTCGTGATGCTTTTTCTTCTTTTGCAAAGGCAAAGACAGCTAAGCTAGGTGGGTCGTTACTTCTCGAAGGTACGGTTTATCTCTAACATCATATAGTGCGACAGCTCTTGGACCTGCTGAGCGAGATTCCGAACACGATCGAGATTCAAGTCGCCGTCATCAAGTCATCGATAGAATGGGCAGTCTCCGAGCGGCGATCCTTCCTCCGACAGAGCTTAGAAACACGCTTAGTCGCGATTTACATGCAGAAGCAATCCTACTACGATGCCTTGACTTTGATCAACTCCCTGCTCCGGGAGCTGAAGCGGCTGGATGACAAGGTTGTGTTGGTGGAGATCCAGCTTCTGGAATCACGAGTCTATCATGCTCTCGGAAACCAGCCCAAGGCACGCGCAGCCTTGACTTCAGCTCGTACCTCCGCCTCGGCCGTCTACACTCCTCCTACCTTACAAGCTGGTCTCGACATGCAGAGTGGAATGTTACATGCAGAAGATAAAGATTTCAACACAGCGTATTCGTACTTTATCGAGGCTCTCGAGGGTTATAGCTCCGTTGATGACACAGAAAAGGCCACAGCAGCACTGCAGTATATGCTTCTTTGCAAGATTATGCTCAATCTTGTGGATGATGTGACGAATCTCCTCGGCTCAAAGCAAGCATTGAAGTATGCAAGCACACGACTTGAGGCCATGAAGGCTGTTGCTCGTGCTCACGCCAACCGATCTTTGGAAGAGTATGAGAAGGCACTTTCAGACTACCGATACGAGCTTGGCGGCGACGTCTTCATCCGCAACCACCTCCGCCGACTCTACGACGCTATGTTGGAGCAGAACCTTATCAAGGTCATTGAGCCTTTCAGCCGAGTAGAGATCGATCACATTGCCAAGATGGTTGGCTTAGACACTCAACAAGTGGAAAGGAAATTGTCGCAGATGATCCTAGACAAGGTCATCGTCGGTGTGTTGGACCAGGGGGCCGGCTGCTTGATCGTCTTTGAGGAAACAGAGAGGGATAAGGGCTATGATGCAGCATTGCAGACGATTGAGAAGTTGAACAACGTGGTGGAGGTTCTGTACGCTAACCAAGCGTCCATGTTGGAATAGACATTTGCTGCTATGTAATCATACAACGTTGAGAGCGATTAACCAAGTTCGCATATGCAATAAAATAGTTCAGCCGTGAAAATTACAATCAGTAAATAAATTAGCTCCTAAGTCTTTCTATATCCTCTATATATCGTTAAATGTGGAGTTACTGGTATGTGGCTAAATCGGGTTAGCGCCGTGTCGCGAACGTTTCTGCGATCTGCCGCCCTGGACGTTCATCTCGCGACTTCAACACTTCGTTGTATTGGTCTGACAGCCGCCCACTTGTCTCGTCTCTTACTGCCACCGCTATTATCAAAGACGGATTTATATCTGGTTGTGCGACACCGACCACGTAACCGCCAACATGGCTATGAACGCCCCAATGCAGCCCAATTATCCTCGTGGCTACCCTCAGGCCTCGCAGCGCTCACCCGCCGCACCTCGTCGCGGAGCTCCAGTGCCAGGTTTGTATTCTCTGAGCATATTTGACAACGTGGTCCAATAGATTAAAGGCTAATTTTCGATTTCTGTGATAGGTCCCGGTGTGCCCATGCCTCATCAACAAGTCGCTCATCCTCAGTACATGGCTGCCGCAGCAGCAGCAGCAGCTCACCAACGCGGTATGCCTCCCGTCAACGACCATCTCAGGCGTAGCCGAAAACCTACCGAAAAGAACATGCCAGATGGCATCGAGGAATATGTCATTGGCGATGGAGTGCAAGAGTACAAGAAGTTACAAAACATAGAGAAACGTCTGGACTCGTCCATGGTCAGAAAGAGATTAGACATTCAAGATTCGTTGGGCCGATCCGTTAAACGGTACAAGACTCTGCGTATCTGGATATCAAATACGACTGAAGGACAGGATTGGCAACAAGGCGAACAGAACGGAAACGGTGAAGGACCTGGTGCGGGCAGATACAAAGTGCGAATCGAAGGTCGAATTTTGGACGACGGTAGTGCTGATGTGACTGTCCCGGCTGAGGACAGCGATTCCGAGGAGGAGCAAGAAGAAGTCGTGGCTAGTGAAGGAGGCGAAGACGCAGAAAAAGCCAAATCAAAAAGACCACAACGCCCACGACAGAAACTGTCGCATTTCTTCAAATCGATCACAATCGACTTTGACAGGACAAACAGTGTAAAGGAAGCCGACTTGTCACCTATCACATGGACCAAACCTCAAATCCCTCCCACTGCTGTATCTCTACCACCGTCTGCGGACTTTGATGAAATATCCTTTTCCCGCGCCGCTCAGGAGAATGTCAATTTCACCCTGACCCTCGTCCGAGATGAGCAGCCTGAGCGGTTGAAGGTGAGCCAGGAGCTGCAGGAGGTCATCGACATGGAAGAGGCTACGAGGAGTGAAATCATCTCTGCTCTCTGGGATTATGCACAAGTCAAGGGACTCCAAGAGGATCACGAAAAACGTCTCGTCCGCTGTGATGCGAAACTGAGAAATGTATTCACTTCAACCCCCTTTGACGATTTCCAACTTGCTAACCGCGTCATAGATTTTCGGCCGTGACCAGATCTTCTTCCCTGCAATCGTCGACGTGATCGGAAACATCACCGCACCCCTCGACCCTATCAAACTTCCCTATACAATCCGCGTGGATCGAGAGTTCCACAACAACCCAACACCCACAATCTACGATATCCGCGTCGCCATGGACGACACCCTCCTCCAGAAAATGGTCTCCCTCACCACAAACCCGCAGTACGCCACCTCCCTCCGCACCATCAGCGAGCTCGACGACCGCCTAGCCATCATTATCCAGGCGATCATGCACTCCAAGGCCCGCCACTCATTCTACACTTCCCTCAGCCGAGACCCCGCGAACTTTGTGCGTCGTTGGATCAGTTCGCAGCGTCGGGACCTCGAGACTATTCTCGGAGAAGCTGTTCGTGGTGGTGGGGAGGATGGAAGTGGCCCTGAGTTTCGACGGGGTGGTGCTAATAGTGCCTGGAATGCGCCTGTGGCGAGAGAAGCGGTGCGGTACATGCTTGCTCGTCCGGAGGCTAACACCGTGTATCGATAGATCTGTGATCTGTCGTAGGGGTTTCAGATGTACTTTTATTGATTGTATTGGAAACGACTTTTTATTTCTTATGTTTCTGTTATGGCCAGGTAGTTTGGGCGCGCAATATGTGTGGATTACTTTCTTTCTTTGTTTGTGTCAAATATGAAATTCTAATCAAGTCATGGAATAAATGTATAAGAATGATTTCTTCACCAATAAACTAGATACGACACCTAATCCATGTACTGTCTGACTGGTGCTATCTGTAGCTGAGGTGGGTTTCTTGCTCTGTTGATACTAATTCTAGCAAAAGTAATCATAATGAACTAAATACAAACGTAGATACAAAGACAAACCTGAATCATTAGGCAACAGCGACTTTGCGCTGTTTCAGCGCCTCTCCTCCTTCCGTAGTCTCAACACCCGTCGCAGCGGGAATAGCAAGCTCAGCGCCATCCCCAGTCTCGAAATATCCCAGCTCTTTCTCCAGTTTTTCAGCTGCATCCAGAACATACGCAGGTTCCTTGACCAAGCCAGTCTCCTTCTTTTCAGCGGGTTGTTGACGGAATCGTTTCAAGACCGCATCAATCATTTGCGAGAACCAGTAGAAATTGAGCGAGTTGAGGATCAAGTTCGAAACAACGTACGCAATTGGCAACCACTGCGGAAGTGAGACATCGGTGAAATAGTGAGCAAACTGCGAGATCTCGGCATTGGCTCGGAGGCAGCTGTCATCCGCGCACAGAGCCCCGCCTTCACCGAGCTTGAAGATGGGTGCGTTGGTGGAAACGCCGTCGAGGAATGGCGAATGGGTCATGGACCGACTTTGTTTCCATGCATGCCACATATCGCCGTAGACAATAAGGGATTGCCATGTGCCCCAGACGAGACGGCAAGAAAAGAAGACAACCAGAAGCATCATGCCGTTGTACCATTGCAGTTTGCTGCCAGTCATGTTGACCTTGTCCAAGAACCAGTGGATATTGAGGAATGGGCTGGAGAGTTCGTAGAGGATGAATGTTGGGGCGTAGTAGTTGACGAACGGTCTCTGCATAGATACCAATGTTAGACATGACCTAAAGGAAAGCCAAGAAAGAAGCAAGACTTACGAATCCAAGACTAAACACGCACAAAGCGCTGATGGCATGAAACAGCATCCCAACCCCAAACAGATTGATATGCAAAGTACTGACGATAAGGTCATAAATAAAATAGCCCGTCGCAAGAGCTTGTACAAGCCCATTGGCACCGGTATATCCATGCACCCGCTCATCGATATTCATTCTCTTCCTCTCTTCATCCGTAAACATGACCCATAGCGCGATGACGTTGATGAGCACACTCTGCACAAACGACACGACGTGGATATCCCAGTTTAGACGTGTGCGTTTGGGCAGCTGTGGATAGTATCGAGGAAATAATACAGTGGAGAGCCATGGCGAGATGTAGGAGTGGGTGAGTTGGTAGAATGCGAAGGCGTAGATGACTTCGTGGATGTGGTAGGGGAGACTGTATAGGCGTAGGTATTCGGCATAGGGTGTAACAAGGCCCTGCAGCCAGGCCGGTGGAGGGGGTAGTGGATCTAGCATGTTGCTAGGTCTTGCCTGGAAGGCAAGGATGAGGTTGTTCTGTCGAGTTGACTAGACGGAGAACATGTCAACCGAAAAGGAGGAGGAGAACGACTGCAGAGTCAAAGAATAAAGGAGTTATCAAAATATATATCGAGAAGGAAGGAACATCCTCCTGATCAAGCTCCTAGGAATGTTGAGGTCACACTTGACTTCGAGAATGGATGAAATGAAATGAAATGAAGCAGGTGAGCAAAGAAGCTCGTGGCGGGCAAGTGGCCGAGGCTGCGTGGATGCGTTGGGGACAGTTGTAGCCAATCAGGTCGATCGCTGTATCAACCACCACAGGCAGCACTTGGCTACGTACTCCTTTTCCGTATTTATTAGAACCTACTACGTAGAGGAGGCTGACAGCGTGACAAGTCTAGAATTCTAAGGCGGAAATGAGATGGGGTTTTGCGATAACAATGAAGCTGACAGAGTCACGCGACCACCTAGCCACACCAACCAGGAACAAGTCATACGAACACCTCAAGTTGAAAGTACCAAATTCAGCAGATGCTTAAATCGATGGACTAACATACTAGATAGGTTGCAGCATATTTTCTGCTGCTTTATGTGGTGTATAGATCGAGAGCTCATCATGGCGAGCGATGTAATACTAGCTGCACGGACCGCTGCTTATTTCCACTACAAAAGCTCTACATCCTAAGTATAACTACGTAGTACGAGTGTCAAATCAAGTCATCATCATTTGCAGGGCTAACAACCAGGTGCAATACTCCATACAGTCATACAAACAAAGGAGAGACATGATAATAAAGGAAACGAAAAACAAACATAAACCAAAAAATCGTCCGGCTTTGCAGACAGTGCTCAGAGAGGTATCAATAGGGAATTAAACATAATCAATCTTTTCGCTCAATCTAATCAAACAAACATTTTCGGGAGCAAGCAATCACATAAAAGTAGAGTTGGCTGGCGTTACACATTGATAGGACGCTGGATGTCGCTTCCTAAACCGCTGTCGTTCTGACCAGGGATTTTGAATCCAGGAGGCGCCTCGAGTTCGGATAGATCTTCTTCAATGGCAGAGTGCTCTTCGTGCTCGTCAATAGTGGTCTGATAGTCGCCTTCATCGTCAACACTTTCATCGTGTCGATCGTCGTGGTCTTCAGGATCTTCTGCGTCAGAGTGCTCCGATTCTTGCTCGGATTCCTGCTCATATGATTGATCATGGTGCTCGGCCCCATCTTCGTCCTCGTTATCTTCTTCGATAATGGATCCGGTGTGCTCCGCAACTAGGCCGTTCGTCGTGCTGGCATAGCTGGGCTGACGACTGGACTGAAGACTGGTTTGACGACTAGGCTGACGGCTGGCTGAGATGGTGCTTTCACTATCGTGGCTCACACTTTCGAGATAATGACCGGTATCGGCCGTCCGCTCAGTACCCGCATTGCTATGAGCAGAGCTGAAATGCTCGTCTTCTTCTAGGAAGCTTTCGTTCTCCTTATTAGCCTCGAAGTCTCTTGACGTACCCCAAGATGTCTTGCGCGATGGGAGGTTGGACCGGACCGAGTGGCTGCGCTTGAGGTTCGTCAGTCCACTAGTCCCGACTGGAGCCGTGACGTGACGATCAGTAGGACCCCGGTTACCAGTTACATGGCTGAGACTGAGAATACGACGCTCCTTGGCGCCATTGGACGAGACGGTAGACCCGTTATAGGCTGGAGTTTTGGCTGGCTGACGGCGTTTCAAAACCATCTCCACGCCATTGCTGACCAAGCTGCGAGTATCCTTGGCCGCACTGTTAGTACTGGTGGCGCGACTAGTAGCACGACTAGTTCTTGTCGCGTTGCTACCATAGCTGGGAATGCGTCGGAGGCTCATACGGCTCTTGCCTCGTCCGCTTTCTTTCAAAAGCATGGTTCTAGCATGATCAAAAACTCCTGCAAGAATTCGCTTCTCAAGACCTTGTGCGCGCTCCTCGAAGAGTTCCATCTCATGCTGTCGGATATCAAGAGCAGTCTCTAATCCGTGGAGTTCTTTTCCGAGTTTCGTATTCTGCTTGGTGAGCTGCTCCTTCTCAGTCTTCATGGCCTGAATGATTTTGAGGAGTGATTCTTTTTCATCGTTCAAGCTGAGGATTTCGGATTCGACTTTCTCTTTCTGAGCAAGTCTTCTCTCAAGAGCATAGGCAGCTTCTTCAGCCTCTCGCTTCTTGCGCTCATAGTCTTCAATAACGAGACGTGACTGTGTTGCGACCATCTCAGTAATCTCACGCGAGGTCTCCATAACCTTCTCATGAATCTGATCCAGTTTTTCCATGCCTGCCATGGTCTTGCTAGTGTTCTCGGCATGGTTCATGATCATATCAAGCTTCGAGTGGAGCTCAGTATCGTCATACTTTTCTGGTATGATGCTCTTCGTGCTCTCCGCATGGTTCATAATCATGTCAAGCTTAGAGTGGAGTGCAGTATCATCATACTTTTCCGGGATGATATTCCTAGTGCTCTCCGTATGGCTCATGATTATGTCAAGCTTAGAACGTAGCTCGGAATCATCGTACTTTTCCGGTATGATGTTCTTAGTGCTCTCGGCATGGTTCATGATCAAGTCAAGTTTGGAGTGGAGCTCGGTATCATCATACTTGTCTGGAATGATGATTTCTCGAGGCTCTGGAGGAGGCGGAAGAAGAGCAGGAAGCATTGTCGGGATAGTGGCAGGGATAGCGGAAAGGTTTCTGCTAATCTCTTCGTTTGTTTTTTGAGAGTGCTCATAATGTTGTCCGACAAGCATAAGGATATCTTTGATGGCGCCAAGAATTTGAGGATGATATTCCAGTATTTGGCTTTCAACTCGATCTGTAGCGGCTGAGGTCTTCTCTAACTCGACCTTGGACAGATCGTTAAACTCCTTGATTTCGTTGTGCATCTCTTCCATTTTGTCGTACGATTCGCTGATCTTGGTGAAAAGCGTCTTGGTATCGTCACCCATGCGCTCGCAAGACTCGGTAACGCTATTGCCCATAGCACCGATGATCAATTTGATATCCTCAGCAAGACCCTTTGTACTTGTCAGGTGTTCAACATTCATAGCGTCTCGTTCTTCTGTCTCGGAAAACTTCTTGTCGAGATTTTCTTGTAGTTCGTCGTACTTGGACAAGATGTGGTCGATGCGTTCATCCACTTTCTTTTCCAGGTCTGCTACAATTGCAGCACGAGACTCGTCTTGTTTGACCATGATTGCTGCATCTCGTTCTTCTGTTTCGAGTTTGGTTGCTTCCTGTTCGCCTCGTGCACGTTCAAACTCCCTGTTGATCAGGTCACTGAGTTCTTTGACGCTCTCAACAGTTGTGAAAGCCTCAGAGGATACAGCCAACCCTTCGAGAAGGGTCTTTAGTTCCGACAAGCCCTCCTCGCTTCCATCCAGTTTACCCTTGAGCTCGTCACGAAGATCGGCAACAACAACCTTGGCCTCTTCAATCTTTTCAGCTAAGCCTCCGTGCTCGACTTTGCGTGCTTCAAATGCCTGGGCGGTCAGCTCTGACTCCGTGTCGACCTTCTCTTTGAAAGCATTGATAAGCTCTGACAGCGCTTCAATATCTGATTTCGCAGGAAGCGTGTCGACGTCAGGCAGCTTCAACTCTTCAATACTAGTCTTGACTTCACAGATCATGGCTTCCACAGTCTGAAGATCGCTCTTTACAATCGGCTCGGAAGCTTCCTCTCCTTCCGGAAGATCCTTGGCCTGACTCTTCGAGTCTTCCACGGCAACCCACAGGTCTTTAAGAAGTGTTTCAAGTGTACCGAAATCAGCCTTGGTGCAGCTCTCTGTTTCAAGGCGAGCAGCCACTTCAGCAATAGCGTCCTTCAATTCTGACACAACTACTTCCAAAGTCATGACTTGTTCCGATTTAGCAAGATCTTCAGTTGAAGGAATATTGATCTCGTCAAATTTGGCGACAGTGTCTCGGAGAAGAGTTTCAATAATCTCTGCATCCTCCCTGCGAGTGTTGGCTTCAGCCACGGATCCATGAACGTCTCGCACGGCTGACAAGACCTCGTCTAGATGCTCCCGTTTCAAGGCATCTTCCGGTGGTGAAGCAGGAGCTGGATTGGCTTCTATCGATTCAACCTTGATTTGTAGTTGTGTGATCAAGACTTTGAGACTTTCAATATCACTGCTGATGTTGCTCTCATTGGCAAGTATTAATTCTTGGCCTCGAGTAGTCGATGTTTCTTCGAACTCTTTCTGAGACGTTCTCAAGGCCTCCATCTCGAATTTGATCGACTCTAATCCTTCTTTCAATGCATCAAGCACCTCAGAGTTGCTCTGCTCATCTGACTTATGAATGAGTGTTTCCAAGTCTGCTCGAATAGTGTCGACGCCGTCGTTGAAGGCTTCAAGCAATTCGCTAGTGTTCGAAAACGTGCTTTCGTTGCCATCTCGTTTTTGCATAGTCTCGGCTTGTAGATTTTCAAAACTCTCACGCAGAGCCGAGATAATTTCGTCCTTCTCGGATGGCTCAGACTTGACCAGACTCATGCCAATGGACTCTCGAATGTTTTCAAACTCTTCTCTGACAGCTTGAACAAGTCGGCTGGTATCCACCTCATTTCTCGTGTTAGTACCAATTTCGTGGATCGCATCGAGTATTTCAGCTTTGTCGCCGGATGTCTCAGTGCGGATCAGCAAACCGCTAAGTGTTGAGCGAAGATGTTCAAATTCCTTCTCCATAGCATCAAGAAGTTCAGGAGTATCGGGATTTCCACGAGAACTGGAGCTTCGAAGAGCTGCTTCATTAATAGAATGTTCAAGGTCGGCCTGCAACAATCGGAAGCCTTCTTTGACGGTGGATATAATCTCTTCTTTTCCAGTAACATCGGCAGCCTTGTCGACGTAAGACTCAATATCAGTTCTCAGCACTTGAAGTCCGTCTTTCATGGAATCGAGTACTTGTTCGGTGTCGTGTCCACTGGCGGCGGAATATTGCTTGAACTCGTCTTTCATTTCCTGAACGAGGTCGCGCAGGCGATCAAGGACTTGGTCCCCAACGTTGAGTTGAGAGGAAGCTGCTGCTTCCTGAAGTCCGGAGGCCACAGCCTCGAATAGGTCGTCCTTGTTGAGTTCGATTTCTCGGCTAATGGAACTTTGACTGACTAGGCCCTCCGAGATTGCACTAACGATGTCTTCTCGCGTCAAAGCAGGTTCCTGAGTGATCAGGGCGCTACTATGAGAAGCCAATGCATCATTGATCACCTGCACGACATCTTCTCGAGTCACCGATGACTCGCCTATTTCCTTGGCAGCCGCAAAGTGTGCAGCCAACCCTTCCGTGACCGCATTGAAGACATCATCCCGAGACAATCCAGTCTCTGAATCGTCTTGCATGATTGCCCGCTGGCCGACCATGGCTTCAACGACAGCGCCATGGACATCGTCGCGAGTTAGACCAGTACCAGTCAGAGATTCCGCTAATGTTGAGCGAGCCATGGCCTCTGCTACAGCTTCGAAGACGTCGTCACGAGTAAGTTTAGGCGCATCCTCATCCAAAAGAAGCGTTCGTTGGCCAACCATGGCTTCAATAACAGCAGCATGAACATTGTCACGGGTCAGACCAGCAGCATTTAGAGACTCTGCTAACGTTGACCGACCCAACGCCTCTGCTACAGCTTCGAATACGTCGTCACGAGTAATCTTAGGTAAGTCTTCCGCGGCAGGGAGTGCGCACTGTTGATTGTCCATCGCTTCCGATACTGCCGCATAGATGTCTTCCTTGGTAATGTTGGGCTCGGGAATAGTCAGTTCAAACGACTCCAGGCATTCTTTGACTGCTTCTGCAACTTCCTCGCGGGTGATTACTGCTGGCGCTTCAATGGGTGGCGGGACGAAGCTTTGCATTCCAGCCTGGACTGCAGCCAAAACCTGGTCGTAGGTCACGGCCTCCTCATGCTTGGGCTGGTAAGCTTTTAATCCTTCAGTGAGACACTCAAGGATTTCTTCCCGCTCCAGGCCGAAATTTTGCAGTTCAATCTCCGGTTTATTGACTTCCCAAGCTTCTCTGACTGCTTCAAGGATGTCCTCCTTATCCATGCCCACGGTGCTCGGTGCTGGGGCTGCCAGATGCTGTGGAGAGAATTCGTCTAATGCAGACCGAACAGCTGAAAAAACTTCATCCGCATCGGCGCCGCTGCGAGTCAACGAAGTCGATAGTGTCTGGTGGTGGTCCTGAATCATGGAATACATTTGCTCTTTCAGTTCGACGAGTCCGGCGCGAACAATTTCTGCAACTTCGTCTGCTCCCAAAGGTCGTGGAGTATCTTCTTCGGACTTGGAGCTTGCAGCTTCATCGAGTTTCCGGCCGATTTCTCGCCCCATGCCCAAGACCTCTCCTCGTAGTTCACGCACAAGAGCTTTGACTTCACTCGTCAGACCTCCGCCTTCAGCCACACTGTTTTTGATTCTGTTGAGTAGACCGATAATGTCTTCACTGATGGCACTTTTCTCGGTACCATTCGCGTCATAGCTAAGAACAATTGGGCCGGATCGTGTGCGTTCTGGAGAGGCAGGTTCTTCGGCGTCAGATCGTACCAGGGCTCGATTTGTTGGGTTCTCCTTGACAAGGTTCAGGATCTCTTCCAGCATTTTTGTGACGTTCTGGTCAGCCTCCTTGGTGCTTCCATCCTTGGCAGGTCGCTTTTTCACTTCGTCAACAAGTTCCAACAACTTCTCTTGGGCTTCTTTCGTGGCCATTTCACGCAAGACCTTTTCAAGCAGTGCAATACTCGCAGAGCCGTCGCTGATAGGCGCAGGCGATCCACAAAGGTCACGCTCTAAAGCTGCAGCAAAGCTTGAAGGACTGGCTACCCGAGGAAGATTAAACGATTTCCGGTGGTTTGGCGGGCTGTCAAATGGCTTGCTATCAATACTATATCCACTTCTCACAGATCCAAAGACTCCAGACCTTGTACTTGCACTCTCAGGATCCAGGAGCTTGGAGCTGATGTTGTTGGCCAAATCCCGGATACTCTTTCGTATATCTTCATCGCGCGCATTGGTAGCCGCTTTCAAGCTTAGTAAATCAGTGGCGTTATCTTTACTCCGCCTCGTCAGATTTGTCATCTCTTTCTGCAGGCTCGTTGCAATGTTTGTTAGGCTTTGAATCTGTTCGGATAAATTGTTTTCGGATAGCGTTGTGGCCGTGGCCGGTTTCGACACTGACACTTGGACTGATTTTTCGTCTCCAGGGAGCTGCATGTTCTGTAACGCTAGCATGGTAGCTGAGGGAGGAGTATTCTCGCCGATTATAGGTTTTGAAAGATAACGATTGGAAACATAAAGAGATGGCGAGTCACGGCCAGAATCTTGTGATCCTGATGTGCCCGCACGAGTAGGGCTTTTGTCGAGGTAGTCATCATTAAAAGTAGACGCTCGCGTCTTTCGTTCTGGGGATCTATTTTCAACAAAGTTGCGGAACTCGGTTCGTGCATCAGTTGTTGGCTGAAGCGACTGCATTCGTCTGTGATATTGCCCTTTGACTAGGGACTTTTCTGGAGATGATTTGAGAGGCATAGGATTTATCGTATATGGGCTAGGAGCATTTTCGCGCATCTTTTCTGCGAGGCTCGCTGTGACTGCTTGAATGCCTGGGGAGGCGTTTGACCGTGTTTTCGGGCTGCCAGCACCGGGATTCATAGGTAGAGGTGGTGGTCGTCGTTCGGGGTCAGAACTATCCCACCTGTAGTTTGTATAGCTTGGGATTAGTTCCATTCTGTCTTCGGTGGAGATGGGGATAGAAGACTGTCTCAAGTGTGGGTTCTTGCAATGGCGGGAAACACGTACATAGGAATATTGAGTTTTGCAATTTCGGAATTTGAGTGTTGATGACTGCTCTTGACAACAAGGTCCATACCCCCATTGGGAGCTGCCTCGGTATCGCTTGCCATGGTAGAAGGCAGAATTTGCTGTGATAAGGTCTTCGATGATTGTGGAATGTGGGGAGGGCAGAGGAATGTACAGACTCTCAGTTGATAAGCAAGGTCATGACAGAAAAAGACAAAAACAAATGGGCAATGCTAAGCACAAAAACACCGCAACAAACAGCACCGATCGTGAATATTCGTTGAGAGGTATGCGAGAGGAGAAGATGAAATCTCCGTTGTTGGAGGTTCGTTAAGTATGGCAGGGGAAGAATTGATGGTCAGAGGTCCAGCAGGGCAAGTTTATCTATGGCAGCGACCAAAACAATGGCGTCAAGGCCGGCACGAACTGTGGTAACTAGTGGAGCGAGTGGTCCGATGCCACATCATCTGCTGGGGTTAGTGTGTGATAGCCCAACGCCTGGGAGAGTCGTTGATGGAGCAGCGCGAGTGTGGTGTTGATGCTCTGCGCATTCTCTGTAGCAACGAGGCTGCCCGCCTGGCAACCGTCAACAAACACCGGCTGACTAAGGGCGTGCAGCCAATCACGGCATGCCGGGTGCTGGCGCTAGTAGTTTTACGCCGACCGTGATCCGACGTGTCAGAGCTATATTTGACTGATTGCGAACATTACGAGCGCTTACATAGTACAATGTATTTGTTGGCTGGAATCAAGTCTGGCTAATGGCACTAATAACATCAATTTTCTACGAAGATTGTCTGTAGTCCATCGCGCTGAGGTGTGTTCTAGAAAGGATGTAGCGTCGAACCACGAGGAGAAAGGCACGACGCGATCAGTCAAAGAAAATAAATTCAGGCCGAGATGGGTGCCTGATTTCTGATCGGGCCACGGGCCTGGTCACATGATATGCAAAACAGGCTAACCATTTTCGGCTGGCTTGGCAGTCCGTCAGCCGTCGTTAAACGAGCCAATCAAGAGCGGGCACACAAACCCATCGAGTTAGCCCGGCTTGCCCTAGAGCCCTCATCCACTGACCTGACTTTCCTAAGCGAAAAAAGAAGTTGAAGTCCGGAGGCCTGCTAATGACACTTTGATCCCGCGACCGATCAACCTCGACAAACCAGCACATATCGTCCGGGAACTTTCGAGATGAAGTGTTAGTCTTGCAGAAATCGAATTGTGTTGTTTATCTTTTTGCGAATCGTGTACTGACGGCGATGGTGTAGTCATGAAAGTTGGCCGTGTGGCCATCATCACCCGAGGCCGTTACGCCGGAAAGAAGGTACGACTGCAACGTTCATTCCCTGCGATCGAGATGCACATGAGTTGGGTTACTGCGAAGGAACTGGGTGAATGAAAAGGAATGGAGAATACGAATGACTAAGAACGAGAATCAACGCTGGGAGTTGGCGACAAATCGTTGAAAGAATGAAAAGAAAGGACAAATGAACCAGGTCTTCGCAGAATCGACAGCACATGGCATCTCGATCGTTTAT
This sequence comes from Talaromyces verruculosus, assembly GCA_001305275.1. NCBI lineage: Eukaryota > Fungi > Ascomycota > Eurotiomycetes > Eurotiales > Trichocomaceae > Talaromyces > Talaromyces verruculosus. The sequence continues at coordinate 323,166 of LHCL01000002.1, forward strand.
TCTCGCACTATTTACCTCGCACTGTTTTGACGATTTGCGAATTCCATTGACATGTTCGATAGGTCGTCATCATCCAGCCTCAAGACACCGGCTCCAAGGCCCACCCCTTCTCCTATGCTCTCGTCGCCGGTATCGAGCGCTATCCCTCCAAGGTGACCCGTCGCATGGGCGCCAAGAAGGTCGAGAAGCGCAGTCGCATCAAGCCTTTCATCAAGGTCGTCAACTACAACCACCTCATGCCTACCCGTTACACACTCGAGCTCGAAGGACTCAAGGGCGTTGTCAGCAACGACACCTTCAAGGAAGTTTCCCAGCGCGAGGATGCCAAGAAAACCGTCAAGAAGGCCCTCGAGGAGCGATACACTAGCGGCAAGAACCGCTGGTTCTTCACTCCTTTGCGTAAGTGCCAATGCTTGGTGCAGGATAAGAGAATCAAGACTAATGCCTTATCTACAGGTTTCTAAGTTATTCGTTTTACGGTGTGATGGGGGTCATTCGGGTGCATATTGAAAATCCGGGAATATCTGGAGTGGAAGAAACATTATTCTGTCTTCCGAGTCATCCCTCAGAAAGCGACTCAAACAAAATAGATGGGAAGGGTTTTGTTTTCTGAAAAAGAAATGGGATGCGTATTGAATATCTCCTCAGTCCTCGATTATAATGGACACTCATGTTGCAAATGAAAACAAAAAAGACGAAGACAAGAAAATCATTTCCTTTTTTAAAACTTTACAAAGGCTGTTTCTTTATCTTTATGGGGGAGAAGCAGCGGTTCTCTCATCATTTGGCGTCAATTTTGATGAAACAAATACCACGCATTTCCAGTTCAATATTCAGCGTACATCATACCGAGACGTATTGGTTCGCCTTGAGTCTTTCATCGAGTAGTGTCTACATCCTGGAATTCTGCTAACGCACTCCTAGATAAGACGGCTGTGCGGAGAAGATAAGCCTGTTGTAGTGCCTTCCCTCTACGTCCTCTGGCCGAAACTACATCTTAGATGTCTCCAGATCTCATATTCGTTGATTGACGACCCCCTTCGATAGTGAAGATATTTGGGCTGCTCACGGGCCATCGCCATGAGCGCCGGTTTAGATAGGACCACATGTGCATGATTATGGAACAGATCTTATCGGTCCAATACCCGATCCACACGTCCAAGAGGATATAAACCCCGACAAGTCTCAATACATTCCCTTCAGTTGCTCAAGATGCATCCTTGAATGGCTTCAGCGCATAAGAAGTGCAACTCAACGTGGCATCGTCGCCTCTTTTTCTTCATCTTTCCTTATTGGAGTCTTCCGAGATTCCCGAAAGGGTTTCTGAAGATGCATTTTCTTGAAGCTCAATAATGTGAGTATTGGCGGATAATGAAGTGTCTCTCGGGAGGACTCCAGGAAGCCCTAATTTTCTCATGAGCCTAGCGCTGGCTCAGACACATCTATGTGGAACTTTCAGAATTGAGTCTATTGAGAAATGAGAAGGTCAGTCTAGCCTCAAAAAATAAATGCCTTCTATTAATGACTGAAAAATCACAGTCCTAAGTTGACCAACACAGTGAACTGACTGCTCTAACCGGGTCGGGGTTAGTAGAAGTGGCTTTGAAAGAGAGACCAATATCAGGCTGCAACATTGCACGAATTGTAGGTAACGTATAAATCTCCTTTTTGTACGGTTTCCTTCTCGCACATGGCATGAATAACCTGCTAATTGTTGACTGCGTGGAGTAACATGGGGGTCTTTTATTGGGTCATGCACCCGAACCAGCTGCGTTACGTTCTTCAGTGGCAAGTTCTGTTCCTCTGGGATTGTTGATACAGAGCGAGTGTTATACGGACCATGACTAACAAGTCAACGATGTCGACAACCATAGGAAAGTATGCCACAGCCCCGTTCACAAACGAGATCCTTCCACCGAATCGGAAACGCTCAGGAGATGCTTTCCGCTCCTTGATTTAACGAGTCGCAGTTTCTCGGCTGTCATACAGGAACTCAATTCTGAACTCCTTGTTCCCGTTGTCTTGTTCTACTTGGTCCTCCGTGGACTTGACACAATTGAAGATGACATGGCATTACCTCTTGACAGGAAAGTCCCCTTACTGCGCAATTTCTACAATATCATGAAAATCGATGGCTGGCAATTTCATGAAAGCAGAGAAAAGGATAGAGAGCTGTTGGAGAATTTTGACGTGGTCATCACCGAGCTTAAGAAGCTCAAGCCGGAATATTATGCAGTCATTGAGGAGATGACCATCAAAATGGGCAATGGTATGGCTGATTACGCCCAGAATGATGAATTGATCCAAAATGGCGTGCAGACTGTCGAAGATTACGAGCTATACTGTCACTACGTTGCCGGTTTAGTTGGGGAAGGACTCACAAAACTTTTCTTATTATCCGGATACGGTGACCCAAAGCTTGCAGAGCTACCGACTCTGACTGAATCTATGGGTCAGCTCTTGCAAAAAAACAACATCATCCGTGATGTAAGGGAGGATTGGGAAGAAGGTCGACGGTGGTATCCGAGGGACATCTGGATCAAGCATGTTGATAAGTGGGATGATCTCTTTGACAACAAATATGAGGAGAAGGCCCTCAATTGCGTTTCGGAGATGGTTCTCAATGGCCTAAAGCATTGTGAGGATTGTCTCTTTTACATGAGTAACATTCGAGAGCAGAGTGTGTTTAATTTCGTTGCTATTCCGGAATGCATGGGGATTGCCACGCTGGAAGTCGTGTTTCGAAACCCGGACGTCATCAAGCGCAATGTCAAGATTACTAGAGGGGATGCTTGCCATATTATGATAGACTGCCAGCAGAATATGCATGGCGTTTACAAGGTGTTTCGTCGGTATATCCGGAAAATTCGGATGAAGAATGACCCCAAAGATCCTAGTTACCTCGACATCAGCTCAAGGTGTGAAAAGGTATGCCAATATAATGGCCCTGGACAATGCAGCGTGCTAAAAGTTTATCCTCAGATTGAAGAATACATTGAGGCCAAAGAAAATATGAAGGAACTCACTATGAAAGCTACCCAAAGACAGAAGTATCTATCCATCATCCTTCTGTGTCTTGGTGCGGCAATCGTGGCTCTCTGGCTGAATCTATACCCAAGGATCTTCGAAGATGCTGGCGGTCGTTTTCAGAAACTGATCACCGCCAATATTGTTGCCATCGGCAGAGACGAGCTATAGCTCGGTATATAACCATATTGGTAGCCACGTGTCGAAAATAGCGGAATAAGCAGTATTTGGACGGCTGACTCGGGCACCGGAAGCTCAGTCGCCATGTTTGCCTTTTAAGTAAGAAAGCCGTTGTCTTCTCTGGTCATTACTTTTAACCGACACTTTCGAGAATGTCCTCCTAGTTAACATAACTATATCTGCTAATTTCTGCCAATTTGAAGGAGATAGTTCATATACCACTTGCTAACATACTATCTACAACCTTTATCATTATCGGGCCGTATCAATCCCACGAATAGTCAACTACTGTATGTGCTCGCTCTTGACCTTCCTCAAACAGTCAAATCGGCACAGCCTGCCGCATTTGGCGAATATGCAAAGAAGATCTGTATGGATACAATTACCTATCTCGGAACTCTCAAAAGATACGGTGCGGGGTTGTCATCAATTACTGTAGCTGCATTACGTATCATCTTGGTTTCTCTTGATGTGTCTAGGATAAAAAGATCATGACAGCCCTCATCACTTCGCGGCATAATTCTTGAAGTGCTGCATCTTCATCAACGCATCCTACCTACATTCAACAAGCCTCCCTTCAATACAGTAAACATTCACAATGGCCCAAGTCGCAACAAGACGATATCCCGAACCCCTCGACCCAAGCTACGTGCCCGAGGTCTCAATCACAAAGCTCCCAGCCACAGCACCGATTGAAAGGATTCTGGCCATTCTCGATCGTGATGGCGGCATCATCCTCGAAGACTTTGCGACTGCCGAGGAACTACAAAGTATTGAAAGCGAAATCAAGGAATCCGAAAGAGAAGACGATGGCAAGACTCACACCGGTCTTCCTATCATCCCCTCCGAGACCCGTGTCGTGCCCGGCCTGGTCGGACGCTCCAAGACCGTCGCTGAATTGTGCGAAAGGCCCGTCCTAAATCAGCTCCGAGAGGAGATCCTAGTCGACAGATTCTCGGTGACCCGCGAGCAGTTCACTGATCACTACAAGATCGATCCTCTGCTTAGCATCAGTCTGTCCTTTCAAATCAATACCGGGGCGCCACGGCAGTCCTTGCATCGCGACGACGCGATTCATGGCACAAAACATAGCGCACCGTTTGATTTGAAGAAGGCTAGTCAATTTGCGTGTTTGATAGCGGGTTGTGAAACTACAAGGGCGAATGGGGCTACGATGTTTGTCCCTGGCAGTCATCGGTGGGACGATGATCGGCTTCCGCGTGTGGATGAATTATGCTTTGCGGGTGAGATCAAACAGGATATCTCCATTGCCATTCAAATTGCTAACTTTGTCGCAGAAATGAAAGCAGGCTCAGCACTAATCTTCATGGGCGCCGCCTACCACGGTGGCGGACACAATCGTGTCCCTAACTCCTGCCGTATTGTGCATGGACTATTCTTCGTTCGCGGTACTCTTCGTACAGAAGAAAATCAATTCTTAGCGATTCCTCACAACAAAGCACTCATAATGACGCCGGGGATGAGGAGTCTTTTGGGCTACAAAAAACCGGACACGGCGCTGGGGTTGGTGGAAAATAGGGATCCGAACGATGACCTTGAGGATGTTTTTAAACATCTGGCGGCATGATCTACACCTAGGTATTTTTCAATGTTATATGAATAGCATTAACAATGACTATATGTTATTCTTGCTCCGGAAAGAAAGCAGCCTGTCTTTAAGTAACAACTACTTCTACTCTGGCTTAGGGCTTAGGGCTTATTAGGACTAACGTTAGGGCTTCGTAGTGCATCCTACCATTCGAGCATTTGGTGTATCAAAACAGAGCCAGGTCACGGATCAGACATCGGCTAGCCCTAACAACCCTAAATCATTTTCAAGTCCCGTCTGCTTTCGAGCACGGCCTGTACGCTTACACATGCTACAGTCTTGCCAATTCGGGATCTTAATAAGAAAAAACGTGCTTGACATAATCAGCAAGTGGTCTACATATTGAGTTGCACCCCGCATCTGCTTTGCAGTTCGCATGGCGTACCATCAAAATTGTTACTACTTCTAGACCTTGCAGGCAGCGGTGAAGTATTAACAACGATGGCGCGTCCACATATCGTACGGTAGGCAAACATGCACAGAAGATGTGCAGTCGCACCATGATCAGAGTGCGTCATATACGCTATGTTTTGCGGCTCAGTTTCAAGCGGAGCCTTCTTCAAGACAGATGCTACCCATCCACTTCAATGCCGGCCACGGGTTTTCTTGATAACGAAGACCTTACTCTGGAAACCAGATTGAATGCGCCATCTCATTCGAGATATACATGTCCTCTCTCTCACCGTGATGGAACACGATATTGAGTGCCGGCAAAATTTCCCAAAAGCTAGAAGTTGAGCATTGATGACCACTGCCTCCATATGGGCAGGACCCCTTTCCGAGTCGCGGGTCTGAAGCAAACCGTGCAAGTGTTGCCACCATCACATGCTTTTCTCAGGAAGACTCGACTTCACGCATTCGACATTGTTGGGCAGACAGACTATATTTTTTTTTCTGTCTCTCGGTTGCCTTTGAGCATGTGATGTGTCGAGTCTTTCTTATTCAAGGATAAATTTCAAGTTCTTTCGAACTACCAATGTAACGTTAGCTGGGTGGTGTTGACGAGCCCAAGACCGATGAGTTAGGGCTTCTGGTGGCGACAAACCATCAATATTGCCATGCCTAGTACCTAGGCATCGATCTCAATCGAAGACATCGGCTGATCGACATGAGGAATAGTTTGTTTTTTATTATTGTTTCAGTTGTAGGTTTTTTGATATTCCGTCTATTGAATAACGCTTGACCGAATCTGGAAGGGAATTGAGTTTCTTGTACCTCTGTAGTCTATTTTTAAGATTGTGTTATATGTACCTAATCAGTATTAATAGTCATAGAACAACATGTACCTACCTGCAATACATGGCCAAAACCCGCATCAATTGAACGAAATTCCCAAATAGGAAATAAATGATAACACTTCGAATTTCCTAACCGGTAAACGCGCGCGTTGAGCACGACTAGCCCGCATAAATAGTACCTAGGTACCAGAGTATACCTAGGCATCAAAATACCAAAATAACCCATAACTAAGGTCTACCTTCGTGTAACTCGGAGGACATGCCTAATGACTTGAATACACCGACTCATAGAATATTAATCTTATTAGAAAAGCGTTTAGTTTCAAACACCCGAATCCCCATACAACGCATCTAGATGATACGGAAGCGGACTGGGAGAAATGGCGCCACCCCCTCGACCTCGATCTCCCGCACCCTTGGGTCCCTTCATTCCCGGTACCTATCGATGCCTCTTCCAAATCACCTGCCACCGTCTACATGATTGAACGTTATAAACGTGAAACAGACAATTATGCTTATTTTAGAAAGTCCCTCTGGTACCCAGACATTACCTTTGAGCTCCAGGATCTATCCTCACATTATACATTTTCCTTGGAAGAACTTCATGACTTCTGCGGCAAGGCCTCTGGAATGTATGCAATTGCTGATCTGAGAGAGACACCAGTTTCAATGCCAAGGCAAAAAGGTCTGTGTGGGCGGCTCTACGGGGAGTGGTTCAAGATGGTGGAGAGTGATTCGTCGCATGAAACTCGCTTTTTCGCCCGGTTTATGCAGACAGATGGCTTGGACATCGCAGGTATTGTGGCACGTCATAGGGCGCTAAGCCAGCAGCTCGAGAAGCAGATGAGAGAACCTCCTGAACGAGTGGTTGAGGGAGAGACTTACAGTAGCAATCGTGAAAGAAGGTATCATGGAGAATGCACGTTGTTGCCTACCTTCAAAGATCTGGTCATCATAGTCGAGGAAAAGAGCTTTAGAGCTCCCGCCCTACTTTTTGTTCTTGATCCCGGACTAGCACATGGGATTAAGGAGATGGAAGGAGCAGAAGAAGATGAGGTTGGAGGACAGAAGGTGCTTAGACTAAGAGCAGCAATGGAAGACATCATGCGCGCTGTGGTTGCGATGCAGAAGAAACTTGCTCTGATGGACGATGGTATCACGGGATGCTATATCGAGACATAAATCAAGGTGGCGGATTGACATGGACTAGTGTATCTATTGCTCTTGCTTGTCTCACTTTTTCTCTGTCATGAGCTCCATACATTGCCTACAAAGAACGAACTAGATATATCATTTTCATTTTCTCATGTCCATATCCACTAATTTAGGCTGAAATCCAGCATCGTAAAGGTCAAGCTCCGGAGACTCTCCAGATCCGCTCCAGGCTTGTCACTATTGCTGCTGGCGTGCTCAACAGCCCTAAACTACCAAATATCCCGGGAATTCTGGACTATCAGGGCAATATGTTTCATTTCGCCTGTTGGGCGTACGATGTTACTGGTGGATCTCCCAAAGACCCGTCCTTTACCAGACTACGAGATAAGCATGTTCTAACAGTCGGCACAGGAGCGACGGTAGTGCAAATCGTTCCACAGCTTGCAAAATGGTGCAAGCATCAGTGCAACGGACGCCGGCCTCGGTGATGTTCGTGATTAGCGAGAGATTGACGAAGAATGGTTCCATAGAGAGGCTGCATGTTCAAAAAGATGGCAGCGAGAACGAATGCGCAACTTCCACCAACATTTCACTCTTGGCGAGGCACCAGCTGTCACTCTGGTCGATGATGGATGGACCCGCACCCCTGGCTTAATTGGTTTGACTGGTTATGCGGAAGGACCCAAATCTCCAGAAGAAATTCCAGCATACACGGCCAGACTGGTTGAGATTGACGCTCCTCATTTGAAACGTATTCATGGTCGCGTGGATCAAGAGGTGAAGGACCCAGCTATCGCAGAGAAACTGAAGCCCTGGTATCCCGTATGGTGTAAACGTCCATTCTTTCATGACGACTACCTCCGGGCCTTTAACCAAGACATCGTGACTCTAATCGGTACCAATGGCAAAGGTGTCGACCGAATGACCGCAGATTCTGTTGTCATCGCCGACAAGACCTACCAGGCGGATGTGGTCATCTTCGCGACAGGCTTCCTTGCACCACCTGCGGGCACACCGGCCGAGAAAGCAGACATGTTAGTTATAGGTTTGAACGGAGTCTCGATAAGTGAGGAATGGCCGCGCTTCGGCCCTACAACGCTGCACGGCGTCATCGATGCCAAGTTCCCGAATCTGTTTCTCTCGGGGCCACAACAGGCGTCTACAAGCGGGAACTATCGCTTCAGCCTCGACGAGTACGCGAAACACATCTCGTATATACTAGTCGAAGCGAAGCGAAGGGCCAATGGTGCGCCGTTAGCTGTCGTGCCGTCCGCAGCGGCAGCGGAGGATTGGGGCATGCAGGTTATGATACATTCTGCCCCAATGGGGGTTGCAAATGGATGCACGCCGGGATACTACAATCTAGAAGGTGATCTTAGATCGCGTGCCGAGGGAGTACCAGAAGGTTTTGGCGCGGTCGGGTATTTGGGGGTTGAGAATCCAGCATTGGCTTGAAAACATTGAGAGCTGGCGAGCCAAGGGCGATGTGAAGGGTGTTGTGGTGCGTTGAGAGATTGGCATGCATAGATAGATGTTCTTATAGATTGGCGACCGAATCAGGAAGGTAGATTGATTTTATGTCCGCTCGGTTCTCAGATGCACCGGTGAATGTTTGTGCCTTCTTGGGATTTGTTGACATCTGTCTTGTGCATTAGTCTCACAGCACACGAATACTTGCAAGGCAAACATTGAAACCAGCATCAGATGTTGAAAAGCGCATGTAGCTGGTGGCTAGGCTAGTGGGATGGCGAGAGCTGTGTCCAGGTACTTAGTTCGACGCTTGAACGTTGCGATGGTGCATAATCACGTAGCGACGGCTGCTCTGGGCACGATCAACCCGGTCTATCATGGTCTGACCACAGACTCAATGCTGACGGTCAGGAATTGAGGCAGAGCATTGGTTGCACGGGCCTCGAGATGTATAAAACATGCATCACATAAATAGGGCGGGCATCTTCCAGCAATGATATACCCTGAAAATAGGTCGCACTGACGGCATCCTGGCCAGGCCGTCTATATCTGGGCTCGTTATCATGCCAGCTCATTCAGGCTGTTCTCAGAGTCTCTGACAAGGAGGAAATTATACGCTAATCTTAAAAAAGATACGAGATAGAGCGCCCCACTATCACATGCCAGTCATCAACTCAGACTTACTATGTAGTTACTCATAGAGTCATACTATGAGTAACTATGTTGTAGTAGGGGGACAGCCATTGGCCCGATAACGCAGCTTTGTTTCGATTCCGAACACTTCCCATTGCCCAGTGGGACGTACGTCCGGTTGAAGTCATCATGTCGACAATCATGGTCTTGTGGGATGGCGATAGAGCAGAGTTGAAATATCACAAAGGTTCCTCAGATGTTAAAAGTTTAGACAGATAGCATCTTGTTCTCAATGAAACGTAAATTAGTAGAAGTTGAAAAAAACCTCTGATAGAGTAAGAAATAGCATCAAGTCAGCCTGTCACATGCAAGAGGCAAACAGTTGCGTGATCAGTTCTGCGCGCTGATTGGCCGATTTGCTGCTGATATGTAACATGTGAGAGCCCCCCATCGATAGGCCTGGATCGAAGTTCCACGAAAATATTCGCAAGACAAGAACTCTCTCAAGAATCGTTGACGTTGCCTCTTGCTGGGCATTTATATCCTTTGTGTGTGTCACCCAGTTGACTCCCCGTCTCGCACATTCCTCCTCTCCCTTCCCTCTGTCGAAACCCAATTGCTCAGCTTATACATACTCCTAGTAAGCACCCTCGCCTTATCTTGTCACACCCAACCAAGAACGACTAATGTCTTATTCTGGCCGCCCGCACTGACTTGATTCCTACAAAAAGCAGACATAGTACAAACTTCATGCCCCACGCAGAGAGAGACACAATGGGTGAGCCTCTGGTCAACGGCGAAAAGCCTCATTCTCAATTCATCTCTGTAAGTTATACCTATGTGATAGCACGCATGAAATACTAATCCGTTTCTTCTAGCACCTCACCTCCTACCCCGTCGTCTCCGACTCCATCACAACCTTCAAAAACAACAAATACGGCGCCACCTCCCTCAAATACGCCGACCAAGGCTACGAGCGTCTCGCAAAGCCCATCCTGCCATACCTCTCCACTCCCTACGCCTACGTCGCACCCTACGTCGCCAAGGTCGACTCGCTCGGCGACCAGGGTCTAGCCAAAGTCGACGAACGATTCCCCATCGTCAAGGAAGAGACCGAAAAGATCAAAAACACTATTGTCGATACTGCTTTCTTCCCTCTCCGTCTTGCCGGTGATGCGCGCAAACATGTCTTTGATACCTATGGTTCGGAGTATAAGAAGTGTGGTGGGGATGGGTATGTGGCTAGTGGTAAGGCTGTGATTACTACGGGGCTGGTGATTTCGCAGGAGTCGTTGGGCTGGTTGAGTAATTATTTGGCGGACAAGAAGGAGCGGACCAAGGAGGTGGTTAACGAGAAGGTTAACCATTAACTAATCTCCTGTTTTGTCATCTTGACTCCGACTGGACGTCTTACTTCTCTCGTTGTCTTGCTTATTCATTCCTTGATAATTCTATTACCCTTATTGTTTTATCGTGTCATTTGTGTGAGGAGGTTTATATTATCTATAGATCGTGTGACGAATTCATATTTTCTCAAGCATACCACTGTCACGTAATTCACGAGTCTGCCCAGGTGACTGACCTTGGAATACACCGTAGATTAAAAGGAGACTGTACATGATACTAGCATTTGGATGCTACCCTGAACAGAAAATCTTCGATAGTAAGGAATTAATTATTAACTCCCCGATAAATGGCTCAATCCACGTCCATGGAAAGACGTTGGTTGAGGCCACCATAGCCATAGCCATAGCCATCGGCCCCCATCACATCACTATCAAGTATCCGTAGTATGCCTAGTATACGGAGCACACGCCGATTACCCGAACACCGGGATATCACCAAGAGGCAGTGCAGAAATCTCAACCAATCAACTCATACCATCAAAAGTAGGGCACGTTAGGCCTCTGATCATCTGATTGCAAGCCACCCCAATTGGCCAATCTAAGCATCCTCGTAGAAATACTGGAGCATATAAACTTGGCATCGATCATAGCTGAGACGAACAGCAGAGCCGCTGCTCCACCAGGCAGTGCAGGGCAATCATTCCACTGCCATGATCATCTGTTGTATGCGGGATTTGAAGACTGAAGGAAAGTGCGCGCCCAATAGATAAACGAAGAATACGGCGAGTCAGCTAAGTTCTAATTAGTACGTACAGTGTAACTTACGCAGGACTCAGGAGCTTGTGTTTGAGCTATGACGACAGATACACGTGATCGACCAATGGGAAGGCTGCCATGCCGCTTCAGCCGGAGAGCGTATTGCTTGTTTGGGCTTAGCGTTCCCCGTATGCTGTGGTGCTAGGGGTCGCGCCTTCCATGTTTGTCTGTGGGGTCGATGCCCTCTTTCCTAGTACGTTTACTACGTACCAAGTGTGGTGGTAAGGAAGGAGGAGTATAAGTATCGGCCATGTCACCTGTCTCAACCTTCTTTCTACACTCATCTACACACCATCTGCACAGATAGAGCAACATACACAAAATGGCATCCTCCCTCAGCACCCCGACCAACGGCCATACCAACGGCAATGGCAAAGCACCCCAAACCCAAGGCAATGTGCCAGCGACCAGTCTGGTGCACGTGCAGCCTGCCCGGGTAGAGGACCTGCAGCCACGCTATGCCCAGCAGATCAAGCACGATGATGATAACCCAGATGCGCATGGATGGTATGCTTCTATGAGTGAGTGATACCATCTTTCTGCTTCTGCAATTCCGTATGCTAATATGTTATCTTTCAGTTCACGGCCTCGGCGAATGTATTGGTTGTCTGGGAGCTATTCCCTGCTGCATCATTTGCCCCAATCCCTTCAAGCCAGTCGCTCAGGGTGAAGTCGGCTTGATCCAGCGATTCGGCAGGTATGTCGCTACCTCCCTCCCAATTCCAAATATTTCATACTAACACCATCGACAGGTTTGAACGCGCCGTCGACCCCGGCCTCGTCAAAGTCAACCCGCTCAGCGAGCGCCTGCGCACGGTCGACGTCAAGATCCAAATCGTCGAAGTCCCCCGTCAAGTCTGCATGACCAAGGACAACGTCAACCTCAATCTCACTTCCGTCATCTACTACCACATCGTGGCACCGCACAAGACCGCCTTCGGTATCGCGGACGTCCGCCAAGCCCTCGTCGAGCGCACCCAGACCACCCTGCGCCACGTCGTCGGCGCCCGTGTATTGCAGGATGTAATTGAGCGCCGCGAGGAAATCGCCCAATCAATCAGTGAAATCATCGAAGACGTTGCTGCGGGCTGGGGTGTGAAGGTTGAGTCCATGCTCATCAAGGACATCATCTTCAGCAACGATCTGCAAGACTCGCTGTCCATGGCCGCGCAATCCAAGCGGATCGGTGAGAGTAAAGTCATTGCTGCGCGTGCGGAGGTCGAGTCTGCGAAATTGATGCGTCAGGCTGCGGATATCTTGTCCTCGGCACCGGCTATGCAAATCCGATACTTGGAGGCGATGCAAGCCATGGCCAAGACGGCCAACAGCAAGGTTATCTTCTTGCCGGCTCCGGGTCAGACAGTGTCGCAGCAGCTTTCGTTGGCGGAGAACCTCGGCGAAGGACCTAGCAGGTACCAGAATCAAGAGAACAGCTATGAGAACGATGACGGGTTCCAGCGTGCTGTCAACGCGCGTGTGGTTGAGAACATCTAACCTCTCTTACCTCAAATCACGACGATATTGCTGATATGACTGAATCTATACCCGATAACACACTTTGCTGAGCGATACCCCATGCGTTTAATCTGTTTGCTGTTTGGTTGAATTTTGCTTTGGTTACAGTTACGTACTACGTTTCTACGTGAATAGCTAGTCAATGATAATGTATTCGATGTATTTTGAATCCGTCTAACCTGTGTAGCAAATCGTATCATTTATGGCTTAAACGCTCGAGTCCGAAATTAGCAAGACATAGCCCCTATATCCATCTTCTAGAACGCCATTCTAAAATCTACCATGCCATCGCCTCAAAATCCTTAGGAACTTCCCATCCATGCGCCCTGCAAGCCCGAATATAAGCAGCCACAGCTTCCTGAACCGAGTAATCACCGCCTCGTACTGATGAAGATCCATGCCAACTACCACTCATCGCCAAACGCGCCGGTTTGGGATCCACGGAGCACAGGGCAAGTCGAATCGAGAGCAGTACATTCTCAATAGAGAACGTTGGCAACCAGCCTGAACCCGTCAACAATTCCATACACAGCGCTCCGCCCATAGTAACGTGACCACCGCCTCCGGCGTTGAATTCAAGAAGTCGTGGACGAAGAACGCGGACGAACGGAGGCGACATGGGGAAGTCTTGAGGAAATCGCATTTCAAGGATTACGCTTTGTAGGCCTGCCTTTTGGAGATCTTGACCCAAAGGGAGCGAGAGTTCGAAAGAATGAAGTTCCACAATCCATTGGTAGGGATTGTTGATCAGTTGGGGATCAATGTACCATCCCACTTCATCTGGTGGTGTCTGCTCCTGCACCTTGAGTGCCTGAAGAAGGCGTTGTTGTAGAGCCTTTGTGGCTGAAGTGCTTGCGTACGCTGGTGGTTCAAGAAGCGTTATCGATGACTCGGTAAGTGTACCGGGCTCAAATGGCGTCACGTCTTTATTCTTCGCCTTTGCCTTCACCTTCGCTTTCTCCGTCGGTGATGATGATGCTTTGAACTTCTTGATTGCCGTTTCTGTCTCTGATTCACTATCGCCTTCCGCATCCGAGAACAAAACTGCAAGATCTTCCGCTAATGTCGCCACGCTTGCAACATCGTCATCGTCATACTCAGGCCCATCACTCGGAATATCTTCAGGGGTTCCGATCTTCCTCTTTCGGCTGTTGGCTTTTTTACCTTTTTTGCCCTTGCCCTTTGTCTTGGGCTGTTCCTCCTGCTGATGACTCTCTAGCGCTAGATTGCGCCGGCGTCGACTAAAAACAGTCATCGGAATCCTGATTGGTTTACTATCACTCCCCATAGCAGTGTGGTTGGGATCTTGAACGTAGTAAGCCTCATCACCCGGGGCTGTAACTTCGACTGGTGTTGTAGGTTGAGCGTTGACATTTTCTGCAGGCTTCTGGCAGTCAACAAATAGATATCGAGTCTGAATCCACTCTATGCGATTCACAACATAGATGCCGCCTGAGCTGTTGACAAAGTCTTTTGGCCTGTTGACTACCTCATTCAGTGACACTGCAACACTCATATTCAGGATACTCTTTGGCCATTTCGGGCACGTTCGCATCCCTGGTATCCCTGAGAATCCATGCCGCCCCGAATAACCTAGTGAATATTGAAATTGTTGAGCCATATAAACGCCATGCCCATAAGCTCGGCCGTTGGTAGTCTTTTTGAAATGTAGTCCTTCTCTGATAATACTATGCCAATTTGAGAGGCTACTCCCATGCCAAGCGAAGATAGTTGGGTGTTTGGCGCTGTTTTTGGAAGAATTGTCACTAACAGCAGACACGAATTTCTCTTCTTTGTCAGGCGAGCCTTGAGCGAAACGGAACTGTAAGTAGCCATTCATGCCGGTGACCAGATTATGGCGTGACGTGCCCTCCCCTTGTTCCGTATTATCACCATCCAGCATGATGCAGGATCTATTAGAAGCTACAATCCATCTTAGGAGATCGAGAGCCGCTGGAGGCATATTTTTCCAGGATGCCAAGCTTCTAGACCCCGGACGCACCGATTCAAGCCACGACTTCATCGACAAGACGTCCGGTAGTGATTGTAGGAGAGCTACGATGACCGTTTGCTTCTGATCCGCAGTTTCAATGTCATCAAAATTTGTGTCATGCAGAGCGAACTTGACAAGCATAGATTCGTAATCCCCAGGCGTTGATGGGTCAGATGTATGTTGTGTGACTGGCTCTGAAATGTCAACAATGGGCCATCTGTCTGTGCTCTCAACGCGACAATAACAGTACTGACCAGCGCTAAACATGTCTATCAAGATCCAGTCACCTTCCTTGATGGCGAGTTTCTGATCGTGGTCATCTACCGTAAGCTGTTTGTTTGACCGATGTAAGGAGCCAGATAACAAACTACCCGGTTGATGAATTGGAGGAACCATCATTCTGAGGCCAACGGGCAGTTCTTCCATGCTCCCAGCAGTTGCACTTGCATACGCAAAACTGATGAGAAGGTCAATCACAAGGGGCTGCCGAGTAATCTCCCATTCTAGGCTGGGGCCCATTCCAAGAGCCATGTATTGATAGAGACACAAAGGTTTCGAGCAAACGTATGGTTTCAGCGCCTCAAAGTTGGTGTCAATCTTGCAATGGCAGACGAGACAGAACTCGGTGCATTTGACAAAATGCCGCAGAGTAAATTGCATAGCCAACAATGGGAAGGACAGAGACTCAGGATCATTAACACTGATAAAATGATCGTCTTGAACCAAATGTGGAACGGTCTCGCTCCATTCATCCTTACAGCGATACAAGGCATGATTCTTTTGAGGATTTTGATCAACTGCTATCAGACCTTGGCTATCGTTGAATAAAGATTCGGCGCCGGACCACGAGAGGGAATAACGATGGCGAAGCTTGAGAATTGTGATGAATCGTTCATTGAGAAGCGAACCTAGAGGTATCTCCAAGAACAATGGAAGTAGCTTTCCCAAGCTATCAGACTCTGAACCAAGCTCTGACGTCGGTATATTGGCAGTGGATGTGCGCGCAAATGCCTGGAGTGCTTCCGTCATGCTTGGTTTATAAGAAGCGCAGAGACCGACATGCATCTGTACCAGCGACGCATCGTTTGAGGCTTCTAGTAGATAGTTTGCGTTGACGTACCCGTTTGGGAAGCGGAGCAAAAGAACTAAGTATTGACTGCTCTTCACGTCCCATGCTTGCATCGCTTCCTCTGAAATGCCTAATTTGGATATGCGGCAGGAGATTGAAAGTATGAGTGAACCGTTTGGGTCGCCTAGATAACCCACTTTGAAGCCTGCTGCCTTTGTAGCGCGAAGGTCTGGTCTGAGACTCGATGACTTGCGGACGAATTTTTGCACCGATCCAAAGAAGTGTTGATCTTCGTCGAAGAATCCATCATCCCAGTGGGCCTCATTCTCAGATTCTGCTTCAGAGTCCGCAGACATGGCATCATCATCAGTATAATCAGCCCCACTTGGATCCTGGGATGGGTCTTCATGGCTACCAGCTATAAGAGTCTTCTCCAGCGCATCATGTAAGGTGTTGAGCAAGTCGGAAACTGGGTATCCATCAGCGGCAGCTTGAACTACCTCGAGGACGCTAATGACAGCAGGTGGGACAGTTGTTGAGGTCGAAAAGATCAGGTATTGATGAGTCCGTGGGTACTCAGTGAGATCTATAACAACATTAGCAGCTTATTCTCACTGTTCAAAATTGTTTCATAGGTAGCTGTCATACCTGACACGGCAACTTGAAATTCGTATGCGATCTGAGGGTCCTCTGGGTGGAAAAAAGAGAAACATATTGACTCGTTGTCATCTCCATGTCGGATGTTCTGGATATGTGGGAAGGCGTCAGAAGCACTGGCCTTTTCCAGATCGAGGATGAACTGTTTTCGAGGCATGAGGTCAAAGTGGTGACATAATACGTCGATCTGATGGTCTATAGTAATCAAGAAACGAGAGAGAAAGGGACTGGTATTACAGTTGTGGCGTCAATGGAGCGAAGTGAGGAGAAGTAAAGTAGTAGAAGTAGTAATATTAATTGGAAAGAGAGAAGGTGGAGGGTCGAAGGATGTATGAGAAGTCGGTGACATAAGTAGTAGGTGCTACCCTCCAGGCAACTTCCTTCACAACTGACCCGAGCGGAAGTTCATGTAGGATAGTATAAGAGAATATCCGTCAATAGCAGGAAGAAAGTGGAAAGCTGTAGCTGTAGCTGTAGCTGTAGCTGTAGCTGTAGCTGTAGCTGTAGCTGTAGCTGTATCTGGAGCAATAGTAGAGAATGACATTGAATAATATAGGTAGTCGTTCTCTTGTCAAAGAGGTTGTTGCCTGCTTGCCCTTTTGGGTTAGCCACTCATGGCAGCCTTATGCCACAGGCTGCAGTGCCAATTTCTCCTCTTTTTCATCTTCCTCCTCTGAAATAAAGTACAACCCTCCAGGCACATCTCTAAAAGTAACCGCCAGCCATCCCCGCTCCAAGCGTTAGTGCCGCGACTGAGGGGACGTCCAGCCGACCTACCAATGATTATGTCCAGAACGTGGAATAATGACAAGGATCTGTACCTCTAGGCTCTGGCAAGTACAGCCGATTTCGCTGTCAAAGAGCACAGCACATATCACATCACAAATGATCGGAGGATGGCAGAACATATGCATCGGCCAATAGTTGATCCGGATCCCCACAATCTGCTCCTTAGCTTCATTCCTGAGAGCACCATCGAAGTGATCGACCACCTCTCTTTCATGGTCCTTGCGCTTGTTAGGGGACTGCCCGTTATGCAGCCTAGCAAGATATTATAGACTGATAGCAATGGCTCAACCATCACAACCATCCGCTGGCCCTACCGCGAAAAATGGAACCGCACTTGCACAATCTCAATTAGACTCTTCCTTACGGCATTTCACCGAATCCTCCTTTGACCCCGTCGATTTCTTAAACGACCATCTGCCGCCGGTGACTCTATCCGCTTCCCAGCCGCATGCTACTCGAGCACCAAACTCCGTCAATCTAGCCGATCTTTCTTCCCGAAGCCAGTCTCTCGTTTCGCAATTAGGCACGCAGAATGTTCGACTGTCAGGGAATTTGACACAACTCACCGAGGAGATCCTACGAAGTGGGGGACGACTGGCCTATGAAGTGGAAGTTTTGCGAGGGGAGGCAATCAGTCTTGCTGATGCCCTGAGTGAAAATCTGCATGGAGATATTATCAAATTCGCGCCAGAGGGGGAAGATTTGAGTGGACAGAAAGAAGTCCCAGATGAGGAGGGCGAAAAAGAATCTATACCCAAACTGCCCAATGAACCAGAGTTTATCGCACAACTACGAATATTGGGTCAAGTGCGCACACGGCTAGAGGAGGTTATACAGACATTTGGCGATGCAATGGAGTGGCCGCTTCCTCCGTCCGAACTATCGATTACATCCTCATTCATATCCGTATCTGCACCAGAGCCTGGGACTGAGAGCTATAGCCGCGAGGAGAAAGGTCAAGAGATAGCCAAAAAGCTTCGAACAGAAATCACAGAGCTACTGGATAGTAACGGTGGGGGAGATTCCGGCTTGGCCGCTGCCACGGAGCGACTCGAAAAACTACGCAATCTCGCGACGATATGGAAAGGCACAGCGGAGGAGAAGGCGCGGACTCGTTTCTTGGATGGCCTGGCACGAATCATTGAAGACCGACGCAAGGCTTTGGAGAACCAACGAGATCGTGCATCGAAGAAAGCAAGATCCTCCATGGAACAAATAGCTGAAGAACGTGACAGTGGGCCTGGTGCAGGCT
Source organism: Talaromyces verruculosus (assembly GCA_001305275.1). Taxonomy (NCBI): domain Eukaryota; kingdom Fungi; phylum Ascomycota; class Eurotiomycetes; order Eurotiales; family Trichocomaceae; genus Talaromyces; species Talaromyces verruculosus. The sequence goes on from LHCL01000002.1 coordinate 341,915, forward strand.
TGTTCCGGGGCCTCCAGCGGATCCGCGATGAGATATACCTAGAGTAGCTGGACTCCTCGATAATCATGTATAGATGTAATGATACCATACGAAGAACATGGAAATTGTTTAGTGTCTTTGTCGGGCAAATCGGGGATAACTCGTATGATACCCCACAAAACAAGGACCCACACGTGATCCAGACCCTCGATTGTCTCGACAAAGTCCTCAGGCACCAACTCTAAGGCGACCCACCCGAGGCTGTGGCTTCTTCAAAGTTCCTCCGTTGACGCTCCCTCATGACTCAGGAGAACTCTGTCCACGTACTCCCAACTCGTCCATTCTTTTAGTTGATGACTGTTCGTCTTGTTTGATTGACTTTCATTTATTGTGCCACCAAGTCGATCTCTCTAGTCTGCACGGATTCGCCGTTGCCCGCTTTGATTGATCGGAGAAGATGTTCGTTGTCCCTAGGGTCGAGTGCTTTCACCGATAATTGTGCGCATATTAAAGGAATCGTCGGCACGCTATGATTGACCTTCGGCAACAAGGCCAACGTCTGCTTGGCCATATTAAATTGTTACGGAGGAAGTTGCCTTCTGTACCAGTCAACGTACCATTCAGCGTACCATTCAACGTTCCAGTCAACGCTCCATTCAACATACCACGTATACGTATACGGCCCACCAGACTGATTTTGTATATTGTTGGGTGTCTCTCATTCATTTTCTGGCTCTCATTTGGCTTAGCGGTAGGTATTTGGGTTATTTTGGTATTCCTATCAATGCTAATACAATCCACAGGGCAGCTCAAATCACAACTTAAAAGGCCCCGGCGGCCAGAGTTGGAGCCCAGTACCCGATTTCAATTCTTCCGAAAATTCCTTTCATATCCTCATATCGGCGTCGCCGAAGAACGCTCAGCTATGCCGCACAATTACTTCATCGATGATCCTCGAATACCCACCCTTCACGCTGTTGAGACCGAAACCAGAAACCCGAAAGGGAGCTACCGCTAAGCAGGCCGCGCTGGAAAAGATTGAGTCTATGCTCACGTTTTTGAAGACAAATCAACGAATTGGAGAAAGGGATTTGCTATTGATAGTGGACAGCGATGACACGGTATTTCAGTTGCCGCACGACGTTCTCATCGATCGTTATATGGAAATAACCCGTCGGAAGAACGAACATCTGAGAAGCAAATATGGTACCAAGGTTGTGGTCAACCCTGAAAATGAGAACGACCGCTATACTGTTCAGAAATACACGCAGAGGGCGTTGTTTGCTGCTCGGAAAGACTGCTCTTCAAACCTTACCGACGGTGCGGCCTGTGCCAGTGTTCCGCAGTCGCCATTGCCGCCAGACATATACGGAGCCAAGACGGACAAGAAACGTGATGGAACTTTGACTAGACCCCGATGGATTGAGTCCGGCGCCGTTATGGGGCAAACGTCGGACCTGATACCTATATATGAACGGGTTCTGGAGGAAATGAAGAAACAGCCGCTACGTGCCAATGAGCAATTGATCTTTACGAACATGTTTGGCGCGCAAGAATATTCAAGGGAGATAGAAAGACGAAAAACAGCTAGTCCCTTCAAGGAATGGCTCTGGGATTATATGGGAATTCTAGAAGCTACCAACGTCACGAAGGTGCGCGCTCATATACAACCAGGAGCGCAGCATGAATTTGGCATGGGCCTCGATTACGAAGGGCAGCTTTTCCTCAGTACGAGGAAGACACTTGGCGATATAGAATGGTTGAGGTACCGAGACTCGCGAAAAGTGTCATCTGTCCAAATACAGCATGGAATTCCGCGAGAAGTGCGCCTAAATTTGCCGCTCGATGTCGAACAGAACAAGCTGAACCCGTTCACAAAAGTGAAGTTGTCAAGCAGTTTGTCTAGCAAAACTGCAAACATGACCAGCATCGATGTACTTCCACCTTCATGGAACTTTACGTGGAACGATTTGCCGCTGGCTACATACATTCAGACAGCAGCAGTTCCTGCACTGATACACACCGGTGGTGAGCACAATGTCCGTCAAACTTTCTGGTTGAACTCGTGGTTTCATCCATGGGCTCGGGCGTTATTGCGCAACTATGTGCGGTCAGCACCAAATGTTCGACCGGTGCAAATCGCAACCTTGGGAGCTACAGATCTACTGAAACACCGCGACAGGAAGGGTGGCATGTGGACTGACAATGACGAGTGGATGAGCTTCGAAGATCTTTGCTCTGGTCTTGAAGTCCCCCTCTTTGACGACGAACTTGGTCCCTGGGGCTCAGAGAAACCAAGCGCACTTCGTGCAGTCTACAACCTCTGGGGTAATCTCATGGCAGGCAAGGGACCTAAACACAAGAAACTGGGCGAAATGAGATCTGAAGCCGAGGAAATAGAGAGATTCATCCTTGGAATTGAAGATGACGGGGAAGAGGAAGAGGAAACTGAGTAAAGGATCAGTTCCTCTGTACATTATTTCATACTTATACTTCTTGCTTGGCTCAGATGCCGTTCTTGAAGGCACCAACTTTGTGTATATTAGCGAGTGCATATCTATATATTTATTGAACCTTTGATGTCGATCTTGATACCCAGCCGTTGAGTTTGTACTGCTCACCGCCTTGATATTAGCTTCAGACCGCCCACAGAAATATTTATATTGCCGGCAAAAGTCACTTGAAATTATTCCCCGCCAAAATCTCTACCGTTCGCAAGAACATTAATTACTTCTTGTAACCACCAAATCCCTCGTTTCTAGACAAAGTATTCACAATGAAGGTATGGCCGTTGTAGCGCATATATCACACATTTTACACTCGATCTTGGAATCGCAAGAGAGGCCACCAGCTAACATGCAGCATCCAGATCGTCGATCCCCAAGCCGCAACTCTGACCAACATCGAGGTCCTATCCTACTTTACTGCAAACCCACCGCGAAAATCAGCCGAGGCACCCGATGTGAGGAATTTTATTCCAAAGCCTGATCTGAGGGATCATTGTACCGTTGTCACTGAGGTATCCCCAACCCTCCCATCTCCATGATTCGAGCAACAATGTCTGACTCGAATAAAGATACACAACTACGTCGAACGCACATCCCCTCACCTCCTTGCTTACCCACGCTACACACACGACTCCTCTCAAAACCCAACCACACATACCCTGCAACAACCATCCACAGACCAAGTAGAGCCGTACATCCAACCCACCGAACCCACACCAGCGGACAATGCGCTCCGAAAAGTGGTACAGGAACTTGCGCCCTACAATCTTACGAAGGGTGAGGTTATAATGCTTATCAATCTTGGTGTGGGTGTGAAGCAGAAGAAGGCGACTGATGGAGATGCGATGGATGTGAACGGGGAGGGACAAGAAGCCGCCGAAAATGGGGGAGGGGAAGAGGAGGATGATATGTATGGTCATAAGGCGTTGTTGAGTACGATTGTGGAGGAGATGGAGGAGAGGTTGAGTGAAGAGGATATGATGAGTATCTTTAGGATTATGAATGAGAATTTGGGCAGTGGGCAGTGATTTTTCTGTTTTCGAGACGCGAGAGAGGTTTCGGGGGGTTTGATCATGTATGACTCGATTTTGCATAGCAAGGCGTTGAAATCAATGAGGTATGATTATTTTCTACATGGCCACACTTGATCCTACCTAGATAGATATGAGGTGGAAACTACTCGACAAGCATCAAGATAAGAGTTCAGATTTAATATTCAAGTATGTGTCTACTCGACTGAGAAAGATCATTGCATATGCCAGAGAAGAAAGAGAAACAAAAGACAATCCACATACGCCAGAAATTCAGCCAGCAAAATTCGCCCCAAATGCCACCCAACAAGCGAAATGAAGAAATAGACAAGAAAAGGCAAAAAAGTTGTATATCATACAAAAATGAGCATCACTTTTTATTTTCCAGAAAGGCACCCGATATCAGAATCTAGTCTTTGCTCTTCTTCTTCTTTTTCTTCTTCTCAGCTTTGTCGTCCGCGTCTTCATCGTCCCTCTTGCGCTTCTTGCCATCATCTTTCTCTTTGGAGGCTTTCTTGGCTTCTTTCTTGGCCTTCTTCAAATCCTTCTTGCTTATGGCTGTCGGGTTTCCTTCAGCATCGAATTGGATTTCTCCGCGTTCCAGCTTGCGGAGATATCTCTTAACACTGAGGCCAGCCTTGGCGGCCAATTTCTCGGTCTCGTCCGACTCCGAGGAGTCCTCCATATCTTCATCTTCATCCTCGGATTCCTCTTCAACTACCTTCTTCTTCTTCTCCTTCTTGGTCTTGGAGGCAGGCTCTTCGTTTCCACTCAGAGCATCAGCATCAGCATTGTACTTGCGAGCTTCGTTAATCTCAAACTTCTTGGGTTGCGAAGAAATGCCGTTAGGGGCGATATTAACACCCCTGGGCTTAAGAGGCTTTCCTTCCATACCAGCCAATTTGCGTTCAAGGTTGAATCGAGCCTCAGTTCCCAAAGCAGCCTTCTCCTCTTCAGCGACATCCTCTTCCCATTCAGCAAGAGCATCCACACGGATACCGAGGGAGGCCTTGGCAGCAAGAATACGAGCCATTTTACCCTTGTTCTTACCGGTAGCTTGTCCGATGAGGGAGGCGTGGTAGATGAGACCGTATTTAGGAGTATCGTGTTTTGTTTTCAAAGCTCTGAAGAGGGCCTTTTCGGCACCGAGAATCTGCAATGTCGAGGCAGGGCTCTTGGAAAGGTTCATTAAGCTACCAGCATGGGCGATCAATCGAGCACCGACAAGCTCGCCAACGAGTGCTGTCAAGTTGGGTGCAATGGCGGTCATACGAGCAGTCAAATAGCTGGCGAGCTGCTGGCGGTAGTCGGAGAAGCCAACAACTTGCTCAGCCAAAGCCTGGATGTTGTCCAAATCCTCGGCACTGATTTCGGTACCCATAGACTTATCGGCGGCATTCTTGACAGCGGCTTCTATCTCTTCGGGGAGAATATCACTCAAGTCGGTGGTCTCGAATTCAGTTCGCATTCCCATCTTTAAAACAACACGAGCATAGGCGATGTTGTCGTTGATGATCTTGGCCATTTCAGGGAAGTGCCAGCCGTACCATTCCTTTACACGCATGGCATATGTGTTCAATTCCTTGTCGAGGTCATCGAGAAGAGCAATAGCTTGGATGATCATGGTATCAATCTTGTCTGGGGAGAACTTGAGCTTATGGCGGGCCAAAGAGTGGGAAAGACCAAGTGCCATGGCAGAGATATCTTCAGGGACAAGGCCTGGAATGAGCGTGGGAAGGTGCTCGCGAATTGCGCGATAAATTTCGGCAGTGGGAGAAGACTCGGCGGTAGAGGAGTTGGCGATAACCTTGAGGTCAAAACCGGGAAGCTTTCCAATAGCGTTACCTGGAAACCAACGGTTAGTTGTACTATTCAGATGACATACTGTCGAAGACAAAGAACTTACCGAGCTTGGGATCGGCGACAGCGAGAGAAACCTTCTTCTCATCTTTGATCTCGTCGAGCAGACTGGCTAGACGGGGTGTGACTTTTCCTTCAACGATAGCGGTGGCTTCTTCGACAGCGGTAGCAGCACTGTCGAATTTCTGGAAAGACTTCAACTTCAGCCTAGAATTGGTGTTAGTGGATCATTCTTCAATTCTTCGAACTTCGACAATGTGCAAGCAAAATCAACACAAAATGAACAATAGAAGGAAACGTACAGATTCGACACTCCCTCAGGAGTAGCAGCCTCAGCAGGGATATCGAGATCATCACGCTTGAGGAGCTTCTTGTCCTTGGCCTTCAACAAAGCATAACCAGCGCTGGTCTCGGTAAGAATAAAGAGAGTCATGGTGGGCAAAGCGACACCCGTGTGTTTTTCCTCTGTCGCGGCTTCCTTCCAAAAAGATCGAAAACGGGTTGTGGTTGAGGAAGGCGCAACCGTGACTCTGGCTGGGCTGTGTGGTGAGCTTGGGGATTTTTTTTTTCCTTTTCTTTTGGCTCGAAAATTTGTAGTAGTCGCAGGGTGGAGGGCGGTGAAAAGCTTACACGGCTTGTGAGTGGCTGGAGGGCACGGGTTATGTAAGCAGTGACTGTACGGTGGTCTGGAGAGACATGATAGGCAAGCCTTTTCTTAGTTGTTAGTGATGACGCCAATGTTCCACTTAGGCTGCCGTACCCATGCCGGAGCTCTCTATTTGGCCCATGCCTCCGCCGTAGCTTGCGCATCTCCAACTATACAAGCTCCTTATAGCAGCCGTGCAGTATGGAGGGTCTCTTTTTTAACGTCAATGGAGGGTGAGCTCCAATCATCTCTGAGTGTGCTATTTGAGATTAGTCAACTAACTTCAGTACCAACTGGAATAGGTACCTCGAAGGTATCGTCCGTGGATACCGCAACAGTCTACTCACAGGCCAGCACTATGCCAACTTGACCCAGTGTGATACCATAGACGGTACGCATACCTTTTGATAGCTTATACCGCCATGAAACATCTAACTCGACAACTACAGATGTAAAACTTCAGCTTGCCCCCGCATATGGAGACTTCCTCGCAGCTCTGCCCCCCAACCCCTCCACCTCCTCTCTCGCCGCCAAAATGACCGACAAGATGGTCGCCGAATTCCGCTACGTCCAAGCCCAAGCAACCGGCTCATTCGCCAAGTTCATGGAATACCTAACCTACGGCTACATGATCGATAATGTTGCATTGCTGATCACCGGCACTTTACACGAACGAGATACCCGCGAGCTCCTGGAGCGTTGTCACCCTCTAGGTTGGTTCGAAACTTTACCTGTGCTCTGCGTCGCCACAAACATCGAAGAACTCTATAATTCTGTGCTGGTCGAAACGCCGTTGGCGCCATATTTCAAGGGCAGTTTGAGCCACCAGGACTTGGACGAATTGAATATCGAGATTGTCCGGAATACATTGTACAAGAATTACCTAGAGGATTTCTACAATTTCATCAACACAAACTCAGAGCTCAAGGGTACGCCGACGCAAGAGACAATGGCCGAAATTCTGGAGTACGAAGCTGATCGACGAGCAATCAACATCACATTGAACTCATTCGGTACCGAACTCTCAAAACAAGAACGGAAGAAACTCTACCCTGAATTCGGGAAATTGTACCCGGAGGGCTCGCTCATGCTCTCTCGCGCGGATGATGTGGAAGGTGTTGCCCTTGCGGTTAGCGGAGTTGGGGACTATAAGACCTTTTTTGATGCCGTAGGACTCTCTCAAGGAGGTCCTGGTGGCATTGGAAATATGGCTGGCGGCGGCAGTTCGGATGGAAAGAGTTTGGAGGATTTGTTTTATCAGAAAGAGATGGAGTTGTGCAAGGTTGTTTTTACACGTCAGTTTACTACGGCTATTGTGTATGCTTGGGTCAAGTTAAGGGAGCAGGTAAGAAAGCCTCTTGAAATCGACCTTTATTGGAACTAAGCTGATATTTTGTCTCAATAGGAAATCCGCAATATCACCTGGATCGCAGAGTGTATTGCACAGCATCAAAAGGAACGAATAGGAAACTATATCTCTGTTTTCTAGTCCTGTCTTGCAACTTGACGATTTCCCCTGTCTTGCAGTATATGTACTTACTTCCTTCTGGCGTTACGATCCCTTTATATGCAATAAATTTTTTGGCGACTACTTACTTATCTACCCATTGAAAAATCGAGGTACGAAATTCCGATACATGGTGAAATCCTTATAATGGTCTTTCATGATCGATCCTGAATTAGGTTCTCTAAAACTGGGCAAGACAAGCGTCTCGCTCAAGACTCATTCACATACTTGTACATAACAGACGAGAATTTTCAGTCTAAAGTCATTCTCGCTGTTGTTTTGTGTTATTGTTTTTGAAAAGAAGAGCAAAATGCAATCATAGGTGACAACCCCCAAGAACAAACAGGGAAGAAAAGGAAAATGATGATGAATTAACCAGCGCTTGGTTATGGTAGTATATTTTTCAAAAGTTCAAGCAGATAGAAGATAATGATCTGAATGTGGAGGTATACGATCAAGATACCAACTATGATGGCAAGGAAATGGAAAGTCTCTCTAATCGTACTGGAAAAGAACGCTGATACTTTCACCGTGATGGACGCGACGAATGGCCTGTAATAATGTTAGTACAAGGCTAATAGGTTGTCGATGTGTTAAGACATACCTCAGCAAACACATTGCCAACTTCAAGAACCTCAAGCTTGGGGCAGCGCTTGCAGTGTTCCGTCTGGTCCACGGTATTAGTCACAACCACCTTGTCCAAGGCGCTAGCATTGATACGCTCAATAGCATCGCCACTCAGGATACCGTGGGTGACGAGAGCGTAAACTTTGGCAGCACCCTCTTTCTTGAGTAATTTGGCCGCTCGTGTGATGGTGTTTGATGTGTCCGCCAAGTCGTCGATAAGAATGGCTGTGCGGTCTCGTACGTCTCCGACAAGCATCATGGTGGCATTTTGTCTGTCGGATATTTTCGTAGGTCGACGTTCCTATTGAAGTAGACGTTAGATTATGTCCGATCTTCATTATACTTGGCGTAGAAACTCACTTTGTGGATAAGTGCAAATTCAACTCCCATAGAGTCTGCAATGGCAGTTGCTCGCTTTGCACCACCAGCATCAGGACTGACGATAATGCAATTCCTGTAATCAGGAATGTGACGTTGAATATATCTCTTGAGTAATGGTCGACCGTAAAGGTTGTCGACGGGAATATCAAAGAATCCTTGATATTGGGGGTCGTGCAAATCCATTGTGATGATGTGGTCAGCGCCAGCACAGGTCAAGAGGTCTGCGATCAGAGTTCCTGCCTGAGCAACCCACTGCCGGTAACCAGGACGAGGCTCAAACTCGGGGGCCTTGGCAACGCTGCTAGAGGTGCTCGCCGCCTCATCGCCGTTCACGCCATTGGTAAGGCTAGACTCTGAGCGAGGGAATTCAATGGTGTCGCTTTGCTTGCCTCCATTTACGATGGGGCGTCGTTTTACCGGCGAGCCATTGCTCTCTGATTCGATTTGAGCCCTTGCGAGGCTCTTCTGGAGACTTTCGACATCGTTGTTCATTCCCTGGCTCTCGGCTTTTCCAGGATGAGGTGTTGAGGGAGTGCTATCGAATGTAAATTGAGTATGAGCTGACGACTTAACGAGAGGAGCTCCGCTCTTCTTGTATGGGATATCGCTCTGACGAGAATATGGGAACAAGGGTAGTACAGCGGTAACTCGTTTCGCAGAAGCGGTTTTGCAAGCCGATATGGTAATCAGAAGCTCTAGCAAATGATCGTTCACTTTTCCCCCGCCAGACTGAATGATGTAAACATCTTTTTCTCTCACCGACTCTTGAATTTCCACCCGAGTCTCACCGACGGCGAATTTGGAGAGTAGGACATTTGCTTGAGGAATTCCAAGATGATTGCAAATTGTTTGTGTGAGCTGAGGATGGGATGTTCCCTCGATAACAACGATGTTCCTAACCATGGTTGTTGTTGTGTTGTGGTTGTTTTAGATCAGAAGCACAGCTCACAGATCACCGATATTCGGAGCGAGCGACGGAAAAACTTGCGATGAAATCAAAGCAGACGGCGATCAGGCGATTGCGGAGTGAGTCGAGAATCAAAAATCCATATCTGTAGACGGGGTGAGGTGGCTGTTCCGGACGAGGGAGGTTGAGTCAGAAAGTAGAGGACGTCAAGACGAGGTTCAATGTCGACAATATTTTATCTGCATGGAGAAAAATGACTCGCCGCCAGCAAAAGCGGAACCAGGCTTGGCTGTCTCTCGTGCTCAGAAAAAAGGCCGAATGGGGAAAGGCGGCAACAAGGCTTGCGGCAAAACCATTTACCCCGCGCTTGTAACGGCGAGAAGCGCGATCTGATAGAAGACCAGAACCTCGACCATGAAGACACGAAAGGAAAGACAAAAAGAAAAAAAAGAAAGAAAAATGATCTGGCAGACAACGATCAGTACGCACGCGCTCAGTCAGCCGGCCTTACCTAGGGCGTTAGCAGCTGACTGCAGTGTGGAATACACCCGGCGTTACGCTATGGATTGGATCCGTTCTGCTGCTTAAGATACATCAAGACAAGAAGATAATGGATTGAAGAAATCGCTTTCCAGCACTCGAGCCATGAATAGGAGTTCGGTACATCAAGTGATGAGAGAGAACAGTAAGGCTATGACAAAAGTTCATATCATAGTATATCCAGAAAGATCGGTGTTGCCTTGCGTTCAACGACCAGTCGGCGTGTCAAGCCACATACATGACCGACAAAGTATGTACGTAGTTGGGCATTGGCTCAGACAGTTGTTGCCGGTTGCGGTCGCAGTAAATCCCGGAAGATAGCTCCATGTCGTTGTAAGAATCGCAGAATTCCTTTCAATCGCCGGTGTCGACTTCCCTGTAATCAGTTATCAGTATATGCAATTCTCCTGGGCGCAGTTGATGAAGAGGATGAAGTGGTAGCTCACAAGTCGAGTTGTACACCATTCGAAACACCATAGTCCTAGAATAATGTTAGCACAAGCTCAAAAGCTATCGTAGCGGGTGGCGCATACCTGTAAAGTAAGCTGATCTTTGAAAGGCCTTTCGCCTTGACGCTTCAACAAGATTTCATGAGGTTCACGTCCGATTCGCGCGGCGACCTGGGCCTTGAAGAGTTCTAGATATCAACCATTAGCTATGTCCAAAGGACCCCTTTAGGTCTATTGAGGAGCGACTGACTGATTGGATCCGAAGCTAGGCATGGGATAGCAGCCTTCGTACCCAGGCGATCATTGACATTGACTATGATCATCTCCTCGGCAGGTGCTGCTACTACCGCAGCCTTCTTGGGCACTGGCTTTGGTTTGGCATCCAGCTTCTCGTCCTTCTTCTCATCATGCCTTGCCGGAGCGATCGTATCACGGCCTCGATCACGGTCATCGTATCTATCCCTGCTTCTGTCACGACGAGGAGACCGCGGTCGGTATTGTTCGCGATAGCCTCGCTCTAAACGACGATCATCATCGCGGTTTCTGTCACCTTGGGGTTTTTTGTCTTTCCAGCGAAAACCTCCCTGATTCCGCGGGCGTCTCGATCTATCGAAATCGGGAGACCTACTTCGTCTCCGACGTTCAGGTCGTGGAGACCGCGAACGTGAGTCGGGCATGGTGGTTGTGGTTGTGGGTGATATAGTTTTGAGGGCAGATTGGGCGAACACGGAAAGCAACAGCAGCTCCCAGCGCGGAGGACGACACACGTGACGGCAAGCGCAGCAAAATTTGGGGCCTAAGGCCGTTCCGCAGGTCTGGCTTTAAGCTTACTGGCCCGCCGGGATCTAGGCCCGCGAGAGATGTGTCTACTCTTCAGTGATCGATCGAACGTCTCACAATTCGATTTTTGGAGCAGTTGCAAACACAACGTCCCTCGTCATCAAGATCATGAATCAACTTTAGATTCTGCGTAGTCTGACATTCCCAATGTCTCCTCGGCTCACGGTACAGCGTCCGTCACCTACGACGGTACTATTTACCGCTTCCAACGCGCCAGCACGTCGCACCTGGTCATCGAAGCTTGCGTTCAGCATTGAGGTCTTGTTACGAGTTCTGGGGTTTGTCTCGATACTACTTGTCAATTTCGCCAAAGTTCGTCGCTTCATAGTCACCAATGGTGGGAATTGGGGTGTGTCACCTGAACTATGGACAACGAGTGTGGGATCGCTCACCTGTCGCATTGCGGACCACTATACGTGGCCGATTGTGGCCGGTGCGAGCGCATTAGTTACATATGCAGTGTGGAGGAAAGGATATACCGGTTTGTTCATCTTCGCACATCTCATCTAATCGAGTTCAATTTTCTAGATTATCAGCTAACGTTGTCGCAGAGGAGTCCCTTCTAGTGATTCGCGGGTTAGGCGTCCAAACCTCAACATCGTCTTCCATGTACTGGTCTAGCGCTGCTACGAGATTTATACCGACTACCCAGATACAAGATATCGTCATACATGAAGCTTTCAAGGGCTTTGAGGTTCGCTTCTATCTTGCGATAATCGTGGAAGGTGAAAGCGGAGTAGTCGTTGTCTTTCCGGTAAATCTCCCCGCTGGCTGTATACATTGAAGAAAAGCTTATATGGAGTTGATAGAATCTTTTGCCAAAACGCACACTTCTCGAAGAGGTCTGGCGAGGCGCTCGCCAGTGCCTCTACGAATCCAAAACCGTTCCTCTACCAGGATGAAGAGGGCTACTTCGCACGTCGTGTTCCACCAAATCATTTACATACAAAGAGAGTCAATTGAGGTACCAAGATGGATTTGATGCAGTAAGGTTTTAACCTTGTATGTTCATGCCTTCTCTTTCCCTTCAAGTTTTAACCTTTCTGCTCTTCGCTGACGACTAGCCAGGTACCTAGCATTCTGCACTTCTACCGTTGCCGTTTTTCCCTTTTGCATAACAGGGACATATACCCCGCCCAATTTTCCTTCATCTCCTCCAAAGAAAATTTTCTGGCTCTTGAAAGGCTTCGCTGGCAGTTCATTCTGTATGAAACTAGGGCTGCCTTGACCGGCCGCTAAATCAAGCAGTGATCCTGCAAGGATCTCGTCGATCTTGCGCTGCCTCCAAGTTTGCCAAAGTGTGTCCATGAGGCCACCGAAGCCGAATTTGCCGTCGCCTTTTCCGGATGATGGATTTCCTTGACGAGGATCGCCGCAATAGATCCAATTCAATGAATCTTCTCTACTACCACTTGCTTCATCTGGAAAGATGCAATCCCATAGAACAAGTGGCGCATCGGATGCCATCTCGTATGTGGGTTTACACGGGTTTTTCGAAATATCCAACAATTCGGGAACGATGGATGGACTTTCGACACCTTGGCCAACCAGGAACAGAATCGCGACCATATGGCGCACTTGGTGCCACAAAAATGCGGATCCGTGGAGAGTGAATGTATACACCAGCGGCGTGGAGGGTTGTTCTTCGTTGACATTGCTTCCGTTGGCGTTATCAATAGGATTCCTCGTGGGCTGAAACTCCTTCGACCCAACATAACCGAGGGGATTCTTGCTAGGGTCGACCAAATCTATGCTTGCGCGGTAAATAATGCGCTCGAAATTCTCGATCTGTTTGCTCGTATCGACACGGCAGAAATTGCGAAAATCATGCCTTCCGACATAGTGCTTGCAGGCTTCACGCATGGCTTCAATATCCAACCAGCCGTCCCTGAGCTCCTTCTTGGCTATACCGCGATGATGTGCCGCGCTGCGCCGGAAACCGAGTTCTCCTGGTATGGGGTTGAAAGCTGGCTGCGTGAAGAAGTATCTATACTGTCGCTCGCGGCAGGAGAATCGAGCATCAAAGTCGGGACCTGGATTGGGACACCATGCTAGGATGCGGATATCTTGCGGCAGAACACCGTTTAAAATTTGTATGTATGGTAGTTCATCCCTTATATCATCCCAACCATCATCTTCCTCGATTTCATCCACTAGCTGAACCCCAGCATCTGGGTTTGCTCCAACATTGTCCTTTGTAGAATCAACGATTGATGCCTCTACATCTACCTGCTGTACAGTGGTTTCCTCGGTAGTTGTGGTCGTAACAGTCGTACTTGTAGCAGTCTCGACCTTCCGCTTTGGCCGAGAACTTCGAACCCTAATACCAATGACCTGTCCAAAAGCACTAACACCTCTATCTGTCCGACCACATTTGGAGTATTGACAACCGTCCCAACTCAAATCAAACGGTTTTGTTCTGTCTTGCTGGTCAAGACTCAACTCCATCGGGGACGTCGTCGTGGGAAAGATCAATCGTGTTTTGCGTAACGCCTTCCATATTTCCTCCTCAATAGTAGGTAAGGGAGTTGTGTTCCCGTTCGCATGCTCGAATCCATTGTACCGTTGACCGAGATAGGCGAATTTCAGCGCGATATGGCGGGTATGGTATTTGGATGGATCCATTCCTCGGAACTGTTTCTTTGGTGTGTTGACGCCTTCTGGATTCGGAGCTCTAACTGGAGTGATATTTTGAATTTGAGGCTTAATGGTAGGCGTAGTTTCCACAGAGTCGGATTTCGTTGGCGGGACAGCACCAAATTCATTCGTTTGAGCATTCAACTGATGTTCAAGCTCCATAATGCGTTCGACAAGGCTGGATGTACTCCATGTCGAGTAATCCTGGCCTTGAGCAGGACTTGACTCCGGCTTTTGAGGGGTGGACATCGTGAACAAGTACGGCGTTTGCGAATAATGTCTTCGAGTCGCACTGTGCAAAGGGAGGCTTTTGACCTTGACGAACCTAAAATAAATAGGTCGCGACAACCTCATCCCTCTGCGTCGAAGAGGGACTATAGCCTGGTCAATGGGAGTGTCGTGGGGGTGGAGGTTGTAGTTTGTTCGTTCGTTTCTTTTTTTTTCTTTTTTGGATGTTTAAATTGCGGCATCAAACTTCGGCCTTAGGCATGAACTCCACCCTCCTTCCTAACGTCACCTGGTGAAAGAACATTGAAATAACAACAACACATATCAACTATCTATATGAGCTCATCCTTGACTGTGCAATGGACGATAATGCAACAGTCACACTGTTGATCCTCGGAGAAGCAGGCTGTGGAAAGACGACGTTCTTGTCGTGAGTATATTCATCCCGATCCATGCATCAATCTCCTGATATCAAGAGTTCAACCACTAAATCGTACACAGGAAATTAAAGAACCCCAATCTACCCTTACATGGAGAATCAAGTCTGCTACGAGACGGCGACCAGCCGTACTTGTATGACATTCGATTTTCCAGGAAATCGTTCAAGTTAGAAGTATACGACACCGCATCCCCGAATCAGCACTGGTCATCCTTGAATCCGAGTGTTGTCATACTCGCATATGACATATCGAATAGAAAAAGCTTGGATGCCTTGAAACAAGTATGCCAATCCGGAGAAGCCAAAATCCAAGACTCAGGCTGAAATCCTATTGTAGTGGCGCAACGATATAACCAGGTACTTCCAGCGAGGCGCTGGTGAACGGATCCCCGTTATGATGCTCGGTCTGAAGCGAGATCTACGAGTAGAGAATGATCAAATTATATATCCACAAGAGGCAAGTCCAATGCGCAAGTCATCAAGTTTAATATCATGCCATTAACTAACAAGGAGATATATGTAGGGCTACCGCATAGCACAAGAACTGCATTGTGATCGCTATGCAGAATGCTCTGCCGTTACTGGAGAGCTGATTAAGGAAGCATTTGAGGATATTGCCAAAGTTGCGGCTATGACGACGACTGAGAGAGGTGCCCAAGGCGAAGGTGGGTGTACGATTATGTGAGGTGCAATGTACTGCGGAGCTACAACAACAGAGAATGCGACTCTTCTACAAAGTGACCTTTCGCCGAGAGAAGGTTGGGAAAAGTTTAGAACAACGAAGGCTGCGTGCAAAGCATGAAATTTTTTTAGCGTTGTTCATCGTGCTTGTGCTATCATCCCGAGAACCAAGTAACGACTGCTTTGCACCATGAAGGGATTGTCATCATCGCGCCTAGTTTGGAAGAACGTCTCTATTGCCGGTCCATGTGGTATATACTGCTTGGCGGCTACGGCAATGGCGCGGTAGTCAATGAATACATCCTACGAGCTGGTCTCGACTCCTTTGAAAAGGCAAGTAGCTGGTGGTAGATACAGTACAGAAATCTACTCCTACTTGAACCGTCCATCTGCACGCCGATGTAATTCTTATAGATTAATCTAGGACGACATAACAAATGAGATTTCCCCGAGACAACGATCAAGTCCGCCTCGTCAAACTGACAGTACAGGGCTTTCCCCTAGTAAATCCACAGATAATAGGATAAACTAGGTATCTTTCCCTCGTAAGTACCAGTCAGAACAGTAAACAATATGCGTGTGACAGGTATAAAAGAAACCTCCGCTGCTGTAAATAATCGTCTCATGAAATCATAATCCTTCTCATCACGTACAAGGGAATAATAGAGTTGTTTTTTGAGGACCAAAATTTGTGTTTTTTGCGCTCAGATTGAATATGTAACGAGACATCCGACATCCATCATCGAAATAGTCGTCAATCTTTTTTTGATTTGATTCGAGTAAAATTAAATCTTTTCAATCAATTTACCACTTGGTCTCAGGGTTGGGCTGAGCAGACTCAGCAGCCCAGTCACCACCAGCCTCAGCTTCCCAGCTGGCACCAGCAGTAGCGCTGGCAGCAGCGAAAGCAGATCCAGGAGCAGCAGCGCCAGGAGCGGCGGCGTCCCAGCTGTCACCGACGTAGCCGGACTCGATGGCGGCAGGGCCAACCTCCTCAGCACCAGGGACCTTGGTCTCATCAGCAATCTCCTTGGTCTCCTCAGCCTCAGGGTCACGGTAGAAGTAGAGATCGACAACAACGTCCCACTCGGTCTCGCGGGTAGCGAGAGTACCGCGGAGACGGAGAACCTCACGGGCGAGCAACCACCAGACCAAACCGATGGCGTGACGACCCTTGTTGTTGGTGGGGATGGCAACATCGACGAACTCAGTGGGGGAGTCGGTGTCGCAGAGAGCAATGACGGGGATGTTGACGTAGCTAGCTTCCTTGATAGCCTGAGCATCGGTACGGGGGTCGGTGACAATGATCAAGCGGGGCTCCTTGAAAGAGCGGGTGATGTAGTTGGTGAAGTTACCGGGGGTGAAACGACCGGCAATGGCGGTAGCACCAGTGTGGGAAGCGAACTTGAGGACAGCACGCTGGCCGTAGGGACGGGCAGAGATGACGGCAACATCGGCGGGGTTGTCGATGGCTGCGATGATACGGGCAGCGAGGACAATCTTCTCCCTGTGAACGATTAGACGAGCGATTATAACCGTGTTGCGATTGCTAAGGCATACCAGGTCTTGCCAATGTTGATCACGTTGATACCATCGGGACGAGTCTTCCAGAGGTAAGGCTCCATGTGAACCTGCAAGTTCTTGGAACCCAAGTGGCATTGAGCTGCGAGGAGCATCTCAATGTCCTGGGAGGTGGCATTGAAAACGGGGGGGAGGTTAGAGGGGGCCATGGTGAACGACTGATTTGTTGATGGAAGTGAGGTTATTCAATCGTTTTGGCACTTGTCCTGAGCGTGAGGAGGAAGTCGAAGGTCGATCGAAGTCGAAGTCGAGAAAAAAGTATCGCACAGCACCGGACTCAGCCAGTCAGAGCGGCGCATCCAGGGAACTTCGCTTGCGTTGTGGGTTAGGGCAATAGCGCGCCAAGATTTGGAGGTCACGTTTTGCGCTACGTTGAAAGTAGACTAGCGCGATTTGGCTGCGGCTTCCGGGCTTGGCGTTGTTGAGATTTCCGGGAGGACATCTTACGGTAGGAAAGTTTCCTGTGACCTTGAGAAGCAGGGAGCTACAGTTCAAGATGCCTCCACGTCTATCATTACAGGGCATCTCGAAGCCATTTTCAGGTTCGTACTCAGCTTGAATGCGCAACTAATCCATAGCTAATCGAAGCCCAGGCTCCTCAAACATAACCAACACGTTGACAATCGTCAAGCGAGAACCATGCAAAGTCGACATTCGCGCAGGCTCATTCGAAGCCCGACAAAGACGACGACATGATCCCTTCCTCATGGCACAGTCCCGTCAACGCAAAGCTGCCAATATCTCCCGCCAACAGGCTCTTTTCGAAGAGCGACAGGCTGCACTTGGTGATCCCGTGAAAAGCCAACCCACTCCATTCATCCAGCAGATCGACGCAATCCAGTCCGGCAATATCCCATCTCAAACTGTCGGGTCAGTCAAAGTCAGCCCGTGGAACCATTTTATCAAGGCCGACGAATTCGACTCGGCACTCGAGTACTCCAAAGCTCTCACGGAGCCCCTACCACCGCAGGACGCAAGTATCGCCGATCCTCACGCATACGAACAACAGATCCAACAACACGAAAAAGCTCACCAAAATGCACGGGAGGCAATGAAGCGTATCGTGCAGCTGTCCAGCGGAAACACTGCGGATCGTACTCGAGTCAACATCGAAGC
Source organism: Talaromyces verruculosus (assembly GCA_001305275.1). NCBI lineage: Eukaryota > Fungi > Ascomycota > Eurotiomycetes > Eurotiales > Trichocomaceae > Talaromyces > Talaromyces verruculosus. Next base: position 359,871 of record LHCL01000002.1, read on the forward strand.
TTGCATCGAGACCTTTGGTCGACACAACACCGACAAGGTCCTGCCCTCGAAACCAGCCGCTGTAACCACCACAGAACATCCCGAAAAGACTCCCCGAGCAGGTCCGGATACCGGCTCACCCGAAGTCCAGGTTGCTATTTTGACAACAAAGATTATGAATTTATCGCGACATCTTCAGACAACCAACAAAGACAGACACAATAAGCGCAATCTCCGAGTGCTTGTACACAAGAGACAGAAGCTCTTACAATATTTGAGAAGGAAAGAACGGGGAGGTCCGCGATGGCAGAATCTGATGACATCTCTTGGTTTGTCGGATGCAGCCTGGAAAGGTGAAATCAGCATGTAAATTATCACATTCATATATTTCTCTTTTGTATTTTTAGCACCATAATTGACACCAATATCATCGAGGCATCTTCGGTTTCTGTGCTCTGACCGGATCAAGCTGTGGCTATGGAAGCATCATCCAGCTACGTATTACGAATGAAGAATAGAAGAAGACGGCCATGGCCATGGCCATCTAAGAATGCACAGCTAAAAGTACTCGGAATAGAGAGACCTGATATGGACTTGAGCTTGAAGCTATCATTCATTACACTGACAGAGGGCGTACCCAATATGATAATAAACAAAACGCTGATATGCCAGATCGGAGGTGCCAGCACACCTCGAAGAGGAGCCTGCCTCTCTTCGAGGTGTGCAAGCGGGTCGCATCCCCGGTCTGCAAACAAGAAGATAAAAAAAATATTAAACCTGAAAATAAAGTACAACCTGAAATAGAAAATCACTTTTGGACCCATGCATGAACTGAAACCTTTTTGCCTGACACTAACAAAACTCCAAAGAACTTGACCAACATTGAAAACACAAAACTCCAAATGCAATGGATTGACCACACAATCGTTCATCGACTTCGTAAAATTTTGATACGTCTTTTCGATATTTGAGGCAGACGACGCCTTTCTAGTGCATATTGATTTCAATATATGACAAACAATGTGCAGTACTCGTGATTACGATATCAAATCACCGAGTATCTCATCTGTATCAATCAAGCCCTGATCGAGCTCATTCTGAAACTGCTCGAAGGATTTTTGGAACGAATTGTGGCTAGCCCTCTGCTGCCCTGCGCTCACGGGGGTAAAACGAGTAGTTTCTTGGGTGTTGTTGACCGGAAGCGGGTCAAAGCTAGGCCACTGCACCTTGCTGAAATCGCCGCTGGGGCAACGCTGGTAGAGCTCGAAAGCCTCTCGTCCGTACTCATCATCGCCGAAGACTTCCATCAGATCCTCTGGATCCCGCGGATGCATTCCAGTCAAAGTTTGAGCCGGGCTCGCCTGTGAGGCCGGGCTAGAAGAAAGTGGAACGTTGTTGCGAAGGCGACTGGGGGTTTTAGGCCTGCTTCTTTCTGTCACAGGCTGACCCCTCGCGGTCGCTGAAAGAGGTTTGATTGGTGGTAGGCGGGTTGTTTCATCGCTGACATTCTGTTTAGCGGCAGCGGTAATGGAACGATCGGTAGGCTGGTTCGAAGACACGCCATTGATGGATGCGCCCGTCGCAAGTTTTTGCTGGGAGACTTGCTGCATTTGTTGCTCCACGGGTGCTTGAATGGATTGTTGCTGAAGAGGTTGTTGGACTACTTGTTGCGCCTGAACGGATGGTGGCTGGAGAGGTTGTTGGACTATTTGTTGGGCGGGTGATTCGACGCGTGTTTGCAAGATGGGTTGCTGTGCAGGTGTGCACACAGGTGATGGCTGAACCACAGGCTTAGGAGCAGGTTGAGACACATGGGACTGTGGGAATCGGTTCGCAGGGGTTCCTGAACCATTGTTAACGATATTGTTTTTCAAGTTCTCACGATTTAAACGACGTCGTTCAGTCGTCGCTTTGTGCAGATCTGAAATTAAACCAGATTGTGGGAAGGTTTTAGAAGGGGGTTGCATGGGTTGCATCTGCTGCATGGGCTGCGTGTAGGGATTCACTAAGGGTGTGGGCTGGGTTCGCAAATCCGGGGTTGATTGATAAGGGTTAAAATGAAATGAGGGTGTTTGATGTCTCATACCCTGAAACATTTGTCCTTGGTAGACAGTGGTAGTTGGACGGTTCCAACCGGGGGGTGTAGGAGGCTGCCAGTGGGTTTGCGTAGCCGTGTTTGTGGTTGGTAGTCGGATGTTCGATGATTCTGCTTCCGCTCCTGGTGGAAGGAATCGGGCTCTCTTCTCTGGAGGCCGAGCAGTGGGAGCAGAGACAGTAGATTTTGCGGCGGCGGCTTCACGTTCAAGTTCACGTCTTGAGTATTCCTCGGCCTCTTCGATTTCATCGTCTGAGTAGGTAAAATAATCCAGGTCCATGCCGTAGCTGCAGCCGGCAGGATTTGGAATCACGTCTGGGGAAGGTGCGCGTTTGCGTTTGTGGCTTCCGGTTGATGGCTCTGCCTGGGTATCAGCATTTTGAGGTTCTCCATTTGTTTTGTTTTGCGCAGTCTGCTCCGTCCCTGGAACTTGCACGTTCTCTTTGGCAGTTTCAGTAGTCTTGTTGCTTTCGCCTTTCTGTTCGTCAGCCTTAGCCTTCCCTTCAGACGAGGGTGTAATCCGAGGAGGGGATGGGATCCGGGGATATAGGCTGTATGTCAGATCCATATCGGTAATCTGAGTTGCATTGGTTTCTGTAGTTGGGGCAGCCGCGCCATCAACACGTGCTGGTGTCGCACCACCACCAGCAGCTATCAAGTTTGACGAGAAATTAGCAATGTGTTCAATCAATTGGATGTTAAGAACTTACCGAAGGGAACGGCTTGATCTGGAGCTTGTCGCATGAAAGGGGCAAGTCGTCGCCTCATAGATCCGGTAACAGAAGTAAGTAAACTGCGAAGACCCCAGTTGTTCGAAGTTGGGGTCTCGACTGGCCGATTCTCGTTTTCATTGTCTTCATCGTCCCCCATGTCGTCTTCGTCTTCGTATACAGGAAGCTGGAAGGAACTCTGCATATCCTCTGGAATTGGTCCTAGTATCATATGGCGCTCCATTGCCTTTCGTGTGATATCATTACGAGCTTCTTCATCTGCCGCTTCCCGTGCGGCTTGTTCAGCTTGCTCTTGCTCTCGGAGGTTGGACATAGCTTCGTCGAATTGAAATACTGAAGATTGGGCGCTCGCTCGTTGTCGTACCGTTTCAAGGTAACTGAGGGAACGACCAGGATTAGTAGTAGGAGTGCGACGCTTGCTGCGAGGAGTTTTGCCAGGCGGGGGTCTGATGCGACGGCGTTGTGCCCTGGGTGGTCCATCAGTGATATTTTCATCGTTGTTTGATTCCAAAGTCCGCTTCTTGCCCTTCTGCTTTGCAGAAAGTTCCTCTTTTTGCTGTTTGGCTAGTTGTGCAGCCTTGGCCTTGGCCGCGGCCTCGGCTTCTTTTGCGGCTTCTTTTGCGGCTCGACGGAGATTCTGTTTCGCTTCTGCGGTGACAAGTATACCTTCCGCGCACATATTCGTTAGCACACCATTCAAGCCCATGATCGTTTCCTTAGACATCCAAGAGCGCATATCATGGCCTTGCACGCACTCCATCTTCACGACACCTTCGCAGCAAGGACAACGGATTGAGTCGGGGTCGAAGGCCGAACCGTCGGTGGCCTGACGCTGGAGAACGATTTTTAGAGCGGCGTCGAGAATCTCGTCCTCGGCAAGAGAGTAGTTTGTTTCATAAGTTGCCCAATCTTTAACATCTGTAGGTAGTGCTGGTACACCTCTCTCGAAAGGATTGTCCCGTGGTTCGCGTCCTTTTTTCAATTTATGATAGGTACGTCTGATGCCTAAAGATGATCCCTTGAGACTCTCCTTGAGACTGTCCTTGAAAAACTTGAGAGCGTTTCTGACGGACGTCTTCTTGGCTGGCGAACCGAGGCTTGACATACTTCCCAGAGAGGAGACGGATGAAGCGTCAGAATCGTCGTGGTCAGGTTGTGGGGTGGCGGGAGCAGGCGAAATAGTCGAGCCGTTGTCCTGTGCTGCGTTGATGCTTGGTGGTGTCTGAATAACAGGTACTTGACCTTGATTTTGAGGTGTTCCTGGGGTCCATGGGGTTTCCTGGGTAGGGGTTTGGATGGGTTGGGTTTCTTGGGTAAGAATCTCACTTTTGTTTTGAATGTTTTCCTGGTCTGTCTCCTCTGTCGCGACAACTGTTGCCTTTTTGGTAGTCTTGGGACCACGCTTTGCCTTCGTGTTGGTTGCTTTCTTGGTATCGGCGGATTTTTTCGAAGGCGCAGCAGTAGTAGTCTTTCTCACACGACGTGGAGTTTCAAGAGAACGGAGAGGCGATACCCCCTCTTGGGCTTGCATTTGAGAGCGCGTGAGAGGCATTTTGAATCTTGCAGAGCGTTAGATTCGAGTCGACATGAATGAGATTGCACACTTGAGGCTGAATTGTCGTAGGAAAGTTGTGGAGAAAGATGGACAGTTTGAGAATGGTTCGAAAAGGAATTTTTTGAGGGGGAATAAAATTGTGTTGTGGTGAAAACGAGTGTGTAAACAAAGACTCGAGATGATGAGTCGAAAAAAGTTGAGGCTGTGGTAGAGCTGGGTCGATAAAGACGGTGGAGAAGAAGAGAAGAAGCCTTTGAAGCTTTTGGTGTGAAGAGAGAGAAAAAAGCGGTTGAGATGAACGAGTGAAGAGGAAAAAGGTGTAGAGAGAGAGGGAGATAGAGGAGGAGTGGTTGGAAAGGCACGAGGAGGAAATAATCAAGCTTCACGGAGTTAAGAGGGAGACAAGGGCAAACGCAAGCAAACGAACTTACCTGGGTCGAGGGTCGGCGGTGGTTGGGCGGGCGGGCAACAATCACAACAATAACAACAACGACGCGTCTTTTTTCCTTTGTTGATGGGTTGCCCCGTTACAGGGCGATATCGAACAAACAGCCAAAAGGGCAGCGCGGTGAGGTTATCGTCATGGTCGAAGAACAAGCTGTGGACAACAAAAAAAAGAGATGAGGAAGGAAGTTGGCGGTACGTACTGTGTTTGGCAGGAAGTGACGTTGGCAGAATGGCGCGCCCGCTCTGATTGGCGCGGACAGCCTTACCGCCCTCGACGCCCGGGTTTGCACTGTTTGCATCGTTTTCATCGTGGTTCCAATGGCAACAAGCATTTCTAACAATGCCATTCTCTCGTGTCCATTATACATGGTATAGTACATGTATACAGTTCTATTGGATAGGTCATATGCATGCTCCTCTACTCGTGCTGGCCTGTGCTGTACAGAGCGACTCCCCGACATATATTTATCAGTTCTGATGCCACCGATCGAGACAAGATAATTGACGCGATTGCTACTGATGAGATTGACAGGTAGATAATGAATTATCTGGAGATCAGCGCGTACGACCCTGGATTAATAATCCGACGTCATCGAACACCAACAACAGACTGCTACTACTACGGAGTATATACTAATAATACAACCCATCTCCCATCCGCTCCTTATTAGTTCAATGGTAATGCATCCGAGAAATCTGGAAGCAGATGGCTTGGCATCCAGCAGTATAAAAGACTCTTTTCCGCCTGCTCCCAGTCAGCACCTTGGTTTCTAGTCATCTTCGATCGCTCGTAGTGACAGACTCAACATGACAACCGTAACTACCGTGACCACCGTCAGGGAACAACCCGAAGAGTTGTTTACCGCAGAACTCGGTGAGAATGAACCTGCCGTATATGCAACCAGCTTCCCTGAGGGCGGCCGCGAATCATGGCTCGTCGCCATAGGCTCTTGGTGTTCAATGACAGCTGCTCTAGGTATGGTCAACTCGGTTGGTGTTTTGGAAGCTTATGTATCGACCAATATCTTGACCTCGAGCTCCATTGATTCAACCGGTTGGATCTTCGGAATCTATGTATTTGTCTCGTATTTCTGTGGTGTACAGGTTGGGCCGATCTTTGATGCTCGGGGACCACGCGAGTTGATGCTTGTTGGGACTGTTTTTTTGCTGGTTGGCACTTTTACTCTAGGGCTTTGTACAGGTGAGCATTAATTTCCGTAGTAGCAGGAACTGGGACTGACACTGACCTTACAACGCAGAGTATTATCAATTCATCCTGGCCTTTTCCATCCTCAGCGGAATTGGAAATTCATTCTTGTTCACCCCTGCCATGGGCGCTATATCGCACTGGTTCGACAAGCGACGCGGCGAAGCAAGTGGCTTCGCCTTTACTGGCAGTGGCTTCGGCGGAGTTCTCTTCCCGCTGATGATCCAGTCCCTACTTCCACGGGTAGGATGGGCATGGTCAACACGTATAGTCGGCTTCGTCTTTCTACTTCTCTGCACCCTTGGAGTGGCCCTTTGTCGAAGTCGTCTGCCACGTAAAAGAGGCGCCGCCGCTTCATGGCGAGTAATGATGCCTGATCTCAGCATTTTCTCCAAGGATGGGACCGGGGCCATGGCCGTGACCACCGCTGGCGTCTTCCTTCTCGAATGGGCCTACTTTGTCCCTCTGACCTACCTACCGAGTTACTACTTGACCCGACAGGGTCTTTCGGACAAAGCCGCCGTCACTGGGACAGCAGCCTTTGCCTACCAGTTACTTGCTATACTCAATGCGGTGTCATGCGTTGGCCGCTATCTTATTGGACATATTGCCGATAGAGCAGGCCGCTATAACACCATGATTGTCTCCAATCTAATATGTCTAGTCTCAGTCATCTCCTTGTGGCTACCTGACGCACTAGCAGAATCGCCTCCGAGTAAGGCTCTGCTGATTTGGTTCGTTGTAGTGTTTGGCTTCGCTAGTGGTTCAAATGTCAGTCTGATGCCTGTCTGTATTGGACAGTTGTGTCCTGTCGAGGAATACGGCAAGTACTATGCCAGTGCCTACACTGTGGCTAGTGTAGGTTGTTTGACGGGTATACCTATTGCTGGGAATCTTATCACGGCTACCGAGGGAGGCCGGCGGGGCTACTGGGGTCTTATTCTCTTCACTGGTATAAGTTACGTGGCAGCATTTGCTTGTTTTCTTTGGGTGCGAGTTCGAGCAAAGGGCTGGAAAATAAGAACCGTCTGGTAGCGAGACTCCACCAGGACTACAGGAGGACCTGGTTATAACGAACAGAGGGCCCTCTTATCACTATATTGGTATCCGGTTAGATGCTTTTCATATGAGTATGGAGAGTGTTCCGAATCATTATTGATCAGACAGTTTATATGTCGGAGTGCTCTCCATTGCCTTATAAATAAAATCAAATCCAATACCAATAATGTAACCAGGGGTCTTCTGTTCGTTATAGCCTGGTTCTACTGTATCAACATTGGAAAATATATACATACATGGATACATCCACGGATGTTTGTTCAATCAAGAGGAGGCTTGGATTGTACTGATAAGCCATCGCCTCTCCTGTTATGTATATCCCAACTTTTAAACCAGTTGACCTCGCCAACATCAAGTAATGATATCTTCCATGATCTGAATGAGCGTGCGTTTTGTCCTAGCTAGTCAAGGTCCATGACATTTGCGGGGTTAGCTTCAAAATATGTCAACTGGTGTTGCGGGGAGCCTTGGAACCTAAAGACATGATGGCAACAACCAGACCACATCAATCAATAAATCCATGGCTCTGAGTCGATTGCCCCAGGAAATACTGATACTAATCAGCGATTCTCTCGACCAAATAGACCACAAAAGTGTGAGGAGTCTAGCATGTGTGAATAGAGACTTTTTGTCTGTTTGCCGTCCTTTGCTTTACGTTCGGGCCCTCAAATTCATCGAGTGCAACGACGATGGAGAGCAGTTGGCCTATGATATATTCCACTACTCCGAACTACTACAACGTCTTAGTGGATTTTGGGCAGTTCGTCGTTTGATAATCTTTGCCATAGACCACAAAGATCCAGAAACACTGCGACAGCGCACTCAACAGCCATGGTTTCTTCCCATCATCAGTCCCGAGATTTATGGAGGTTGTGAAGATGATTATCTAAAATTTGCCGCTACGAAACCAGGCGACATGAAGTATAAAGACACAGTGCACCAGAAGAACGATATTTGGAAACCCTTGGCTGAATTCATTCTGCGACTTCCTAATCTAGAGTGCATCTACTATAACAGTTATTACCAGTTCCCGCCTTGTCTTCTGGACAGCATTCATCGATCACAGTGCAGATTGTACATAACTAAATTTGCTTTGTGGAGTCTAGGGCCTCAGGGCCCAACGGATCCTTACGAACTCACATTAATGCGCTCACCTTCATTACATGGTGTCGGGATGGCTGGGGAGGGCGTCTATGGAAATAGAATGGTAGAAAGGACCGCATCCTGGGAGCATATATATCTGACTGAAGCTCTCAGATATGTTGTCTCCGGCGCACCGCATTTGAAGATAATGATTGTTAATCATCTTAGAGGTTACAGGATGACTCCAACGAGGTATTACAGCCCTCCCCCATGGCCAGGATTTACGCTGCAGCGTGGTGGGCGTCTAGAGCATCTCGAAATACGAGAGACAGATTACCGTAAACTGCGGCAAAATACGAAAGAGGATATCGAGAAATGGAATCAAGACACGGATTTCTCGGTCTTGAAGACCTTTAAACTCGCCGCTTCTTCAGCATTGGACGCCCTTGACTACATGGCGACCCATTGCCAATTTCGTTCACTTACCGAATTGGCTATAAGCTTTCAGCCAGGTCGGAGTCGTTGGCATCCCTCCGACTATTATTCCGCTGCGAGCTCATTTTTACTAAATCTTCCGCCTTTGTCGAATCTCGAATTGCATCGCTGGCATTCCAAGATGGACACCGAGTCGATTCTGAAACTCCATGGACCACGCTTACAAAGACTTTGGTTGCTGCCTTGTCGTGGTGAAACTGTGCCCTTGGAAACAATCCGTCACCTCAGCGAAAACTGCCCAGTTCTTGAAGAGCTTTCCACAAGAATCAGACGCTCTCGGGGAGATTTCCAAGAAGTATCCAAATACAAGGCCGTTGGCGCATTGCCACGGCTGAAGCGTTTGTTCCTCAAACTCGACGCCTCGGATCTTTTCTTGTTGGATGGGTATGACTATGGGGATCTAGTAGAAGGACGAGAATTTCCCGTGACCCGCAACAACGCTTCTTTTAATTCCTTTGACCAGCAATATAGCGAATGTACATTCTTTCACGATTATCTCCGTCCACGGAACGGCCATATTCGAGACGCCTTCATCAACGCCGCGTTAGATGAGAATCTTGCGAGAAGCATTTTCCGCACGATACGATCAGGCAATAATACAGACGGGAAAGACTCATGCCCGCTTGAAGTCCTGGAATTGCGAGTTAGGGGAGCAGGTCAACTAAGTTGGGATCCCTGTCATGAAGATGAACGGGGGTTCCACGACGTACTTCGCAAGATGAGTCGTGCACACCGTCTGACTCGGAAGGAAAACGGAGACGTTGAAATTGTATTACCGGATATTCATGAGGCTATGATGCCATTAAGTGCTCCAGTAACCTTTGATTTGGATACGAACAGGAAGGTGATACCCGGTATATTACCAGTTGCGTTGAAGATATATCAACGCGTGTGGCCACCGAAGAATGAGAACTGGTGGGATGATTGGCACAGCTTTCCGCTTGCGTTCTCTGCTGAGGATGAGATAGATTGGTCAAAAGAATAGTAACTAGCTCTATTCATGGGGTATCTATGAGAGAAAGTAGGAATATGACAAACCCGAAGAAACCAAGGCACAGATTTCGACGGTTTTAGTCGAACCCCTTGAATTCATCTTCGCTCCCATCTGCAGTAGCATCTTGCGCTGCCTTGGCAGCCTCTCGTCGTTTCTCAGCCTCCTTTCGTACATTCTCAATCATTGCCTCCGTCTCCCGAACTTTCTCTTTCTCTTCTTCGGTCATCTTATCCCATTTTTCTCTGTCACGACGTGCTCGTTTCCGCTCCCGTCGCTGTTCCCTCTCTTTCCTCTTTTCGACGTTCTGACTCCACGGTACACTTTCACCTGAAGCCGCGGGTCGTTTCTTAGAATTTTCTTCTAATTTACCTGCTTGGTATTCCTTCAGAGCTTCTTGGCGATGTTTCTCTCTTTGTTTGTCGGCATATGCATAGTTATCCCAGTCAAGAGTCACGCCGAGAAATTTATCGCCTTTGAAATTCCTTAATTCAGGCATCTTTGGCAATTTCAATAATCCCCAAGCATGGCCTAATGCCTCCCAGTCTAAATCAGCAACGCGGAAAATGCTGCTGGCTTGGTGTTTGCTGTAGCTTCGAAGCCAGCTAACGAACGCCTTTTGAGCTTTGTCATGGTACGACCTGTCTGCTAGTACCGCTTTTCGGGCTAGTTCTGTTGCATTTCGGGCATCTTCATCGGTGATTCTGAATGCCGGGTTTTCGTATAATGTAACTGGCGTCTTTCGCACTTCAAGGAATGGAACGTAATCTTCTTCGCGACCTGGTGAAAGAAGTACGATACTCAGACCCCGACGACCCGCTCTACCGGCTCGTCCGCAACGGTGAATAAAAGCTTTGGGATCGGATGGAGGGTCTATTTGAATGACGAGGTCGACGGATGGGATATCTAATCCACGGGCCGCGACATCGGTGGTTAGGAGTACTGAGGGTGTGACGGAGTTGGTGAAGCGAGTAAAGTTCTTTTGTCGGACATTGGCCGGATGTTTTCCATGGAGTGGAATAACGGTAAACTCGTTGCCGAGAATTAATGGAATTATATGTTGGAAGTAGTCGACGCCTGCACATGTCGAGAAATATAATATAGTCTTTTGTGGCCGGGGTTCTAATATGTCGAGGATATTTTTGACGGCGGGTAGTTTGTGTGTAGGAGGTGTGACGAGATATGTCATTTGCAAGCTATTGTCCATGTTAGCAATTGAGACATCACTTTCATAGAAAATAAACAGACCTCGCAGGAGTACGCTTTTCTTCAACTCCAGACGCCCCCCGCACTTTCACTGCAATCTTGACAGGATTCCGCAAGCCAACTCGAATGATCTGATCCAGAGCTTCGCTCACACTGGCACTAAACAAGCCTGTCCGCCTCTGTTTCGGAAGTCTCCCAAGAATCTTCGAGATATCATCCTTGAATCCAAGATCTAACAATCGATCGGCTTCGTCGAATACCAACATTTCGAACGAGGATTGAGGGCAGTGTACGTGAGGTGACGAAAGAAGTTCGAGCAGTCTGCCGGGGGTACCAACGAGAACATTTGGCGACCTTTTCAGGAATTGACTTAGATCTTCGGCGGGTGTTGTTGTGCCGCCTAGGAGGAGTTGTGGAATGACCTTTAGTGTCGAGGATGGGTATTTTTTGGCGCCTTCCTCTGTCTCATCAGCTGGCTTTACGACGGATGCGGAGGGGCCGTGGAACTCCAACAGAGATAGGAGGACATTGTGAATTTGCGAGGCCAGCTCTCTGTATAACATAAGACTAAATCCATAATGATGTTGCCTTCCAAAACTGTAACACTCACCTCGTCGGCGCAACAATGATAGACCCAATGTGATGTTTCTTAATCGGCTCATCTAAGCGCAGCAATTTTTCCACAATAGGTATCAAAAACGATAAGGTCTTTCCACTGCCCGTCACAGCTTCTACCACGACATCTTTATGGCTCATAAACAGTGGAATAGCAGATGCTTGTACTGGGGTCATGCGGGCAAAACCCATTGTCGACATTGCTTCCAGAACCCATTCTGACAGCGGCGGATCGAGATTCTCCCATAACCTGCCGGTAGACGCGCGAGGTTTCGGTGCCATTTTCAGGCTATAGAATACCTCCTTCTGAACTGATCACCAGAATGGTGGAGAACGAGAAGTTCTTGTTGATGTCGCATGTCGAAAATTATCTCGGGCGGTCTTTTTCCTGCCGTCGAAAAGATCGTCTCTGATTGGCTGCGCGCGTCTGGGGTGGCTGATAAGATAAAAAAAAATCCATCGCTCGCTCGGCATCTTAACAGCCCTGCTATTTCGTCGATCACATTGCTACGATTCATGTTCTCGGATCTATACTAGCACAAACCATTCGAAACGCTTGAAACACTTACTCATAGTCTCAAATTCCAACCCTTTGTGAATTCGACCGCTTGAACGAAATATTATCACGTGACCTGGGAAGTGCCGGAAGATCGGCGTTGCATGTGATTTAGGCACGATTCAGCCGGAAGAAATCTCAAAAGCTGTTCACGAGGCTCCAACGCATTTCTGGGATTTTTCCTTCTTACTTTTCTGGTTGGTCCCAGAACGAATGTCATGAGCTGGTGCTGGACGGTGCTTGCCTGACTTTTCGTCCTTATATCCGCGTTGACCCCAGCTTATCAGCTGGCGATATTGACATCTTCAACTCCCAATAGCGACAACCACAACAAACCGCCAATATTCAGTCCTCAACTCCCGTTCCGACTCTCCTCTCTGCTCTACTCGCAAAGTCAACCTCGACCGACCGCTACAATCCCCATTCTTCATCCCGGCTTCTGCATCGCACAGCCAACGGAGTCATCGGCCTCCCGGCTCTGCCGCTTCTCCTCCCAGACGCGGTGGAGATGTCTTCTCCGCGTGTACCGGCCACACCCCGAGTCATTTCGCCGTCGCCTACGCCGTCAGACGCATCAGAACAAAGAGATGGATACTTTGCTCCTGTGACGCGGTCTGCAGCCCGGCGGCAGCGTCTGAATAATGATACCCAGGCTATTCTGGAGGAGGATCAGAATGATGACTCTGACCATCAATCGCGGTCCGGTCCGCGGAATCCATCTTCACGATCTGGAGTCCCAGGAACAGCCCGAAGGCGCGGTTCTACGAGAAAGACACCTAAATCAGCAAACTCGCCGGTAGTCAAATCACAGCCTTTAGTCGGGGCCAACGGCATACCGCCATCTCCTTCGAACGGCTACCTCTCTCCCTACACAAACCTACAAGACCGCTGGCGAGATCTGTCGAGGTCACCTTCGCCGCTGGGACTGATACCGTTACACCAGAATTATCGCACTTTTATCCATAAACATGAAATACCGCGCAAACTTCTACATGTCTCTATTGGATTCGTGACGTTGGAGTTCTATCGACGCGGTATCCAAACATTTGAAATAACGCCGTGGCTACTGTCTTTGCTCATTCCTATCGCTGCTACCGATATACTCCGACATCGATACGAGCGCGTAAATCAATTGTATATTCGTTCATTGGGCGCCCTCATGCGCGAATCCGAAGTCAAAGGTTATAATGGCGTTATCTGGTATCTTTTGGGTGCATTTACTGTGCTGCGCGCATTTCCCAAAGACATTGGCGTTATGGGAGTTTTATTATTGAGCTGGTGTGACACCGCTGCATCCACTTTTGGTCGTTTGTACGGCAAACACACCCCCAAACTACGCCAGGGAAAGAGTCTTGCTGGCACAGTCGCTGCCTTTTTCACTGGTGTAGCCACTGCACTCTTCTTCTGGGGTGCATTTGTCCCTAGCGTTGGAGCGTTCCCCAACGATCCTGAAGATGCTTTCATGTTCACGGGTCGACTCAACTATTTCCCGGAGTCGATTAGGAACCTCATCGGCTGGGCCAGCAGTGATGATCAAAGCAGTGTCATCACCGGCCCCTTGGCGCTTGGCGTTATGAGCGTTGTTTCTGGCATTGTTGCTGCTGGAAGTGAATTCGTCGATCTTTTCGGTTGGGACGATAATCTTACCATACCCGTTTTGAGCGGCTTAGGGTTTTGGGGATTTCTCAAAATCTTTGGTTGATTTTGGATCTAGGCGTATACACTTTGTAATTAGACTTGGTAGATATTTGTATTTAGTGCACATGATGAACGACTGTCCTCTCTACGATCAATTTGACTTTCTGAAACGCAGGTACAGTAGAACCTGGCTAGAACGACTAGATGGCCCCCATATCACAATATTAACATCAGGTTAGGTATTATTCATACGAATATGAAAAGTGCTCCGAATTTTTATCAATCAGACAGGGTAGTATATTAGAGTGCTCTACGGTCCTATATGAATCAAAATCTCTAGATATCAGATTGGTCTCGCCGTCGATGTGATCCCCCAGGAGCCGCAGGTTCTATACCAATACCCTTACACAGACCAATCCCCCGAGGACAGCTATAGATGTACTACGGAAGAGATTACGGGTTTCATCAGGAATGAAGTCCTGACTCTGATATTTTGGTCATGGTGGCTGAGATTGAAGTTGTAACCAAAACCAGAAGGGGAGGATCTGGTGGTTAGAGCGATGAAGATTGTGAAGAGGATATTGAGCTGTGGGATAGATACTGAATGAATTTTTTTTCAAGGCTATTTTCAGGGATGTTAACAAGGCTGAAACTCTACCTAGGTGAACATGTCAAGGACTTACATGCCTGGGTAGGTAGACTTAGGGCTAATTACATAGATAGGAGTATAGTCTTGATCGCCAGCTTGTCATAAGCCTCTAGGTGGAACGCATGCCATCTACTACTGAATATTTCAATCATCATTAATCATGCACTTCTTTGTGTATATGAAAGCGTATATCCATGGATGTGCATGGCCAGACCACCATCCAACGAAAACTCCCAAAAGATATCCCAACGCCTAGAATGCTGATACGCTATCGCTGAAGAAATAGACCAGAATGTATGAGTGTTCACAAAAAGTAACACAATTTACCTCATATCCAAGAGGCTGACACGTGCAATTCTCTTCTTCTTGTCCTTCCCCTTTTCACTGTCTTCATCAGGTTCTTGTTGCGCTTCGCCGGTTGCAGGGTGAGCCTCATCCTGTTCGCACAGCTCAACAGTCCAGAATCCCTTGTTGGTTCGTATTATCTCGGTAAGAGCTTTGGGAGGTTGCGATTGACCTTGATCCGGCTCCTTGACCTCGACCTCGACCTTGGCTGGTACTGGTTCAATAACTTCGAGATCGATGACTTCGCCTATATTCTTTCCTTTTGGTTGATCTTTCTCTCCTTCAAGGGCAGGCCGGTTGTGTTTATCTTTGAGCTGAACTTTAGGAACTTTTGGCGATGGCGCAGAAAGTGGTTCTTTAGACTTGGCGGCTGCCTTTGACCTAGGCTTTCGCAATTTTTGCGTATCATCATGTATCTCGAATTCTGGACTCTTGACTGCAGGAGACAGACGGAGTGATTCAAATACGGTCTCTAATGACTCTTCGCAGGTGGATTTTTTCGCCTTGATCCTGTTTGAGCGCCGAAGTTTTGGCGTAGATGACAGCGATGAAGTAGGAGGGCTGACCCGCGTGGTTTCCATCGCGAGAGGCGAAAGGCTGCCAGCAGCCGTGTAACTAATTTTGAACTTCGTCGGCGATGGCGAGTGCAATGGAGAAAAAGTGACAGAACCATCATGCTCACCATCGAAATCGAAACTGTCTGAATCAAATCCGCGAATAGAGGGAGGATGTCTGAAGCCTGAGTCTTGTATATCAGTGTATCCATCTCCTATGCTGCAAGTTGCAGAAAATTGACTAGCAAGTTCATCCATAGCCAGACCAGACGACTTCATTGACTTTTGACTTTGCCGCGGAGATTGACTTGAAAGAATCCCTGTATCGGACAACACGCTATATTGACTGCTGTAAGTACTTTGACTTGAAGATTGCTGCGGCGATGATGGTAAACCTGCGGCATCTAGAATGTGAGCCTTTTTGACACTGCTCATATCGCTGCCCGGTTTTGTGACTGTCGTGTAGCGAAGGATTCCACCCGGTTTCATGCTGGGATCAATCACTTTCTTCTTCCTACTCGTGGTCTTCTTAGGTGCTGGCTTCTTGGGCGCTTTCTTCTCCGCTTCTTGCTTCTGCCAACGCTCTACGACATCCGGAATTCCTATCTTTGCCACAGTCTCAAAGACCCAGATCTTTTCCGGCTCGAACGGATTGTATGGATTTTTGGGTGCATGAAATTTTGGTGCTTGGTCTTCAATCGGTGCGGCTTCACTACCTGCCTCGTCTTCATCTTCCGCTGGCTGTGTGTTTGGTTCAGTAAGCTGCGACCACTCTGGAGGAGGATTAGGTTCCTCCGCATCTAGATCCAGCCCTACAACATCAGCAGGAATCATCTCCACTTGAACTTGGGAGATACATCCGGTACTGAAATGCATTCGACTACGGTATATCCTCTGCAAAACAGGTAAATCTGCATTTGGAACATAAGATCCTTAGCCAACCGGGGAAATGGGAGATTGAGCCAGTCGAAGTCTGGTCAGAATCAACGGTTCTGCCAGGTTTCGTATCAACTTTCTCGCTCCCGAACGGTATTTCCAGTCGAAATAGTTTGCAACAAAGTTCCGAAGTTCAAGAGCGTTGATTTCGTGATCCCAAGCGCCCACGAGCCGCTGGCGCAGTTGCTCGATTTCCAGTTCATTGGAAACAATCGGCTTCGCATAAAATGATAAGATCTGCGGATCAGGAAACGTATCTGGAATCCGGACAGCTTTGTGCTTGGACTGAAAATAACCGCTTTCATTCTCATCGAGTTCATATTGCAGCCGCTCCCTCCATTCCGCGAGCTTGGCTTCCACCTCGTTTTCGTTGGAGTAGATGATATCAAAAAGGTCCTCACCGAATCCGGCCTTTGCAATCTCGCCAGCAAGACCAGGGCCGCATTTCGTAACACCAGATGGTAAATAATCTCCACCACTCAACATTGCAAATAAAACCATGCCTGCCCGGCTTAGTTTGACATTTGCCTCCATGTCAAACTGTGTTTCGGTAGTATAACAGTCGATATGGGTCGCGGCCGAAGTTCCTGTTGAACCCTCTTTTGAGTAATTCATCACTGTAAGTCCAGATCCAAACATCAACGTGTCGATATCATTGCTCATGACGGCATCCACAACCCCCGCTTGTTGTAGTCTTGCGCATTCGGCCTCCGCTTCTCCCGGCGCATCATGTCGAGGAAACTTGAATAAATCTATCAAGATCTTGGACAAGCTGATTATCGGCGCAGAACCATAACTTCGACCGGCCGTTGATTTTCCCCGCTTGAAAGGTGGCTTCTGCTTTCCATCGTAGACGAAGAGGGGATGAATCGGCAAGGCAAGGAGTCGTACTAATCGAAAGAAGAGCGTTCGTAATTCTGGATTCTGTCCGCCCCGACCAGCTTGTAGCTGGAACAGCCAAATCGAGATATCAACGGCAATTCGAATAGGGCGTTTGGAGACCTCTAGGTGTGTGATTGCGAGTCTTGAGAGGGCGATTCGATCGGCATTTCCAATTGCTTTGCCGAGTCTGTTTACATGTCAGCTGCTATAAAATCGGAGTTGGATTCTGCAGGAATCTTTAACCTACCCTGGAATACCCATTGTTAACTATAATGTATTCATATCCCAAGCCAAAAAGTAAAGCGCATGTAACAGCCCAAAATGTATGTCCTTGTGGCGAGAGTTGTGAGTTGTCGGTGTTGAGGAAGTTGTTTTGATGTGGAAGCTGCGGCCTGGCAACCGAGCTTCCACCAATCAGTCTCATCACATCCACCTCTCTCACAAGTCCAAGCTGAGCGCATTCAATTTAACTTCACATTGACAGGTGAAGACACGATTGACGAATGTGTTTCAAAAATCTCAATTGACGAAGTATGGTCAAATCGACAATTTGAATCCGGGTTGGATACAGAATTTTCCATCTTGTCGAATCGCCGGGCACCCATCGGCAATGGCAACAACCGAGTCCCGACACGCAAGCAAAGCGTCCATATCAGCCCTCGAAGCAGCACGAGCACGTATACGCAAAGATGAGCAGTCCTTCGAGCCTCACACACCACCGCATCACCGTAACCGGTCAATGGTATCATCATTCGGCTCCTCATCTTCGCCGCTATCATCGTTTCGAAACGAAGAAGATGCCATAATACTCGAAATGGGGGCTCGTTCTCTGCGTGCCGGATTCGAGGGCGAGAGTATGCCAATGTGTTCTGTGGGATTTGGACCGGAAGAATCGAGAAAAGTTGGCGATTATCGCCGCTGGGTCACATCAAATAAGGGCACAGAAGGAAAAGACAGCTCCTTGGATGCAGAGGAGTGGGTCAAAAACCACGAGTTATGGCGCATGGATCTCAGAGAGGTTGACTTGGGGCTTGTGGAGGATAAACTTGAACGTGCAGTACGCGAGATTTACAACAATTATCTATTGACGGATGCGGGGAATGCGCGTCTTGTTTTGGTCATGCCGTCCATCATGCCGCATCCATTGCTGTCGGTCGTTCTTGAGACATTGTTCAATCGTTGGAGGTTTCCTTCTATCACGCTTCTGCCGTCTGCCGCCATGGTAGCCGCTGCTGCGGGAGTGCGTGCAGCTCTGGTGGTTGATATAGGCTGGGCTGAGACGACGGTTACTGCTATCTACGAATACCGAGATATTGCCTCGAGAAGGAGCACCCGAGCAATGAAAACACTTATGCAGCATATGGGGCGAATGCTATCACATTTGAACAACCCTGCCCAAGACGAAACGAAAAAGGACGGGAAAATATCAATCAATTTCGACTACTGCGAGGAAGTCGTCAGCCGGTTTGCTTGGTGCAAATTCGCTTCAGAGGACGAGGAATTGAACAAGGATGTATCAATTCCATCACCATCTAGTCCCGACTCAGAATACGTACACGTTCCATTTTCTCAATTCGCAAAGCCGGTCGAAACCAATTTCTTTGCTACTAGTATCGACGAGCACGAATTAGACGACGACGAGACGCCAATTCACAATTTAGTTTACAATGCCTTGTTAGAGCTCCCTCCGGATATACGTGGGACATGTATGTCTCGTATAATCTTTGTGGGAGGCGGGTCGAGGATACCGGGTGTTCGTCAACGTATATTGAATGAAGTCTCGTCACTGGTGGCAGAGCACGGGTGGGATGCGACAAGGGGACGTGCGGTAGAAGAGCAGCGAAAAAGGTTACAAGAGCTTAGAATTAGCCGGGAACACAAATATGCACTAGAAGAAAAAGTCGGTACTACTGACGAAGCGCACGAAGAATCATCAGGAGAAGACGAGAAAGAGGAAGAAATTGATTTCATCGAACAAAAAATCCGCCGCAATCAAGCCCGGAACAGCAAACCCTTCATTCAAGGCCAATTTCGTCAAGTCGAATCTCTGGGAGCTTGGGCAGGCGCCAGCCTTGTTACAAGCCTCAAAATCAGAGGCCTCGTCGAAGTTGAGCGCGAAAAGTTCCTTCGGGATGGATTGGCGAGTGCAACTAGATATTTGGACGGTCACCATCAAGTAGCAGATCGACGATCAGGGGTTCGTTCGTCTGTTATAAGTGATCGGTCGAGTTGGACTTTGGCGGGTTGGGGATAGTTTGATCATTGCACTTATTTTTTATACGTTCAATCTTCGATACCCTTTTGTTCTTCCATGGCATCATCATCTTGCGTCAACAATGTATTGATTATCGACTCATAAGAGTACTATTTCGAACAACACTCGACTTGTGTAGATGAAGTCCGGAATCTTAAGTTAGGGATATGGGGATGCTGGTACTTCGGTTACGGTGCTAGGGCTCGGCACAACGAACCCTAGTAAGTATCAATGGCCCGGAATAGCCTCAACTGGTTCTTCATTTCCTTCTTCTTCTCCCACGTTTAAGCTATATAGTTTAGCTGCCCAATGGATTGTTTATTGGATGGATATAGTACGTGTCGTAGGTAAAAAGCCAATGCGGAGGTGTGGTCTTTGGTTTTTCCATGGGCTGGGATGGTACCTATGAACTCATGTTAGATTCTACCTACTCTGTCTGACCAACTACCTAAGTACCATCTATATTGTGTAACTACTTACTTTAACGGCTTATGTAAACTTTGAAGCTCACTCTAATAGTATAGCTCTAGAAGTGAGTGTATTGATGCATCGATCTTCTTGCATGGGAGTCCGGAAGATTACGTAGAACAGTTGAAATGAGTCAGTGATCATTACACGTGTGGTATATATATATTATAAGCTAGCTAGTCTCATTTTGAGAACATGCATCTACCTAATTTACCCCCAGGACAGGCCTAAAGAGTACCGAACTGGTAGGTAGCTATGTTGATCACTGGGCCATCAGCAGGCGAGAAAATCTCATGACGAGCCCACTCCGGCTGATTGATTGCATCAATCCAATCCTCAGTCTCAATGACGATGCAGCCATACTTGTTGACATAGTCCACACCACCTTTACCGGCAGCCTCGTTACGAGCCTTTTGTGAAGCCTTGATGGGGATGGTACCATTCTGGCCGTTGCAGGTGTAAATCTGGTGCGCGGCCTGGTTAGTGGCGACGTCGAGGGTGATACCCGTTGCTGGGGAGGAGAGGTGGATAACAGGCACGGTGGAGCCGTCCAAGTAGTACGGGGTACGGTCATTGATGAAGCAGGTGTCGACACCAGTGCAGTTGAAGCCGCAGACGCCCAAGGCGTTGTCAAAGTCGGCACCGATCTGTTTGCCGGCTGTGTAGTCAAGTGCGCCGTCGAAGGCAGTATCGACGTCGAAAATGGTGCCATTGGGGATAAGTATGGTGTCACCAGCGACGACACGGGTTGCCAGAGGCATGTGCAGGGTGTTGTTGAGGATGGTGGGCTCTTGGAAGGCATCCAAGTTCCAGTAGATGTGGTTTGCGAGCATGATGGGGGTCTTGTCAGTTAGAGACAAAGAGACAATGCGAGATGTCAATTGGGGGAGACCTTTAGGGTTAGTCGCAGTCCTGAGAGCGTCAACTGTGAAAGTGACGTAGTTGAGCACGGTGCCGGGGAAATTTTCGTATCCGGGATCGAGCAAAGAGAATGTGATACTGTCGTTCGTCGATGCGGTCACAGTCCAATTGCGCTGATCGTAACCCACGGTACCACCGTGAAGAGTGTCGGCGCCTCCGTTCTCGTTCGTGGGGATTTGGTAGGTCTCCCCGTCGATGGTGAACGTGCCATTCTTGATACGATTGGCATAGCGACCGACCATAGAACCGAAGAAGGTGTGGTTTGTTTCAGAGTCTTGCACATAAGTCTTCGGGTCGTCGTAGCCGACGACAACATCTTGGATTGTGCCATTGCTGTCGGGGACGTACAATGCCACGAGACGCCCACCATATCCAATGAAGGAAGCAGTGATGTTGGTCGCGGTGATGTTATAGATCTTGAAAGGATCATCTGTAGTAGAGTTACTACTAGGCTTGGAGGCCAGAGCCGGTAGCGCAAAGAGCGCCGCTGCGGAGACGTAGCTCTGGAAGCGCATCCTGTAGACGACTGTAAAAGCAATGCCCAGAAAGACAAGAGCGTAAATTATTACTGCAACAAGCGACAAGCGAGGTCTAGCAAGTTTTTTCAAGTAGCAGGAAACGAAAGGGCTGAGCTGCGAGAAGCGGCCCTGCCCGGTGGCAAGGGGCATTCCAGCTTTTATAATGGAGAGATCGACTAGCTAAGCTTCTCCCCATTGCTCCTGTCGAGTTATTTTCCCGCTTTCCCCCTCTCCTCTTTTCCTGCCGGTTAAGAGGCGGGGAAATGAGCAGTGGTCTGATTTGCTCGAGGTGGATGCGGGGACTGTTGAGTAACAAAGAGGCTTGAAGGAGCAGATGCAGGATTTCGTCGAGCGACGTAATAGCCGTCCGACGCAGGGATGGAGCTGGCGATGTTTATTGCGCGAATCCGGGGTTGGTCGTCGGTTGTTACTGGGGAAGGACGAACAGCTAGGCCTGTTCTGCGCTAGTTTGTATAGAGTAGCCAATTAAATATGTTAGAGTCTTTTAGCCTTAGGCCAGAGCAATGTAACGTGGAGAAGTGCTTGTTCTCTGTTGTTGGCTTTCATCACTACTATGTACAGGTCCAGGATCTGAGCCGGTGCTTTGGGAGTCCTGGGAGAGCTCTGGGTACTACAGAGTACGTAGTTGAAAGAATTATTGGTCGAGCTGAATCCTCTGGGATGCTGACTGGCTGAGTGTCCAGCACATGGCATCGCCATCCCTTCCGACAAGGCAAGGATTGACATGCACGGCACAGTCGGCTACTTAGTCACGTCGTATCCTGGATGTTTGCTGTGTTGAAGCTATGGGTAGCATGTGGCACAATTGGGAAGTCTCTTTTCGCTGAATTCACCGAGCCTAGAAGAATCAGGTCATGATCGGCATCACAGCGGTCAATAGCTTGTTGCTGTAATATATTGCTCGGTCTGTGTGCCGTCCTTTGAGACTTCGATATTGATTATTGCCTGAATGAATGAATTACCCGAGATTGCTTCTTGGTGGGAAAACACACTGGCGCAATCTCTGTGAGGTTGAAATAATATCGAGTCATGCGTGAGTTATTCCGGGGGCGTAAACCTTGAAGGTTAAGGCTGGCTTAGCCGCTCTCCGCAAATCCAAAATTAACCGAACGAGACAAACAAGTCGTACATTTAGAGCAATTGTGGCGGGCGAGCCACGTGAACGTTGCTGTTTTCCTTGCTGCAATGCGACTCTAGATGCCACATGGATTGTAATATAGGCTCGCTGGAAGATCTGGTACCCTTTGTGCGGATGACCTTCTAGAATGAAAGAATCAAAGAGCGAAGGCTCAAGCTTGGCAGAACACAAAGTGTACGTACCACGTAGTAGTAGCAACGAGGTCACGTGTCGCGCTAACCGCTTGTGGACTGGGCCATCAAACATGGTCGCGCCTGCCGCATCGGGAGAGATGTTTATCGTGTTTTGGTTGGCGACACTTCGACATGCAACCTCACTCAGCTCAGAGCTCTGTTTTGTACGAGTCTTGAATTATGCGCAAAATCCACAACCAGAAATAGCTTTCCATTGCAATGCTAGGAATCTATCATCGGTCCTCGCTTTTACCGCCCTACCCAAATTCTCCCTCCAGGTGACTGTGGTGGGACCGACCGATAATCTGCGCCGGACGTAATGTCCTCCGTATCTTCGAGCGCATCATCGCCTGATGCACTGGGTCCAGAAGGAGACGCGCTGTATCTCATTTCATCACCCGTGCCAGACTTTAGCGGACGACAAAGCTGGGTTCCGCCGTACACGATCCAAACACCGTGGAGGCAAGAACGGATGCCTCGCGGAACACCCAAACAACAGACCTCCCAAACTATGCGCTTCAATGATCTTATATTACCGACGAGTCCGCATAGGCGACAACGATCAATGTCCCCGACGAAAATGCAGTCGGAAGGAAATCTTAGTCCGTGGAGGATCCGAGTGACAGTGGAGGCCGAGCACGAAGATGACGAACACACTCAGGATGGACCTCGGAAAACACTCAAACCTTCGACCATCACAACCAAGGTACCCTTGAAGGATGAAGAAAGTAACCCGCCTTCTGCGAAAAAAAGACGAGGTCGCCCGCGCAAATCAGACGTTCGCGAAAAAAGTCTCAGCCCGATCAAAGGAAGTCCAGGACGAACACCAAAACAGCAGCCCCCCGACTCTGTAAAGCGACCGCGTGGACGGCCTCGAAAGAGCATGCAAACTGAGCCAGTCGCACAAAGCATAGAGGCGGTAGAAAGTCCTGTAAGGAACAATATGCAGTCACGTACACTCGACGGAGTCATCGATAGGGAATCTCCCGCGCCGTTCATGACTGCCGACATGCGACCCCCCTCGGACGCATCGCCAGAACCTGATCCTTTCCTCGACATGGTCGGATCTGGGGCTTTTGAAGAACAGTCACCGCGTCCAAATTCCCACCGTTTCTCTCCGCCCGTCGTCTTTGATTTCCCTGATTCCCAAAATGCGAAACCTACACCAGCTGCTATGAGCGCGCAACAAGCGACACCACAGGCATCTGTCTCTCCTATCCGATTCCACACAGGGACAACTCCTGTGAATACTTTACACGCAGGACATACTCCTCGAAAGCTACGTCGAAGCTATCCGACCCCGACGTCATCGTCACTCGTTGATGGGAATGGAGAACCGTCAACAACAGCCGAACAACACAACAGTACAAAGTCGATTGCAGATCCGACTGATGTACATCATGAGTATGATACTATTATGGAGAGTGAAGATTTCAGCATGGTCTCTCTAGATACTCTTCCGTCCGCGAAGCAAGCCGGACTCAGCTCTATTCTCAGCTCTTCCAAAAGTAGTTTGAAGCCTTTTTCTGAGAAGCAGAATGCGGTTCATACGGAGAACACGAACAGACGAACTACTAAATTGCCTCAAGTGATTACCAGTCATGTCCCTGGGCCATCTACAATACCACACTCGAAGCCTGCGGGTTTGCAAAATGGGCACGAATCAGATGATCAGGTTGTGCCAGTTACTGTCGACGCAGTTGATATGAATGCTTCGGTACCAGAGCCTTTCGTACGACCTACAGTTGAGAAGCCTAAGAAAAAGTTTCTTAGTCTTGCTCGCACAGTCAGACTTGGCCTAAGTCTGCATGATACTTTGATCCATCAACAAAACCTCGATGCAGAAGATAGCGGCGAGGGGGAGGAAGACATAGCAAGTGCAGCTGATAGATTGAAGCATATATTCGGCGACCTTGATATGGAGTCTCAGCGCCACCTTCAAGCTGGTCTTAGGTTCGGTGAACTTGTGGCTCGTGGCACGATGAGGTCTAGAAGACTAGGGAGACAGAAAGAAAGGGAATCAGACGAAGCTCGCGAAAGGGAAACTAACGAGGAAGAAGTCGTCGAACTTCCGCAACAAGCCGATGCCTTTTCTGATGCAGATTCACCGGAAGAAGAGGATATGTCAAGGACCCAGCGGATGGAAGCTCAGTGGCAGCGGGAGCGTGAACTCGTGAGCCGTCAAATTGACATGGCAGGGTCGGACAACGTGATTGTGCTTGACAGCGACGATGTTTCAGTGCAAAACGGAGCTGAAGAGCGGGTTTATGAGGAAGGCGAAGCGAACGAAGAGGAAAGCGAGGAGGATGAAGATTATGGAGATGTCTGGCAAGAGGAAGCCAGGAATCACGATTCCAGCTCTAACAGGCATTCGACATTCGCATCATCTATGGACGAGAAGAGACCCTCCACGACGAATCATAGACAAGGAAGTTCTTACAGGAACACAAGTCAACGTTACGATTGGAACCCAGACAAGGGTGAGATACCACCACTTGTGAGGTCGCGAACGGCGCAACTACGCGACGAGGAAGTTGATCTGTCGCTTCTCTTGAAACCTCGCGACACTCCAAAATCACGCCAATATTATGGAATGAGCCCTCGTACGGCGTCAAGTCAAAGACTTCAGTCTGATAGGAGCTCCAGATATGGGGGGCCTAGTCGCGACGCTTCGTCTCCGGTTAAACGCTCTTCACTGGGTAATGGTCGGGTCAACGATGAACCTGAAGATATCCAAGATGATATCGAAGAAGATAACGAAATGTTAGACGACGATCTAATTGAAGAGCAAGAAGAAGACGAGGAGCAGGAACAAGGCGAGGACGAAGACGAAGAGCAAGAACATGACCAAGACGATGGCCGTGACCGTGACAATGTCTACAGTCCAGAAGAGAGAGAAGCTACAGATGAGCATACTTCTTTTGACCCATCTATTACAACACCAGAACAGACAATGCCTGGACCAAAGCAATCATGGTTTCGACGGATTACGAACAACTTCACTCCAGGCTGGTGGACGACGTCAAAGGAGGTACCCTTGGACGAGTCTCAGAGCCCGCCTTTCCCGATAAACGAGCAAACACCCAGTCTCAAGCGCTCTCGTGCGGCTAGAGATGCAGAAGAAGCTAGAGAGATGGAGCAGGTTACTCCGGCGATTTCTACGATACAATCAAGAATCAAGAAGCACCGCCTCTCTTCTTTGCCGTCGCCAAGAGTTCTCGCGACATCGGGCTACTTTACGGACGCGCATTACGTTGCCTTGAAGCGGCTTTATTGGGAAGCGAAACGATACCCCGAACGCTTCCCCTATCATCCAACTGCGCACCGCGACGAAATGCTCGGCGATTCTTTATGGACATCGGACGGCGAGCACGGTCTACCGATTGCCAAGATCCAATTCGGGATTCTGGATCGGTTCGTCTCCGAATTGATAAGCGCTGATATCCGAAACGGAGGACGGGGTCAGATCGGATGGACAGAGGATGACCTGCACAAGCGTCTGTTCAGTATCATCGTGGGCGAAGAGATTCGGCGAGAACGAAGGGAGCAGCGGCTGCTGAACGAGATGCGTTAGCTCGTATGGCGCATCAACTGTCTTTCTATACTGACTCATTTATCTTCGGGGTGGTACGTGTTGTTTTTCGGAGGCGTTTGAGATGGAAACTATCTGTGATGCACATGAGATGAGATGGCCACTTTATGCTTGATACCATTGTTACTTGTTTGTTCGTTCTATTCATTGTTCTTCGCAATATATCGATAGCGATTCACTATTGCCGAGTGCATTTTCTTTGAAGGCCATTTTTATGTGTCTTTGCTATAATAACCCCCATTGTCACCCAAGTCGACTTCACATGCTATAATTTAATCCCATCCATGGATTTAACCAATCAAGGATCATTAGAATTGGTCTATATGTATGACATAGCATAGCATAGCATGATATAGCATGGCATGGCATGACATGAATGTCACCCCAGGTCTGGGCGACCGACAGATCCACGCGATTAACGCTCGTACACTCATCAACCTTGAACTATCCTGCTATGAGTGTTTAATATCCACCTATTAAATACATAATAAGAAGAATACATCGCATTGCTCGAGAATAAATACATTCCAGACCCTTGCACCATCCCGCGAAGAGCGGTTAACCAAAAATCATATCCACCTACTGCCACAGTATCACCTAGAGGCTAGCAGGCTAGCAGCAAAAGCAAATATAGGTCTACTATGTAAGTACTAAGTACAAACAAATAATCCGGAGTACTCCGTACTCCGTGAGCACTGACTGAATGGTGGCTTGTTGCCATCCGGAGACAACCTCCAAAAGTGGCACAGGGAAAAAGCGTTATCTGTCTGGCAGTCCGATTGAATTGACTAACATTTGATAGATGATTACGTTAGTGTGCTAGTTATCTTGGTGGGGACTACATCTACTCCGTAGAGTCCGTACATTTGAGTAGTTGTCCTGTATGAGTTTGGGTATGTATTCTATCTCTTATGCATATGTGGTACGTAGTTCTACCATTGTAAACAAACAAGTCTCAAACCTCAAGAATAAACAAGCTTCTCAACCAACACAACGCACAATCAGAGTCCTGACACACCAGTTCTCAGAAAGCAAAGTAAATAAAAAGCCCTAGCTCAGACTAACGCCGCAAAAGGAAACTAACTACTAATCCCAAAGCCTAGCCCCAAGCCCTAATTGACCCGTTGACACGCTAAAGTGACTAAAAAGAAAGCTAAGAGATAAGCATTCACCACCTCACTGGCCGACATGCACGTCAGTATTCTTCAATCGGATCGAAGCCTGGGAGTAAGAACCGGGATATGCGATATTATTTTGTTGGGTCTGTCAAGTGTACGGAATTGTGGATGATATTCCATCAATAATCTGGCTCATGCGAGGGCAGTAAAGATGTATTTCATCTATGTGCTCCGTACAGGTTGTAAGCTTCAATACTCCATGTTTGATTCTTCATGCAAGGTTGATCGTCGTCATGGTTATCATGGATAGACTATTGCCAAATAGCCTACCCCTTCATATCAATTGAATGGTTCATGGTGTGGTGTTTATTTATATTTCGAGACATACCTAGGTAGCGTCGAGTCTGATCTTCCCTAGGATAAGGATCCTTCACCCGTACACCTACCTAGGTATTAGGAGCGTTGAATGGCCAGTTCCATGTGATACAGACAAGGACACCCCGGCAAAGCAGCACTGGAAAGCGCCACTCGCCGCACCAAAGAGTCGCTACCACACTCCCAGGAGGTACTATGTAATAGATAGTTTAATGCAAGTAATCCGAAAGATTGCCCCAGAAGTTCGGGTCCAATCATGCCAGGCTGTCATCAAGCATTACGTAGATTCGATTCCTTCGTGGAATAATTATCATCAACTGGAAGATTAATGCTTATCAGGTACGCTT
This sequence comes from Talaromyces verruculosus, assembly GCA_001305275.1. Taxonomy (NCBI): domain Eukaryota; kingdom Fungi; phylum Ascomycota; class Eurotiomycetes; order Eurotiales; family Trichocomaceae; genus Talaromyces; species Talaromyces verruculosus. The sequence goes on from LHCL01000002.1 coordinate 387,819, forward strand.
TGGGCAGGACATGGTCGTACCGTCGTAGTCCGCTCTGCGTGGGATGAGGCGTCGTGGGCACTTTTAGTACGATGTGCGTACGTAGTGTACGTAGTCGCAAATACCTGCGTCCTGGGTTCACGACCGTTGAAAAGACAAACTCTGTACTTAGCAAGCTTTCGATCAGACCCAAAGGCTGAAGGCTGAAGGCTGAAACGGACAAAGAAGGTAGAGACGCAGAATTGGAAAAAGTGAAAGGATTACATTCCTTGTCGGATCAATTAGCAGACCTTGTTCGCCCCGGTGCTAACCCTGTTGCAGTATAGCGGGCTACCTTATCTCGGTGTCTTCTTTGCAGCTTCATTTCATTCAACCGGACGATACACAGTGGATACGCACAACATGGCGAACATACTTAGTGCTCGCTGTGCAGTCCCCGCTCAATAGATCGCACCACATCCAAGTGATCCACACGCATTCAGTCAGCTTCGGGTCTCCGGATGTTCGATAGAGTCGGACAGACTCGATCGATTCCCAGATGGCAATACACTGAATGGAAGGGAACAAATTCCAGAATCAATATTGCTGCAGGGGTCGCGAAATGAGCCCAGACTATTCACTGCCATCCGGCGATTGTCCCAATATCCTCTGTACCAGGACAGTAATGAAAAAGCTCATACGCATAAAAGAAAACATGCATGCAGTGCCGCGCCACTATTGAAGGTGCCCGTTGCATGCTATTGGAAGATGCCCTTGCTCTAGCCTGATAAGCCATCATTAGTCTATCGTCAACAGCAATTAATCACCCCGCTTCGTGGTAACTGGTGTCATATGGCTGGCCCTAGCTAAGTCTTGCCTCTAGATTGGCGCATTCCACACAACCCATGGCCTGTGGATCCTTGTCAGATGTGTCATGTCCCTTGATGTATAGTGTTAGTGCTACTCAAGGAAGGGAGGAACTAGTAGTATGTACCAGTATCTGTTGTATTTTTCTTGTCGCGACTGTCCGAACTGCAATCTCTTTTTATCGAAACTTTCTTTTCCTCTCTACCCGATTAGGGAGTCCAGTCGACATATTTGCCTCATGCTGTGATTTATAATAACTCATTCCTGCTGTACGCTCCAGAGAGCCGTCATCCTGCGCAATTGTAAGTATCGAATATGCAAGCATCATGTCCGAAGTATCCTCCCTGTGGTGGACCGACGAGAGAATAGAAGCAACCCTCTGCCGCCAATACGTCTTTTCGCAACTCCAACCCGACCACCAATCGCGCCTCTTTGAGCCTCTCCCCTGGGGCGAGGGGCTCACTAGCGAGACCTATCTCGAATGGATCCTCACAAAAGCCGGCAAACTCTTTCTCATTCTGAACGAGCTCGGTATCCCGCATCGCATTTTTGACTTGGCAGATGATTTTGTAGATGACTCGGATCTTCCCTTTGCCGAGTCTCGAGTGCCCGATCTGCCTTTAATACCGCGAGATGAAAACGTGTCGTCGTCGGCTGCGGCGTCGCTGAATAATCGATTCTTCCTTACGCAATGGCGATATCTCGTCCGCGGCATCGCGGAAGGTGAACATGTGCGATATACCGAGAATGAAGGCGTGCCCGTCGAAGTGCTCAAGACTGGTTTGGTGGGATCGAACAATAATAGAGACGGGGTTGAGAAAGTGGTGCTTTCGGGTGCGACCTGTCGTGTTTTTCTTCGCACGCAGGTGGGCATCAATGCTGCGCCATACTTCTCAGAGGAAGATGAGGTGCTTGAAGAAATTCGATCGTTGAGACAACTTGCGCATGAGCATGTTCTGTCGATTTATGGGTCTTATACAGTGGATAACAGCATCAATGTCCTATTCAGCGGCGTCTATGAGCGCTCGCTGTTGAGTTTCTTGTCTGATACACCGCAAAACTTTAAGAAGCTTCCAAAACCAGATCGACGTGAGATTCTGGTTAATTGGCCTCATTGTTTAGTTAGTGGATTGGCATGGCTTCATGCCAATGGTCACCCTCATGGATCAATTCGACCATCCAACGTCCTGGTTGATAGTGACTATCGCATCTTCCTGGGTCACTTCGAGGGCTTGGATACCCTCCTCGACTCTCCCAAGATAAACGACATTGAAGCATACCAATATGCCGCGCCGGAACGCTGGATTCGCACAACAGCCATCCAAGAAACGCACGGCGCAAAGACTAGCTTTCATTCCGGTGGCCGGACAATGCGTGGACCGGCCTCTTCATCCTCCTCCTCCTCCTCTTCATCCGCATCTCCAAAAACACCCCGAGCCAGCTGGATGACAGCCGGATCTACGCAGTCCAGCGAATCAAGGGGAACAGTAATCCGAGTCGGATCACGAAACTCATTAGTCTCTTCTTCTTCATCCTCTGCATCAGGAGGTTCTGGGGGTAGCCACGGCAAATCCGCACACAAACTCTTCCGCACAAAACCAATCCTCTACACACCATCTATCCATTCCTCAAACCTGGCATCTGATTCTCGAACTCGACCGGTGACTGCCCCTGAGAGCGCAGCTAGTATCCCCTTCGTGCCACACAACACAGCCCTTGTGCGAACCTGGCAATCTCAACAGGTCAACGCACAACTATCAGACATTTTCTCCTTGGGAGCCGTCATTACAGATATTTTTACGTTTTTATGCGAACGGAAGATTTCGTCATTCGCAAACCACCGAAGTGCCAAAAACCGTACCCCGGGTCGCGGAGGTGGTGTAGCAGATGCTTCGTTTCATCTCGTGACTAACCTGCCGCAAGTTACGTCCTGGCTTACGCTGCTTACAGCAGACTCTAAGAAGCGAAAGGGTCTTGCCTTTAGGGCTGTTGAACCCATGCTCGATGTTGTCCGGGACATGATTGCGCGTGTCCCTGAGAGACGACCTTCTGCCGAAGAAGTAGAAGCGAGGTTTGCACATACCATTCGACAGTTGGAAGGTATTATTGTTACGCATTGTAAACAGGCCCCGTCTAACCAGGGCGTTGCATCGTATGCAAAGAAGCCCGTCACACCACCTGGGCCGGTGGATATGCCCTTACCCCCGTCCCCAAATCTCCATCCAAGAGAATACAACAGCCTCCGCGCAGGGTCAAGGCCTAGAAGACAAGAGATCCTCGACGACGAAGATCTCAATCCAACCCTTCCAAATTTTGCAGACCTCACCAACAAACGCGCCAAACCAAGAGTCCACCGTGTAGATACCGGCGGCTACGACTTTGACTTTGGCTTCGCCTCAAGACAGCACCAACCCCAAAAACAACAATATCGAGATGATCAAAGCCCTACCTCAACAGACTCCTCAGCTACACCACCACCTTCATCCGGAAATTCATACTCATCATTTCATCATCAGGAGCAAATGCTCGGAATGCGTCAGTACCATGAACAGCAAAACAGACATAACAGAGACAAGAAATACGATGAAAAAAGGGACAAGAAGAATAAAGACTCCACCAACGCAGCTACAATAGACGAGACAATCCTTCATCTCCGCAAGGCGATCGAAGAGAAACTAAACCACGAATACGATGACGACCACCACAACGACAATGACAACGACGACGACGAAAACAAACGGAGAAGGAGGAGGAGGGATGATAGGAGGCGCTACTTTGATGATTTAGCGCTGAGTCTGAATGGGAGTAATTTGAATTTACCTAGATATGAGGCGTAACTTTTCTTTCTTTCCTTTGTCGTCTCCCTTTTCTTATGGTTATTGGATACGATTCTGGTTGGGTTTTTGATTCTCATCAAGAGATCTGGGTTTCTTATGTATGATTACTTACTCACGTTTGGATGTTCCTTTTTATACCATAGAATTAATCGTACTTCTCTTTCACGCCATCTTTACAGGAGACCCTGGCTATAACGAACAGAAGGCACCCTTGTCATTATATTGATATCAGGTTGGAAATTATTCGTATGAATATGAAGAGTGCCCCGAATCGTTATTGATCAGACAGGTTATTATACCAGAGTGCACTCCATTCCCATATGAATTACAATCTCTAGGTATCCGATCTAGATGATGGAAGGCCTTCTGTTCGTCATAACCAGGATCTACTGTACTTGGAAAAAAGCGATAGTCATTGAAAATCGTATGCTTGATCAAAAGATGCTATAAATAATACATGTACACGATCCATCGTCTATGTATACATACAACCCTACCAAAAAACCATTCTATCAAGTCAATTACAACCACCAAGCCATAAATCCAGTAAATCCAACAAGAGCACCATAGATAACAACAGCGCTCGTGGCGCCAGCAGAACCAGGAGTCACAATACCAACAGGGGCAGCACCCTTGGATGAAGTAGCGGTCGAAGAGGCACCGGAAGCAGTGCCAGTGGATTTGCCAGTGGTAGTGCTACCAGAGCCAGTTCCAGAGGCATCAGCGGTCTGACCGATGGTGGGAAGAGCGGAAGTAGGATTCACGTTCCAGATACCAGATGTCTCGGCAGGGCAGGCCAAAGGAGTGATCTTCGAGGCGGAGGCGCTGTAGTCGGACAAGTGGACACCGGTTGGGTTCAAGGTAGCCCAGACAGATTTCAAGTTGGAGAAATCAGGAGAAACAGGGGTGGGCGTGCCGCCGCGAGTGTATCCGCCGACGATGTTGGTACCAGTAGCAGTGGCGGCGACGCTGGGTCCGTAGCTGATCAAACCGTAGTTGTTGGCTTCCTCGATCCATTCGTAGATGATAGCGCCGGACCAGGTATCGGCCATGTCATTACCCAAAATAGCAGATTGATCCTCAAAAGTACGGGGAGGGACGGTGTTGCAGCCAGTTTCAGAGAAGAAGATAGGAATCGAGTAACCAGTGGCATTCTTCTGCAATTCCGAGTATCCCGATCCAGTGAAAGTGTTATCTCCACACCATTCATAAGCGTTCAACGAAAAGAAATCCAAGTCTTCGGACGAATTGGTCGAGCAGGCCAAGTAATCTTGCAACATGGGACGAAGATCGGCGATATCGGCTGCCGCGTAGCCGACTGGGATCTGACGATAACCTTTACTATCACGGTAAGCCTTTACGTCTCGCGCAGCGGCTTTAACGTAGGGAGCGGCCCATCTGGAAAAAAAGTTAGAAGCTGAATCTACATTGCGATTTGAGTAGGCTTATTACGATCCGTTAACCCGAGTAAGAACCTCGTTGCCCACAAAGACACCGGCCAAGTTGTCGTAGCCGTGGAAGGTGTCCAGCACCTTTGTATAAGCGTCCAACATTGTGCTATTCCAGTGAGGAGCAGACTACTCGATTAGCTTGATTGCAGAACATGAGCGAGGAGAACATACCTGGTCGATAGACGAGTTGAAAGTTTCCAAATCAACAAACAGATAAATTCCAGCATCCTCAAAAGCAGACATACAACCGTCGTGGTCGGCGCTGGGGTCTACGTGGTACACACGGATTGTGTTGGCGCCCAGTTCCTTCATCAAAGCGGCATCTAATTTGCACTGAGCGGTATTGACGAGAGGATCACTATAGCTTCCAGTCAATTCAAACGATCTGGGTCGAGAACCTATGATTGTCGGCCTTACTTGTCGGTAAGTTGGTACGCGATTCCTAGAACATGTAAGTTAAGCACGGCGACGAGTTGAGAAACACGCACCCTTGATGTAGAATTGATCTCCAGACGAATTGAAGAATTTAGCACCGACGGCAGAAATCTGAGAAATGGCAGAGACCTGGGAAGCTTGCATGCCCAGCATGGCCAAGCTTGCCCAGCGCATGAGCGAGAGCGACATGATTAGAGTTGATTAACTGATTGATCTGGGAAATCCGACAACTAGAAAAAAGCCGTAGACAGAGCGAGTGTATGTCGAGGCAATAGAAAGGGATTGATTCAACGAATGACGGTGAAGTAAAATCGATACGTGAGAAAGCAAGGAGGATGAACACGGAGGAAGAAGTTGGTGAAGAGAAGGAGAATGAGGTTGGAGCTGGACCAAGGATGCAAGATTGGCTCAGGAACTGTTTCGCATCCGGAATTGCCGTATCATTACGCCCAGTAATATCGACTTCCAAGGCATTCTCAAGCCGTGATTGGTGCATGACCCATAGATTGTGAAACTAGTGCCTGAGAGCCGTAATATTACCATACATCAATACATCTCATCTTATTATCTTCTCTCTTCCTTCCGTCGTTCTTTAAATTTCTATCGTGACTGACACGTCTCGACTGACTCACTTTACTCCGCCAGCATGAGTCAATATGATCGATCGGACGGTGGAACGTGATTGTCACACCTAGAACACTCGAGTCGATCCAGTCCTTCGCCGCGTGGCCTGGCAGATCTTCACTACGTAACAGGTCATCGTCGCACAAGCATCCTCGCTCACCAAGACAACGATCCGTCAGACCCTACGATCGCCAAGGATAGTTAGTTTCAAATAACTCACGGAGAGTATTACAATGTCGATTCGACAAGCGGTCAGCATCTCCTCTTTACAGAGAACGGATGGTGGAGATGGCTGGTGATCGCCACGAACGGCCCCGCGCGTGAGATTAAAGAGTCGCAATGCTCGAAATCCTCGACGTAGTACTACTACGTACTCTGTCTGAAGCAACGTGGGATCTCCTATACTCCGTCTATTCTGTCTCTCAGCGTGACGGCAAATTGGCAATATATTAAAGACACGGTGGATATCACCACGGGCGGATGTTTCACCTGGGCTGACATGACCATGACACAACTGGATGTCTATGAGACAAATATAGAACTGACAGCATGCCACCGAGATAGATTATCTCGCGCAGACTGGCTATCTAGTATCTGCATGCTGCTATCTTGCCTCAACCTACTCGGCAATGGTAAACCCAGATACTTTGTTAGTAGCTTTAGTGGCAGAACTAGTCCCATCGTTCTGGTCTAGAACGACCACCAGCCTGGCATTGGGCATCTGACAGTGCAGTGCTCGCCGCGGATTGGATCATCGACAGACAAAAGCGAGTCTGATCCCACTGTTAGCGCTGCGATATCGAGTAGACCGAGCCGATATTCTGGAGTATTCTCATGTATTCCTATCAACTGCCCTGTCTCAAGCACGCGAAGATAATGCATTAGTAGGGCTGCCAGTTATAAATATTTACCTACGTATTTGTTCAATCATCATTCAGAGAGTTCTTGCATCACCATAATCATCAAAGTCTCTTGTGTGGCCGGAAGCGGATTGCGGTTACTTTGGCGGTGGGGCTTGCCTATTAATGATTAAACCGCTCAGGGATGAACTAAGTTACTACTGTACTAGTACCGTAGTATAGTATATCTACCGGCTCTCTGCTCCTTTCTGACTTCATGACTACCTCTACTCGACTATATACATCCGCGGAATTTGGTCCCTTCTACACGTCATTGATTCGATCTCGACACTCTCATATCCTTTTGATCCTTTTAATCTTTACCTCGCACCACTCACTCAATGGGCCCGGCTGTTCGAATTCGAATGTTTGCAACAACACAGTCGCTCAAATCACGCCGATAACCCTTAGACAACCCCCATCTTTATCAATGGTCGATCATTCTCTCCAACATGGCTCTATCTACCGATATATCGTCGCCTTTCAAGGTACCTGCAGAGGCAATGGCCGTGCTCGAGCGCGATGATGCTTTTCGGAGTCTCCGCCAACGCTGCTCGGAGTCGAGGTACGTTGACCTCTCTGAGCAAACTAAACAACAAACTAACGAGAGCAGTCTCTGCTCCTTCCACCGCGAAGAATGCAGCGAACAACAGCGCGCCGTCTTCCAAGTGCACCGTGACGTCATCTACACCCTTCTACTCCCACTGTTCGAAATACACAACCAAGCAACACAAATAGCCACTCGCGTCCTGGGCAGACGACAGGGCACAGAGCCCGAACGAGCCTTCAAGGGCGAGGCCCGTGGCGCGTTTACCTGGTTACACTGCATCCTGACCGAGGAGCGCGACTTTTGTCTGGCCGACGGCTGTTCCGCCTGTATCGTCTCGCATGTCCTTTCTTCAGAGCCAACGATTCGCCTGGTTACAGTAGCCTGTCTCTTGTGCGACTTTTTATCATCCTCGGACTTTGCAGATTCAAAATCCAACAAGTCCCACCGACCGGATTTCAGTTTCTGGCTGAAAGCAATGGAGACCGCCGTACGCGAAGATCCGCTCTGGGGCGATGCATTCTGGCCCGAAATACGACACCGAGCCGAAAGTCTGGCAGTTGATATCAAATACTTGATCATGCAGTGTGTCGAATTGCGCAATCCAACGGAATTACAGCGAACAGCTTCTACGACCAGCAGTACTAGTGCCAAGTCATCTTGCTCCATGACCATGCGGTCAGACCGACACGCATACCGAGTTCATGTGCGGAGCATTCCCGTCCAACCATCAGCGTTTGCTCGACGACAACTCAACATGATGTGGGAAGAGCAAGAACTCGTCTCCAAGTTCCTTCAGGGATACTGGAACCAATTATGCTGGAGCGACCGTCGACAGAAGATGCTCGAATTCTCCAAGGCGGGCTCACTATATCTTCCGCAAGGGGCCATCTAATCCTTTCTTTTTTGTCTTACTCTTCTTTCTCTTCGTGAACATATTGTACCCATTCTTTTCGTTGTTACTTCATTCATTATACATTTTTATACCCTTTTTTATGTTATAGAGTCCACGACTATCGGATCTGGATTCGGGACTAGCGTGGGAGTCGGGAGTTATTTATATACTGGTCTGTGGAACAGGCATATTTGTCATACTTTATATTACTGGTTGATATTCTTATCTTCAATTCATTCTAGAAATGATGTGATATTTTCATTCATTCAATATCTCTACACTTTCAGGAACAGACGTCTCTCCATACCTAAATCAAACGTGTATAGAACCGATTCGATACAGTAACGAGGGATGCTCCCGTCTGCAAACATCAACAACCAAGTAACATTGAAATTAGGACACCAGACCAGAGTGCTCCTCATTCCTCTGTATGCCCTTGCAAAAGTCAATATATGGATCCAGGGAGACCTTCTGTCCATTATTCTATGGATATCTACATTCCAAAAGCCAAGATATGCGCAAACCCCAACTCATCAATATACTTCGTCAAAACCTCAACCGCCCTCGCAGCCACCGCATTCTGATCCTGAATGCGCTTGAAAAATGCCATTGATGGCTTTATGTTTTGTATGTACGTCGCCGCAATCTCGTAGCGTTTGAGAATTGGGCTTTGATGACTAGTGTTGCCGCGGCGGAGAAGATGTTTGACGCCGTTGCCCTGATAGTCTATCAGACCACGTCTTGGAGAGGATATGAAAGGGGGCCTTACCATGAACGATGCCGCATAAAATCGTCACTGTGTCTATCCACTAAAGACACAATCGCGTGCGCAGAAACGAGACAGATAGCCTGCGACCTTGCCGCGAATGAACTCGATGACTCCATCCACCGATACTAAAGCTTTCGATTGACAGCCATCCGATAGAATAGAAATGAAAGCGACAGGCTAATACGCCGCCAAATGACGCACGTTTCGTCGTTATCCTCATCCTCCAGATTTTCCGATGATAGATGATCCGGAAGTTGCATGATCAGATTCACCAGCGCTTCGTCGCTGCGACTTACTAATTCTTCTAGTCGTTCGAAATATTGCTCATCGTTATCGAGATGATATTGTCGTAACCGTGTCAACTCCATTTTGAATCGATATCGTACCTGAGCTAGTCCGATCATTGCATGATGATCACTGCACTGGCCTGGGATGATCCTCAACCTCCTCCGGGTGCTCACGAAGATACGGATCCAGCAACTCCTCGTCCGTCAAATTCAATGGCAACGGTACATCGAAATCAGTCTTGTGGGTTAGAGGCGCCGAGTCCGGTCTTTGGAGCCATTCGCAGATCACCATGGCCCACCACATGCGATGGCTGACTTCTTGGAGGATTGATAAACCCAAAGTAAATAGCAAGCCACAACGGCTCCGAACCTTCCAATGGTTGCTGCTGGTCACGATTACTCCAGTTCATCTCATGCTCCCTCCGGAAAGTCTGAATACGGGCGCCAAAATGGATCCATGAAGTGCATACAAATCGTGCTCCAACCAAGCGTTGCTGCACTCACGGCTGGACATAGTGATGTCTGATCGACACCATACTTTGCGCTGGCGTGGTTCTTGGCAATGTGTAGCTGGTAAATGGACCTGGGATTCAAGGATTTGCATGAGTGACTCGCCTTGTTGCTACCTCTGTCGCTGTCGCTGTTGATATGAAGTGCATTCATAACTCTCTTCTCAAATGACGACCGGTTATGATGAGAGTGTTGTCGAGAGTTTGCAAGCGATGCAGTCGTGGGTAGATGGTTGTTCCCTCTTTTCTCTCTCTCTGCCCGTTCGTTCGCTGATCTGATATCCGGGAGATATGAATCACCCCGGTGGTTCCAGACTTGGACTCATGACTGCCATCGTCTTCGTGGCCGGTTTCGTCGGTGCCCTTATTGCGTCCCCTACAGCCGACACTGGTGGTCGGAGCATGGGTATGTTGACTCAGCTTGACGTGTATCGGGGCTGTGATTCAGTTCGAGTATGTTTATCGGTGGTCGGTTCTTGATTGGGTTGAAAATTAGTTTTACTTTTTGTTGCTGGGCCGTCGTTGTTGTTTGAGTTGACTCATCCAGATTGATATGTGAGGGACTATTACTTCTTCTATAAGTTGGCCGTCTGTTACTGTAGAGACTCGACTAATAAAGACAGCTAATTTCCTTTGGTACATGGGATCAATCATCTGTGCATGGGCTCGTTTGGCACCGGCCATACGATGAACTCTTGGTCATGGCGTATCCTTTCTTTACTTCAAGCTGTCTTAGCAACTCTCGTCATTTTCGCCGTTCTATTTGGACTCCCAGAGTCCCCCGTTGGCTCTATTCCAAAGGTCGCATTGACAAAGCCCGTCGCCTATTGACGCCATATCATGCCAACGGTGACGAGTCTTCCGACCTCGTAGGCCGCGAACTCGAAGAGATCGACATGACGCTTCAAGCTGACCGACAAGCCAAGGACCTTTCAGCCTGGAGTATCCTATTGAAATTGGCCGCAAATCGGAAACGCATCGCACTCGTCGTTGCAGTTGCACTATGAACAATCTGGAACGGCCAGTCGGTTATTTCATACTTCTTCAGCCCTATCCTCGACAACATCGGAGTGAAATCTACAACCAAGCAAACAGGGATCAACGGCGGCATGCAAATCTGGAAGTTGCTATGGGCCATTGCTGGCGCCGTATTGGCAGATCGCGTCGGTCGTCGTACACTCTGTCGTACTTCAATTCTTCTGCATGATCCTCGCCAATGTTCCGCTAACCATCTGCTCTGCCATTTACGACCAACACGGCTCCAAGCCCGTGGCGTATTTGGTCATTGTGTTCTTGTTCTTCTACAATGCTGCGTTCAATATTGCGAATAATCCACTATTATATTGCTATCCAACAAAGATTTTACCCTTTGCGATTAGCGCCAAGGGGTTGAATGTGCAGATTGTTGTTTCGCACGCAGCGTTGGCTATTAATCAATACGTCAATCCGATTGCCTTGGATAATATTGGGTACTATTATTCTATTTTCTATCTCGGCATGCTTCTTCTCGGGGTGAGTTCTCCATCCCGTCCTTACAGATTGATTTGTTACTGATTGGAGCTACGGATCTCTATCATATACTTCGCCTTCCCAGAAACCAACGGCAAGACCGAAGCAGAACTAGCCTGTCTATTCGAAGGCAACGACAATGCGGCCGCAATCGAAGGATTAGAAGCAGGATTGAAAACGGCCCACATGGATGAAAAGATGGCACCAGTAAAAGAAGTGTGATTTTGAAACATCCATGACTCATCTAGAAGAACAGCATATACCTTATCATCCAACCTCGGCCCAATTGGGTACGGTTAGGGCTCGGCAGGTCACGTCGTACGACGACGACGAAAATCGCCGAGTTCTGCCCAGGGAGCCTGGCACGAATACAAGTCATACGGAGTACAGGTCGATCGGGTGGATCTCCAGCGAATAGACCTGGCCTAAAAATCAGATCATCTATGTATGTATCCGAGTGAATTAGAGTAAATTCAAGTTTCAGTGTCAGTATTCGTTTCAGGAGGATGTTAACTCCGCAGCGGTAAACACTTCCACATCAGCACATGTACTCGTGTCGCTCTCCGTACCGATCAGCATACATAGACGACTCTACTCGGCAGTAGTTGCAAGGATAAAATCATGATTCATGACGGATGGCAACATGGGTAGTGTATTACTCGATTTGGCAGGTGGAGGGCATGGATTATGGGTATCTCGGGAGTGCACCACAGTATGTACGTATGGTCTATGTGTGGTAGTGTCCAATTCCGGCGTTGTGCAGAACAAATTTCTTGTCATGAGATGTCTACCATATGCCTGTGAGAGATGAGTCCTCTTTCATAGGACTACTGTACTAGTAATGTCCTGCCGAATCCGGTGTGGCTGGCTAGACTTGGTGGCGAATCGACTAGCCCTAAAGAAGGAGATGGAGGAAAAAGAAATTTGGGTCTGATCACAGGTCGGATCGACTTTCTCGATCAGATAATTAATTGATCTTTAGGTTCAGTTAATCTAAATTAACTGATATCGACCATACAGGTCAAGGCATACGTACTCTGTAGTCTGTACTAGTAGAAGATAAATAGTCGAGTTATACGGAGTACTTTGACAGGGCAAAGCACGGGTAAGTACTACTAAGTAGTATGACAAGGGTCTAGGCCCTGCCGTGTCACACACACAAAACATCCTTCTTCTCTTTTAAGACTTTGTATTATTCTCTCCTGGCGGGGAGATTATTTGCAGCGGAGAATAAAATATGTCCAGTATTCTACTATGTACGTAGTACTACTCTACTCTCCTCAGTATACATAGTAGAGTGGAGGGAGGCCTAAATATTCGCCTCCGGAGTGCTTTGCAAGTCAGAAGTCTAGACCAGTCTGGCCCGTCGATCAGTGTGGACCTTTTCTTAGTCTTCTGTCTTTTTCTACAGAGTACGGAGTACATAGTATGTACTCTTGTGTCCCTAATAGTATATGCTATGCTATCCTGTGTTCTTCTATACTTCGTCTCTTGTTCCATACTCGACAGCGGACAAATCTGCGGTCATACGAGTACGAATACTGACCGCGAACTCGCCAAGTAGCAACAAGGCTGTGTTCTACTATAGTAAAGTGATGCCTGCCAGCCTGGTGGATCATCCGAGCGACGGGTCCTAAATCGAAGCCTAAAACGACCAGTCTAGACTCGATATCGCTCCATTTGTTCGTTTCTTTTCTTCTTCTTCTTTTCTTTTCTTTTCTTTAACCACTCCTTTTTATTGCGCAGAACATTTACCATTCACTATCAAGTAAAATTTTTACGCGCCCTGCAGCCTCACACTCGGATTCACCTTGTTAGGCGTCCTTCCTTCCTTCCTTCTTGCTTCCTTCCGCTGCTCCACCCGCCTCGCTTATTCCTGAGTTGTTTTCTGGAAGGAGCGCTTCTTTTACAACTCACCACAGCACAACAAATCGTCCAACGTCTCTTCGTCTAATCCTTTCCGTTTCATCCGGTATACCGCAACATCACAACACACACTCTATGACTCTACATCTGACACGGAATGACTCTCATCTTGTTCGCGTGGAAAGTGAGCTGAAGCAAGACAGCACCCCAAAACATCAACAACAGTCCATGGACCTCACCGACAGTTCCTCGCCTCGATCCATGTCCACATCCGCTCCATATTTCCTTCCGCCTCGCTCATTGTCATCCTCGCCATCTCCCAGACCACGTCGCCGGGCATCGCAAGGCTCCGTCTCTACCCAACGGCTGCACTCTCCCTTGTCTCGCTTTCTGGCCTCAAAGGAGAAGGCCGCTCTTCACATTCCTTCCTTCGGCACACCTCGGGCGTCTTCTCCTTTCGCCTCGTCAAAAGTGCCGATGACTGTCGATACTGCTATTCCGCGGGAAACCCTACCATCCGAACACCCTCATTCACTACCCTTGACACCTCCTGCAGACGACGAAGACGATGTGCATGTTCGTTGGGCCGTTGATTCTGTGGAGCAGGCGATGAATACGGAGCCAAAACCCCAGGCAGCCATGGACGAGAATCGGGATCGACACAGCACTTCGCCGGCACAACGGCAAAGAGACAGTAGATCGACTTTTGGCGCAGTACCGGGACGACGTTCTTCGAGTGATGATGATGTGAACATGTCAGACCAAGATATGCATGATCAACCGCCTCCAGAGAACTGGCTTGATAGCGGCATCAGAACTGCCCGTAAGTCATTCGAACCAGCTTCGAAGATAAAAACTAATTCAACTAGTATCGTCCGTTTTCGACTCGAATAAGAATCTCGATGCAGTGCGTCTCGTTTCCCACACCCTACCATATCCTCGAGCACCCGAACACAATGTACAGTTACCGACCCAGAGTACCGTGTTTGGATCAATCATCGAAAACATACAAGATCGCGTCCGTCCCGAAAGACCGCCGTATATCCACGTTGTTCACGCGGTTCCGGCAGACTTCAGCCTATCGAATCTACCGACTTCGCCTCCCAGCACTCCAGGACATTTGATGCCAATGGACAACTATTTCGACGCAACTGTATTTTCCAGTGCAAGTACAGTGCCCGTGTATCACGATGTCCATGGTGGTGTCCGCCCAGGCAACTGGCCACATCCTATTGTTCCGCCTTATAGTATTCACATGTCCGTTTTGGAACGATATATTCCACCCTCAACACCACACGAATATCGGGATATGTTCACTCATGGTCGTCCTTCTGTACTAACGGATCGTCTTATCGAGCTTTCACCTCTTGGTGGATGTCTTTTGTTCATTCATCCTACCAGAATTGGTGCCAACACATTCAAGAGTCAATATCTCGGTCCCATATTGGATCCTCTATTGCGGCAGTTGGTAGTTGTCAACGGATTTTCTGCAGATGTGAGTCGTGACCTGGGTCGATTAGAAGCGGTCAATTATATGGATGACTTCGACACAATGAAGATGAATGTGGAAGCCTTGTGTCGGAAACTCAGCAAGGAGACGGCCAAATTTACGGTAGTCGAAGCCGGAAAAGGCCGTGCTCCGCTTGACCGAAATTTGTGGACGGAATGGTACATTCAACAGGAGCGTCCACGGATGAAGTCATTGTTGAGTCGAAGTTGGCAGACCTCGGGAGGACGACATACACCGACGGTGAACAGCCCCGAGACCAGTGGGGGTCAACTCAGCTCAGCAATGTTATTGAGCGAGATTATCGAGGGGATCAAAAGACGACAATACGAGACCTATCCCAAGGGGGATATTGAGCTCGGCGTCTTTGTGATTCGCCGATCGCATTGATTTTTCTTCTTCAGCAATCATTTTTAGGGGCCAAAGGATGGGTCAAAAAGTATGCTTATGTCATCGGATTAGCGGCATGGCGGCAGGCGTTTGTTTGTTCTGGAAGGGAAAACGGTTTCTTTGTGTCTGTGTCTTCTGACTCTATTGTCTTGACGTTCTATTCATGATGATGCGATTGCCACCAAGGCATTGATTTATAGAATACCCATTTGTTATTGACGTTCTGAATAAACGAGGTCATGTATATATACCTGATTTGTAGAAGTAGAGCTTCTCTGTTTGCTGTCTATTGTTAGAAATTGGATAGACGATTCATTACTCGCCAATCTAATAGACAAACGCTTCATGTTGGTTACTTTGGATTGTCGTTCTCTCACAATAGACGATCGTCACGACCCTAACCCTAGGTCAGGCGGTGAGTCTTCGGCCTACCGGAAAAACTTGTCTCCGTCAGCCGCATTGGCTCAATCTCCGAGCCGTCTCCGCGAGTCGAGAGTATTGACAAAGTCCCAGCCTGCTTCTTTCTGTCGGTCTCTCGTCTATTGTTACGTCTACACCCTGTTCTTCTTTCTATTGATGTGATTCTCTCTCTGTGACTATTTTCTGAGTGTGTCACCATGGTTTCCCTTTAGATTTCGTCGCAACCAGTTATTGAGAGCTCTTGCATCACAAGTTCTTCTCTGACCAGTCCTTATTCCGAGCGACGAGACAGCAACAACGACAAGATGGTTTACTCGCCAGGTCCAGCATCACCCATCGCCATGGCTGATCGCAGCTCTGGACTACACGCACGAAACCGATCGCTCAGCCCACCAGCACCTTTGGCAGGTAGCAGCGCCCCTCAACAATCCAAGCGAGACAAAAGACGCACCCAGTTGCAAGAACGTCTGCACGATCTCACCATTACTTTCAACCAGAACCGCGACAGCCAATTTCGTCAACAGCTACATGCTTTACAATGCGATATGACGCTCATCAATAATGCCGATCCTTACGAGGCTGGTCCATTACCTGACTCGGCAGAAGAGATTGCGCAGTTGATTGAGACGACTGTTGGAGGGGGGAAGTTTGGGAAGGAGATGGCCAATATTTCGGGGAGTTGGTATTCAAGATTCGTGCAGGAGATAAATGAGATCAAGGAGGATCGAGATGCAGATTTGGTTGCTGTTATGGTACGTCTCACCTGAAAAATTATTTTTTTGGCATGACGCTAATATTGGTTTATTGCAGAACCGCCATCGTGAAGCCGTCAAACGTTACAACCACGAATTTTCATGGCGGCAGCATTTCGCGCGCGAAGAGTTTAGACTTTTATCGGGAACTCTGCGGGAGCGATTGGTCCAAAAAGTCTCTGCGAATAAAACACGTCTTATGCGAGAGAAAGAACAAATGGACATTTCGGACACGAATGCATTGCTGCTCAACCCGAATCAATTCACAATTACAAACCCTTCTAGCCCCGGTGGCGTTCACGGCAACCGCAAGACCCGACACACCAGACACAGAATCGGGATTGACGAGTTCGGGAATGGAATTGGTTTGGACAATAGAAGAAAACGCAAAGCGCCGGACGATGATACTGGATCTCCCGGCCGCGACGGCTTGTCGACTCCTGCAGAACGGGCCAAGGCCACTGCGGAGAAGCAGCAAACAGACAAAATTTACAGTATCAACTCATTGTTTACGGATAAGGAGCTTGCCTTGCACGCAAACCAGGCACATATTGCTACGGCACATTTTTTCTCTACATCCAAAAATCAGGAGGGTGTTGGCGCGGCGGTGAATGGTAACAACAGTGAAGACGCTGATGACGCCGACAGCGCTGTGCCTGGGGAAGACGGAACACCCGCGGCAGCCGACATGGCACGCACAGCCAGTCAAAGCTACCATGCAACTCGATCAACGCGCAACCAGGGCAATGCTGGGCTTAATCTGCTGGCTGAGCTATCTGACAAACCTGCCACACGACCAAACCTACCGTATCATATCCTTGCCAACCACAACTCGCGCACAAACCAGAGCGCACCGCCGTTGAACTCGCTCATGAACGAGGAAATTGACGACGACATTTCCCGCATGGATCGGTTACAGGCCAAACCACACGGCTGGATTGATAAAGGGCTGATTGATAACATGACGGAACCGGTAGAGGAAGAGATCGATGGCGTGCCCACGAATCCGGATCGATTCAGCTTGCTGCATCCTGATTTTCCTGTCGATATGGGTATCAAGTGGTATCCCAAAAACAATAACGGCGGCTATGAGATGTTTCCACAGGGTAGTGAGCGGGCTGGTAAACGGCGGGCCTAACTTTCCACACTTTTTTCGTTATGGTGTTTTTCTGTTTTGTGTTTTGTTTGCCGGGCAGGTGTACATGGATAGGCATATGGATGGATACATTGAATACAGGCTGTGATTTAGTTTGCCTGGGCAGTGAGTAACAGAATCAGGTGGTCAATTCAAAATTGCGTGCTCAAACCCCGACATGATTCGATTCTCGTATAGAACGGTACAAAGTTGGTAATCAATGACGTCAATTACGTGTCAAATACAGGATTACATCCAGTCTGTCCAGTGAAGAGCAGTTATTTACGTAATTTATCGTATCAGTGGGAAGTTACACAACTCCGATTACAAATTCCCTTATTTGTAATCCAGCAACGATGCCATTATCCGGGGACATTCGATCAATTGATAATCTTTCTTTTTGACAGATATAAATACCTTCAGAATCATCAAGCTGTAAATCCATCATCATCAGTTTCATCATCACATCATTGCGATTCATCAAGCGTCAAAATGTCGATCACCACTACCACCACAACAACAACCCTGACAGCGTCAGACCCCAGCTACATTCCTCGAGGCCCCGTCTCCGCGGAGATTTCTTTTTTTGTGCCCCCTAATGATGGGTCCATCCCATACAATTATGTCGAAGAGCCTCCTCAGGGCCAGTCGAAAACCAACTTTGAGCGCAAACCCCATGTAGTGCACATCAACGACATCCGGGGTCACGAATCAGAATATAACCTCGACAAGGATGCGTTCCAAGTCTTTAGCGGCGTGCAATCCGCAACGGCATACGAAACTTACAACGACGACGAGGAGATAAAACGCGTTTATTACCCTGAGGTCGAGAAGTTGATCCTCGATAAAGTGGAGGGCGCACATAAAGTGATTCTCTTTGATCATACGATTCGTCGTCAGGATCCCAATGCGCATCGTCAACCCGTCAATGCGGCGCATTCAGATCAGACCGATCGCGCGACGGAATGGCGTGTGAGATTACACGTTGAAGACCCCGAAGAAGCCGAAAGGCTGCTCAAGGGTCGGTATAGGATTATAAATGTCTGGCGTCCTATTAACGGCGCTGTACAAGCAGCCCCGTTGGCAATTGCGTCCGCCGCATCGGGAAACCCCGATAAAGATCTGGTCCCGATTGAGCATCGCTACCCCACGAGGACCGGCGAGACGATGGGCGTTGTATACAATCCGGAGATTAGATGGAATTACTGGTCTGGTATTGATAACGACGAGAGAATCCTTTTGAAGTGTTCTGATATCAACCCGCCGGCTGGTAAGGAGGTGGGAAAGAGGTGCCCCCATACAGCGTTTACGGATCCTAGGACACCAGAGGGAGCGAAGCCCAGGGAGAGTATTGAGGTTAGAGCCTTGGTTTTTGGTTGATTTATTAATTTTGAGATGATTATATGAAAGATATGAATGTATATTTAGATGTGTTATCGGAATGGATACCGAGAATTAGCCCTAATTCGTACAACCTCTCAACTCTAACAGTAGTACTACGTATCACCAAGAAAGAGCGTCACCTCATACTCAATTCAATCAATAATGATCAAGATGAACAGTAACACCAGTTTCACAACTTTCACTCAGCTAACAAGCGCTCAGCCAAGACACCGGCGCTTCTAGAGCGAGCGCTATTCGGCAAGGCTAATATAGGTTTATTAGCCTCCATCGACTAAGTCACCAGCCCCCGCCGTATGGACAACTGCAGACCTCAGCTCTAATCAATAGGCTTACTTTTTGTCCTTACTCCATAGTAGTTGATGGATTACGTATTGCGCAGCCTTGTTTAGTCCGAGTTTGAGACTGATCTGAAAGTTTTCATGTTCATTCGTTCAGGTCACACACCACTACCACGATGAAATCGAGCAACTAAACGCTGCGGTGTGCGAGAGTCAACTCTACGTTGTCCGGCGCAACCTGCTGTTATTCTCGTCGCTCGTTTGCAGGGTATCAGATTAAACTTTCGCCAGTCGTTACGCGCCAGGCAAAAACCAACATTCGTTTCAAGTGCTGCATCTTGACTCGGTGCCCATTTTCCAGAATCCAGAGGTTTTGGCTTTGATATGGCAAACTCCAATATGGATGGAATGGATACTTCGCTGTTGCTAGAAGGCGGCGCTCTCAGGCACAAATATCCGGCGCCGGTTTCGCGCACTGCTTATTCTCGAGTTGGTTCTTCGCAATATGACCATGGTTTCGATCGCGACGATCTCGAAATGCGTCCTGTAGAACCGTCGTCTGTTTTGCACAAGTCTGCTTTTAGGCCTCCCCCAGCCCATGACTATGGCATGTCTGCTTTTCATGAGGAGATAGATGAGTCGGAACTAGAACCAACACCGATACCTGAATCCAGTTCAATCATGCAATCACCACGCCTTGAAAATAGTCGTCTCATTCCACGCCTGTCGCAAAGACTGAGTATGCGACGACCTACTAGCGTCCGATCACTAACCAGACGCGATTTGAGACAGTCAACTTCAATACTATCATCAGCAAGTCCGTTGACACCCACGGGCGTCCGGTCGTTCTGGCCAATAAAGAATAAACAACCTACAAATAATCAAGAGCTCGAGAATTTGAATGAAGAGGATTTCGTCACGGTCGATATATCGTTTTTGGAAGGACCAGATAGTGATGTTGCTCGGCATCAGTATGCGTCTCCATATTCCAGCAGCGTCAGAAACGATGCGCATCTACCGGGGGTTGAGCAAACTCCCAAACCAGACGAGATGATCGTACAACACACCGCGCGAGAATACGGACAACAACTCGCTAATCAGAAGAACATGATCGTCTCCGTCAAAGAAGCCGCTGCAGCCCCGGCCGTGGATTTGAGTAGTTTGGAAGGAACCGAACGCCGCTCAACTTATAGAACTGCTACTTCGCTTGATGAAGAAACGAGTTTCTTCTATCCTACAGACCCTGAGAAACCGAATTGGAAACCATTCTCAATGACAGCCCCTTATCTACTCATGCTCATCATCGTCTCTTTAGGACTGGCAGGCGTGCAGGAGTATCTCTATCAACAATCCAAATCTCTGGAATCAAAAGGAAAGGGCCTCATCCAATTCAACGATGTAGCCGAAATCCCGGCTGCGCAATTTTTTGCATGGAAATATCTCCCGACTATGGTCATGGTCACTTATGGTGTGCTGTGGCAGATCATGGAGTACAACGTGAAAAGACTCGAACCATACTACCAGCTCTCCCAACCGACGGGTAACATTGCCTCGAAATCGCTGAACCTTGACTACACCACCTTGTTCAGTTATTTCGTTCCTTACAAAGCTGTGCGGAACCGTCACTGGACGGTCTTGGTGGCATCCCTCGGAGCCATCCTGGCAACCACGGCGGCACCATCTCTACAGAACGCCTCGGTCATGCCAATCGAGAACCCAGCCTGTCCGGACAAGAAGTGCAAGTCGTCAGACCAATTTATATATTTCGTGCATATCGACGCGGCGTGGTCGAGACTGGTTACTGTCTGCCTTGCATTAGTGGCCGTCATGGCGCTGGTGTTGATATTTCAACTTCGACGCAAATCCGGCTTGCTTAGTGACCCCAAGGGTATCGCAGGGATTGCGTCCATGGCGACCAAATCTCATATTCTGAACGATTTCCAGGGCATGGACACTGCAACGGATAACGATATACACAAAAGACTACGACATCGCCGATACGTGCTATACAAATCGAGTATATGGCAAGGAGAATTTATCAAATATACCGAAGAACACACCATTGAACCCTTTTCAACTGCTTCTCCGCATCCAATTCCACTTCGTCGTATTCCTGGCATTGTGTTTTTGATTTACTTGACTTTTCTCGTCGCTACTATCCCCGTCGTGACTTATACAAACGCAAAAGTGGTAGTAGCCAAGCTCCCCTGGCTTCCGGTGCTGCTAGCTGTAATCGCAAAACAGATCTGGACTGCGCTCGAGTTTGCGATCAAGATGCTGGAACCATTTTATGCTCTGTCTCAGGGAAATGCAAGACCCGAGAATACGCTCACACTCGATTATCAGGGTATTCCGTACGGTGTTCTGCCATTTCAGGCGATGCTGAATAAACACTATCTCGTCTCACTGATCGGTGTCGGCTCAATTCTCGGCGACGTATTGACCGTGACATCCGCCTCATTATCCATCAAAGACGAAACCGAGCAATCCTTCATGACCTCTTCCGCTATCTCGACAGTCGTCGTATTCTTCCTATTATGCTCCGCGACTTTAGCCCTAGTCTGTCGACGACACTACTTCGTCCCTCGACCGCCGTCTACAATCGCCTCGATTCTAGCATTTGTGCATCAGTCTCACATGCTAGACGATTTTGTGAATACCGAGCGGTTCAGTAGTGATCAGATGAGGTCTATGCTTGTATCGAAGAATAAGCGGTACGGATTCGGTTGGTTTCGGGGTAGGGATGGGAAGTTGCATTGTGGTGTGGATGAGGAGCCTATGTTGAGTAGGTATGTGCATGGGATAAGTTACAAGGATGCGCAGGCCGCGCCTTTGGAGGATTTTTAGCTTGTTTTTAATATGTATACCTTTGTAAAGTAGAGAATAGAATATCTTCGTCTATCAAGCACATACCTAGGGACCTATCCAACTACGTAGAGGAAATGAATTGTATGAACTTTTGATTGGATATCAATGTTTAGCTCTAGGGCTAACCACCTAGGCAATGTATATTCTCAAGAATAGTATAAAGGAGTGTAAGAAGTAAATTAATCCGAGTATACCACTCTCCCTTCCCTTCCCTCATTATTATCAATAAAGGATGACTGAAATGGGATACCATAACAGACGAATTCCCAAACGTGGCACATAAAATATGAAAAGCGAGTCGCAAACAAAATATCAAGTCTGTGTTCGCACGTCGTCTACAGGAACAAAGCCAACACACCCATGGCACCGGTCAAGAGCATGCCCTGTCGTGAGACAATGGCGCCTGGGACAGCGGCACCCGTGAATGGTTTGAGTGTCGAGGAGGCGGTAGGAGTCTTGGAACCTGTAGCGCCAGCGACACCGGGTACGGCGCTGGTCATGGTGGCCAAGGTGGTAACAGCGGCGACGGGAGGAGCAGGCACAGAGGTCACGCCAACAAGGCCGACGGTGGGAGTGGCACCGACACCGGTAGGAGTGGCAGTTGTGAAAGCGACTTGAGGAACAGTCCATGTGCTAGAGGAGTAGGTGATGGTAGTGACCGGCACAGAAGTGGCAGCAGCAGTACCAGAGGCAGCAGGGGTAGGTGCCAAGGTGATGGTGGTGGGGACAGCGGTGACGATGCCTGGGTTCCCGGGGATGTAGCCACTGCAGATACCGGTGAAGTAGGACAAAGCGGTGGAGAGCTCATCAGAGTCGCTGCTCCAAGCCTGGATACAGGAGATGATGGCGGAGGTGGCGTCGGATGAAGGGCAGTAGCAGGACACGTCGGTGTTGTCGGTGCAGGTGTCTGGGAGCCAGGTGTTGATACACTTGGGGACGACGCTGGGGCAGGAGTCGGAGCCAGGGGCAGGGCTAGAGGTAGGGCTGGTACCGGCAGGGGAAGTGCTGCTGGCAGCGCCTGCGGGTGCGGTGTTGGCGGGTACGGTGTTGGCGGGTGCAGTGCTGGCGGCTCCGGGCACGCCAGTCTCAGTGGCAGTAACGGGGCAGATGGTAGTAGAAACGGCGATGGTCTGAGTAACCACAGTCTTGGACTCAGCAGGGCAGTTGGTGACGGTAGGAGCGCAGCTGGTTATGGTGATTTCGGTGGTGGTGAAGACGGTGGAAGTGCTGAAGCTCTGAACTGGGGCAGTGGAAACAACTCCGGAGGAAACGGCTGGGCTAGACTGGCTAATGACAGAGGTTCCAGGGGCGACGGAGGTAGGAGCGGCGGAAGTAGGAGTAACAGAAGTACCAGGGGCAACGGAAGTTCCAGGAGCAGAAGAGGCAGGGACCGAGACAGGGACCGAGGCACCAGGAGTAGAGGCAGGGGCAGAACTGCCAGGAGCAGTGGCACCAGGAGTAGTGGTATAAGGAGTAGTAGAAGGACCAGCAGGACCAGTGGTATGACTAGCCTCGGTCGAGATCCCAGGAACGGTTACAGAGACAGGAGTGGATGTAGGGACGGAGACGACTGGGACCGAAACAGGGACAGTAGAATGAGAGCTATGAGAGGTGGTCGAGGTGTGACCACCAGTTGGGGGGCTGCAGTCGAATCCAATAGAGTATATTCCGAATCCACAGTCGTCAACGTCGCTGTGGTCAGGAATAGTCCAGCTAACAGAGGTAGCACCACCACACTGGTCGTTGGAGACATCGGTACCCTCAGATCCACACTTCTTTGTGAAAGAACACTTGCTTCCGTCAGGCATGCCAAAGTTGAAGTTAACATCGGTGTCCTTGTCAGTGTAAACGCTGAAGTGGGTAATGGAGAAGGCATCAATGTCACCGCCGCAGCTAATCGAGGGAGATGATCCCTTGCCAGACTTGGAAATGGAACCGGAGATGCATTTGTCCTATCTAGTGTTAGAAATGCTCACACTACAGTGATGCTTGTGACATACAGAAGTACGCTTGCCCTTTCCGCCGCTGCGCTCAGAGCAAGTAAAGCCAGAGAATCCGAAGCCGTCGTAGTTCTGGAGGGACTGGCCAACGTTCAACCAGGACCAATCCCAGCCACCCTGTTGAGTGCTAGTACATTTGTTATCGCATTTGCTTGGGCTGGGGAAGCAGCTTTCAGTGTCCCACTAATCATGGTCAGTACCATATCTTGAGATGATTACTAGTCAGTATGCGGGTGATGACTCACGGTAGCAGAGACCTGCTGGACGGCCAAAAAGGCGGCCACAGCACTGACAGAAGAGAACTTCATATTGAAAACGAGGTGGTATTATGGATTAATGATCGTAAGTGTTCAAACGTAAAGCGAGAGGCGGTTTTGTAGGAGGTGACTCCAAACGAGTGTTGTTGTTTAACGAATGACGCAGCTCTCGGAGCCGGTATAGAGGGATACAAGAAACAAAGATGACAAAAAGAGATATGTGTGAATAGAGAGACAGTGAGGAAAAGGAAGGAAGAAAAGAGTCACAAGCCGGGGGACTACATGAGGATTTAAATCGGCTTCCATGTATGCGAAGTAGTGACCTCAATGGTCAGTGCCATGACCAATCTGGTAACAGGAACAATACGCTTTTACGGATTAAGCTTCTCCCTCTGTTTCGAACCACTAGGTCTTGCTCTACGAGAGGGGCCACTGGGTCAGCGAGAAGGGACGAAAAACAAAGCAATGCATACTATGTACGCTGCAGAATCAGATGCTGCTCCGTACTATACAGTGGTACAGTCTCCGTGGTTGGCTGACAACTGCCCGGCATAGTTCAACTTCCCACAACGTAGTAAGCTACTACACCCCCACCAATAGTGTACAACCGGAGGCTTGATTACTTGCATCAGTCAGACGATGTCCCTGTACGGTCGAGAGCACAGAGGAGGCGCTCAAAAGTAAGACATTCTGAGGAAGCCCCCAGACGAAAGGTCAACACAGCCTCAGGGTTAAACCAGAAGAAGTTTTAGCTATCGAGCTAATCAAGCAACAACGCAGGAATCTGGACAGGAGACTGGTTAGTGTCGAACACCATTAAAAGCCTCCTATAAGTTTGCGACGATATGGGTGGGTTGTCGCTTTTCCCATGACTAAAGAGGAATAGAATTGAAGAATCCAAAACAAAAGCAGTCAAACTCAATTTTTTAGACTTACTCGATAAGTGGATTAGCGCCAGGAACAGGAAAGGTCTTTGTTTCGAGTTGGCCAAAACGGTGTCAAACATCCGACGTTAGAGCCTGTTAGAACGCAATTAGGGCTTTTTGCCTTAGTTGCCGTTACTGCTTTCGGAAGGTTTACTTTAGGCGCGGGGCTACTTCCACGCTACCAACGAGGCTATTTTTTGGTTTTTGCTCCGTCTATCCAACTCAGTCTCGTGGCGTTTCGCTTGAGCTCCTCGATTCTTCGGCCATCCAGAAAGAAGCCCCTTGCAAGGCCCCATCGGATGACGGGTCGTGCTTGGCGGCTCGATTGTAGAGTCGTAGTGCAGACTAAATCTGACTGATACCACATACGGAGTGCGCCGGTAGCACAACTGCCTTGAAGAGGAACCTTACGTCGGACTCCAGTGCAACAAATGGACTCAGCCAAGACTTTGCTACGGACGCCACAGCACGACGACGGTCGAATCACACATTGACAGTTTATACCTGATACGTAACTGGAGGATAGGTCTCAATGGATCGAAGAGGAGGAGTCGATGCATCTTCGTATTGAGTTTGAACCTAGGTACGAGTATGCAATGCTTTGAATGTGGCCACTGACTGACCAGCGGTGTAAACAGAAGCCATTTTGGGGGGTTTCTATAAGATCACAAAGGGTCCGGACGTCCAGTCTCTACACTTTATTGATTTCTGACAGGTAGCACTTGTTCATAGCATCGGCTATTCATGACAATTTTCTTTCTCAAACATCAAGATGGTCTGGATCATGCTACTACTAACCATGATGGCCGGTGGCCCGTGTTGGTCCCGTGATGATCCGGTTCAACTTTTCGTTGACTTCGTATCGGTCAGAAAAAAACATGCATTAGTGTGGTGTGACTAGTCTGCTAGCAAGCAGTTAGATCAGGGGAAAGCCATGAAGCCAAGTGAAACGCGTGGTGTATCAGTCCCCGCCAGCCACGGGGAAAAGCTCGATTCTCCCGGTTGATGTGATTGGTTGTTTTTTGCTCTTTTCAACGACTTCCTCGCCGATTTACTTGTTACTTTTCGACTCCGTAGTAGGTGCCGAAACAAGTCTCTGGATAAGAAGGGTTCAGCAGCTTCAGCTCGAATGTGCAAACTACAATGTGATAGTTTGCTGCAGTTGTGCAACTCAAGATTACCCCTGAGCAACACATACGTGGCCATCTTAATCTTGAGTCTGATTTCGAATTACTAACCGAATAGTAATAACTAACTACCACATCCAATCCATAGACAAATAGCACTGACCATCGGCACCGGCCAGTCCCTGAATGCCAAGGACGATAGATACTACGTATATTAATAATGAGTGATACTATGGAGCGGAGCAGGGTCTGATAGCACACAACTCTCAATGCGAACTGGTCTGGTACATTTTTCAATGCAAAAATGGATACCCGGATAACCTCTGGATTTGGTCATTGTATGACCGAGGAAATACACATCCTACCAGACTCATCCTATCTACGTACTCTTCTAGAGGCCCCGAGTAGTTGATAGGATCCTCTCCCCCCTTTGCCGGTCTGCTTACCGGTGTCGGCGAGAATCAGTACTATCGATCCTGGTCATCCTGTTCCTGAGAACTTTTTCTCATCCCAGTGGATCCTGAATTCCTGATTCCTGTAAGCTGCCTGTTTGACAGTTTTTTCATGCAATCACCGGTCACACATGGTCAGAATTCCGGGATTCGCCTATACTTCAAGCTAAGTATAGACCGATTATCCTACCTACGTACTTGAATTCCTGGAAGCCGCTAGAATTTCTTTATGTGCCGAGTCAGACAGAGGGATTGCTGTGTCCGATCCAGTGGTTTATAGTTACCTATTACCAGATCACTTCACAGCTTCATATTGTGCTACCAGACCCTTCACTTCTCGCTGATTATAGGGTGTTCGTGAATGACTGTTACTCCAAGTCATGCTGTTTGACTGTTGTAACGGTGGCTGCATCAGCCCGAGGTGATCCTTACAGTAGTACCTCGGCCTGTTGCTTAATCGGAGTGTACATTGTACAGTCTATCCAGTTCTGAGTACAATAAGATCTGATCATAATGAGCAGGAGGCATACCCCTAGATTGTGTGCCAAAAACCTTCGCTTGGTATCAGGTTTAAGAACGCTCCAATATGCTATTTCATGTGCATCTCATTTTCGATTATCATTGGGAGTGCCCCTGATGAGTATCAACATTGAATCAATTGATTAGTTCCATGCATCATTGATACGGATCTGGGGAGGCCTCCGGCTCATTTAGCTGGCTACTGCTGACAGTGTTGAATGTATATGTTCATCATTGCTAATCACAGAACTAACCCCAAGGTATCGACTAAATCCACAAACATCAAAGAAACTTTTGATCTATCCAGTCATTAAACCAGCGATCAACATCCAGATGCCATCATCATAAACTCAATCAAATCATAATCTGACAGTCATCGCTATCATATTACTGACAGCAGATCAACATCGTCTCGTCATAGCGCCGCTGCGCCAATTCGCCTTGCCGCCCGCCTCCGTCCAGATACCGTATCAAACCCGCTCATCACCTAATAAAACATGGCGTGAATGCAATACATTACACATGGACCGGTATCAACATGTAATGAAGAGAAAAGTTAAAGAAAGTCGATGCCTTTATGCAAAAGAGTGTATAGGTAGGTGGTAGATGCGCTCTAAAAAGAGAGCTGATTGCGGCGATGGCCATCAATTAATTTACGTCGGACGGCCTCCCCGCCAGTATATTGATTCCTGCGCTTGCGAGGCGGAGTACGAGGATCGGCATAACGAGAGTGTTTGAAGACACTGGCAACACGAGACGGGGAGTTGGCTGGCATAAATTCTCGATGTTGGGGAAGGCGTATCAAAGTCTGATATCGAGTATGATTGCGACGGAAAGCAGTCACAATACCCTTGTCTAGATGATTGAGGAATCGTTCAGCACTATCATTGTCATTGGCTCGATTGGGTGTCGGTGTGGTCAGGCCTTGCATGGATGGCGCAACTGCTGGTGACGTTGTGAGGGCCTCGTCATCGTCAGATCCCTTGTTCATTCCCTCGTCTTCTTCATCGGAAGATCCATTGCCGAAGTCAATGAAATCATCAACATTTAACATGCGCTCGTCGTCCTCGTCGTCCTCATCGTACGAGCTGTCTCCAGCATAATTCTGCGATGGATAGAACGCTTCGGGTGGACCCATAACCTGCCCACCAGGGGTGGCATCATTGCCCAAAGCGGTCATCATGAGGTTACCGGAGCTCAGCATTGGGTTTAATTCGAACCCGTTGGGTGAAGTAAGAGCATCTGTGTCACTTTCATCAACCAGGTGCATGGTGGTGGTTCGAGGGCTGTTTTGTGCTGTTCCACACATGCTGTTGGCCGCTGATTCCAGCCAGTCGTGACGAGAAGAGGCGTATGCGGGGATGATAACTAGGTGTTTTCCAGTGCAATCGACAAGTGCAACCGGCTTTTTGGGATCAGCAACAAATGTTCCCATAATGGGTCCGCGCCGACGTGGTGGGTTCGACCTCTGACTGGTGGAATCTCCGGTTGCTGTCAAAGAAGCAGTCGAGTCTCGTCGTAGGATAGACCGCGGATGTGTGATGGTGGCTGGAGGTGGAAGATCCTCGTCTGTCGTTTCTCCATCGTCGGCTATCGCATGTTAGTAACCTAAAAACATAGACAGGCGGTGAAATCTTAGTAGGAAGCATACTTTCATAGCCACTTGAGCCGTCTGAGACGGCGTCCGACTCTACGTGATAAATGTTGGCCGGGTGGCTGATATCGGACTCCCCAAAGATGTCTTCATATCGCTGGTTGTTGCTCGGGTCGTAATCACTATCAATCATACGGCGAAGAGTAGGATCCAAGCTGTCTTGTTGTAGGAAGTCACCAGGAATCTCATCATCGGTAGAACCATCGCGGCTATCGCTGGACGAGTCCGAGTCGGCATCATCATCCTCTTCGACGACAAAATGAACATGCCTTTGTACAGGGGTTTCGACGGCTTCGCTAGTGAAATCAGTCTCGCCGAATGTCTCCATTGCGCTGTACAAGGTGTCCTCAAGGAAAGGTTCCGTGGAAAAAAGGATGTGGTCATCGAAGCTACCGAATCCCTCCCACTCGTCGAGGTCGGGGGCGTCTG
The DNA here is from genome assembly GCA_001305275.1 of Talaromyces verruculosus. Lineage (NCBI taxonomy): Eukaryota > Fungi > Ascomycota > Eurotiomycetes > Eurotiales > Trichocomaceae > Talaromyces > Talaromyces verruculosus. The sequence continues at coordinate 417,390 of LHCL01000002.1, forward strand.
AGGTTGAAAATGTGCTTTTAATCATTTGACTATCGTCCTCGGATTCGAGAATCATCTGCTCTTCAAGCTTCTCGACATCCATGTCTTCGTCGTCGTCAATCTCATCGACAGCCGCATAGTCGCTGTCCGAGTCACCGGCGCTACTTTGTTGACCCTCATAGCCCTCGTCGTATGAAAGCTTTCTTTTCTTGATGGATAGAGTAGAGGATTTCGTCTTTGACCCCGTCTTACGTCCTCTGCGGCTCTTGCCTCCGTAAGACGGGGTCCGATGAGCGGACTCGTCGTCTTCATCGGAGCTTGCTTCGGAGTCTGCCTCGTCTTGTTCGTCGTCGTCCTCGAAACCGGATACTGAGGATATGGTTGAAATGGATGAAAAGGACGGCTTCCTTTTTCTGTTTATGCTCTTGGCTGTGACAGTCTTTTTTCCGGCCGGGTGTTTGAGGCCCTTGTTTCGCGCTGCCGTCAATTGCGACAGTTCTGATCGGCGATATTTGCCCATTGTCAATGGTGACCGCTTTGGGGATTGTGAGTTAGTTTTCGGCATTGTATTTGTTGTGATATGTGGTAATTGGTATTAGTATGGCCGTAGATCTGGTGTCGAGATGGTTTTAATTTTGAATTCGTTCAATGGCTGTAAACTAGGACGACGTATGAGAGGTTATGGATATGATTAATCGAGGTTATCGTCGTCCGGAGGAGGAAGGTTCAGATCGGGTATCTCGGCGGAGAAGGTAGAAAAAAAGGTTGCGCAGGAAAACACTTTCCAGTCCTCACTTGGACATACAAAAAGTGCCTTTTCCGTGTATGGTCTCAAGGGCAATTTCGACGTGCCTTAACGCAAGCGTCGAAAGAGGATAACAGATATCGTCAAGGTCGATTTATGAAATTGTATCTTCGAAGAGCTGACTGGACTGGGAAGAGGGGGACAGACCGCCCCTCCCCAGCAGGGAATTTACAGCTCAGCGAATGCCATCTTGGGCGGTTTCCTGTCGACGATATCTGGGTGGATGAATTTTTTTTCTGTGGTTGAGACTTGTGGGATATGTGGTTGAGTGTAGATGGGAGCGAGATATGACGATATGTCAAGGGAAGAGAAGAAGGAAGGGAGGAAGAGGAAAGGGAAGGGGAAGAAAACAGAGAGGAGAGAAACGGGGAAAAGAAAAGTCATCATACAGTACAGTACGGCCGGTAATAATAGGTAAGAGGTAATACGACGGTGTTACGGGCGCTGATCCAGAAGGCGCCCCAATTGGTGCAAGGCAGAACCAATTTTGACTGCAGGAGGTGGGGTTTTCATTGGCTCCTCAGCCTGCAATCTTTTTTTGGCAGGGGAGAGCCAATCAGCAGCCGTGAGTGTTCACCGCATATTGCGTTGTCCAATCATTATTGTGCCAATGGGCTCAATTGGCAATTACGGCGATCCGTTTGCTAGCCTTGCTGTATGTAACGATGTGTATCAATTACGGGTGACATGCTCGACGGTATTTATAGGCAATCATCCGAATCTGTCAATCACGAGTAAGGCAATATGAATGAATACCAATAGCTTTAACTATACAACTTTATCATCGCCATAGACGGCGTATTCTACAAGTACACCATGCCAGCAAACACAAGACATGGTTTCGTGACAGTCTGGAGAGCCTTGACCGCCGATTAGCTATCGCTACGTAATCGCATACCACCCTGGTTGCGGGACTTGCCCCAGCCTATGATACCGAAGGAACGGTCTGAAGAAGGAGCTGTCCGATGTTCGAGTACATGCAGTATGCAGCTGTCCATAGGCCAACGCAGAGTACCAGGTACCTATACATGCATGTAGTTAAAATGTACACATGGCAGGATTGTACTTTCAATCGAGGAGTCGAGGACAGCAACCTCAGCGCTAGAAACGATGTGGCGGTGTCGGATAAAGACGTATCGATAACATGAAAATCTGAAACTGTCCACAGCCTAAGATGGGAATGCGTCACCCCACCAGACTGCCCAATTTTACGTGCTTGTATTAGTATTACGGGCGGTGCACCACCTGCGGCTTAAGGATAGGTAGCATCGTTACGATATATTACAGCTTACAGCCCGTGCTCAACCATTTTATCAACTGTCGCACTTATCATGAATGAATTTGTAGACTGAATCTCCAAGTCATGAAGTTGAAGTGATGAATGGTATCTAGCAGTCAAAATTCATACAGAAACAAACAGAACTCCATACCATCGTCATAACAAGAGTCGAACCGGCCAGATTGCGTGATGAATCATAGCAATATCTCCGCCGGCCAATCATTTTGACTCTCAACCACCACAAGTTCAGATCGTCAAAGCGATCCCCAGATTCTTCCAAGTCTGGATTTCTCCTCATGCCGATTTAATGGTCGCACGAGTAATATCGATTCAATGTGACTTATCATGAGTACTCACATCAATATGACTCAAAACTTTCGATCCGACCTTCAAAACTTCATAATGCTTGTCAGTCACAACTAGGCTGCAGCGCCCATGACTGGGATGACCAGAGCGGCTGGAATGAGGCGAATGTACTGTATTATTGAATGCTCTTGGCCTACCTATGACCGACCATTGAATCACTGTACGTACATTGAAAGTTCCACTTCCCTTGGTACGTACAAAAAAGAACAGGTAACATTTCGAATCTTCGATACGTAGTCGGAGTGAGGCGCTCCTGGGTCCATCAGCATGTACTATGTACGATGTAGTAAAGTTTTTTTTTTCTTTTCTTTTCCCTTTAAATCCGAAGCCAGTGGCCACAATGACACGATGCTCCATCTTGACGTACGTAAATAAATAGCGTTGTCCCGAGAGGAGAAAATTCTCATTTTACGTAGCTACAGTCCTGTGGAGTCCGTCGTAAAAGATTTTTGATTTTTTTTTACGATTGTGGGGTACTAGCTTCTCAACGAGCCGCTAGGGCTTGCGTAGCGGGCCAATCAGTGAGCTTAGTCGCTATGAATTAGGGTTAAGATATAGAAACGTAGCGAATCAGAAGCTCACGGAAGGCGGTTCCACTGACGTTATTGACGCTCTGGCGGGGCGGGTCGTATGGCGCTAGGATCGTTTGGGGTAAGTGCTCATGCTTGTCAGTATTTACTATGTGTGGTCGTACGACCTGGAATTGAGTGATGATTTCAGAGCCTCGTGCTTTTGTTGAGATTACGGTGGCAAATAGTCCAATTAGTCCAATTCATGAGTATGGTGCGGTTATACAGTCTGAGAGGTGAGAACGTATTCTCATATTAAATAGATTCTAGCCAAAAAGAACGGCCATGAAATATATCCCGGGATCTGCATCACATCATTAAAGTAAATACATCATGAGTTCGTCAAGCGCATTGGTATCGTACCAAACATTGCGAAGAAGTCAAACAAAGATTATGTGCCAGGGTATGGTTGAATATTACTAGTCTCCTCACTCTTCGTTCTTTTCGAGAATGTTCGCAATAGCGAAAATCGATTGCGGTCGGAATTCCTTCTGCCAGTCGCAGTCGCAGTGGCAGGAGTAGATGCCGATGTAGGTGTCGCATTAGCACTACTTGACACGGCTGCTGCCGCCGCCGCCGTTGCAACTGGCGAGGGTGTTACTGTTCCTGTCGGTGGTGTTTGTAGTTCGCTGCTTGAATCAGACGCAAGTGCCTGCTCTCGTGTCTTTCGTACTTGCTCAACACCATCCCGCACATCGGATATCGGAGCATCTCTAGGAGCAGTCGTGCTCAATGTTTCTGTAGGACGAATATGCTGTTCGTATTCTTCGTTCATTTTGGCGATTTCCGCTTCCGTGACGAGCCGCTCGTTTTCTAGTCGTACCTCCTTGCCACGTTTATGGCAGTACCAAAGGGCGAGCAGTACAACTAAATAAACAGGCGCTGTTAGCACTGCACTAATTATACAGGAAGTCAAACTTACTGAACAAAGCTAGCGACCACAGCACGTTCATTCCCAGAACAGCCGGGAACCTAGCACGAAGAAAAGTGATGATCGATCTCATCATACCCGCAATCGCTGTTGGCTTGCCAACAAGCTCCTTCAGACTCGGCGCTTTGAAGCCCATCTTCTGCGCTGCAGCGGCCGCTTTACCTGCATTCTCCATATTGACTCCACTCCTCGAAGCCCTCTCACCTGCTACAGCCATGAGCTCGGGTCCTAGCGACTCGGTGAATTTCTCAGGAAGCTGTTGAACAAGCTTCTGCAAAAACCCAGGCAAATGTCCAAATGCATCCTTGAGTTGTTTATCGCCGTTCGTCAACAGCGACTCCAGATCACGATAAGCTGTAGGTACACCCGTCACAAGATCCTTGAATATAAGTTTGAATTTCGAGAGAAGTTGCTGTGTCTCGTCGCTGACGGAGAACGCGCGGTTATTTTCGGCGGCGAGATTGAGGCGTTCCATGATTATGGCGAGGTCTTCTTGTTCTTCCTTTTGCTCCTTGTCTGTTATTGGGATGCCGTCGCTGGCTGTTGGTTTTGTGGCTATTTCGTCCGTGTCGATTTTGGGTTCTTTTCCTTTGTCCTTTGGCCATTGTCAGTATCACTACTAACGCAATATATTGGAGATGGTTAACGAAAATACCTTCTTTGTATTGACTTCGTTGCTTCCCTTTTTCATCCATAAACTCCACGGCCTCCTCTTCTTCGTAGTTGCCGCTGTAACATTATCCAATTCCTCCTTTCCCTTTCCATCCTCGATTACCTGCTCAGGCAGTTCCCTCTCCACATCTTCCGACGGAGACATTGGTAACGGAATATCCTGCGCACCATCCATTAACGCAGTTTGCGCGTCTCGACCCAGGGGGCTGATTCCTTCTACTTCTGCTGCTGGTGTTGTATTGCTATTGCTGCCGTCGCCAGGATTCGATGTGACGCGCTGTAAGAAAGCCTCGTCCTCGTCAGTCAGAACGGGTTTGGAGCTCCACGGGCTCGCTTTCGATGCGACGTTCGTAATATATTGGAGAGCCATATTCGGGTATCATATAATTGCAACAAGAATAAAAGTATATTAAATGGCTGAAGTGAAAAAAAAAATGAAAGGCTGGAAAAAGGTATCGTCGCACAAGGCGGAGATTTGCTTATGAAGCTTGTCGATCGGACGATGATATCACTTTCCTTGCTTTAAACGCTTTGACGGCGCCAAGCCATCGCACTCGCCACACCTTCCACCATGTGGATAGCACAGCCACATAACTATCTATATAAATCGAGCCAATCAGAGAGGATATCTGCTTCTCAGGAGGACTCCAGATTGAGATAGAAGAAATCTGTTTAGTTAATCATCTGTATCTTGGGAAGACTTCGAATGTCTATGGGAGCTTAGAAGCTAATATATCATCTACATCGCGGGGAGGCTCCGTCAAATATGTAGCTGATTATATGTATTCTAATAGGGCTTCAGAATCTAATGCAGGCTGAAGTTTATATAGCATTGGCTTCCTGGAAGTACTCCCGGATCATATGAGGGCTTAGAAACTAGCTCATAATATACATCATTGGGAGACTCCGGAATTGAATGTTAATGAATCTCGGGGACTTATATTGGGCATCAATTGATGGAACATTGAAAGCACTGGTCTACTTCAGAATTTTATACAGAGACACGATGGGAATGTAAATGTATAGTAAAAGAGTGGAGATTGATTGACGAACTGTCTGTGACTGGCATTCTGGAATAGCGACTATGATGATAATAGATAAAAATCGTCAATGCATAGCAAATTGAAACCGAAATTCACCGAATATCAAAACGATTGAGATCCAGAGCAACCCCTAAATCACTCATTAGCCTCCGCCACCTGCTCCATCCCTTCTCCGTCCTTCACAACTGCCTCCTGTTCAGCGCCCTCTGCCATTTGTGCTGGGATCACGAAATCGGCATCGGTCAAGGGCTCACGCTGCAGAAAATTCTTCTCAAGCTCGCGGAGTTTCGCATCGTCGAGGGCACCCCGATGCTTAAAGACCGCAGCACGCAAGCCGGGGTATTTGTCCATCAAAGACCAGAAACGCTGGGGGTCATCAGAGGTATATAGGACCAAGGTTTCTGCCAGGAACTTGACAATCCACGACTGCTGAGAGGCACCAAGTCCGAATGAGGATCGACCACCATGAAATGCCCCGGGGGCACTTCCGCGAGCCGAATCCTGAATGACACCCTCAATAAAGTCGAGGTAAATAGGTAGCTGGTCGACTCTGCCATAGACATTCCAAGCAACCTGGACATTGGCGATGACAGTGCTGGCCATCTCAAAAAGTCCAAGCAAACAAGCCTGGGCATAGGTTGGTCCAAGCTGGAGGATGTACGCCTTCAATTCCTCAATATTGTGGACTTCCTTAATCTTCCAGTACTTTCCCATCTTGTCCACATCTCCCAGAATGTCCTCCCCATCATTATCATTGTCTCCGGCTCCATCGCCATATACCAAAACAAGGTCAGAATCCAGACCATCATCGCGCGAAAGGAATGCATGGACAGGCTCAAACTCGGCTGGACTCATCTGATGCAGAATTGGGTGAAAAATGTATGGGAACTTTCCTTGGATGTGGCCCTTCAAGAAAGAAGATTTATTGATGTTGTTACGCGAAATATGGAAGACCTTCTGGTCCATTCCATTGCCGATGTAAATGTCAACAACCTCATCACCATCTGGCTCTGGGGCGGCCTGCAGCTGTAGACGGCGATGCTGGACGGCAGAAGTGCTTGTCTTAGCCTTCTTGGTAGCAGTGAAAACTGACCCGTCTCTAAGTGGGCGTTTTGCAGCTTCCATTTGACCCTGAGGGCCTCTCGAAGAGTAGACAGAACCTTCGATTTCGCCAGCAAGATAACCGTTGACCTCATCCTCATTGTCCGATTCAGGGTCTGCTTCAGATCCCTGTGAATCACCAGCGCCATCATCGCCTGTGTCGAAATCGATTGATGGGGTTTTGTCTTTTCGATCTTTGACTTTTCGCTCCTGCCTCGCGACAGCTCCCCAGTACCGCATATCTGCAGCCTTTTCGGCAAGAGTGTAGAGCCTGCTGTATACATCTGGATATTCATGTCCGGCTTGCTCATAATCAACGGGGGGAATCGCCGAGAGCGGATAGAGACACTTCATTTCGATCCAGCGGCTGTCCCAGGTACATACGTTAGTCGTGTTCAAGCTCAGAGAAAAGAGAAACCGGGATCTGTAACTTACTAAGTATTGCGGCCGGGGAGGTACATCAGATGCCTTTTCTGGTCTTCGGGATCTGCATCTGCGGTGACCTTTGGCTTGCGAACACCATAGGCAAAGCTATCTGGAAAATAAACCCCAATCCAGAATTCCATATGATTGGTCGCTGGATTACGCCATTTAACGACAAAGGGCATCCCGTGCTGAAGCACGGTGCCCGCGTCAATGGGTGTGAGGCTGTTTCGTGGAGCCATAGTTGCTGTCTGTAGAACCGTATCAAGTGAGTAGGAGGTCGCCGGCAGTGAGTGAGAAAGTGATTGCGTAGAGAAGATGAGAAAGAGGAAGTGGAAGAAGTGAGAGAAAAGAAGTGAGAAGAAGGGTGGAAGATCACTTACTTGGTTGATTCGATTGTAAGCTCACTTCCGAGCAGATGAAGAAGATATGGAGGATGGGTAGGGATACTGAGAGGAGGAGTTAGGAAAGCGGGTCGGTTGAGTGAAGAGACTTGTGAGGTGAGATGTGAGAAGGAAAGATGGTATGGAAGAAGAGAAGATTGGAGGAAGAGGAAGCTTGTAAGAAGAGTAAGAACAGAAGACTATACCAGATGAGAGGAGAGATATGACGAGAATGGGAATCTGAGGAAGAACGAGGAGCACTTACTGGATCAAAAGCTCAGTTCGAAGAGATTCTTTGAATCTGGGTAGATCCCCAGTGCTGGTTGTAGATGGCTAAAGTTGGAGGACTAGAGGATACGAAAATGGTAAGAATCTGGAGAGGAAGCGCTCCAAGGATATGAATGAGGGGGGGAGGATGGATGAGGTAGGAGAGTTTGAAGAAGGATGAATGAGGAAGGATTGTTGAGAAAGGCTTGTTGAGGAATGATAGAGCTTTCTCAGTTGGTGAAGAATATGATAGTAGAAGTGAAATGAGGGGAACGAGAATGTGATGCCTCGTGGGGATTACTTACTTGAGATGAGATCTATCGAACTTGGGATCAAGAAGTCTCAATGTTCAATGAGGTGTTGGTTGAATGTAGATCAAGAGATTGAGTAGTGAGAGAGCGGAAGAGGATGTAAAGTGAGAAGAGGTAAGAGGATATAGGAGAAGAGAGTTGGGATCTATGATTTGAAATCTAAGAGTCGTGATCAATGAGATACGAGTGAGAGTTCTAAGGATCTCTTGAGAAGGGGATGAGATATTTGAGGTGGCCGAATATTTCTTGATTGTAGTCAACTCACAATGATCATGTCACATATGGCTCTCGCAGCCGGGAAGTATTGTACAGATACTACCACATCAAGGCGCGATAAGCAGTAGATAGCAAAAAGCGGAACACAGGCATAAAGCAAGCATAGAAAACAGTAGTGCAACTGCGTGTACGTGTGGATGATTCTCGCAGAGAATCAACGGAAACAAAAACTATCCGGCAAATTGTTTAGTTTCAACAAAAGTAAAAACAACGTCAAGGGGCAGAGCGATATCGACATAAAGTAGTAAGGATGGTTTTACTCAAAACCTTAAGAGTGGCGGCCAACCTCGAAGAACGAAAGAGTAATATTGCATAGAAGCAAGAGAAGAACCCCAAAGTGTTTCTCGGTTATCCTGCCATTCTGGTCGAGTTCAAATCCATCTTCTCTGCTTCGGGAATACGCCCATTATCCAACCGTTTGATTTGTTTGTAGGCGAATGGAACAAAAAATCTCATCATTAGATGAACTTGGGTGATCGGCTGTTGCTGTATAAACCATAAGTACATATTCCAGAATGGGCAGACGCAGACAAGAGAATACTCACCCAATCTCCACGATGTCATCGATGTGATTGCTCATAGCCACAAAGAGATCAAAAAACAATTTACCTCCAATTTCCATCTCCATTTGCATAGTCCCGCTTCTCTTGAATGTTTTGCGGCTTCGAATGATCAGTGCTAGATAATGTGCACGGAGTCGCGATTCGGTATCCGGTGTATGCTCGTAGGCAAACCGCGCAGACCTCAGAATGATATCAACGGGGATTCCACTCTGAAGGCCCTGTTTGCGAAGAGCAAGATGCTTCAGCTCATCGAGACCGTACTTCTCTGCAGCGCAGTAGACGACGGTATCTCGAAGGAGTTCAGCGTCTACGCCGGAATGAAACATAGTAGCCATGCTGGAACCTCGGCCACCGGTTTTGTAAACGTCCTGGGCATCCTCTAGTTCCCAAGTGTGACGGCGCTTGTGGTGAAGCAAACGCGGGAAATAATCACCCTTGTAGAGAAACTCGAGAATGCAGGATAATATCTCTGGTTCTCTGTAAAAAGTCAACTGCAAGCTCCTTGTTTGTTTTGTCTATACTTACTCGTCAGGAAGGTCCACCTTCTTTACGTTGGGTTCCAGGAACTGGTCCTTCAACACAGCTTCAAAGTAGGTGGACCGAGAAAGGACATCCTCATGGGCAGCAAACAGACGCCGCTCAGGACCAACAACGATGGTCACGATGGGGCTTGTGATGGGGCTTGTGATGGGGCTATGATTCAAACACGTAAATGAGTCATCAGTTCTGTGTCGGTTGAAAATGATATGCGTACCTCCCCATAGGCGGACTGTCCAAGGACTCCTCCATCTTCTCCTTGGCCTTGTCACGATAGGTCCTCTTGGCAGGCTTCACAGCCTTGCCCACTCGATTCTTTGCAGTAAAAGAACGTTTGAACATGGTGTTTGCGTTTGTCAAAGATCTAACGAGCGACTTTGTAGACTTGCGAGAGAAGCTAGTTGGTAGAGAGAAAGAGTAACGAACGAATCCAGATGATATATATGATAACGGCCGGACGATTTAGGTTGGTAAAAAGAGCGAAAAAAAGTCGGATAAAAAACGACGCTCTTGGTTGATCATGCACGAACTCGCATGAGTATGGCGGGAGCCTTGGAAGCCTGGTCAGAAATTGCGATGCGATGACTTGGTAATCCTCGTTCAGCAATGAATCGATCGATACCTACAGGCAACAATCGAAACAATGAGAAAAAGATATTCAAGATCACGTAAACGTAATTTCCGATCGAGACTCTGCACATATACACAACCTTGACGGCAGTGGTAGCATGTGCGTGGTTGTCAGCGGTCGACTCTCCGAAGCGTGAGGAAGGAAGAGGAAGGAAAGACGGGAAGACGTTCAGAGTACCTATATATTTAATTGCAGGCGGTGCAGATCACATGATATCACCCAGCGTGCCAATCAGTTTCCAGCAATAAGACGATCAGAAACGAAATTCAGGCAGTGGCCGTCAGTTCATTGGAGGGTTCTTCTCTGCCCCGCGTAGGTTTATCTTTGCTAGTTGGCGTGGCTGATAGGCTCCAGCATGCTTAGTTTCGCCGCATTGTACTGTACCTATCAGATACTTGGTTTTCTCTCTTCCTAGTGCGCGGTTGGATGTGCCATGGGAGTCGTCTGGTTAGTGGGAAAAATGGGGCAGCCAATGGCTTTATTTGCACCTCATGCCTTCTATCTTCACTATCAGAAATTGACTACCATAGTAGAGGAGCGAGCGCTCGGACAGCTCTGAGATATTTTACTAGCTACGTATCATGCTTGAGGCCCTGCTACCAGTACATACAAACGAGGAACATGACGTGAAAGTGCTTTATTCAAATATTGCGATTCAGCAGCTCCTCAATCCCATAGTCCTCGTCTGGCTCGGGCCCGGCATTCGTTTGCTCTCTTTTGTAGTGCCTATTGTCGTGCTATCTCTGCAATCTCGAGCCACAGATGTGCATCGAGTCCCGGATGAGCTGTCGACTTGGAATAGCCACATTCAAGGACAAGTGTCGGTATGGCAGTTCGGAGATACTTTCAGTGCCACGTGCACTATCGGCTTGTCCCGTTCATGTACTTTGTTCTCCAATTTTTGCCATCGATCCACAAGCAGGTTGATGCTATTGAAAGTTATGACGGGTATTTCGAGAAGCGTCTCAATGGTGGTTCGAGAAAAGAGGTATAAAGGCAGGGAGTCAATGAGAAAGAGGCGTGGTGCTTTGTCCAGGTGCTTAATGTCGTTGTCGTAGCTCCAAGTTCTCGATGTGATCGTCAAGGCCCGTACCAAGACATTGCTGCTAATGTACATTATGTGCATCGCGAGCTGCACGTGTGCGCATTCGTGGGGAAAACTTTTCGACATCTTGACGATAAGTATCTCGGAGATGGCCTCGTATATGAACCGACGCTTCTGGAGAGCGGTTGGATTTTGTCGAAGACTCTGCAGATGGTATGGTAATCGGAAGTATCGACACTTTGTGGAAGCAAGGTATTCGGAGCAAAACGTTGCGCTGGTTTTTGGGGTGGTTGGTTCCAACATTGATTTTGTCGAACACGAGAAGTGAAGAGAGAAGGAGAGAAGAGAAGAACAACAGAAGGGCTGAAGAGGGCAACCACGATGCCCGAGTTTGGACATGACTCTTTTCGGAAGGCACGTCTTAGGGCTCTGTGCCTTAGCCCTAACCCTAACCCTGTTCGTAAACGTCGTATTGCGTGCGTACTAGGTATGATATCATTGGCCTTGGGTCTGGGATGAACCGAGGCTCGTCCTTCCCCACGTTCAAACCTTCCAACTTTCTTGGACCGCCAACCCTGGGACTTTCTTTCTCATCCTTTTATCTATTTGGCGAACGCCTCTGATATTGATCTGCGTTCTTGACAGTCTACGCCCATTGAAGACATTCTGTCAAAATGTCGACTCTAAACAATCCGACTCTAAACAATCCAGTAGCCTTGCTCAAGGCAATGCTGGTACGCATGCCCCTGATCCTCAAAACCTTGCTCTACCACGGCCTACAAGTCACTCCAGCATCGAAAAAGCAAGACCTACGCACCGAAATGACTGTAGCAATCATTCGCTCTTTTTTGGACATGTCAGTATCAGTCGGCACACAACAGCGCAGATCGATGAATGATCCCGGAATCAAAGGTCCCATGTGGGTATCCAAAGTGACGTTACCGGCACCGGAGGACGCTGTTGCGGCTGCTGTTCTTCATGCAGTTAAGACATTGTCGGAAGGCAATGAGTATCAGTCGCTTCAGCTGCCACCTGTACAACCGGTGGAGGCCGAGTGGACGGGGTACCGCAGCGGAGTAGACAAGAATGCGCTGCTGCCAGATATTTCTGAGCAGGAGAAATATGAAGCATTGAAGGCCGAAGCAAAATCTGACTTGGTTATATTCTACATTCATGGCGGAGCTTTATAGTCAGTTGCACCCATTTTTGATTTGTTCTTCAAGTCAATGCTGACTTCTTCAGTCTCATGGATCCCTGCACTCATAGAGTACCCGTGGCGCACATCTGTAAACTCACAGGAGCGCGAGCCTTGAGTGTTAGATATCGCCTGGCGCCTCAGAATCCGTTCCCAGCAGCCTTGGTGGACGTTCTTACGGCTTACTTGACCCTCATTCATCCTCCCGAGGGCTCATTCCATGAGCCAGTCCCAGCCGACAAGATTATTTTTGCCGGGGATTCGGCGGGAGGCAATCTCAGTCTAGCTTTATTGCAGACTCTCCTCACATTAAAGAGGACTTCATCAACCGTGCAGTTCCATGGTCGCGAAGTCTCTATCGACCTTCCAGCCGGTGTGTCTCTAATCTCTCCATGGTGCGATATCACGCGGTCTATGCCCTCGGTTCATGAAAACGCAATATACGATTATCTCTCTCCACCGCCACATGAACCTTCAGAAACAATGTATCATCCTACAACGAATACTCCGGATAGCAACTGGCCGAGTAATCCTCCCCGAAGCGATCTGTACTGCAGTGCGAGGCTGGTTGCGCATCCATTGGTATCACCTCTCGCCTGCCCAAAAGAATTATGGGAGGGCGCCCCTCCTATATACATTACTACTGGTGAAGAAGGTCTTACAGATGAGGACTTATTGACAGCGCGCAAGATTCATCATGCCGGTGTACCTGTTATAGTGGAGCAGTACGAGGGCATGCCGCATGTCTTTGGTTTTATCATGATCGCTACGCCTGTTGGGAAATTCTTTTTTCAAGGATGGTCTCAATTTCTTCGAGATGTACTGGCAGGATCCCTTCAATCTTCACGTGGGGATCTCGGGAAAGTCATATACCATCATGCTGGTTGGCATTCTACCAAAGTGCTTTCATTGGATGAGGTTCATAAATACAGTGATGCGGAGGTGGAAAAAATACTACAAGATAGTAGGGATCATAGAGCGGAGTGGGAGAAGAAGCTGAATGAAGAATGGCAAGCTAAAGCGAGGTTATGAGTTGGCATCAATATGACTACAGTAGAACCTGGCATAACGAACAGAAGCCCCCCTTATCACTATATTGATTTCAGGTTAGATTTTCTTCATATGCATATGGAGAGTGCTCTGAATCGTTATTGACCAGACCGGTTATTATATCAGAGTGCTCCCACTGCCATATGAATCAAAATTTCTAGATATCAGAACTGGATGTTAAGGCCGTCTGTTCGTTATAGCCAGGTTCTCTTGGATCAATGGCGGAGTAAACAAGCCCCTTCATACCTTCAGAATCCAACCCATATTCTTCAGCTATGTTCAAGGCAGGGCTTAGGCATCGTTGATTGAGATCTGTCATAGACGCTCCCTCGGCAAAGGGGCCCGTTGTGGAATTAGTTGTATCAAGTTCCGCGGCAACAGGCAGAGACATCGTGCGTACAGGAAGACCTGGTGAGAGATTGCTGGGACTGTTGACATACGTGTGACACGACACAATCCACGTGATTAGACCGCATCGCAAGGAATCATGGATCCACTGCTCTAGTTGTCCGCTTTAGCTGGTCTAGATGTGTATTTGGAATAAAATAAAAGCAGTAATAATGATGCTAATAATAACAACAATTTTAAATCCTGAATTTAGCCGTTCTGCCAGACAGGCGAATACGGGCGGGTGTGAACCTTTTCAAACCTGATAGGAGACTCGTCAAGCATTGGGCGAACCGACCAGGGTCTACACACCATAAAACCCTTGATCGCCGAGTCAGTTAGGAGACTGAACAACGATCCAATCATAGCTTCAATTTCTGAAATTACCTCATGCAGTTTCGGCGGATATAACGTTACCGATACCCCGTCAAAACAAAGAACCCGCCCGCGCAGCTACGGTATGGTATGCCCGCTGATCCTGAGACAGGGTGTAATGGCATGTGCTGGCAATCTGTGAGAACAAAGAAACATCTGGCATCTCAGTTCTTTCCTCGTCCTCCATATTTTATTCATTACTCCTCCGTCTCCCTCATAGCTTTGTTTTACTGTATTTCGCCAACTGGTCTACCATGGCTATTCTCACTACCATCCTGTGGGCTTGCCTATTGCTGCTAGGCACTGTGACGGTGCAATCATCGTACTCTTTGTTCTGTAATTACCTGGTAGCCCGCAAGATCGGGGTTCGTTTCCACATCATCCCTATAAGCCATCTCAATCACTTTTGGATGCTTGTTGACCAACGAGTTCTGCGCTATGTCAAACGAATTTTTGGCGAAAGCACATTTACGCGGTACAATTGGATGGGCTGGGAGCTGAATGACCGGTATCACTCTCATCATGAGCTCGGCGATGTCTTTATGCTAGTTACACCTGGTCGCAACTGGTTGTATATCGGCCACCCGGATATCGTGATGGATATTGTTCGTAGGAGGGATGATTTTCCAAGATGTGTCGAGCTCACACAGGTTCTTGACGTCTTCGGTCCCAGCGTTGGCAGTGTAATGCTCCCGCGTGAATTCCTCTATACCTTGTGGCTTACACATCTTTCTTCTTAGGTTGAAGGTCAGCGATGGCTACAACAGCGAAAACTTATGGCGTCCTGCTTCAATGAACCATATAATGAGGTCGTCTGGTCTGAGAGCATATCCCAGGCAACTGACATGATTCGTTACTGGTCGTCACGGCCATCAGTTCGAAGCACGGCCGACGACCTCCGTTCTGTATCACTTGGCGTGCTTTCGAAAGCCGGGTTTGGTAAGTCATTTAAATTTGAGGGTCATGAAGAGACGTCACATGCCGATCCCGCTGCCAGCTACAAGGACTCTCTCCAGCTAATCCTGGAAAATTGCATCCTTCTCATTGCCATGGGACCCAAATTCTTCACCAATATGCCTTGGCTACCATTCAAATGGCGACAACTCGGCGAGGCGGTTAAGGCATTCCGAAAATCCATGACAGACATGTACGAAACGGAGAAACGCGAAGTCGCAGTGGGCAAATCGAATGTCGGTACACGCCGTACATTCTTATCGTCACTTGCCAAAGCATCCCTCGATGCCAAAGATGGCGAGGGTCTCACTGAGCGAGAGATCTATGGCAATATATTCGTCATAAACTTCGCAGGTCACGACACAGTATCCCACGTGTTTACCTTCGCAGTGTATTTCTTAGCTGCGAATCCGGCAATTCAGGACTGGCTATCGGAGGAACTCCGCCATGTACTCGGGGACCGACAACCAAGCGAGTGGAATTACACGACGGATTTTCCTAGGCTCAAGCGTTGTTTAGCCGTTATGTACGAAAGCATGCGACTGTATACACCCGTTCCGGTTACGAAGTGGACTCAGGATAAAGCACAATCACTTGATATCCGGGACAAAACGATTCTCCTTCCACCAAATACGATGATATGTCTGGCCTATTCGTCTTTACAGACTGATCCCAGATGGTGGGGCGCGGACTCTCTTACTTGGCGACCTTCTCGCTTTATAAAGCAGGCCGCCGGAGGCCCTGGTCCCCAAGGGAAGGGGACTGATTTAGATGCGGAACAGTTCGTCCAGCCAAAGCGCGGCTCCTTTGTTGGCTGGTCGGAGGGTGCGCGTGACTGTCCTGGAAGAAAGTTTTCTCAGGTCGAGTTTGTAGCTACTATGGCGTCACTCTTCCGTGATTGGCGAGTAGGCCCGGTTACATTTGAAGGTGAAAAGGTTGAAGATGCACGCAAGAGAGTCCTTAACCTCATTGAGACCGACTCTGCTATGGTTCTCCTGATTCAGATGTTGCACCCTGAGAAAGCGCCTTTGACTTGGTCGAAGAGGGAAGTGTAAGAGATTGCCACCAACCCACAAGAAAAATTGGCATTTCAGGGAGAATGGCTTAGAATTAAAAAGTATTTCCATTAATTTAATCTAGCTGTATTTACCAAATACGACGTCTGAAAATTGATTGTTATAGATTGGGTCTCTGAATACTGAATTCGATCCAGTGTTGAGCTATTCAGAAAGGAACTAAGACCATCTGATATAGTTTACGCTCCATGTCTAACTGCATGCGTTATATCATTCTGTTTACTACAGTGATTTCTCCGAAGCCCGCTCGTCTAATCTCACAAGGAGATCCATATTAGGCTGAGGCCCCTTGACACCCGTAGGTGGCCTGCAGGCTTCCATCAACGGGAAAGCTGGTTTCCTACCAGGCGCACCAAAAGATGGGAGCAGCGTGATATCAAACCGATGGAGCAGAATAGCGAGGAAAGCATACGTCTCTCGTTTTGCCAGTATCCGGCCAGGGCAGTATGTGGGCCCACCAGCAAAGGGGCGATAGTATGGCTGTTGGAGCGCCTTCGCTTTTTTGGAGAATCTGTTAGGATCGAATTCATCGACGTCGGAGCCCCAAATATTTTTGTTGGTGTGCAATACTCGCATCGGAATGAGGACGGGTGTGCCAGGCACAAGCCTCTTACCACGAATGACCGTTTCTTCTTTCACGACACGCCAGCCAAAGGTGTTCGTTCGTTGACGTAGAGTCTCGCTAAAGATCGCATCAAGCTTGGGACAATTTGATGTGAGATATTTGACATCTAACTCTCCAGACTGCCAAGCGAGCTCAGTTTCTTTTCTCGCAGCATCAAGTAACTCTTCATCGTAAACAATATGGGCCACAAACCAGTAGCAAGCATTTTGTTCATTGGCAATACTCCTGCCGAAAGAGTTTACGGTTAGCAAGACAAACTACTACCTCTTTTAACGAAGAAAATAGGGCTAATAGTCTGGCACTCACGCGAAGAAGAAAAGAAACAACAAGCCAACACGGGATTCCTTGTCGATATCTAACACCTCCATCCACCTCAAGAGATGTTTGAACGCGAAGCATTGCTCGCTCCTCTGTTCTTCCGGCATATCGATAAACGCTCGGAAAGCTGCCCTGATCCTGTCGCGAGGCTCGCACACTGGTGCCCGACCGAAAAAGTCAGGGAGACCATAGAACAATATCCAAGCATGGGCATTAAACTCTATGACTTGATCTACAATATCCGGCTCAAAGTTGTGAAGATATGGTCCAAATAGAGTCCGCAGTGTCGCGTCGACCATACTTCCGGCCACCAGCGAGTAAAGCGAGACTTCTCGCTGCAGACCTGGTGCACCAATGCTGTAGAGGCAGCCATTATAATCTCTAGTGCAGAAATCGAGATTTTGGCTATGTAGTGTAACTCCCAAGAACCCTGAGAATTTCTTGGAAAGACTGTCCAAATTGGCTGGTTCGAGAAATTGTCTCTTGTAAAGATCTTGGACAAATTGAATGAGACTCAAATGGCGTGGGTTGGTGTTGTTGTTCTCAATATAGGATGCTTCTCCTGGCTGGGGCATGTGCCTGGCGCGCTCCACTTCCTTTGAGGTCATGCCGAATTTCTCCATTACTTCGGAAATAAAGAACTCGAAGTCCATGCCGTGGGCCCATGAAGCGCCATCAAGAATTCCAGTGACATCCGCAGGTCGAGAAAGGCCATACATTGTCACACCACATATCTGAAAGGCAAAAGGTTCATCCGTATCTTCAAAGTAGGTACTGATCATGGTTAACAATATTAGTGACAGCACTTCTACGTCATCGGTATGCCGGGACAACATACATGGCATCGTCAATTAACTGATGGCAGTTGGCGAAGAACGGTTTCAGGTGGCCTGTATTCCCTTCTTTAGTCTACGATCAAGATTCTAATCTGGAGATGGGTTATAAGCACCAATGACTATGTTTACCAATTAGCAGACATTCTTCTTAATAGTGTAATCAGCTACGTCGGCTTACATGGTATCCAGTAAGGCATATATCTGGGCTCGGAGGGCCACACCCAGGGTCTCAGCGTGAACATCCACAAGCGCCAGAGAAGGAGGAGTATGCCACAGGCGAGAAAAGCCAGAGTAGCGTTTGAAAGTGATGTCACAACTGCTGCCAACATCCTTGCTAGCAATGAGTCTAGGGCTTGATATTGATAATATAAGATAGCAAAAAAGTTATCAACGATGTACAGATGATTAGAGACTTTAAAAAAACTCAAAGATATTCATGACTCTGCCTATACTTATCCAAAAGTCAAACTCCATGCTGAAGACGAAGCGTGCACACCCTTACTGGAACATTGCCTCGAACAAGGCCGGCAACAGGAATCGAGTTTCTCTTCGCGTGCTGCGGTCCGTACAATATGTGTTGCTTCAGCTCTCGTTACCCTTGAACCTTCCGGTAACTGTCCGATACACGAATGGGTGTGAATGAGCGCATGGAGCAATTATGTCTACAATACGGCTACTCATGCACACTATCATTTGTGGCTTTTGGTGTGGTTGTAGGTCTCAGGGATTAAAACATAGCCCTTTGCGCTACATGGCTTGGATGTTATTGCATTTGCCAAACACTCCACCTGTACGGGCTATGCAGCTGATTTAATCCAATCATGTACTCTGTTACCCCTCATTGTATATTCATATTAATCGTTTCGGTACTCTATCCTCTATATTTTCTATAAGTGGCGCACGATTAATCGGCCGGTTGCCGTTACGGAGCGGGAAGTTCAAGCTGATTCTATTACTGCATTATATATCCAAAATAGTTCGAGATATTGGACGCTGCAACACGAAGTGTGTTGAGTTTCTTACAATAAACAGAGGGTTGGTTACATTAACTTGTTCGCTTAGCTGCAAGTCCTAATCTCTGCTGCAGAAGCGACTTACAAGTGTCGTTTTCTGCTGTACCATGACAACACTGGCCCCCTTTTCCACCCCGTCGGTTCTTGGTTCATGTGGCCCTTCCACTTGTTTGCTTCCATCACTCTCCTGTAGTTGCTTCCGCTTCCGTGATTCATGGACAATGTTCAGCCACTCCATCGCGCAGGATGGAAGCAGGGTTAGACATGCGCAAGCAAGTCCTAAAATGAACGTATGCCTTATCGCTTGGGTATAAGCATGCCGAAGCGCTTCAAGCACAGTCGATGAGGAAGTCAGCGTTGATAAGCCGCTGGCACCAGCTGCTAGAACTTGTTCAGGGGTTACCGCCGTCGTGTATTGGGGCACTGCTATATATAGCTCGGATATAAGTAAATTTTGGCCGATGGCGAGACCGAGTGCTCTAAATCGTGTAGGTTGTGGTTAGTTGTTAATGTTCGTTGGATAGTTCGGCCAAAGCCATGTGAAACGAAAACTTACCCTCCAAATTGGGATGAAAAAACAGCGATGGCTAAGGTTGTTTTTTCTTCTTTTCAGTTTTCACGATTCCTGGGAATTACTTCTGGATATGTGGGTTTATTGGGATCTACTTACCATTTCCTGTGGCAATGTCGGATGAACTGCAGATTTCTTATTAGTTTCAGACAACTCAATGGGGAATTACGTACTCAAGAACTACTTGCAAAGCAGTGTACGGTAGCTGCGAAGCCATACCGACACCAATACCTGTCACAACCAAATACGTTGCCCACTGTGTCGTTGGCGTTTCAATACCAATTGTGGCCAAGAGGCCAGAGCCGACGGAGGCGATAATCCCGCCGACAATCATATAGGGTACCTAACTTGTTTGTTAGCGAGGTCTTTTCCTTCCCAAAGCCTGGTTTCCTACATAATAACCCCATTTTGAGACAACAGCTCCTGTTAATGCCAAAGTTACAATCTGAGGCACCATCATTGCAATGTATCGCACGCCGCTCTCAGTAGCACTAGCTCCTTGAACAGTCTGGAAGAGCATGGGAAGGTAGTAGCCGTACTGCAGACTTACTGTCAGTAATATGTCAAGATCCAGTTCTGATATGTGTACTGACTCACCAGATACATCACCAGTCCATAGTTGAACAACACAATGGCGCCCATGACTACCGAGCGTCTGCGAAGCACCTGCAGCGGAATGAGGGCCAAGTCACCTTGCTTCCAATCCCAAAAGCAGAAACAGAGCAGCAGTATGCCAAAGCAAGTAAAAAGGCCAATGATTCTAGAGTTTCTCCAAGAGAATTGTTGCCCGCCCCAAGTCAAGGCCAGAAGTAGGCAGCAGACAAGACCGAGGAATAGTATAGTCCCGATGGGGTCTATATGCGAGAGTTTTTGGCGCAATGGCAGTGCTTTCGTCTTTGTAAATCCCTCTGCCAGAGGGACGAATAGGAATATGATTACTAGGGCAAAAAATCCAGCTGGAACATTTCTGGATCTGAGTTAGCGGAGGTCAACTTCCACTTTCTCTAGGTAGGGGCATCGTACATCCAGAAGCACCAGCCTATATCATGTCAATTCAGAAATGAAGATAATTGATGGGAGATAAGGTAGGGAATACATACGCCAACTAGCATATTGTGTAAGAGCACCACCAACAATTGGTCCAGCGCAAACACTGATGCCTACGCCGCTGATAACAATGCCTTGGAACAGAGGGACTTTTTCAAGGGGTACGACGCTGCTGATGATTGCAAGAGCCCCCTGTAGCAGGCCAGAAGCCCCGAAACCAAGTAAAGCACGCCCAAAGATCAAGATGTCGGATGTTCTAGCCGTTGCGCATACAATAGATCCAGCTAGTACACAGCGCGTTAGGAGAAAAACTTTTCAAAGGCTTGAGACGGGGTTGCAATACCTTCAAAAATGAATAGTGAGACGAGGTAAACGATCTTGGAATTAAAGAATCTGTACAGATTCCCGAATAATGGTTGGAATGCCGTGACAGTGAGCAAATACGATGCGCCGTACCAGGCGACAGCTGACAAAGACTTGAAGTCGGTGGTGATGCGTGGGATGGCAGTCCCTACGATGTTGGCGTCCAAGCCATATAGAAAAGCACCGAGACAGAGAGTACCGATTACGATGAGGAGGCGCCAGGAATGGAGGTGACTATCTGCCGCACTTGGGGCGGAGGTCGACGAGGAGCCTCGGCGCTGGACGTTGAAACTCCTGGACATTTTCGCCAGGCTCTCATGAGGTTGAATTCTTCATGTACATGAACAATGAAAACCCAGCAACAAACCATTTGGCATTGGTACGAAAGAAAGGACAATAAGCTGAAAAAAAAAAACAAGTTGGCCATAACTGGTGAAGCAACGGAGTGGAAGATCGCTGGGCCTGGTCTTTTGGTGTGCATGCAGTAAAGCAGCCAACTGGAATTGCTGCAAGACCACCCACACCATATGCAGACCCAAACTTAGAGCTGATGGACGCTTGGGCATATTATTCTCCTCCAGGATATCACCCGAGAAGATCGGCAGCGGGTGTTCCCGTATGGAGCCTCCTTAGCTTGCATCCTTGTCCCTGACTCCCTGTACGTACTATATAGTATTAGGCGTCCAGAGGTGGAGACGACGCATACTTTAGTGCTGCACTGGATAGTCACCGATAGCCAGCTGCGCCGAATTTTGGCTACTAAAAATACCTCTCATAGTTATCCTACCTGGATATTTGTTGGCAATACATCTTATTTGTAAAAATTGGAGACCTCGATTGGAGATGCGGAGTCTTTGGATTGGTCCTAGGCTATTAAAGCCTGTATCTAGGAAGTGTGATATCAAATCCGGTTCGGTGAATAATGACTAGTTAGGCGTGTGATTAAATTTCCTAAATAGTGAGACAGCCACAAACAAGCGAACATAAATATTCGTCTAAGAGCGATCTTTGCAACGACGCGGCTTACTGACCGTGCCCTACAACGTATTGGCTGCAGCGTGTTGTCGAACAGGGGTGGGGAGTTGGAAGACGTCTTTTGTGAAACTGTTGGCGTGAAGACAGACCTATTGTTCCCTGATGGGGGTGTGTTACATCACAGGAAGATTAGGCTGGTATGGTGGGTTTGCGAAGGCAGAAAGTACGATTGTGTCGTTTATCTTCGCTTGGCTTGCTGTTCATGCCTCTTAAATACAATAAGAGGCTATCAATGTCATCGTTGTTGCAATCTCCCACAGAATTACTGGCACAAATCTGCACCTTTCTAGTCTAGCTCTCTTGTGTATTCTCAGATTGGAATATCTAGAAGGCATCATGTATCTATTAGTTCGCCGCCAGGCAAACGACGTACCAGCTTCATCACAGTCAGCTCCTTATCCAACAACACGACCGACCCCGCCCGGCATCCCTTATGGACTTTTCATCGTATTGGCCCTCGTCCATATCTCATATTTTTACCTCAAAAATGAGCTGACTCCTCTCGACCCTAGGGCTTCCTCTGGGCCGGCTTTGCCATTGCTTCAATTTTCATTGCCGGCCGACTATACGCGCGCTCACGTACTTCACGCCGACTCTATCTGGACGATTTTTTCATCTCGTTCGCCTATATTCTGTTACTCATCAGTGCAGCCCTATGGCAGTGGGGTGCAAAGGATATGTACTATATCCTGAACGCAAATGCCGGCCTCGTCGAAATCGGACCTGACTTTGTCGCTCGCATGCGCCGTTTTCTTCTAGTCTCGTTTATTGTTGAGATTTTCTATTATACCATATTGGTCTTATTCAAATTGTCGCTGCTGTTTTTCTTCAGGCGTGCGGGCAGTTCTGCTAACACATTCGAGCATTTCTGGTGGCCCATCCTCGTTTTCTCCATCTGCACATACCTGGTCGCCATTGGTGATGTCGATTACCATTGTTTATTCGGTAGCCTCGAAAAAATAAGCGTCGCCTGCAATTCTTCCTCAGGTACCTATTTTCTAAAGATCACCTTGGATGTTAATTGTGCCCTCGATGTCCTTTCTGACTTCCTGAGTACGTTGTCACTTACGTCCCTTAAGGAACAAATACCTCGGACCATATGCTAACGGTCCTTGGATAGTTATGCTTCTCCCCATTCTTCTGCTATGGAACATCCAGATCCGTTGGGGCAAGAAAATTGCCCTTTTTGGAATCTTCTCCCTCTCGATTATCACCATGGCCATTGCAATAGCACGAGTAGCCGACGTTGGCGCTACGCAAAAGTCCAACGGATTGCCAGATAGCACATATCTATGGTTCTGGAGCTCTCTCCAGTCATTCCTATGTACGTAACTCTATACCATTCTTGTCGCACACACTGGAACGACATGTTGCTGACCAGAATTCTTATAACATTCAGGTATCGTAGTCTCGTGTGCTGCCGCCTTCCGCCAGCTCTTTATGGCCTCTACCCGATCTAACAGTAAACCCAATTGGTCGCCAACAGAAAGCTACTACGATCGCATACTGGCGAGTTTCTGGTCTCGAAACAAGGAGACAAGCGACCCCAACAAGTCTAACATTCCCAGCACTAGCCAGGTGGGCAAAGCTGGCAACTATTTCGAAATGCGCAACAATTCCGAAGAAGATTGGCAGGACGTTAGCCAAAATCCGGGACTTGTTCCCAATCTAGGCAAACCGATCGCGGCGTGTTATAAGGGCTCCGATCAAAATTATATGCATGCGAATCAGATTGTAAGAGAGGTCGAGTATGGTGTCACAATTTCCGATTAGAGATTTTTGCAGGGATCACCGAGGGAACATCGTTGAATATGTCCAACTAGCTACATGCCGGACGACAAGCACATCACAACCAATAAATTATTCCTCTTCTTTTTACTTTTTTTAATAGATCTATTTTATACCTAAAGCCCTAGCTCTTTCTAATATAATGAAAATAGAGTTTCGCTATATAAGAGATACCAGGATGTTTGCTTTTGCATTGTATTTGTTCTGATCATATATTCTTTGCATGCAACCAGGGTTTTGCCAATGCCAATGAGACAGGCACAATCATCTGTTTCACTGTCATGTCTGCTGTTTAGCAAAAGGACCACCATGGATATTTTCTGGAGGTTGACAAGGACTTTAGCTTTTTATTAACAAACTATTTTTATCCCTTGTTTCTTATTTTCTTGCTTTGCACAAAAGAACATTTACTCTGTTGTACTCTATCAAAATCTCCTTTTCTGTGATTTTGTCATACTTATGAGAAGACACACAGCAGGAACGAATCCCTTGACTGTCTCAAAACCTTTATCTCGTGTGTCTGCTTTGTTTCTCTTCTTCGATTCGGTGTCCATTATGTTCCTTCGTATCATTTCTCAACCATAGGGTTAGCTTGGTTGAGCCTTCCACCGGGCTAGCCACATCTTCTTTCACGGTGAACCGCAATATTGTATTGTCATACTATTCTTATTGAAATATAATGGTCTATTTGTTTCATGAATTCCTTGAGCTTAACATCTAGATAGTCACTACGTCGTTAGTTTTAAGGGACTCACGATAACACATGATTGGGTTATATGCAGCAATCTAAGATTAGTAATTACTCTTATATCTTATAAGATAATATAGGGTAGTTGCTAGATTACTGTACTAATTAAGAAAAAAAAAAAGCAGATATAGAAATAATAGTTATCCTTTAACAGTACATTTAGGGTTTATATAGGCCTCACATTGTACGGCCTGCATTATTAAAGCAGCGAGATAGAATATTAGACTGCATCTAGTAATCCTATTACTGCTATCTATAGCCCCGCAAAATACTGGATCAAGCAATTACATTTTCCATTCCGCACTGTGGTTGGTCGGGGGCCAAAAGCTGCACGCCACTAACCGTCCACAACGTATACTAGATAATACTTTTAATTAATTACAAGCATGCGTATATCATATAAATACTAATTTTGTCCTTAACGTACACTTAGTCCGCCGTACTACCGCTGTCATGGCGTCCGCTAGCAAGACCTCTGTTACCAACAATGTCGACAAAGGTCGTCTCGTAAAAAGTCTATCTATCGACTTGACACCATCTCCAAAAAGGAAGAGGGCCTTGCTTATTCGAGAATGGGATGTTTGCGATGAATTGATATCGAAAATCTAGTTTGTGATGGAACCGAAGAAAGAGCTCGAAATTGCGGAGGAAAGCGGTGCCAATCCGGGAATCCTAGACCAGGACATCGTACCAACTACACTTTCATTCAATGCAGTCAGCCCAGTCGACGTACGAGTCAAAAATTTGACGGTACAGATCGATACAACACCTCCATTATGGCAGGTCTCTCCAGCACAAGCATGGAAACGTCTGCTACGGTCAAAATCCGAAGGCGACGACCCATCATCTTACAAAACTATACTTGATGATGTTGGCGCACATATGCCATCTGGTAGTATAACTGCTATCATCGGAAGTAGCGGTTCCGGAAAGACGTCGTTACTAAATGTCATGGCCGGGAGGATGGAATCAAGTCGTCTGAAGATCTCCGGCTCAACTACCTTCAGTGGTGATGGTAATATTGCGCATACGCGTAGCTCCTATGTCATGCAGCAAGACGTGCTTATCCCAACCCTAACGGTGAGGGAAACTCTACAGTATGCTGCTGACTTGCGTCTTCCGCCACCTATAACGCAAGCCGAACGAAAAGCTATCGTCGAACAGGTCATTTTGGAGCTGGGCTTGAAAGAGTGTGCAGATACCAGAATTGGAAACAGTGCTCATAAAGGCTGCAGTGGAGGTGAAAAGAGACGGACAAGTATTGGCGTACAGATGCTGGCTAACCCATCCGTGCTGTTTTGCGACGAGCCGACGACGGGTATGTATTGAAGATAGCAAGGTGTTGAACCGCAGCTAAATTATCTGCAGGACTTGACGCTACAAGCGCATATCAAATAATCAGGACCCTGAAAGGCCTTGCGAGTAAAGGCCGCACTGTCATTGTCTCGATTCATGCGCCTCGTTCCGAGATTTGGAGTCTGTTTGACAATGTTATTCTACTATCTCGAGGCTCGCCTTTATACAGTGGCCCGGTGTCAGATTCGTTGCCTCACTTTTCTGAACTTGGATATACAATGCCGACCTTTGTCAACCCGGCCGAGTTCTTGATCGATCTGGCCGCTATTGACAATCGTTCGTCGGAGCTAGAAGCTGCGTCGCTAGCTCGAGTAAACTTTCTTCGAGAGTCATGGCAAATGAAAGAAAAGAAAGTCGTTGATGGAGTAGCAGAGGCCGCCTTGCAGAACGACCATTCCTTTACCCGAAACGATACGAATATCGAAATAGCCAAGAAGGTGCCTTTCAGTCGAGAGTTCAGCGTTCTTACATCACGAACCTTCAAGACGACACTTCGTGATCCCCTTGGCGTGGCTGGCACTATATTCGAAGCAGTCGGAATGGCAGTTATCACCGGCTGGATATTCCTGCAATTGGACAAGAGTCAAGCAGGCATTCGCTCTCGCGAAGGAAGCTTATATACGGCTAGCAGCCTCAATGGCTACTTGGTCTTGACATATGAAACATTCCGTCTAACAATCGACATACGGCTGTTTGATCGAGAGCGAAACGAAGGTGTCGTTACGGTACCCGGGTTTCTTCTTAGTAGACGCGCTGCGCGATTTCTCCTGGAAGATCTCCCGGCTCCTATATTATTCAGCATCATCTTCTACTTCATGGTAGGGTACCGCCTGAACGTCGCTGCCTTTTTCATCTTTTTGGTCATCTCAATTCTGGTTCACTATATCGCAGTATCATTCGCCGCCGTCGGCGTCGGCATCGCCCGCAGCTTCTCCGGCGCAGGTCTGGTTGCTAACCTTTCGTTCACCCTGCAATCGTTCGCTTGTGGATATTTTGTGCAGTCAAATCAGATTCCAGTCTATACAAGATGGCTGAAATGGACTGCCTATACATTTTATGCATTTGGTGCTCTATGCTATAACGAGTTCATTGGCACAAGCAGTCCTCCCTATGGCCAGTTTTACGATTGTCCTTACTCAAATGACCCCTTGGATCCGGCATGTAAACAGTACACGGGTGTCTACATCATCGAGAGCTTAGGGCTGCCGTCGAATTGGATATGGCGACCATGCGTGATTTTGGTAGCATACGTGATTGGATTCTACACCCTGGCGGGTTTCTTGCTTCAATACAACAAATTCGCTATGGGTATTGCCCAGGCCCGCAAGTCGGATGGCGACGCACAAACTGGAAAGGAGATGGCGGTAGCTACACGTTCCACAGAGGATATTCGGCGAGTAACTATATCACTCGACAAATATGCGCTCGAGATCAAGAAGAAAGACTACTTCTGGAAGCCGTCTCGAACGATCCCAATCTTGCAACCGATCACCACCGAGTTTCAAGCTGGCCAGTTGAATGTGATCATGGGGCCTTCCGGCAGTGGCAAAACTTCATTGCTGAATTCTATTGCTCGAAGACTTCACGGGTCGGTGAGTACTAAGTACAGACTCGGCGGTACTATGTCTTATAACGGCGCTATTCCAAGCGAAAGTGTGATTCGATCCGTTACTTCTTTTGTCACGCAAGATGACGATGCACTTATGCCCTCGCTTACTGTTCGCGAGAGTTTACGTTTTGCGGCTGGCCTACGACTTCCGAGGTGGATGTCCAAGCAGGAAAAGAATCGAAGAGCAGAAGATATCCTCATGAAAATGGGACTGAAGGACTGCGCCGACAATCTTATTGGTAGCGATTTGATCAAGGGCATCAGTGGCGGCGAAAAGCGAAGGGTTACTATTGCTATACAGATACTGACAGACCCTAAGATTCTGCTTCTTGACGAGCCTACATCTGGATTGGATGCATTCACTGCCACCTCAATCATGGAGGTATTGAACGGCTTAGCTGTAGAGGGCCGAACACTCATTATGACAATCCATCAGTCACGGTCAGACATCTTTCCGCACTTCTCAAATCTGCTACTTCTGGCTCGCGGGGGGTATCCCGTCTACTCGGGCAGTGGAGCAAATATGATACCCTATTTTGGCTCTTTTGGCTACGACTGTCTGCCGCAAACAAACCCGGCAGATTTTGCTTTGGACCTCATCACTGTTGATCTACAGCAAGGGGACCGTGAGGCGACTACTCGCAAGAGGGTCCAACATCTAATCAGCGCATGGCAGAGTAGTGATCATGTTGTAACTCGGCAAACATCTCAAATCGCTACGCCTGCTGAGCTAGGTAGCCTCAAAAAACAGATGCACCCCTTGCGCGTAACGTTTCCTTTAGTCCTCCATCGCTCCACGATTAACTTCTTTCGTCAACCTGACCTGATCATGGCGCGTACCTCCCAGATCATTGGCATTGCCATCATTATGGCGCTGTTCTTTGCGCCAATGAAGCACGATTACGCAGCTGTCCAGACTAGGATGGGCTTTGTGCAAGAATTTGCGGCATTGTATTTCATCGGAATGCTGCAAAACATCGCCGTCTACCCCCCCGAACGGGACGTCTACTATCGCGAAGAGGCGGATCATTGTTACTCTGCAGAAACATTCATATTATCCTACACTGTACTGGAACTACCCTTTGAAATACTCGCCTCCATACTCTTCGGCGTCATAGCGGCGTATGCAGTGAATATGGAGCGCAGCGTATTAATGCTCTTCGTTGCTGCATTCAATTGCTTCGCCATCATCAACGCTGGAGAGTCCCTCGGTATCGTTTTCTGCACGTTATTCGATCACGTTGGATTCTCCGTCAATGTTACCTCAGTCATCTTGTCCATCTCGACAATCATGGGCGGAATCATGTCTTTGAATCTCAACAAGGTCCTTCAGGGCTTCAATCATCTTTCTCCAATCAAATACGCTGTTGCGAATTTGGCTCCTTATTCTATGCGTAATCAGCTATTTACATGTACGGATGCTGAGCGTCTACCGAATGGACAGTGCCCAATCACCAGTGGAATGCAGGTGTTGGACTTGTACAATCTGGACACAAACCCTGCACTGAATGTTTTGTGGTTGGCGATTTCTGTCATTGTGTACCGGCTTTTGGCTTACGCAGTCGTGAAAGGGGTTAGAAGTCATGGATTTTGGGAGGGTGTGAGAAGGATTCTATCTAGATGACGAACCGAAGTGGTCTCCATACTCATTTCAAATGATTCAGAATGGTACCATTTCAGTGACGGAGACGTCTCCTGATACCAAATGGCAACCAAGTAGTATGAGGGACTGGGGGTCGTATAGAAGTAAAGTGAGAATAGGCATACTTGAATTGGGTTGGGAACTGTATATGCGTTTGTTTGTATAGTTTCAGCTTACTCAGACTTAATGTGAACCTCAGATATGAATCCAGATACATCTCCTTATGTGACTTTGCTAATGTCTGTGAGCTGATGATAGCTAACAACTTCAAGAATGGGCAAAGCCATACGTTGAGATTCCGACAGACCATCTTCCCTATAACATTGAATTGGTCCCTGATGAAGGGGACGGAGTCGAAGAGGAAGAGGATGATGAAAAGGAGATCGAGAGAGTGAGTTTCACATTCCTGACTTTCAACTCACACTTCTAAACGCTAATGATCGCTAATGATATCGCAGGCTTTCAATTCGATGCTCTCAGGAACCGACGACAAGGTGACCAATGAGCCTAACAATGCCCCGGCACTTCTCTCAGATGGCGATCGTGTCGTCATCGGTCCTCGTCCTGTTGAAGGGAAGGGCAAGAAACTATGTGGTCTCGCCGACATGGACGAGGACGACAAATTGATCTACTATCTCAAACTGGCCAAATGGTCCGAGCGCGCCATCCATGAGAAGTTCGTGGCTGAGGGTCGCATCGGATACAATCAGAAGACGATCGGAACGCGCTTTGCCCGCATGCGTCGTTTCGTCATGTCGCAAAATCACCGGGAACTCAAGGATGGTAAAGCTGTTTGGCTCGAAGACGATGTGAGTGGACTTGCCGGAATGTTTTTGATTCATATCGTCGGCCTAACACACTTTTGACAGGAGCAAATTATACCAAAAGCTGTGGCATATGCGACCGAGCAGATCAAGAAGGAGCGGTTGGCTCTTCGCCAGCGCAAGTGGGAATTGGTATCCGAGTTCATCCAGAAGTGCCAACCTCTTGCCCTGTATCCCGGTGAGGCGTGTCGTGAACACTACGAGACGATGTTGACACGGGACGACGACTATGTCGCTCCTTCCAATGACCCGAGAGTGTTGAAGCAGAAAAAGGAACGTCAGGAACAGGCTGAATTG
Source organism: Talaromyces verruculosus (assembly GCA_001305275.1). Taxonomy (NCBI): domain Eukaryota; kingdom Fungi; phylum Ascomycota; class Eurotiomycetes; order Eurotiales; family Trichocomaceae; genus Talaromyces; species Talaromyces verruculosus. The sequence goes on from LHCL01000002.1 coordinate 447,680, forward strand.
CTGGAGCATTTCAAACGCTCCGCATGTCTCTAAATGCGACGCAAGTTGTTTTGTCCTATCGTTCTTCCGAAATGCTTTTGAATTGCTGTTGTCAGAGGGGTTTCATCCGAAGGACTGCACCAGCGGCCCCACGGTTTTCCCCTTATACTTTGTTGTTCTTCAGTTTCAGATAATGGAAATGCTTTTGAATCGTTGACGCTCCTTCAAAAATCAATAGTGGCAATAGGCAATAGGCAATAATCAAGTTGAATGCTGATCGGAATCAGTCTATCTTGCAAATATTTACAGTATAGGACTATTTCGGCTGGTGCTCTGAATTCCGTAGAGCAATCTCTGGAGCAGGTAGCCTGGGTACTCTGGCCTGCTTATCAAGTGCCTGCTTATAGACAGGCTCTTCTTCTTCCTTCAAACCAGATCCCGTCGGATCCCTCCGTATCAAGAAGTTCTGTACACGATGTTCTCTAGACTTCAACTCATCCGTTTGCTGCCGCCGCTTAGCCAGAAGTCGCGCCGACTTTGCGTTCATCTCCTGAACCCGCTGATCAAGACCCATTTGGGTCTGCGTAATCCACGATGCCTGAGCAAAGCCTCCAAAGAGAACTAGTAGCAACATGAACGAAATGAACGTCCCGTGCGACACCATCTGTACCTGTTTAGGGTTGTTTCTGTTGTGATATCTTTCCCAATCTTCCCATGTTGCGTTGTTGAAAATCGAGGCATCATTATCCGCAGCCCACGCATATGCCTTGGAATCTGATTTCGAGTCTGGATGATCTGGGTGGCTGTGCCATCCGGTCCCGTTGCGGTCGTAGGCTGCTCGTTTCTCTGGATCGGACAGGATCTCGTGGGCAGCGACTATAAGTCTGTACCGTTGAAGTCGGACTTCATCGGAGACGTTTTTGAAGTTTCTTCGATCCTCACTTTGCAGATCTGGATGGTATAGCTTCACGAGCTCGTAATACCGCCGCTTCGAGTACGGGGCAGCCGGCTCTTGACGGAGAATGTCATAAGGTGTGAATGACGGCGTTGTTGGCCATTGGTGGTCTCCACCGATGAAATGTTCGCTATGTACCGATGCATAATGTCGGCTGTGAACATATTCGTACGGGTTGCCCCTCCATGGCAATTGCAGGTAATGAGCACGCGATCTCGGACAGTTGAAGACTGGAATGCTGCCGTGGCCAAAGACTGTCTGCTTCCACGACATGATCACATTTCTAGAATATCACAAAGGCAGCCGAAGTTAGACTGCCCATTGTATCCCGTTAGTGAGTTAGATCGAAGTTCAGGTTATACGTAACCGATGAGGTTCGGATCGGTCGTCTGACCCTTGATCCCGGTTTGCGGCTGCGTCACGTGCCATGCGGGTCGATTCACAATTGAAGCAAAGCTTGGACTTGTTTGCTTGACAGCGACGACAGCTTCATCAAAAACACAAAATGTCTCCAGATACAGATGACAGAGATCGCCGGCGGCATTACTCTCGCTCAAAGTCCCCTGTTGCGAGCGACAGTCGAAGGAAACGTGAACGTAGCCTGGAAAGATCTAGGGATTATGACAAGGACCATACTCGTCGACGACGATCTCCAGATCGATCTCGCGAACGACATTCAGACAGGCGGGATGATCACCGAAGGCGACGAAGAGAACACTCTGTAAGGAGAGACAGTGATAGACCCCGAAGTCAAGAGAGAAGAGACCACGATAGTCGAAGACGGCGGCACGATTCGTCGGAGCATGATGAACGCTTTTCACGACGCGATAGACGCCAAAGGTCGCGCTCGAAGGAAATTACGAGACGTCGAAGGTCCGGAGATAGGCGCGATCGTAGTCGCTCTCCAGGAGCGCCAGTCCGATCGCGAGGTCCATTACCATCCCAAAACGACGCATTCGAATCAACGGAGGTTACCAAGACAGGCTCGCCAGCTCCAGTCAAAGAGAAACCCAATTTTGCAAATACCGGCAGACTTGCCGCAGAAAGCAACACCATCGCCGTCAATGGTAGCACAGTGGTTCTCAAATACCATGAACCAGCTGAAGCACGTAAACCGCCGGCGAAGGACGACTGGCGACTTTATGTTTTCAAAGGAGAAGATTTGTTAGAAATGGTACCTCTAGGCGAGCGTAGCTGTTGGTTGATAGGACGGGAGAAACTTGTTGTGGATTTTCCTATCGAACATCCGAGTTGTTCTAAACAACATGCAGCTATTCAATTCCGCTACGTGGAAAAGAAGAATGAGTTTGGAGACAAGACGGGGCGTGTTCGTCCATATCTCATCGATCTGGAGAGTTCGAATGGATCCATGGTCAATGGAGATCCTGTCCCGGGAGGTCGATACATTGAGCTACGAGACAAGGACGTTTTGAAGTTTGGACACAGCACTCGAGAATACGTGCTTATGCTTTCACAGTCTTGAGACAGCCCGTCACATCTACAGCTACAAATACAATCAATGGGAAGACTGATGATAATCAATATCAGAATCGCTATCAATGCAACTAAATTATGGTTGTCATACAGGAATCATGAAATCAAGTCGAGCCAGTCTGACTGAAACTTTTGGTATAGTGGATTTATTGTCCTCTGCGGAGCTCCTCGGCTTTGCCTTTAGCCTTTCCTTCTAGCTCATGGGCCTTGCCCTTGGCTTCGCCCGCCAACTCCTTGGCCTTTCCTTCTGCTTCCTTGCTCTTGATACCCATGGTCTCTTGTGCTTTGTGTGTTAAGGTTTCTGGGACAGTGTTAGCAACTGGATATGCTAGGTGATACAGCTTGACATACCTCCAGTCTCAATACCCTTGACGGCAGCCTTGGAGACAGTTCGATCAGCCTTCTTGAGGACATCCTTGGCGACTTCGACGGGACCTCTCTGAGTGGCCAGCGTTGTAGAGAATGATCGGTAGGCTTGGAAGGAGGCGCCAGTCATGAGAGACCGGGCTGGGACGACGCGAGTTACGTATGCCATTGTGGGTGGTTGTGTTTGAAGCTAGGTAATCATACCCGTCAGTTCAATCCATCTCAAATGAAATTCATTCGAGTGTCTCATCAGCGTACATGTGGTATTGTTATGTGTTTATGCAGAAGTCTTGATTGCTGCTTAGGTGTAAGCTGTCGGACGCAGAGGCGAACTTTTAAGGTTATATATATATATCATCGCCGCTTCGCAGCTTTCGTCCCATGAAGGAGGGCTCTTTACGTCATTCCAGCCAAGCAAGCTGTCTGCATGAAGCATCCAAGCTCTCCCAAACGGGTTAGTCCCGCCAGTTTGTGTCAGAGTTACGTCGTTCCTCGGTCACGAAGACTAGGTCCATAAACGGTCTAGCGTTGGTGCCTGAGGCTTCTACTTGGACCCATTCTGATTGGCCGATCTACATCAACCAGAGGTGTAGAAGCCGATGCGGCATCAATTTTCACCAAGGATTGCTTGGATTCATGGATCGATTCATGCATGAAAAGCCATCATCAACCGACTTGTCCGATGTGTAGGGAAGGATGGGCGGTGTATATACTAGGCATACCTTGGTACTAGAGACTGGATCTCCTTGGGGCGGACTCGTGAATCGGCAGTGCGCCGTCGTAGATGTGTTTGTATTCTCTTTTCTACCCACCTATTGTGTGCAGCAGCTAATATGATATCTATCTACGGGGATGACAGTGATAGTTATACCAAGTCTCAAACATTGAAATCGCTAACTGCCTAGCCAATGCTTAGAAGGATTTATGAAAGCCATATTAGGGCTTCGTGTTACTTAGCCCTAAGTTTGGATTGCAACTCGAAAAATAGGTGCTTTAAAAGAGAAAAACAAGCTCCCATATTAGTATATTCAATAATGAAACACTCTCAACTCCTATTCCTCATGCTCCATGTACAACTCTTTCTACCTAAACACCATCAAATGCGATGACGCCCTTCTTTTTTTGAGTTCTCTTTCCCGTACAGAACAGAATAAAAACTCCAAATTTACATGACTGATCAAACACTAACCAGTAACATAATCCCATCGAGAACTAAGCATATGCAATCGGCTTATTTCCTTTTCTCGAAGACCGTTCCGTAACACCATGCTATGATTAAGGGGGGTATCAACGAATCATTAACAAGACAAAAAAGACAAAAAAAAAAAAAAAACCGAGGAAACGTGAAACGAAAAGAAATGAGTATACGATATAGAAACAGCAAATAATCAGCGATTGCGGGGAGTGGAATATCGAGGATCGATTCCCAATCCCACTCCCAATCCAGGATAGACCGGGTCAGGTGAACTTCCGGATCTGGCTCGGACTGGCACGGCCACAGGAACAGCCATGGGCACTGGTATAATGGCCGTCCCCGGATCGGATCGCTGAGCTTGCATGCGTGGTGCTGCCAAAAATGGCTGTCCAGTGCGAGGATCGTACATCAACGCAGGTGGCTGGCGCAAATTCCACTCCATGACTCGTCGACGTGCTTCGTCCACATCGACCTCATGTTCGCCGAAGAAAATGCTCTGGTTTGCTGCGGCTGGTCCACCGACTGGTGTGTCTGGCTCCCCACCGTATTCAAAGCGGTTGCTGAGACCTGGATAGTCGATGGCGTTGGGCGCAGCTACGGGGACCGCATATGCAGCGGCTTGGCCCCTGGAATTACCGTCTGGTGCATATACTACAGTATATGTTGGTGAGGTAGGTAGTTGGGGACCAAAGGCCATAGGCGGCAGCGGCTGCGATAGCTGTTGCCATGTTTGCCGAGTAGCAGGAGCAGGGTCCGTCTGCCACGAAGCACGAGATTGACCCGAAGGATCGCGAGACATGTCCGCGGACAGCGGTTCGGATGTGTATCCTCCAGGCATCGCTTGTCGAGGAGGTGAGGTAGAGAGATTTGAAGCCGGATAGACTAGATCCTTATCCCGTCTCCGAGTATCTCTCTTCTGGACGTCGATGATCATCCCACCTTCTGGGACAGGGACAGGGACATATCTAGAGCCCAAGTCATTTGTACTTTGTCTTGGGACAAAGGCCGGATGTGTCGGGTTCAGTCTGGACGTTTCACGGCTGAATGATGTTGGATTCACAGACGACGATGGGTGCCTTGAATGATTTCGAGACCCTGGCGCTGAATTGGGATTGGAAAGAGATCTCCCGCCCACCAGAGATGGATCACTGTAGCTCATGGGATTCAGCCGATGATTTCGACCAAACTCGGCCAATGTTGGTGATGGTCTGGAGCTACTTGGTCTGTTTTCCGAATGAAGATCTGACCTGTTCTCTATCGTACTCTTGGGTCTCGGTTTAGGAGAGGGGTTGCTACGTCGACACAGGACACTCGGTGCGCTTTGACATGGTGCCGATAAGGAGTTCTCAGCTGAAGGGTCTGTGGCTGGGGGAGAAACAACTGGCGAGGTCCATGCAGACTGGTTCTCCTTTTTTCCGGCGTCTTCCACCTGTTGTTTTCGCGCATCTGGCTTATGGAATGAAGCCAGCATTTCTTTCGCATTCGTCGGGGTCAGGTTCCTATCACTGGACCCAGAAGGTAATCGACTCATGGAGCCCTCTCCTTGAGCAGATGACATTTTAGTAATAGGAGAAGGTCGAAAGGATCCTAGATCCCTCAGTCTACCACGAAATCTAGGTTTCTTTTTGGGCGAGTCTGAGGATTTACTTCCTTTTTTCTTTCTTTGAACGAGCTCCCAACCCGATTCAGCGGAGCCGGGGCCAGAGGGTCCATCAACCAAAGCTATTGGGCGAGCCACTGGTGGTGGTATCTCGGTATTCTCACTATACCTTGATGAATCTGCTGAAGATCGACGTGATTTCACCCTCAATCCCTCGCCATCGCTGAGATAACCATCATTTTGCTCTTGGAGGCTCTCCCGATACATATCAGCAAGCGGAAACTGGAAGGGTTTGTGCTCTTGGGAGTCCTCCTGATACAAACTGGTATCTGGGAATTGAAAAGGGTTTTGTTGTGGACTGGTCAATTCCACCGGGGATTGGACCTTGAGGGACTCCCAGTCTGCTTCGTTCCACGTTGAGCGATGGGATGCCATACTGTCTTCTAGCGACGAAGCGGGCCCGGATGATGAACTACTAGATCGGTCGAAGATTGATTTTCCATGACGGAGGGACTCCTCGGATGCATTTGGTGAAATTTTGCCGATTTCCATACCGATGTCTCTCACCGCTTCTTTGAGAAGCTTTTTTGTGTCTTTCACAATCGATATTGACGGCCGACTGTCTATCTTTCTGTAGTGAAACATTAACCGCTCGGCATGAGTCTCATACTCTCGCAGATCCTTCACGAAGAGGCAGCCTGTACGATCTCGAATCATCTTATACCGAGCAATCTCATACGATTTACAAAAAACCCTCGTTGCGTTCAGCAACCACCACGTATAGAAGCTAGTAATCGGTTTCTGGCTGTCAGGCAATTGCGAGGTGCCAGTCTCAGTAGAGCCAGATTTCATGATTTGCTGCTTGTTTTTTCCGTCAACAATTCTCAGCTCGTCCCGAAAGAATGCTTGCACGACACTGTGGATTTTTATGACGTCGATTGCATTTTGATATATGCCGGAGGCTGTCATGCTCTCTGTGAACGACTCCGAACCTGAAATCTCACTTTCGGGGCTTTCCACTTTGGGATCCTCTCGACGTAGCAATGATTTTCCTGGATAAGGGTCGGAGATTCTCTCAATAAGCCCGTATTGTATGAGTACGCCCAATGTGGTGTCGAGGTCACCAGGCTCGCCTGGTCGACTGCTTGTCAAAATGGGTAAATTTTGGCTCCCCTCGAGCGCGCTCTTCCCCCAGCTAATCATACCGACCGGAACGTGGTGTCCGAAGAACGCCAGTAAGTTAATCAGATTCATCGCCTCAAAGTGCTCATGCGCGCGGAGGTCATGCATGATTCCAATGAACGGCTCCGCGAGCCGCTGGTCAGTCAGATGTGAATTGAGGTGATATCTCTCTAAGGGTTTCCGCGTGGCAGTAAGCCTATGAGCAATAGCATGGATCGCTAACGGGAGGCCTTGATAGTAATGAACGATCTCGGTCGCCTTTCTGTACTGCTCAGGGGTTGGATTCGCGATATCCAGATCGTCAAAGAGTAATTGACGAGCCTCCTCGGCCTTCAAAGCTCGTACGTTCAGCCGATAAGGCTCGAACAGTCTTTGCTTCTTTGCCAGTGTTCGGTCCACCGAGGTGTATATTATACTGGTGTTCCTTCGAAAAGGCAGGTATTTCTTGAACGCATTCAGTTGGCTGTCTTCGTCGAAATTCAACCCATCAAAAACAATGAGCCATTCTTCTCTTGACTCAAACCAGTGGCGGACTTGCTCTACGAAGATACTAGCGTCAGTTGAAGTAGGGTATTCTTTACTGCCATCAATCAATGCTGCTGCTTGAGCAACATCCCAGTAGCAAGTCAACATTGAGAGGACTGACTTGGCGTCAATCCAGAATATGCCGCCAGGGAAATCTTTGCGATGACTGTGAACGTATTCACGGGCAAGATGCGTCTTTCCAGACCCAGGACCTCCGCAGATGAGTACAGCTGCCGCTCTCTCTTCACGTCTTTTGGTGTTGAAAAGACGGATATGGAGTTCGGTCAACTCCTTTTCCATTCCGATAAAAGTGGCATTCGGGTGGAATCCGGGAGGAACGACAAACAGTGGGCCACGTTGAGGAGGTAGAATCTCAACACTCTGTGCCATGCGAGGGGTATGGTCGGCGGAAAAAATTGGCGGTAGGGGGAGATTCGGTACGGAGTTACCTACAAGAAACAAAGCACATCAGCTCACTGTTGAGGTGAGATTTCATTCTTGATAAAGATACACATGAGACTGGGGTGCATCGGATCAAATCATGAGTCGTAAATAAAATCGAGAACAGGCTGCGCAATGCATGGTGAGATTCACCCAGATGAACACGTTCTTGTTGGGCAGAGAAAAGCCGGAGTCGCCAGGGTCATTCAACATGATCATCACGGATGGAGAGATTAAGACATTAAAAACATCATAAAGGCGCGAGAAAGGGGAAAGAAATATGATGTGGAAGTACATTAATCAAATCGTCGTGGTTCAGCAGGCTCGGCCTCCTCAATCTCATATGCCTTCATCAAGCTCGGGGGGCCGTCAGAATTTGTCAGGAAATATTGAGTCCTACCCATTCTAGATTCTGCTTCTGACTGAGGAGGTCCTTGAGAAAAATCGACCGAAGCTAAGCAATGAGTTAGTAAATCACAAAGAAAGGAATAGAGAAGGGAATAGAGGAAGGAAGGCAGAAAGGAAAGTAGAAGATCCGCTTACATCGAGTCAGTTCGTCCGCCATTGAGTGGACTTGGAGGTGCACATGGGCCCTTTCCTCTTTCCAGCGGCCAGTGATCACAGGAGGAGCCTCGCGGGCGTAGCGAATGATTGCCTCAGCAACAGCCTCAAATCCTGGTGAACTGTCATCTTCGAATTTGACCATAGAGCTATGATCTGCTTCGATTCCCATGCGCTCGGCTCCTTGAACATCTGGGGCAGCAGACGATTCGTCTACGATAAACTCGCGGGTTCCCTTCATATCGAGAGGCTTGGTCTCGTGAAAGAAGTATACGTGGAACCGACTGAAGAAATCGTTGAACAGTCTGTTGATGTTCTGGAGCACCTCGTTATTCGATTTCAGTGTTTCGATCAGCTGTGGAGACGTGTCCATGAACTTTTTGGGCAAAACAGCGCTGCAGATCTTCTGCAGGAGCACCCCCCATTTCGCAACGTCAGAGCCGGTATGAGGGGTTCCCAAGAATAGGATGCCAAAGGTGGAAATGTAGATGGAGCGAAGGTGGCGTAACTTGTCGTTTTCTTGGCTTCGACACATAATTAAGCAGCGTTTTACAACCAAGCCCCCGAGGGAATGGCAAACAAAGATGATGGGACGCTCGAGGCAGCCCCGCAGGCTTCGATTAGCATGTAGTTCGCTGGCGAGAGTCTCTGCGTGATGGTGGACGCGGTCTTTGGAGGCGCCGTCTGTGAAGGCGGTAACGTTCGCATTATAACCATACGTGAGGATCCTCAGACTCGAATTTTCTAGGAACTCGGGCAGGACATCAGTAGGCCAAAACACGCCGCTCTTGCTCGTCCAGGTATCCTTGGGGTGGCCGTTCAGGCCATGAACGAGGACGACGCTAGATTTGTATGATCAGCATTTGGAGGGCTCCAGAAAGCTAGACAGACAAGGAAACTGCTTACTCGACCTGGGCTGGCCTATCTGGCGATATGTACACCTCTGTCAGGCCGTACTGTTTGATTTTGCGAAGCGCAGGCATGGTTTACGATTCCATGCGGAGGGCCGACAGGGATGCAAAGTATTGGGAACGAAGAGGAAGATGGAATGGAAAGAGAAGACGAAGCGTAACTCGTAAGAGAAGTTAACGTTATATGTAGGTAGCTAGTTTGAGTCACTAGCGCGCATCTGACTTGGGCGTCCCGTGAACAGACGAGGCTTCATCACCCGCCGACTAACTTAACTTAGCTCCTGCTGCTTATGCACCCTGCCGCCCCTACCCGTGGAATGAAAAAGTAAATGGAATAAGGAGCACTCTTACTACTCATTGACATGATTGCCTAGGGAACGACTGTCGCTATCTCCAGGAATATACTCGTGCTGTAGCTATACTGTACTACTCCGTACACCGTGCTATTTTGGTGCCTGGAGGGGCTGCTTAATCTTCAAGGCACAGTACCTAATCTACCACGGCTCTCCACAATGCGGGACGCCCCCCTTATCCCCACAGCCTCACCAAATAGTAAATACTTTAAACCCTCGTCAAATCACATCAAAAAAAGTGCTCTGATTACTAGTATTTCACTACGCCCTCACCCGGTTGGATCTGGAATCTTTACTCATGTGGCCTCTGTGATTCATCATACTTGTTTGCCCTCTGCGGAGTACAAAATCATACTCAGATCACCCGGTTACATTTCTAAAATCATGTGACGCATCTAAAGTCGATCACTCCGGTTTTCCAAGCTTGTTTGCTTGACTACTCCGGATTAAGCAGCAAAATGACTAAGATCTGGGCTAGTCAGGCACCGGACCTGATTTGTTTCATTACTGTTTTGATCATTTTTTAGGCATGCCGTGGTACAAGTACTTCATAGTACGAGCTGGATAACCTTCCGTGCTTGTCCCAAGGATACGTTGGAAAGTGAAACGTTGAGTCAAAGTCATGTGATTTGTGTGTATATCAAACCGGTGCCAGGCCGATCTAGGCATCCACAAAACATATTTATACTTTTCCATTTTGCTAGGGCGTTTTACAGTCATCTTGATCCAGGAAGCTTTTGCCTCAGCATTGCTTGACGAACTCTACCGCCCTCTATAAACAGGCTTCCGCTTCTCTGCAAACGCAAGCAGAGCCTCAAGTCTATCCTCGGTTTCCACAACCGTATCATAAGCCGCATTCTCAGCCTCCTCGCCCTTCTCGTATTGGTTGACGGCTTGCAGCGCGGCCTTGATCGCAAGCGGACCACCCTCACATATATCCAACGCAAGCTTGACTCCCTCATGCAAAACCTTATTTCGCGCAACACCTTCCTGCTTCTCTTCCTCGGGGGTGATTTCGACTAGCCTATCGCAAATACCGAGGAAATATGCCTCCGCGCCTGTGACTTTTCGACCGGTGAGAATCAGGTCTCGCGCGCGGCTGAGTCCAATTAGTTTGGGAAGGCGGTAGGTGCCACCAGCGCCGGGGATGATGGCGATACGGGTTTCGGGCAAGCCGACGGTACTAGTTGATCCAAAGACGCGGAGTTGAGTGCTCAGGGCTAATTCGAGGCCACCTCCGAGAGCGACTGAAGAAATTGCGGAAATTGTAGGAATTGGTAGAGCCTCGAGGCGAGATAAGGTACCGCGTAGCTTTGTCAGGAATGCGTTCGTCCTAGTAAGTCTCAGTAAGCTCAGGCTACAGAAGATAATTGTAAAAGAGAGAACGGCATACTCTTCCTTACTCATACCTTTCCTCTCCTTCAAATCAGCCCCCGCACAAAAAGCCGAATCCGCGTTACTCGCAAGCACCAAAGCCCTCGTCGGCCCATTGCCCTGCTCCGCGCTAATAGCATCAACCTGAAACCTCAATGCATTCAATAACTCCTTCGAAATCGCATTTCGAGCTTTTGGTCGATTGAGAAGTAAGACGCGTACGTATCCCGATCCTGGCGCGGGGACTTGCTGTACGTTGATGGTACTGCCGGTTGCTTCTGAGGTAGCAGCCGTGCTGTTTGGACGGATTTGGAAATAGGTTGAAGCGCGTGAGAATGAGAATGAGGACGATGCAGTCGTCGACCGAGTTGGTCGGAGTATCGAGAAAACGATAGCGCCTCGCGGTGGCATTTTGTAGGAATTATTGGACGGGTTGTACTTTGGAGGATGTTGAAAGAAACAGATGTCGTTGGAGAGCTGTCTCGGAGCTCGTTGTATGCGGGGAAGGTCCGCCGCACCCACATTCCCCTCGGTTACCATCGGTAACCTTACTGAGTACAGTCCATCAATCTGATAAGAATCAAATCTCTTCTATTTGTACCAAGTCCTATTCTATACTATACATAAATCAGTCAATGTGGTATCCCCAGCGCCCAAATGCATATCAAATATTTACAGCGCAAAACCAACCCTATAGATCAGGATGTATATACCGCGCAACGTATGCGCGAACCTCATCGTCCGAGGGCCACGATCCCCAGACTGCAGTGCTCTCAATAATCTCGTATGCCTCTTCGACTCTTCCATCAGCAAATATGGGACGAGTCTCTATAATATCATCTTCTTGCTCGCCGGTATGGTAATAAGAATCGAGAGTAGCTTTGCCACTCGCTGCAGGCTCGGGTTCGCGCATAGGCATCTTGAGCGCATTCAGATCTTCGAGGTAAACTCTCATTGCCGTCAAGGTGCGCCGCAACATCTTTCTACCGCCTCGCTTCTGATCGGCTGCTTCCGCGATTTCCGACGCGTATCGACTCATCCATTCAAGCAGATTAAGGATACCGTCGTGGTCCTCGGCTGTTCCGAGAGCTCTGACAAAGGTATGCAATGCCGCAGGAGTGGGCACCTGGATCATGTCCGGCACGATCGATTCAGGCAGTTCAGGCAATTCCGGCAAGGACGACTCGCCAGTATCGCTCCTGGAACTTTGATTTTCAACGAGTACAGGATGAATCGGCAGCACAAGACGATCGAAATAAGACTTCAAGACCCGAATTCCCTGGTAAACAAATGACTCGAAATCAGGTGCAATGTTGACATGTAGCTTGTCATTCTGCCTTTTCGTTCTGTGTGCCAAGTATAAGCTTTCTTCGGCTGCCCCTATACTTTGAATCCCGACGCCGACTGCTTGAGCGAATATTTGACAAAGGACGATGAAACCCTCCATCCCAGGCTCAAGTCCCAATTCCTGCATCCAATGGATAACTTCAGATGCCTCGTACCAAGCAAAGTACCAGTGCACATGTGGCTTAACCAATCTTTCTTCACTCGGCCCCCTTGGCGAAGCTAAAGCCTTGAGCAAAGGTATCCATGCCGTCACCCGCCGCGGCCTTCTGGCAAGTAAGAGTTCAACAGCGTGTGATAATATCTGTGGGTGACCGTGTCCGTTGCCTTTTCGTAGGACGTCTTCGTCGGAGAAGAAGGTGCTCGTATCGACCAAGAGTTGCGATGGTCGCTGCATCAAAATTGGGAAAAGATCCACTTTACGAAATCGATGTCCGGGACATGGCAATTGTGAGTTGGTGCAAAAGAAGGCAATAATCGAGTCGAAAAGACTCGGTTTCATCGCCTTTAGGGTAACTAAATTCTCCCCTTCAAGGTCCCCAATGTATAGGGTACTCACAGCCTTCGTTTGTTTTGGGCTCAAAAAAGCAGCTATATACCTCAATCCTGTTGAGAAATCCGGCGAGAAACGTACTAGAAGTGCGATGAAATCAACGCCCGGTAAGACCCCTTGCAATATCATCCGCTCAAGCAGTTCTTCGAGTGTTGGCGGTTCTGTAGGGACATATGTAACGTCGCGAGCTGAGCTTGGTTCTGGATAAACCTCGAAACCATCTCCCGGAAGGGGCCCATTCTTTGTATTTATATCATCACTTTCTTCCATCCTGTAAATCAACTTTCTGGCCATGGCATGGTATACTGGTTCACTGGGAAAAGCACGAGTTTCATATGATAGAAAACACGCCCAAGCCTCCCGTAAAGTGCGAGTTGCACGAATTCGGCTTGCCCAGATTGTCGAAATAACCTTGGATTCTTTGGTACCAGGCTCCAAAGACTTTTGTGGTCTCGCTAGACTTCGCGTCTGGATGGTGGGAGTGCCATCCGTATCCCAGCCCGCGAGAATTGCAGCTACATCATCCCAGGAAGAGAGGGCATAGCCGGCTTCAACCATCTGAGACAATACTTGCATCGTGCGACTCCGCATACCCTCGTTTCCACGCTCTGCGTCAATCCCCATTCGAGCTTCTTTCCAAGGGGGCCATGAGAGTGCCTTTTGTTTCGCAAATATTCTTTCTGCTGGTGTTTTCACATGGGCCAATTGTACTGCCACGATGGCTTGATAGCCTGAGCGATTGACGGGTATGACGGGGTTGTGGGCGGCCATCGCCTTAAGCAATTCAAATTGTGCTTGTTGTTGAATAGACGAAGATAAGTATGGTTGTACTCTTGACGGTATCCCCAATAGTCTAAGACACTCATTGAAGCACTCCGCTCGGAGTCTATTTGTTCCCCATGCCATTGGTTTCGTATGAGTGAACTCGAGCAAATGAATCAGATAGTAAGCGTAGGCCTGAGCGATGTTGAACTGGGCCGCTGGTAACAGTTCACGAGCTCTTCTCAATAAAATTATCATCAAACCGTAAGCCTTCCTCGGTTGTATAATGGCATGGCGAGACTTGAACGATGGTTTATCGGCTTTTTTTCCCGCTGCCGGATTCATTAATTTGAGAGGTCGCCGAAGGAGATGAGATAACGAATAAGAAAGAAGTAACCGATAAGCACGAACATCAACATTGGGACGATGAAGAAGTATTTTCACAACGAATATTGGTGTTCGTGGTTTGAGCGATTTCTGACTATCCCAGAGGAAGAGCCTCATTGCGGCTCGGAAAGAGTCCTGGGCGCTGAGAATCCACGCCCAAGCAGCTACATCTGCTGGAGTATAGTTTCTGATGTGCAAAAACTGCCGGTTTTTCCGACTAAAAATTTCAGCAAGTCTTTTTAACTCTTCTTCATCAGAATTGAAACTTGAAGAAGCTTGCGATCTCAAAAACAACAAGTATTTTTGCAAAATTTGCGACAAATCTTTAGTATTCACATAGCGGCCGTGTTCGATGTGAGGCAAAGATTCGGTAAGAGTGCGAAAAAATTTCTCACTGAGGTGGGCATCCTCATCAGGACGATTTTCCTCTGTGAAAATTTTTTCTACCTCAAGATTTATTTCCTCCCAAGGCCTTCTATCATCCCAGGGGTCTTTTTCTTCTCCCGGAGAGGAGGGCGCGTCTCTCTCAAGTCTCACACCGTGCAAGCCGTTATCTGACATACCAGAGGGTATCATGTTTTCCAAAGCATCTGCATGCTTGTAGGTAGATCTTGCCGTGCCATTTCCAGAGCTGTTAACTGAAATGGAAGTCACTATCGATTTATTCGAGGCTTCTGCAGAGTCTGTGACAAAAGAATTCAGTGCCCAGTAACGCAGGTCCCTCCAGTATGCTAACGGGCGACGACCAATGCGCGGTGTATCATAACCGTCATGTGAGGCTTCTCTAGAAGCTTGGGATAAATCTGCATGATGTCGAATGCCGATTCGAGCACATCGAAGACAAGGAGTTCGTGGTAAGCGGAATGAATTCTATGAAAGACAAAAATAATCAGCCCAAACTGATTCCAGAGAATTGATTGCCCGGCATGTACCAACCTGACATGATGTGCTTCTGCTTAACTGCAAACTGGACAGTACCCTTAGCCCCGAGCTGTAAGAGGCATTACTCAAGATAGATGACATCCATGAGAATGTCCTTGAGCCTTGAATAGACCAAGGAGTGACGCATTCGAATCCTCTTCCTCCTATGCAGGGACAAGACCTGATGACAGCTGAAATGATGGTTCAAAAGCGCGGATAGAAAGGGTAGACCAAAATAATTATTCCGGAGTCGTGAGGAAAGAAGGATGGCCGCGGAACCAATCAGCGACGCGGGATTCTTTCTGGCCTAAGGCTAGCAGCGCACGTGACAGAAAGCTTGTGAGTGGCTGGCGTTCCCGGCGTCACAGGATTTGAGCGCTAACCCGCATTGGGCCAGCCGTAGATCGCAAGAGAATTGCACCTCCTTCATTGATGGCCTGTCCTGACCTGAAGTCCAGTTCTCGCTTCGAACTCTAGCTTGCTTTATCAAGCTTCTTGCTTGAATTTTTCTGCTTTCTCCAACAACAATTTGTGCGTGGTGCGGCACGATTACACCCTCCCCTGTGCTTCCCGTGGTGTTGAAGCCGGTCGACGCTACGGTGCAGAAGCGTTTTTGCGATCCCCGGACGCGATCACCAGCCGTCGTCTCAAGAGTCGAGCGCCTTCGCTGTGCTTTCCTAGTCCAGAAGTCGCCTCGAAATCATTAACTTGTAATTAGACGTCCGTTTTCTTCAATTTCATGGTCGTGGCTTGACGTGCGCCATTGATTTGGATCGCTTTCTCGTGGGGACGTGTTCTTGTTTGCGCGTCTAGGAAAAGTTCCCGGACAACGCCATGGCCAGTGAAATAGCAGGGGAAGCGGCCACCATGCCCCTAACAAACGGGGTCCTCCATCCTCCATCAGATGAGTCCGCAGCACCCTCGACGCCTGGAAAACGAAAGCGTGCCTCGACCCCCGACGCAGCCCCGACGCAAGACAAGAAGAAATCTACTGTGAAAACTAGTGAAGAGGACAAGACAGAGCTAAATACGAATTTGCGCTACATTATACAGATTGCTGCTCAGTAAGACCGACAATCCGAAAAATATCCGCATATTCCAGACTTGCTAACCCAATTATTCCTCCAGGGATGATGAGCATCTATCCCTCTTCAGTTCGTCCTTAACACCATCGTCGCCATCGAAACCTCGCTCCAAACGCCCAAAGCTCTCGGTTGATAGTAACAATCTGGATAGCATCGAAGCTCGCATCGCTGCAGGGCATTACTTGTCATATCAAGGTTTTTTGAATGACGTGGATCAGGCATGCGCAGCTGTTGTCGAAAGACAGACTGCGGTTGACAACGAAGATGTTTCATCGGTACAGACGAAACTCACGGCGCTAAAGGATCGCTTAAATGGCCTCGTCCATCAAGCTTTGTCTCAAGGTTCTACCCAAATCAAGATCGAGCCTGTCCCAGATGAATCACCCCGGGATATTACACGTCGCGACAGGAAAATCTTGACCGTCTATGGGGGAAGTTCCTCCAATGCCAAACAACTCTTTTCTAGCTTACAGAAGTTAAATGACACCGGGTCTGCCTCTGATAAGCCTATCACTTTCCCTGAAGACAGATTGCCGAATGGTATCACAACTACCCGAGCCATTCCATTCAATTTAGAAATGGATGAGAAACCGGTCAAGACATTCGGTGAAGTATTTGCGCCGCGCTCCACACTTCCTCAACTAGAACCCCCGCGTCGGGGTCGGGCTTGGGCGAGGGATCCATCGAGTACCTGGATTGATGCATTCGATGCCATTACAAATTATGATAATATTTTAGGACAAAGGCACCATCATTCATTTGCCAAACTTCCATCTGGCTACTGGCTGCATTACGGTGGAGATAGCGCATCTCCCTCATATTGGGATCGACGAGAGAAAGAGCAAAACCGCCTTGAGGGTGAAGGGGAAGCCATCACTCAGACTGCTCAAAATATCAACGAGGGTACAGCTGTTCTTTATGGCGCTTATTCCTCATTTGCTCCTTCATTCGATAGTTCACATTCCGTTATGCAGACAGATGCCAAGAACAGCATGTGGTGGGCCAAGAGAGGCTCCAGACGGTTCAATACGATGTTGGCACTTCACAAAGCGACTCGACTAGTTGAGGACCAGCCACTCACTAAACTCGACGAAACTACACTAGAAGACGACGTCAAGTCATTCATTGAAAATGGTTCCCTCGAGGCCAAACCGGAAGATACGAGCGAGACAGCTAAGGAGGATAAGGATGTCGATGCAGTACTTCAAGACATCTCTGAGCTCCTGCAAACTCTGAACTCTTTCCGTCGAAATCGCAATCTAGAATCACCACCACAAGGTGAATCAAAAACCTATGACAATACTGGGACCCCAAGTTCTCCATCTGCCGCAGAACTTGCTACATACGAAACTTTGAAGTCGGGACTAGCGGCTATTATTTCCACCCTTCCGCCCTATGCTGTTGCGAAATTGAATGGAGACCAATTAGCTGAGCTCAATATCAGTCAGAAGATCCTGGTGGAGATGCCAACCTACAGCGGAACCATGGAGGAGGATGACTATTCACTGTTACAGAAGCGGATCGCGGCAACTGCGCCTGCTGCAACACCCTCACGAACAGGGTCTTATCAAGCCACTCCCGGATACAATCAACGCATGTACTCTGCATCAAATGCCAGCTCTCAGCAACCAGCCGCTGGTCCACAAGGCTACTATCAAGCTCGCCCATCGTCATCTACGCCTTATACTCCCGGAGCTAGCACCCCACAACAAAACTATGCCAGTCTTCGTCCGCAAGCGTCGCCATCCCAACGGCCAAGCAATATTCCCGCCTATCCGCCCGGGCAATATCAGCCTCAGCCAAGGGCTACACCAAATGGCTACGCTCCTTATAGTGGGCAATCAGCCCCTTCGCCGGGACCTGGTTATCAACAGAATCCTGCATATGCTGCAGGAAGAAGTGCTTCCCCGCAAAAGCCCCAAGGGTATGCCACGCCACAGAGCGCCGCACGTACAGCGTACCTGAACCCGGCGCCAGGCAACGCTCAGCGATATTACCCTCAGCAAGCGGGGCCTTCACCTGCCGTGTACGCAAATTACGCACCATCCACAACACAGACGCCGGGACAATATGCCATGTCTCCTAATGTTGCAGCAGCTCATTATCGGAATGCGGCTACGGAACAAGCTATGGCATTGGCACGACATAAGGCTCAGATTGAAGCTTCCCGTCAAGTCTCGGGAACTCCAAATCCTCCACAAAGCATCGCACAAGCCTCCTCACAAGGACGAAGTGAAAGTCCGGCTACGAAGCAGAGCGCAACTCCTACACCAGCCACTTCATGAGCTTCCTCTACCTTCTTGCTTTTCTGTTTTGAATTGGTTCAAACAAAAGATTTATTTGCTGCCTTGACATGCCCTTCTATTACTTCTTTCATTTCGCTTCACAAGATGATGTTGGCAGCGGATCGGCGCTTGGTGTAAGTATGTGTATTAACCTTCCTTTGTCCCTTTGGTGTTATGATTTCGTATGGGGTGTTTTCTTGAACAGTGGGTTTTGTCTTGTCTAATTTATTATTATCTTTCTACTTGCTCTTTCTGAGAGTTTTAAATTTCTTCCTACCTTCAAGCCGTGTTAAAAGAAATGTCCTTGATGAATGAATCAATTCCTCGGCGGACTTTCAACCCATTTGAACATCTTTTCTGTATTATTCCAAGTTTCGATTCTCTTCCTCCGTTTCACTCTCGGCCTTCATTTTTAGTTTAACTTTTTGACGTGTTCGAATATAGAAAAGACGGCACTAGGGACAGATGAGCTAATCTTCATTGCTGTTTTATTTCTTCTTACACCTTTTCGTCAGCAAGTAAAGAAGGTAGTTGCGTAATAAATCTCATTAATCGTATTGATCATTATTTCGTTAGACGTAGTCTTTCACAAGTTTTGTAATGTGTACAGGTATAAGTAGGTATCAAACCTTGGAAACACAATCATAGCCCCAATTTTGCACAGGTATACAGGCAGGTATCAAGTAGAACAAATGAGATAACGAAACCATCCAAAACCGAAAATCCCACCGGGGGTGATAAACAAATCTAAAGCGAGCTTTTGAGACAAAATCATAACCGAATCAAAAGGTTAGGGTTTGGTTGGATCAATAAGCCAAAAGCGGTAATAACAATGCAGTCGACAACACGCCGATTATGAAGTAGAGAATACCATTACTATTATCGCCGCGTGCTGCTGCTGCTGGAATAGCATCGATCGCGGCTTTGAGAGAAACGAGATCTAGGTCATGATCCAGAAATCGAGTTTCGTTTTTGGCGATGGGGGCATTTTCGGTCATCCAGGCACGGTATGTTTGAATGTCTTTGGGTGAAGCTTTGGGGACGATTCGGGTCAGTTTGGCGTAATTGGTGAGGGCGTCATCTAATTTCAGGATTAGTCTATGTTTTCGTGAAGAGGTAGAAGGAGGAGCTACTTACTGTACTGGTTGACCTTGTACGCAAGCCTGTCAACCAGCTCCAAACGCCGCGCATGAAACGCCGAATATCTCCCAGCAGCTTCAACATCCATTCGTCTCGATGACGGTTCTAACTGTTCCGATCCTGATTTTTCTGCCATAGCGGCGCGATGTTTTGCTTCGTATTCATCCATCATCTGAAGTTCCTCCTCTAATTGAGAGATCTCATCTTGCAGGTGTAGAAGGATGCGGTGGTTGACATTCTCGAATCGTCGGTATACGGGGACGAGTCGACGGTCCCGATTCTTTGGATCCGCGGTCGATGGAACTGTTGATGAATCCAGTTTGGAGGCTAGGAGGGCGTAACCCGATGATAATTTGGGCTCAGCGGTGGGTGTTTTGACGATTTTATTGTTTTTATCGCTTGTATCAGTCTTGACCAGTTGACCTGCTCCTCTTTCCGGGGATATTGATGGTCCCCGTCTGGATGTTTTGCTCCGGTCTCTATGTTTCCTTTGTCTGTGGGTGTGTGGACGGCTTGTATGGGAGCGATGTTGATGTTGTTGCTGTTGCTGCTTCTGTTGGTGGTAGTGCATGCGCTCATTCAAGTAATAGTCCTCGGGAGCAGAATAATCCGAATGTTCATCGTGGTCTTCGTCTTCGTCGTCTGTAGGCGGCGGACTTTGTCTCTGATGTACAGCGTCACGTCGCCTTCGCGCTTGCGCAATCTTCTGAAGATGCTGTCTATCAGCCAGACGCAAATAGGCTGTTGCAGGTGAGCCGTCGGGAGACGTTGTTGGATCAGTTATAACTGAGTCTCTGGATGTAACGGAAAAGGTTTGCTCTGGGCTGCTCGCTCGAAAGGAGGATTCGGGTGATATAAGGTATGAGGAATGTGTATCCCTAGTATCTCGTTGTGACTCCGCTTGAGCAAGGGCTTGTAGCCCTTCCTGTTCCTGATCGTCATTTGAATCCGAGTCGGTATCTTCGGAAGTTGTTGAGGATGAGTCGCCTTCCTGGAGGAATTGAAATACATTCGGTTTGTTAGAAGGCGCGCCATTCTGCGTTCTGATAAGCTCGGTTCCAACCTGTACCATTTTCTGTATCCCTGGCTCTTTCTGTGGCTCGGAATGCACAGGAGGGCTCGCCTCTTTGACAGCTGTCAAGGGAACAACAGGAGATGCCGTTGCCTTGCTCGTTGTTAAAGGCGGTTTATTGTTGCGGGCAGCCCTGCTGCCCTTTCGTCGACCGGAAATGCTCGCAGGCATTGTAGTGGTGTGTTCAAACTATGGCAACGTCTCGCTAAAGGTAACAATTTGATGCCAGTCTAAGGTCTCAATGATCATGAAATATAACAAGATTCGCTTTTTGATGTGCTCTCGGGTCAAGATTGGAGAGTTGAATTGGCGCGACGAAATCAATATAAGTGAAATGATGTTCAGGTCACATTCGAAACGCGAGTTTGAAGAATTCCAAGGCCGATAAGGGGGGGTTATAGTTCACAGTGCTACTCTAGTAGCACTATTTTGATCATGTAGTAGATATGACAATGTAGTACGACACCTCCTTGCTGCAGCAGGATGTAGCGCCTATCAGGGCTCTAGCTCACAGCCCTAGATCCGACCCCTCCTTGAGGGCAGGAGGGAAAGTAAGAATGCAAGCGGGCCAGCCGTGAATGATTATTTTTGCAACAAAGAACAGACAGAATAATCAATCCAAAAAATGTGGCCGCTTGCTGATCTGACGGCCTTGGTGTTGTAGATAGAGTGGGCGCTACGGAGAAGTCGCAGTCTGAGTCTGGGGAATCCAATTCTGAAACGATTCAGGTGTGGCCCCCATCGTCATCATCATCATTGTCTGAACGCCCGGATATAGTGCTATTTCTGCATTCTCATCTTCCGATTGATGTTGAGATCATACAACAAAACAAATTAAACAATGAAAGTGCAGAAGAAAAGACGGAAAAGAAAAAGCGTTTCTTTTCCGAAAATGTGAGGCTTCAAGGCGGGTCACAGTCGAAATCCCGAAAGGCTTAGTTGGATTTTCAACTAAAAACAAATGGCTTGGAAGGGTTAGTGTGCCTATGTCATGTTGTAGGTCCATTCCGGCCAGTCAGCTGTCAGATCATACGAACGCCTCCCTTTTTCCGACCTGCTGCAGGTCAGAGTCAGGCCGTATTGGTGCCAGTGGGACGATGCTTTGTTGGCAATCGATCACTCGCTTACTGGTAATCCGGGGACTCCTTGCGTCGCGTTACGCAGAGAACGAGTCCAACTCACGAAGTACGCAACAAGTCCGTTTGGTCAACAAGAAGGCATCAATTAGCAACTCATGTCGACATACTGAATCCGAGGATGTGATGGTAACAATAATGGTCTTGCAACACTACGAAAGATCAGCAATAGAAGTAACGCTAGCACTGCCTAGTCTCACTAGTAAATTTTAGTCTCTTGAGAAGTTGAGAAGCATATGACTCTTGTCGCTCTGGTTATCGATAACAAAATGGATCAATCAAATCCATAATGCTGGGACTCCGGGAGCCTTAGGGCCTTTTTTAGCCTTGTCTTTGCAATAGATAGGCGCCCCAAGGCCAACCCGGAGCCCTAGGCCTGAAGGCTCCCCCATCTGATGTCACCGGCCCAAAGACGCTTCGTATTGATTTTGATCCTAAGCGCGCAAATTAGCTGTCTATGTACCAGTATGTCTCGTGTGGCAAAGAAACTCAGCCTCATGCGCAGTGTTCCATTCAGCTGCCTGAGCGTTGACGTTGTTAATACATATATAGCTAACAAGCGCCCACCCAGGAATCTTTTTCGAGATTGCTCTAATTCTACGATCAAATCTATTCATGCACGCTTCTAGGTGCAAGATTCCATTAAAATGTGCTTTCGAACCAAATCCGATCAACTAGAGGACGATGTTCCACGGGAACTACCAAAAGTCATTATAACCAGAGCATCGACAGATCGCGAAATCTTCGGTGACGACGATGTCGAGATACACCTGGAGCATGCGGAGAAATATGTAGGAAAGAGGAAACAAAATCAATCTGCGCAGCGGAATCCGGCGAAACAGAAACGATATCGAACGTGAGTGACCATCCGTCGAGAAGAGGCAAAAGCGCATGTGCTCTCTCCATCTTGATGATGAATACAGATAATCTTGCTCATGGATCGCGACACCGACACCTTCCCATTGAACTTTGGAGTGATGCGGCCCTTCCGGTGTCGCACTTCGAGACCTGGGCGTCGATGTGACTTTCCGCTTTAGGAAAGATTAGGGCTTCACAGACTTGATACCTTGCCGCGGAACGATCTGCTTTGACAGACACTCCCAACATCATTCTGTTCCAACATGTACTTGGTTAGACTCTTCTCAATAGAAGAGCTATCGAGGATCATCTTGATGTTTGTCCCTCACAGCACAGGGTCTATAAGCATAAGTTCAACAGAGCATGGGTGGAACTTTCGCATACCGTGGGATCCATACCTAAGCATTTACATAGATACCAATGCTTTTACATGCGTGTTATTGGACATACGTGCAGGAGAATTGGATTCTTACTCTGAGAGGATAGGACCTGTTGAGAAGGTTACATAGGGTTTCCTCACGGAGAGGTGTAACCAGGAGTTGGGAGGAAGGAACCATAAACACGCCCATCAATCTCATCCTAACTCTTAGTATAGGTATTTGAAATGATTTGACTATGGGACGATGCAGCGATTTATCGTGGGATATCGTGAGTGCCAGCTTCAAATTACCTATCGTTACAATCTATATAGCAATAAACCAATGAAACACGGTTTTTGTAAGCTAATTGCGTATTAAATTGTAAGATACACATTCCGGTAATTTATGTTTGATCGTCATAATACCAAATACCAACTGGATGAACAGCTCCATTGCTCTGTCCTCCTGATTAATCGGAAGACATCCGACATTTCACAGCACTTGAGATGCCACGTCTATGGTATTCTCGCTATCTGGCTTCGGCTCGCCTTCGCTGTCGCCCACTGTTGATTTCAGAACAACCCGCAGCCCGACTATATCAACCTCTCCTCCACCGAACAGTCAACACTGACGCAAATGTCCAACGTCCGAACGACTTCGTCCCTCTCCGCAAGCAATTGAAGGAAGAAGCCAAAAGAGCAAAATCACAGAGTCGAAATGGTAGAGGAAAGAAACAAGTGGCAGCCAATGATGAATGGGAATTGACGGTGGGAATTGAAATACATGCGCAATTGAACTCCGAAGCGAAGCTTTTCTCGAGTCCGTACACCGTGCGACGATTGTAATGGATGAGTGGACTAACGAGGGATTCAGAGGCACCGACATCTACCGTCGCGGAGCCAAACACCAATGTAGCTCTATTCGACCTGGCGTTCCCAGGCTCACAGCCAGTATGTCATTGGTCTTACTGCTCAATTATTGAAGATCGTATTGACACTTCTTTTCCTGTCAGGAATTTCAAGCCGCTACTCTACTTCCTGCACTTCGCGCTGCGATAGCACTCAATTGTGATATTCAGCATACCAGTCGCTTCGATCGAAAACATTATTTCTACCAGGATCAGCCAGCAGGCTATCAAATCACTCAGTACTACGGTACGCAGGCGCAACCTAGGAATATGGCCAGGGACACAACTGATTGCAATTACTCTAGAACCGTTCGCACGAAATGGATACATCGAGTTGTATGACTATGACGGCATCGCGCCGGAAGATGGAAATTCCGTCCGCGTCGACATTAAACAGATACAACTGGAGCAAGACACTGCCAAATCCCACGAACATCCGCCGTCTGCGCATTTCCTGGATTTCAACCGTGTCTCGCACCCTCTGATAGAAATCATTACCATGCCTCAGATTCATTCTCCTGCTACAGCGGCGGCCTGCGTTAAGAAGATTCAGGCCATACTACAAGCTACAAGTGCAGTGACCACGGGCATGGAATTAGGTGGCTTGCGTGCAGATGTCAACGTATCTGTCCGACGACGCTCTGCTCCGCCGGGTTCCGGAGAGTACTACGGAATTCAGGGCCTGGGCCAGCGTACTGAAATCAAAAATCTCAGCAGCTTCAAGGCCGTTGAAGACGCCATTATAGCGGAGCGCGATCGTCAAATACGAGTCCTGGAATCCGGAGGTGTCGTCGACGTTGAGACGAGAGGTTGGTCGATTGGTAGCACCGAGACTCGAAAACTACGTAGCAAGGAAGGCGAAGTCGACTATCGCTATATGCCAGATCCAGACCTAAATCCTCTTATTATTGACGGCGGGCTAGTGTCTACGTTGCAGGATACACTTCCTGCTTTACCTGATCAACTTTTGGCCATGCTCATTGGTCCATCATACGGGCTAAGTCTTGACGATGCAAAGCCTTTGGTGGAACTAGATGACGGTGCACGACTGGAATACTACCAGGACGTCGTCGACGCGCTCCAGGTCCTTGAGTCTGGTGAAGATAGCGACGCAGCCAGAAAAGGACTGGGTAGAACAGCAGCCAACTGGGTGCTACACGAACTGGGAGCATTACACACCAAGGCAGAGGTGGCCTGGCATGCTGATCGCATCTCGGCCCAAACACTTGCGGAACTCATTGATCAATTGATACGCAAAAAGATTACCAGCTCCGTCGCAAAACAAGTTCTAGCGATGATCTTTGACGGAGATCAACGGCCGATTTATCAACTCCTCGAGGAGGAGAATCTCTTGCTACGACCTCTTTCTAGAGACGAATACATTGCTTTGGCGAACTCGCTGATTGAGGAAAACCCACAGATGGTGGCACAGATACGGGAGAAGAATCAATTGGGAAAGATAGGCTGGTTTGTAGGACAAATGATACGCCAGGGAGAAAAGGGTCGCGTTGAGGCACAGCGCTGTGAAGAGATTGTACGAGAGCTGATACTGGGGGAATAATGGGTGCAATATAGATTATCCTAAATCTGCTTTCTATGATTTTGAGGCGCGTGTACGATAGTGATAGCATAGCGTACTCGCTATGCGACGTTGTATAGATACGTAGATGATACCCTTGCTACAACTCGAACATTTCACTTAAACTTCGATTTCACACATTCCGACGTAAAAGGAAATATATGCGACGCAATCAATCAGAGCGAAAATTTTTTCCGACCTAAACTCGGGGCGATTCGTGTCCTCCGGTTCAACCTGTACTTAGGGGAATTGAGGCCAAATGGGCGAGATCACTCGACGGTTGGCGGCGGATAAGCCCACCTCAACCTGGGAGCTTCGACCGTTAAAAGCAGCTGCACGCGAACAACCTGAACTGCCTCTTGTCAAACCACCAGAAACATGGATAATCAAGGGGGGGCCCGGATTCTATCCTCTTCGCGTTTATTTAAGGAGGAGTCTTTCTCTCCACTGACTTCAACCTACTCTCTTCTCTCCATCTCAAAAAAAGAAATCTCCTGACATCATCGTCAACCTTCCCCGCATTCTTTTTTTTTTACCAGACGATTTCCGCAGTCTACCCTTCCACCCACCTTCAGATCCATCCTTTTGACGAAGAAAAGAAGTATACTCAATCAAGATGACTGCGCCTTCCACAATCAAGCAGCGCTTCCTCACTCAGCCCAACGACCTCGGTGTCGTAGCTGTGGGCTTCTCCGGTGGCCAGGTGAGGGGTCATCTATACCACCCTTGACGCGTACGGAAGACTAAGTGATCGGTTTCTACAGTGCAAAGCAGGTGTTGAAGCGGCGCCTATGGCCTTGATCGAATCTGGTCTCCTCGATCAACTTCACGAAGATCTCACCTATAACGTTCACCATGACAACATTGTCCACGACTATGCGGACCTCACGCCCGCCGAGGACCCGGACCACAGAGGCATGAAGAAGCCTCGTACCGTGAGCGCGGTTACTCAGAAGCTCAGCCAGCAGGTCTACGAGCATGCGAAACAAGGAAAGATGGTTCTGACACTTGGTGGTGACCATTCCATCGCTATTGGCACAATCTCTGGTACCGCCAAGGCTATCCGCGAGCGATTGGGTCGCGAAATCGCAGTCATCTGGGTAGATGCTCATGCCGACATCAATATTCCCGAGGAGAGCCCTAGTGGTAATATCCACGGTATGCCGGTTGCGTTCCTTACGGGACTTGCCAAAGAGGAGAAGAAGGACATTTTCGGCTGGCTCGAGAAGGATCAGTTGTTGAATCTGAACAAGTTGGTTTATATCGGACTGCGGGATGTTGACCGAGGCGAGAAGAGGATACTTCGTGAGAATGGTATCAAGGCTTTCAGCATGCACGATATCGATAGGTATGTTGGACATTGCAATCACAACAGAAGAGACCCATGCTAATTGGTCCTAGACACGGTATTGGTCGCGTCGTCGAGATGGCTCTTGCTCACATTGGTAACGATACGCCCATACATCTGTCCTTTGACGTCGATGCCCTGGACCCCCAATGGGCTCCTAGCACTGGTACTCCGGTTCGCGGAGGTCTGACTCTCCGGGAAGGTGACTTCATCTGCGAATGTGTTCATGAGACTGGAAACCTGGTTGCTATGGACTTGGTGGAGGTCAACCCCAGCTTGGAAGCAACTGGGGCCGGCGATACTATCCGCACGGGTTGCTCGCTCGTTCGCAGTGCGTTGGGCGATACTCTTCTTTAGTTGTTGCTTGTACTGTATCTTCTGTATCTTTGCGGCGGTGGATAGACTAGAAGTCAGCCTTATATAGTGCTCATAGTATGAATCAAATGACTGCTCAATCTCATCATCGTAAAGTGTCGGATATCCATTCAGCCGTCAGTCCACGCTAAACCGGATACGGCGGGGCGGCTGCTAGCTGGTTGAAGCTTCACGAAATGAGTCTCTCTGTGACTTTTACCGCCTACTCTATTTATCTTGCGACTCACCACCGCGCGACGCTTGCTCTAACAAACCCAACTAAACGTCCTTTGACACTTCTATCTCTATCTGTATTCTAATTACTTTTACTCCTTGATCTACGCTTCATCTCCAGCTTACAGCTAGACTTATTCCACCGCCTGCTTATCTGACAGCTACCTTGCGTCCCCGCATCATCTTGTTGACGTTTCGCTCTCAACACACCACGAAGAGTCATCGCAGACCGGCTTTGCGCCGCTTTTGACCATATCGAACGTTCGCAAATCCTGATTCCGTCCATTTCATCCAAAATCGCTCCTCCCGCGACAGGCTCTTTGCTGCATCATCGCTCGTGGCGATATTCATTCACCTCCAGCAGGGCGTATGCTGACGGGCACCACCATTAGGCGATGGCACAGTAACTCGCGCAAGGAAGCCGCCGAACATCTATCATTTTGAAACAAACAACAACTGTCTGACCAAGCGAATTCGCCAGGAGTCGACTCACACGAGCCGACGAACGAGTCTCTCGGAGTATGCTTCTGCGACTCCCGCCGACGCTTCATTACCCCATTACCGTCAAATCGCTGCTCAAGCGCCCGGGCGATTCGGTAGAGCGGGGTGATCACCTATTTTGGTATGTCTACAAAACAACCGTCATCGAGGGCGATGGATTAGGCAACGATATCGAGGTCCAGAAAGAGTTTCCTATCAAATTCGAGTCGAGCGTTGATGGCACCGTGGTGGAATGGAAGATATCCAAGGGAGATATTATCGATGAACCGTAAGTTGTGTTGATCCGTTGCGACGGACAATTTGACTGACCTGAGAAGGGTAAACGTTGTGGAGATTGACGAGCCATGCGCTCACGAAGTTCAGTTTGGAGGCATGTGCGCAGAGTGCGGAAAAGACATGACAGCGTATGTTTTCGCTTTTCCTCTAACTAAGTCCCAGTTGCATTAGAAGTACTGACTTTTATTGCTTGTAGTGCGAATTACAACACCGATGTCATGGACGCAATGCGAGCGCCGATTCAGATGGTTCACGACAATACCGCGCTTACAGTCAGTCAAAGAGAAGCTACACGAGTAGAAGAAGACGCGAAACGCCGGCTATTAGCCTCAAAACGTCTGTCTCTAGTTGTCGACTTGGACCAGACCATCATCCACGCGACGGTAGACCCGACAGTTGGGGAATGGAAGGAAGACAAGAATAACCCGAACCATGAAGCTGTCAAGGATGTGCGCGCATTTCAGCTTACTGACGATGGACCTGGTATGCGCGGATGCTGGTACTACGTCAAACTTCGGCCTGGTTTAGAAGATTTCTTGCAGAACGTATCCAAACTTTACGAGCTACATATTTACACCATGGGTACGAGAGCATATGCGCAACACATCGCAAACATTATCGATCCCGATCGAAAACTCTTTGGTGATCGCATTCTTAGCCGTGATGAAAGCGGCAGTCTTACCGCAAAGAACCTACAGCGTCTGTTTCCTGTTGACACTAAAATGGTGGTAATCATTGACGATCGTGGTGATGTCTGGAAGTGGAACCCGAACTTGATCAAAGTGTCGCCATATGATTTCTTCGTTGGCATTGGCGATATCAATTCGAGCTTTCTGCCAAAGAAGCAGGAGTTGACGCCAGGGAAAACAAAAGGTGAAAAGCTAGCTGTAAGCGCTTCTAGTGGCCATCACGTCAATGGCACCACTCAAGCGAATGAAGCTGGAATAGAAGTCTCTGCGTTGGAACAACTTGTCACGATGGGCGGAGGAGATAATCCAACAATGCTTCAGGAGCAGGCTACGCAACAAGAAGAAACAATCATGCATCAAGTGGAGGATAGGCCTCTGCTACAGAAACAAAAGGAATTGGATGCGGAAGATGATGCCTCAGAGTCACAAGCAGGTGCCGATAGCGAGACGTCGACATCAAGTATGGAAGATTCTCAGGATCTTACACGGCATAGGCATCATTTACTAGAGGATCATGATCAAGAACTGTTCCATCTACAAGATCGGCTGAAAAACGTGCACACACAATTTTTCGAAGAGTATGAAAGGCGTCGAAAGAGGAACCTCGAGAAAGGGCGGATATCTACCCTTCGAGGCGAGAGGACTATCCGGGATCGCGATATTGACCTAGAATTACTGCCAGACATCAAAATCGTCATGCCACAGATCAAGACCAAGGTCCTTGGAGGCGTTGTTCTCGTGTTTTCGGGTGTTTTGCCTCTAGGAACTGATCTGCAGAATGCCGACATTTCTCTCTGGGCTAAAAGCTTTGGGGCTATCGTTTCATCTAGAATCGGGTCCAAAACGACACATCTAGTCGCAGGACGGAATCGAACAGCCAAAGTGCGGGAGGCAACTAGATATCCCCGAATCAAGATTGTCACGACACAATGGCTTTTGGACAGTTTGACGAGCTGGAAACAAATGGACGAGGAACCGTATTTGATCCCGGTTCACCCAGAAGACCGCGGCGAGCCTGTGCTGGGTAGTTCACCTGGCTCTAAGCTTGAAAGTTCCTGGCTTTCTTCTTCCGACGACGATACGGGTGTGTCTCTTACAGATGACGAGGGTGAGTCAATCCATTGATTGTTAGGAGCTTTGTGCAATACTGATTTGAATTAGATGTCAATGAAGAGATCATCAGATCGTCCGGAATGACCGAACATTCGCCCGTGGGATACACCGCTGCAGAACAAGCAGCAGTGCACGACGAGCTCAAGGAGTTTCTGGGAAGCGATGATGATGATAGCGACGATGAAGAAGATGAGGATTACGTTGATGATGGAGAGGAAGATGACGATGCTGGTAACGACAGTGAAGAGGAGCCAGCCGCTCTAGCAAGTCCGGAATCTCGCAAACGAAAACGTGAAGGGGACGAAGAAGCCGAGGGCGAAAGCGAAGGAGCAGGCACTGCACCCCTTGCGCAGCGACTTAAGAGAACTGCAGGCGATGATGACGAAGATACATCGAAACAAGACACTATGATTACCACCCGGCCTAGCGATGAGGACGACAGCTACAATCAAAGTAGCTACACAGAGAACGCGGACTACGACGAGGATGAGTTAGAAAGGGAAATGCTCGCCGCGTTCGAGAATGGCGATTTCGACGAGAATGCCGAAGATGCAACCGGTGCAGATAACGGTTGATTCTTTTTTCATTTCTCTCTTCTCTCCTGTTTTCTTGGCGGTATTATGTGATAACACATGTACATTTTTACCTTGCATATGGAAGGCGTAATGGCAAGCGTGGATTTTACTTTTGACTTGAAGTTCAGTATTGGGAGGTTTTCTTGTTAGAGTACGGCCAGTGTGGTATTCAGTATCAATTACACATTGGTATGAATCCTATGCTATCTTCATTATACACACATCATAAGGACCTAGACATATGTCCTGTAGGTATAATAATAACGCGTGCTTCCCATCAACAGGTATGTTGTAAACTTAGTTGGAGAACTTGTCAGGGACATCCTTTCTATAACACGCAACAAAAAGTCAGTCACCAGTTACATAACTAGCAGAGCAAATGAAGGAACGTACCCAGTCATCTTCTCAAACATGCTACGAGCACCATCGGTAATCTTCTCGTTTGTGCTGCGCATCTTGGCCGGGTCGACTTTTCCTTGACCAAACTTCTTCTCGACGAAGTCGAGGCCTATTGACACCACGATCAGTCATGCGGTTAAATGTAATGAGGGGGAGGGGTATGGGCATACCTTTATCGAGGTAGTCCTCGTTCTGGTCGTTGCCCTGTTGTGGTTGTTGCTGTTGCTGGTTGGGATCCATTGTGACAGACGATTTGTTCCTGAAAGTAATTGAGAGTTTATTGTTCGGCAGATTGTTGTCTAAACGGGAGGAAAAGATGAGGGGAAAAGGAGTATTTATATTTATTACACCGATATACTTTCTGATCAATCGATCTGGATACAGACCGAGGCTTAGATAGATCGACCGAGTAGACGATGTCATTGCGGGTGTCAAGCTTCGCAGCTATTCGTCGCCACGTTGGGGGAGATACAACGCTTGCATCTCTCATTGGACTATCGCTAGATCGTGGCTGAGTATGCTTTCAGGTGGTGTATCCAGAGCGAATCATACGAGGAAGTGGGGAGGGTAATCTGAGTACGTACCGAAAGGAGAGAGGTTTGATTCAGATTTGTTGAGATTGCGTCGCGGGGAAGTTCGGTGATGACTTAGGTAGTATCTACAGTAGAATTTATCCCCTAACCCAGCCCTAATTCCGGAGTCTGGGATGATACAGCGTTACTGGAAGGATTAGTGCTGAGATAGGAAATTTATGTTCATGTATTGGAATATGTAGGGCCATCAGAATGACCTAGCAGCAATCCTCTTCCTGCATTTAGGAGTGCTGTCAGGTTTTACACCTGACGTTTTTGCGAATTGAGACATTGAACCATGGGGGATGCCAATCATCATTGAAAGATTGCATAGTAAGTATGTCGGATAGATGCTCAAGTACACAAACATAAATCATACAGCCATGGTAATACACGTTCCGCCATGTGAATACAAAACACCACTTCGCCTCTATTTACACCAAACAAAGCTCAACAAAAACATGTCACGACAGCTGGTCGTCGTTCGCAATATGTCGAATCAATCAATTAGCATCCCGATGCACCTGCCACGACATGACCATCATCCAGAAATAAAACACGGTATTCACGAGTTCAAACGCAAACGCAGCTTTCCAGCAATTGCCTATACACAAATAGCGTCAGCATCCCAGTGACTGTCTGAGAAGGAGACGTCCAACTTACATATATTATTCTGCGTCAACCAAGCCAAAGCCTCTATCGTATTCCCTTCATATGGCAAATTCGACACATAATTCTGACAATTGGAATTGACATTTGCCTGAGGGCCGTAGAGCTGCAGACCGGTCTCTATCAGCCCCGTTAACCATAACGTGAACAGCAGGAAGCTGCCGATTATGATAATGCCGGGGAGAAGGAATCGTTGGGCGGCGAGGATGAGGATTATGAGACAAAAGACGACACCGAGGGCTCCGCAGACGGCCATGAAGGGGAAGAGCCTGTATCGACCTTTGTTAGTAAAGAGTTCTTATGTGGGAGACGGGGTCGGACGTACCATGGTGTACCAAGGTGTAACTGCGATTGAACAACCATGAACCACGCAAATATACCCAGACATGTCCCCGAGCCGGCTAGGACGGTGATGAGCCATATGTTTAATTGCAGTTCAGGCCATTGGTACCGCCTCCGAGCTGTTCGTCTGTATGTCGGCATGTTGAATCAATATCGAGGATTACTCCCGGGAGGAGGTCTAAAAATTTCGTAGTTCAAGTCGCAGGTATGTCACAGGTGGATTAAAAAGGTTCTCAAAGTATCAATGACAGGTTTATATTTCGTAAATCTCTCGGCTGATGTTCGACTTTGTATACTCCGTTCAGCTTCGATTTGGGCGCAAACAGAACGACAGCAGCACGTTCTGGTATATGGTAGACGGGTAGGTAGAAGTCGGTAAAATTCTACCTAACGGTAACCCTAGGAACAATTCCAACTTTCAATCAAAAGTCTCCACGATATGATCTGGCACTGTTCGGTCTGTTATGCGAGCCACGTCTGGTGTCTCCGCACCTAAAGATTTAGTAGTATGTATGGTGATATGGTATCAGTCCATGGCAGTCATCCCAGTAAACGTATCAAACGAAGATGGCAATAACGATAAAAATGAGATATAGAATTACCAATCATAAACTGCATATGCACGAATAGAATATACAGAAAAGATCATTCAATCTTCAATGTTCGACAATCTCAAGAAGCAGCAAAACAAACAAATCATCACCGCCTTCTGCCTGACCGCCTTATCGTTGCCTTAGCCGACACACACCGAGTGGGGCCGTCTGCCTCTGATTGGCTGGTCCCTGCGTTGCTATGCTGATCCGAAGAACGACTCTCTTAATATAATACCGAGGTTTACGACATGGTGAGATCTGCTGAGAACAAATATAGATTCATATAGATATATAGATATATATATTCATATTCAATTGCTCAGAGGATCAATCATAAAAGTCTGGTATACTACATAGCAGAGACCTCGCATCGGAAAAACAGCAATCGACCAGAAAGGATAAAAATTCAAGTAAGCTAGGCTGGTATCTCATGACGAGACAATCGTATCGCTTGCAATCTGCTCATGTATGTTCACACCAAGACAGTGTTCGGGAAGTCGTATACGTAGCTTCTGCACTTGCCGTTGCACTGTTCTCTTGCATTTCAGCAACCCGTCAACCGATTTACTTGGCCTTGGCGAGACCGACGGCACCGTTGCCCAAGTCGTAGACGCTGTACCACTTGCGAAGGAAAGCATCACCAAGGATAGCAAGAGGACCGACAGGCTCAGGGAAGTCCATGCCCATGAAAGCGCTGATGCAAGATCCCTGGACTTCCAAAACGTAGTCGAAAGCGCTGATGGAGAAGTTGTATCCGCTCAGGGTGACGGTGAGGTCGGGAAGAGAGTCACGCTTGGCACAGTCGACAGTGTATTGACCGTTCCATGACTTGGAGGCACCGATCTCCTTGTTCCTAAAAAGATATTAGCATATATTATATGTGCAGCGAGTTACAGATGACTTACAAGAGCTCGGCAAGGGTGGAAGGAAGAGCAATGAGGGAAGTACCAGTGTCAAGGATGACTCCGGTATTCTCAAGCTCAGCAACGTTGTCGCCAAAAGCAATGGCATCAAAGTCCACCTCCCAATAGGCCTTGCGGCGGAGAGGGATCTTGACTAACTCTCCAGTGTAGTGGCTCTTGTCAATACCACCAAAGGTAGCCTCAGAGTCATCACCTTCCTTGTTGCTATCGCCGAGGTAGAAGGCAAAGACAGGCTCATCAAGAGACTTCTGGTTTAGCATGTTATAGAAAGGAGGGACAATCTTGTTGACTGAGATGGTGTCGAAACCAAGACCCAAGATACCGTCAAAGCGGCCAAAGGCGAAGGCCAAGCCAGGCTCGTTTGTGGCTTCGGCGAAGTCCTGGTCCTTGATGGAAAGGTCGCCAATCGTCACAGTGTCGCGGGAAACGAAGCCCTCAAGGCTACCCGAGCCATACTGAATGGCAAAGTCGCTGCCGTTCTTCTTGTAGGTAGAGGAAGAGGACGAGTCATACTTGTTGTGCAAGTAGCAAGCAATCGAGTTGCAAGAGGATGAAGGAACCCACAAGTTCGAGCTGCCGGTATCAAGGACGACCTTGAAGTTCTGTGGGGGTGTACCGATGGTGATCTCGGAGAAGTCTAGAACGAATAGTTAGCATCAAATCATCAAGATCATCCGATGGTATTCACATACACTGGGCGTTCAAAAAGTTATCGACCAGCACATCGTGGCCGGCCTCGGGTCGGATGGAGGTGTCCTGGTACATTCCCTCGGGGACAACGCCCATGTACTTCTGACCCAAAGACCGCATGTGGTCGTTCATGCCGCGTTTATCCTTTTAACAAATCATCATCAGTTCAATACCATAGAAACAGATTAAAGCGAAGAGTTGAGGATGTCATACAAATTGCTCAGAGAGAGGCACCTTGTCCAGCTTGAGCTTGTGGACCTTGGCGGTAGCAGCGCCGACCAGCGCGGCGGCTGCGAGCACGGAGGTAGTCTTCATGATGGCCAACCAAAGCTAATGTATCAAGTGAGTGACAGTGGATGAACGCAGATGGATAAAGAATAAAACTGGACTGTCTGTTGTTGACGATGGGAAAGGAAAGAGGTTGATGATGATGAAGTAGAGGATGGAGATGGAGTGATAAGGGAAGAGAAAGGTACTACGGATAGATAAGTGTAGTGTAGCAGCTCCTCTGGAAAGGCCGGTCGCGGGTGATGACGATGATGTGCCCTTGGCCTGGTTGTTGGAGCGAAGCGGGCCCGGGTTGGTCACAGGCTCGCAGGCAGCCGCCAAAACAGGCAGAACGGAGATACCAGCCCCTTAGCACTCTCGCTCTGCCAATCAGCGCCAGTCGCCGTCCCGCAACCAGAACAGGCCTGACGCCTCGTGACTTGAAGCCGGGAAGGCACCAACTTTTCGGTGCCTGATCGTTGTCTACTATATGCATTGTCGTGCTGTTCTACAAGAATTACTACACTAAGTATGTAGTGTAAGCATTGCATTCTCAGTAATACTGCTAAATATAACATCAGAACACCCAACTCCCGCTTTGAATCAACTCGCCTTTCGGACAACATCGCCAATGCCTCATTCCAGTTTGGAGCCTCTACGTGCTACGTTAAAACAAGACACATGATGCTACGTGCTACGATGAAGTATCACCAACCGTCACAAGTATCCCCTCAGAATGGACTAAAACACGAATGCAGGTTGCGCACTGAAGATGAATCTATGTATTGATGTTACAAGTAATCCCTAGATCATGAGGATATTGCTATCGAAGACCAAGAAACCCAACTTATTACGCAAAGTAGCCATCCCATGATTCCCACCTCACTTGTAGAAATCGAACCTAAGGAGCATACAGTTAGTAAACCTGGGTTGAGAACGCATAGTCAAAAGAGATGGGTAACATACTTATCGGCTTCCTGGCTGGTCTTGACTTGGCTGGAGTACGCATCTTCCAGGTCAGATTGGATGATGTTGTAACGGTTCTTGCGGACGGCACGTAGACCAGCTTCTTGCATGATAGCGGCAATAACAGCACCGGATAGAGGTTCGTTTCGCACAATCAATGAATCCAAATCCACCTCGGGTGAGAGAGACATCTTTGCTGCGATAGTTGTGAAGATCAGGCGACGCTCACGGCGATCCCGGAGAGAGGGGAATTCAATCTTGCGGTCGAGACGACCTGGTCGTAATAGGGCGGGATCTAGTGTATCTGCTCGGTTGGTAGCCATAATAACTTTGACATTGCTACCTTGATCGAAACCGTCCATCTGGTTCAGAAGTTCGAGAAGAATACGTTGCACTTCACGATCGGCTCCCGTTTGTGCGTCAAAACGCTTGGTGGCAATAGCGTCGATTTCATCAATGAAAATAATGGCAGGCGAATTCTCGCGAGCCATTCGGAAGACATCGCGAACCATACGGGGTCCTTCTCCCAGGTATTTCTGAACGAACTCAGAGCCAACGACACGGATGAAACTGGCTGTTGTGCTGTTGGCCACGGCCTTGACCAACATGGTCTTTCCGGTACCTGGAGGACCATAGAGCAACACACCACGAGGAGGATCGATACCTAACGACACTTGTTAGATCCCGAAAGTAGCTCTTATCCAAAACAAGGACCTACCAATCTGCTGATAAAGATCAGTATGTGTAAGCGGCAATTCCACAGCCTCTCTGATCTCTTGTTTCTGCATATCCAATCCACCAACATCGGCATATGTAACATCCGGCTTCTCGTGCGCGCCTAGCATGGCAATAGACGAATCTGCTTCGGGAGGGAGAATATCAACGAGTGAGTTCGAGTGCCTGTGCAGAGCAACGGATGACGATGGCTTCAATTTCTCTCGGTCAAGGGTGGAAAGGATGCGGACGACGTAGTTAGAACCGGTTGACGATTGTACAATTCCAGTACTATCATAAATATCACGTATCAGTTTGTGTAGAACAACTCGAACCGTTGGTAACTCACTTCTGATCGATGGCTTCCATGAACTGGCCGATCACCAAGGGAACACTTTGTATCCGCTTGATCTCTTCTTGGGCTCGAACTAATTCTCTTTTTAAACTCCTATAAGACAAAATCTTCATTAGTAAAAGACCAGACATGACGGATTATAGCCGTCAACCAAAGTAATAGCCACATACCTCTGCTCGTCTTTAATGTATTCCTCTTGGAGATGAATGTACCTAGATGACGGTGTCAGCTCTGGCCGCACAAGAGGATGCTTGAGAGCGTACTCTAAATGCCTTTGAAGGCGTTTCAAGGTAGCATATTCATCGCCGCTGTCATTGCCAGTTCCCTCTAATGAATCTATGATGGGTACTGAATCTGCTGGTGCAGGGCGCTTGTGGATTGCCACGCTGTTGGCGGGATTCTCAACGGCGACGTCAGCCATGACGAATGACAGGAATCAGAGAGTCTCAAAAGGTTGTTGTATGTCAGTTAGTCCTTATCCTCAAATGAATCGATGAAGAAAGGGTTGGTGGAAGTGACTGATGGAATGGTGTTGGGTTGGTAAGATGGTGCTCGGAGCTTGGATGTAATCTAAGCAGGAGCTACCCGACTCTCCAGAGCTTCACGACCTAGATGATTCTGAGAGATCACGTGACCCCGATCAATCAGAATAATCAGAAACACCGAGTCCAAGATTGGCATTTTGTTCCGGCCACGAAGATTTTACTGCTAATATTGTCAAACTACTCAAGATTCGAAAATACACACTAGTACTTGCACCAGTTCTGAGTTCAACCTTGGAGTATGAAGAGACCCCATTTGGAGTTCAATCTAGTACGAGCTCGAACAACAGGAATAAATCTGCAAACTACTAAAACTGTAGATGTCCCGGACTCCTGGACGTTTCAACGGCTTACATTTACGGGGTTTGAACTCTGCTGGCTGTTATCATTGCCTTGGGGCATTTTCCCATGAGTCACAAATGAGACGACATCCGGTGGCCGACCAAGATCTTCTATGCAAGCTATCTTGAAAATCAGAAAGAAACTCGCGTAGATATTCATCTAGAGGAGTCAAATTAGGTATGAACCCTGGGTCTGTAGAATCCATTTCTTTGGTGTAGGTTTAGCAGAGAGCCGGGGATTGCTGCACTTTAGTAAACAATTCGTAATCGAAACGGAACCATACATGTATGTGACAGTACGTATGTGAACCTAACTGACTCTGACATACATCAATATGTACATATCACTATGCCATCTATCATCTGGTCAGTGATGAAATCGAAACTAGCCTTGATGAGTCGTATCGGCGTTGCTCAATATATGAAATAGCTTAAATATATAGCTCAGGCACGCCCATCACCGACCAACTTCCATTGTTTGTTCTCTTAAATCCCAAAGCATCACTCCTGTCTCTATCTCATCCCATAATTTTCTTCCCCGTCGAGGATGAGAATATCACTGAGTCGAATGTACTGACCAGTCCGTTCGCAGTGGATTCGTACATGGCCAGATCAAATCTGGCAAGGCGAGATGAGCCAAGTGAGTCTGACAAGCAGTCAGGATGATGCCGCAGAAAATATCTCATACGATAGCCAGGCGACTTGAGGGTATGTATAACACAGACTATGCCGTCGTGAGATATAGAAATACGCGTGTCGGACAGCGTAACTAGTAATGATGATCGAAATAATATTGCGGTAGGATGGAGTCGTACCTTCAACGGCCAATTGGGTGTCGAGAAATGACAGCCCAAAGAAGATTAGCGCATGGATTCGAGCACTAACCTTTTCCAGGCTAGTGGATGAACAGCCTCAGTCACGCCAGGCCTGAGGCCCCCAATGGTCGGAAGGCTCATTCCCAGTTCTTTTTTCATGAGTTTTCCTGCTTTTCCCGTGAAACCCAACCCGCTCCCATCGACCTCTGTTTCCCCCCGACTGTTCCTGTCACAGAAATAACGGTGCTGTCTTATTTGCTGTCATTCGTACTTTCAGAGTACGCAGCTCTTACTTCTTCCCTTGCGTGTACCGGAATTATTACTCTCCCCCGGCACGCACCAGATTCGTTCTGAAATTATCATTCCCTTTAACCCTCGATTTCTCTCCACGGCCCTACCATTCCTGCGCCTCCACTTTCTCCCCTCCCCCAAAAAGGATAGGATATTTGGTGTTGCTCCATCTGTCCTTAGACTCTTTTTGTATCTAAGGTAGGCTGCTCCCCCTGCCTCTTTTATCGCCTTATTGCTTGGCCAGATGGATCTTGGTGTCGCCTTTCACCTCAATTAGCCCGATGACCCGCCACGCACTGGCCTTCTTATCAGCACAACACATTATGAGATGTGCCTCAAATGCCTAATTGATATCGATAATTGGATTGATTCTATTTGCTGTTGTTTTTCTAAGTTACCAGGAATATTGCTGATCGGAACAAAAAGCAAGTCAAGAACTGTCTGTTACTGCTGTTCGGTCAATTCCGAACCAGGAAGCCGCTCGTTTGCCTACCGCCTTCCTCTCTTTCCTCAGTCCCAAGTCCCGTGACTTCCTCCTTCCCGCCAACTTGTCACACTCGTCAGCCAGAGCGCTATTTTCGGATTACCGAACGAGACGTCCATCGCGCTCACTCGCATCACGGCATTTATAGCTAAACCAACCTTGTCGGTATGTAATCATTCCCTTCTTTTTTCAGTTTGTCGATGGCCTGATATGCGCATGCCTATGTTCGCTTAGAACCTTGACGTTCAGTCGCGCTTGCCCCTTCCACCACTCTCTTTGTATTGCCCCGGTACCCTCTTGACGCGTCTAGAACATTTTTCGGGCGTGACACCACTCCACTTCCAGTCAATGTTTACCTGAAATCTCCCCTTCGATCGATCTGGTGTTCTTTGGACGCGCTTCTGATGGCGATTGGCGTTTATCCTTGATGTCTTGCTGATCATTTGTTACTCAGATGGGTTGGCCGATCCACACGACATGAATGCGTGGCTAACGGACGCCTCTAATATCCCCAACCATGACAATGGGACATTTAATGGGACCATCGATCCATCCATGGCTTTCCTCCAGCCATCGCAGGCCTCCCAAGACCCTGCTCAATTCCAGCGCATGTTTCAGAACGGAGTCCCTCGTAACGTATCTCCCGGCTTTCACAATCCTAATCAGGTGATACCGTCAAAAAGACCGAGACCTGAAGATGGAATACCTATGTCTCCAAGGCAAGCGCCAGGCGGACTGCCAGTGTCGCGTTCTCAGACACCTCAAGTGCCGTATCCGGGATATCAAGGGGCGGCAAATGGAAACCCCCAGTTTGCGCATCCGACTTCTTATCAGCATCTCCAGCAGCCACAACAACGAGGCTCAATCAACACATCACAATCTCCTGGTCTGCAAGAATTCGATCAACACGGTGTCCAAAAGATGCAAACCTCGTCCCCCAGTCCTTTCTCTCCCGCAGGTCCTGTAGCAAATCAAATCTCTCCACCCCAGTCTGACCACGGAAGCCGAGTCAACACACCACAAAACAACACTTTCATACAGGGTCAGGCTTTTCCTCAAGGGATACCCCCTCAGTTCGCACAGCAAGCGGCTATAACATCGGGCGCGACCCCGGCTACCATGCAAGCTCAAATGGCCAACATGCCGCCGGGGTTCTCGCCCCAGGCTATGGCAGCGCAACAGCAACGGCTGTATCATATGCAATTACAGAACCAAGCTCGCCAGATGCAAATCAGCAATCCTGCAATAGTAGGCCGTCAGACCAGTGCAATGAACCCTATGGTAAACCCTCAAATGGCCGCCTTGCGTCAGATGCAGCACAACATGGCCCAGCCGAACATTTCTAAAGCCAACAGCCCGGAGATATTCTTGAAGACTCTACAAAAGTTTATGATGAGTCGCAACCAGCCTCTTGATCTCAACCCCGTTGTAAGCGGTCGACCTATCCACCTGATGCAATTGTACGCCACTGTGATGAAAATGGGCGGCTCCAAGAAGATATCGACTGCCAATATGTGGCCAGGAATTGCCCAAGCATTACAATTTCCTCAACAGCAATATCCAAATGCTGCTCTAGAGATTCGCGACATCTATGCCAAAAATCTTGCCGCCTATGAACACGCTATCATCATGAGTAGCCATCAACAGAAACAAATGGACAGCATGCAACAAAATGCGCTTCAGCGACAGTCTGCTGACCCCAACTCAATGCAGTTCCAGCAATCTCCCGTCAAAGCACTTCCAGAGTTCGAAGCTCAGGGTCCTCAACAGTTCACCCCGTCACCTCAGGTCACAGCGACAATGTCAAACAGTGTGCCGGCAGGTGCCACAAATGGCCTTGCAACCCCTCAACAACCTCGACAGGCTAAGCAGCAACCACATCCACAACAGCCCCAGCTGCCCCACGGTCAATCCAATCAACGAGCGGGAGCTCATCGCCAAGCGCAGATACCAGCCTCCCCGGCTGACCCATCTTTGCAGTCGCAAATTGCACCACCTGGAGTCTCAGCTAAATCGATTGCTCCTACGGGTAAGCCCGCACCAGGACAGGAGGCGGCCCCTACCAAGACCATCAAACATCACATCGATAAGACTTTTAAAGCAGCTGTGCTTCCGGACAATCATAGGCATGGACCTGTGGTAATAGATGAGATCTACCAACTCGGCGAAGAAATCACAAGGTTAAAGCCTAATGTACCCTCGTTTCCCGAGTTGGGAGTTATTGACATCCATGCTCTAACCATGAGCATAAAATCTGGCATACATGCCGAGGTACGAGTGGCTTTGGATACCTTGATGACCTTATCCTCCGAAGCTTCGGTTCTCTCCTTGGATAATTGCGATGATCTTGTGGAAACTTTAGTCGATTGTGCAGAAGAACAACTCGATCTGCTCGCAGAGAATGCAGCAGAGGTCTCCGATGAAATGCTGTTGCCGTCCTACGAAGAGGTAATTCGTGGCTGTCACGTGGAGATGTCGTCGCTTTTGGATGTTCCAGAATTTGGCAGTTTGGGCTACGAACTTGATCGGGCCGCTGATAGAGTGCTTTGTATCACTGCACTACTCAGGAATTTCTCCTTTTCGGAATCCAACTTCAACATACTGGGAAGCGCTCCAGTTATTACGATGTTTTCTACAATCATTCGATATTTAGGCACCCGCAACATGCTATTACGTACCAACCAAAATATTTTGGATTTCATGAAAGACACCGTCACATATCTGAGTAACATCGCTCAAAGCGTTCTGTTACCGGGCAAAGAAGAGGCATCTTGCTTACTTCATTTCCTTCTGTCCTTCGCGCCATTGCCGACTCCTGTGCTCGGCCCAGATGGTGTCACATTCACTCAATACTCGCCCTCCATACATAAATATACACCCGCTGCAATTGATGGTTTGGCCAAGCTTCTTGCTCGCGATGAGCCGAATCGCATGTATTTCAAGGCAATTTTCCAGGAGTCTCAATGTTCTCCTCAGAATGAATTGCTCACCCGTGCATTTGGTATGGCTATTTGTCCTGTGCCTGATCAACCACGGAAACCTTTGTCATTTGCAGATGCCCGGAAAGTCTTTCTCATGCAAGGGCTACTAGCTGCCGAGATCCTCACGGGTCTGGTTGACGGGATAACTGCGCGAACATGGCTTGAATCAACGGACCGATTTGCCATCCACCTATTACGACTATGCTGTCTACTCAGCACTGACCGCCTTGCTATGCCACCAAACCCTCGTCATCCACAGGCACGGAACCAACCAGACCCTGAACACCTTGCTTATGTATCCATAATCAACCGAGGCTTGAGCATTCTTCGAAAGCTTGCGGAAAAGTCTAAACAGGAAGACTCCGTATCCGGACGACCTTTCCCACTTGGCGTGTTACCCAAACGAGAAAGTCTTTTGGGTGCATTATTGACACCAAATCTGGAATCTAGCGTTGTGAAACAGTTGATTGCATATGCAGGATTGGGGGAGTAATTTCGTGATGAAAACCATGTAACTTGATAATTTCTTTTCTTTTTGTCGTGAATCATCCGATCTGCTCGATACCTTTGTGTTGAATATTTCTTTCTACCCTGTACCTTTAAAACTGCAACTGTACCTTTGGAACATCAGACGGGGAGTCCCAAGTGTTGTTTGATATTTACAGAACTATCACTCTTTCTGTCAACATGAGAAGATATGATAGTTACGTTTCACGTGCCCGTATATACAAACTTTGGCTACATTTTCTACAATTGATCCTCAATTGCGTATATGGCCTAGATCAATCGATTTCTATACGTACTACGTACCATATGCACCATGAATAAGTTCAAGGGCAATTCAATGACCTCCCGAATAACACATTATCTTAAAAACTACCTATTGATAATCCTCCTGGCCACCACTTAAGAAGCAGAGCCAGACCATAAAAAACTTTTCCGCGCAAAAGAGGAGAAGTGGTAACATCGAACAAAGCCCAGGAAAAAAGAAGACGAAGAAAGATGCAACCATAAATATACAGTCAGTTCGCGACGGAAAGAATACAGTAGATGCAATGAGCAAACGGTAATCGACAGATATGCACGTAGAACGCCGAAAGGAGAAAAGCAGAGACGAGCAATAGAATATGCAG
The DNA here is from genome assembly GCA_001305275.1 of Talaromyces verruculosus. Taxonomy (NCBI): domain Eukaryota; kingdom Fungi; phylum Ascomycota; class Eurotiomycetes; order Eurotiales; family Trichocomaceae; genus Talaromyces; species Talaromyces verruculosus. Next base: position 491,171 of record LHCL01000002.1, read on the forward strand.
AGCGTAATGGAAAGAAACATGAGGTAATGAAATACATAGGATGTCGAGAGGAGAAAAAGGATGTCTCGTGTCATCCCCTAGAAGTGTCCGGTTTCGTTTTGTGTGGTGGTGATCCATTTAGAAATTTCTCTCAATAAGAAACTTTTGAATCTCATCTTTGCGCCAACCCTATCAGAAAAGAAACAACATCGGTTAGCTGAGCTCTTTCTGGGAGGAACCCCTGACCTCCACATACCTTGACAATTATATGACCAGTCGTCGAGTTGATTGTTACTTCCGGCTTCTTCGATCCAGTCTCCAGATTGAGGGCTCTGGCAAGGTCTGATTTGAGCGCTTCCAGGTCACCCTCCGTCTTTTGAATTTTCGTCAATCGTTTCGTTCCTCCAGCTTTCGTCTCCAGATATACCGGCAATTTGTTGGATGGTGTGCGCCTGACGAAATAGGGGAGGTTGGTGAGCTGTAATGGTGCAGTTTGTGCTTGCACTGGGGAGATAGGTGGTCGTGTCGATTGTGTGCTGGCCGGGAACTTGCGGGAGAGTTTTGCGAGAAATGTTCTGGTTTGTTGGACTGGTAGCGGTGATTTAGGTGATGATGGGTTGTGGTATAGTTGATTTGCGATTCCATTTCCTAATTCTATGTCAGTGTCTCTTTTCTCTTTGTCTTTTTGCTTCGCTGTCTCGCCCTGCTCGGGAAGCTTCAGTCGCAAACCGGGAGTGGATAAATGCATACGGGTTATTAGACGCTGACTTTGATTATGAAGCAATGAAAATCGACGGATTGAACTGGCAGTAGATAATTGATGTCGCACTGTTGACATCGCAGGCGACGATCGTGTGAGGGAAGCCATTGCTCGAATTTGATAGCTTGTTTTCTAGGCCTGAGTTTATTCTTCCTTTACTCTCGAACAGGATATCTCCTCTCCTGACGAAGAAACAACAAATCAATCACAACGAGATCGATTCTTTGGAGGTGTAGATTGTCGACCACCTGTTGGGTCTTGTATGCAGTATGATCATATGTCTGGCGTAGTCGAGCAAGTTTTCCCGCGCCGCCGAAAAGTCCAAGACTCAAATGCACTCCAGCGCTAACCCCGTTTGGTGCTAGCGGCGCCGCAATCTTTCCCACTCACTTTTTCGCCAGTAAAAGTGTCGCACATTCAAAACGACCGTAGGCTAAGTTGGGATCCCCTCCTTCAACCCATTTTTTCCCAACCACGTCCCATATCAGCCCGGTCTCTCGCTGTCACAACCGCTAGAGTACCTCCATCATGGCAGACAACGCTCCTCCGTCTGCAGAGACGCTCCTCAACGGTGCCGCTGCCCACCCTCCCAAGACCGCCGAGGAAATCGCCAAAGAATACGATCTCCTACCCAAGTTGATACCCTACCTCGACCGTCACTTGGTTTTCCCTCTCCTCGAATTCATTAGCGGCCAGGATGACGACAATCTCGAGATTACCCGCTCGAAATATGAACTCCTTAAGCACACGAACATGACGGATTATGTTGCCAACCTGTGGCAAGAGATCAACAACTCAGACACCATTCCCGAAGAGTTTGTGAAGAAGCGAGAGGGCGTTCTTGCCAAGCTGCAGCAATACCAGGAAGATAGCGAGACGATCACCGAGCTTTTGCAGGATGAAGCTGTTGTTGGAAACCTTCGCAGCGACAAGGTTGCCAACTTGAAGTTCTTGGAGGAACAGCATGGTGTTACCGTCGAGATGGTCAACACTTTGTTTGACTACGGCCGATTCCAATATAGCTGCGGTAGTTACGGAAATGCCGCAGAGTTGCTTTATCAGTTCCGTGTTTTGTCTACAGATAACGACAAGGTCTCGTCTGCCACATGGGGAAAGTTCGCCTGTGAAATTTTGACGACCAACTGGGAAGCAGCCATGGAGGAAGTCCAGAAAGTCAAGGATTCGATCGAGACCCGCTTATTCAACAACCCTCTTGGTCAGCTTCAACACCGTTCCTGGTTGATTCACTGGTCTCTTTTCCCTTACTTCAACCACGAACCCGCTCGCGACGTTCTTACCGACCTCTTTTTCTCCCCCGCTTACATCAATACCATCCAGACCAACTGTCCATGGATCCTCAGATATTTGGCCGCCGCCGTTATCACAAACCGAAGCCGCGCTCACAAGAACACCAGCATGTACCAGAAACAACTGAAGGATTTGATTCGTGTAGTCCGACAGGAAGGTTACGAATACTCCGACCCTATCACGGACTTCATTAAGGCCCTCTACGTCGAATTCGACTTTGAGGAGGCTCAGAAGAAACTTGGAGAAGCGGAGGAAGTGTTGCGCAGCGATTTCTTCTTGGTGTCAGCTGCAGATGCATTTGTCGACGCCGCTAGACATTTGATTTCCGAGAGCTACTGCAAGATTCACCAACGTATCGACATCAAGTGAGTTTTCCGCCTTACTTATGGCATCTAACCCGGTCAGGAACTAATGAATTGTTTAGGGACCTATCGACCCGTCTCGGCCTCGGTCAAGATGAAGGCGAAAAGTGGATTGTCAACCTTATTCGTGACACCCGGGTTGACGCAAAGATCGACTACAAGGAGGGAACAGTCATCATGAATCACCCTCCTCAATCAGTTTACCAACAAGTCATTGAGAAGACCAAGGGTGCTTTCTTCAGGACTCAGGTTTTGAGGTATGTTACTCTCGTTTCGATGCATTATTCTTATAGGGATATTCGTTCTGACCGTGGTATAGTGCGGCGGTTGCGAAATAAGACTACAATGTCTAAAAGCGATGATTCAATGGTCCATTAACGGTTGATTCGGTTGAAAACACACAAGATGCGGGCTTCCATTTCAGGCAGGAGGCAGGCGTTCAGGTTGTCTCTTTTACGTTGTCTTGTAAAATTCCCTTTCTTAAATATGCCCTTCCCATAGCCTTTGCATTACACTGAAGGAGGTGGAAAGTCCCGCACTGGAGAATCCTTGAGAAAGCGGTTTGATATAGCGATCTCAAAAGATATGGGGAAAGTACACATTCATGTATTTCCTTTAATGATGAAAATTTTCTTTTTCTTCTGATGTTAGAGTGATATCTGATTTTTCTTGTCCTGTTCAAGGTCACGGAATTGGATAACTCGCGATGATGCATTGACGTGGATGATGTATGTTGACATGGTTTTATGAGGATACAAATATAGACATGTCATGAATCATTTATGGACCATATGCAAGAAATGCGTGAAGTATACTGTAGAATCAACCTGAAACATATCAATATTGTTCCAGATGTCATTGCTCGTTTATTATGGCGAGAGAGAGGCATCATGTGGATTGGGTTCCTCCACAGTGAAATTTCTTAGGGTTTGCGAGTTGGAAATTTCCTATGCAGGAAGGTAGCTCTACTGCTTGTTTTGCGAGACGAAGCAGCACCGCGCACTTGGTCACTCTTGGGCCATGATTATTTGAATTGCTGCTAGAAGACACGGGAGTCCTGTATTTAGAGATTACACATCATATGGGAAGAGAGCGCTCTGATATAGTCACCTATCTAACCAATAATGACCAAGCGTACTCTTGGTCTTGGAATTTACACAATGTAAGATGTTATCGGACTTGATCTAGAGAGATCTTCTGTTTGTAATAGCCATGTCTTACGACTCGGGTGAGTATGATGAGCATGGACTGAAAAGCCTCGAGTGTTGTTCTGCGAATCACGAAACTCTAAACAAGGGCTGTCAATACGATGTATGCTCCCTGGTTATGCCCTCGTTGTGCTTGAATTCTCTAGGTGCTGAATCAATTACATATAGATCAACTATTGTGGACGACGATTTAGAATTGCACAGATGAGTCAACTAATATATATTTGATCAACTGGCCCCAGGTGCCATCTCGGGTTTTCAACATCTGAACTCTCTCGAGATGTCACTACATCTCGATGTCTCCAAATCTTTTATAATATTATACCTTATTCCGATCATAGTCGCATGGGCTTTCTTTTGGGTTCATGAGTCTCCTGCAGGGGTTGTAATCGTATCAATGGTAATGGATCATACATTACTCAACGTTGAAAATTAACGTAACCGGGGCTGGATGTTTGAGGAGATGAAGGATCAGACTACAACATCTGGACACCGAAAGATGGTTGGACGTCAAGATTCTTAACATGTGATTAGAAGTATGTAGGTGTGACACTGGTATGTCTTGAGGCGAAAGGCCAACGAAAGGAGTCAGTCATATTCAGTGGGTAGAGATAGACCAAGCTTGTGAACAATGCGTTGAGGACTGCCATTCAACGAGCTAAGACCTAAAATTGATGCAGTTCAACAGGGTTATTTGCCATAGTTGCGGTCCCTGCGGAGCACTTCAGGGGCACAGAACACAGCTTGTAATTACTCTAACCATTCTTCGTTTGATGAACAAAGAAGTCTTAAGAAATCACGAATCAGAACCTGTGTCAGAAATCAGGATTCATAACTCCCCGGCGGCGCAGTGTCCGTGGCCTGGGTCTATTGTTACTCTACGACCCGGACCCTAGAACATAGGGGTCTTAAATTAGGGCTTCCTTGGTCACAGATTCATGTTGCTTGAATTCTCGCCGAACCAATAGTTGTGCAGGAAATGTCTCACGATTGTCTTGGCCTTATGTATTGATATATGGTAGTTTACAGGCTGATTCGTGCAACACTGAATGAGGCTGAATTCTTTAGTCATGATTTGTCGAAGAGTCAGGTACGAGGAGACAAGGGTTTGACCCCTTTTCCTATTCGGAGGTTCTCTCCATAGATCTAGATCTCGAGCTCACGCAGTGCCCACCGAGACCCCAGACTGCAGTAGACTCTAAATGTATAAAAGCCTCAGTAATTACCTTTTGAGTAGTCCGTGAAACAATTTTATCTAAGTTCCTCAAAACCCTACTCCATCATGGCACCTTCCAAGACAATGTTGCCATATGCCCTCTCACTGTTCATGCTAGTAACAACAGTCTTCGCCGACTGTTCTACCCACAGCTTCACCCACTGCGCCGACGGAATTGTGCACTGGTACGATCCCAACACGGGCGAAGTATGCGATCCTCTTGATTGTGGTGGTGGACGAGCTCCTCCAAAAACAGATGTACCTGGATGCCCCCTTTACTCCGGCACAGCAGTACGAACAACCTCATATCTCTCCTGCTGGACGCCCTCGGTCGCTGCATCTGCAACAATTGCGTCGGTCTCTGCTACTTCAACAACTGTATCGGCCTCTGCAACTTTGACGACCTCTTCGATTCCAGCCTCCTCGGCCACATTGACGGGCCCGGTTTCTGCGTCTTCAACCGGTAGCTCGACAGGGGTTACAACTGTTGTCACTTCGTCTGAAGGCAGCACCTCCATTCCTGCGACTACTCCTGCACCACCTATCTCTTCGGCTGCCGGCAATAGTGGATCGAGCACAAGTGGTGCGGCCGTGCCAACAAAATCGACGGATAGTAATGCCGGTAGGATCCTGGATGGATCGTTGATAGCAGTTGCTGGGGCCGCCATCGGTGCTATTGTTCTCATTTAGGGTATCAAAGTATGAACTGTCGGTACCGGGGAAGAAGGTTTAAATTTCTTTTCCTGAATTTGTATAATTAAGTGATGTTGTTGTTTGCCTTGTACAACAGATGTGCTTAGCGCTCTTTATATCAATTCCATAATCTTCTAGTCTAAGGTCTGCTTGTGGATTAAGTATGTAAGTCCAGATGAGATGAGGGTTGCTGCGCCGGAGAGAGGCAGTGTCCGTACATCGAATACCTAGGTACGGGACTGGCTTACCAGGGTTCATATTTCCTCTAACGTATTACACCGTTGGACGTAAATGACGTTGCAATGGATGGTTTATCAGCACTATTGGAACATTGAAACGACGTTCCCGAGAGGGTAAACGAAAAGCATGGAAGAAAGAAAAGAGAAAAAAAAAGGGCTAAACAAGATATAACTGACTAATCAGTTATAACATCAAAATGATACAGACAAGGGCAAGAAAAGCAGACATAAACTTGAGGTATCAAAATAAACACAAGTGACAAAAGAGATTTAGGCGGTACGAAGGAAAAAGAAAAGAAAAGAACCGAAATTGAAGGAACTAGATCAATGATCTGGTTTCGCTTCATGGTGTTCTGCGTGTGCAGTCCCCCGGTCTGTTGAAGACATACTCTATGACAATAGAGTACCTATGGCGGGACCAAAATTGACCTGACCATCTCAATATAGCTATCTACCTAGGTATAGTAGGTAGCTAGCTGTATTGGGAGATTCGTCGGTGTTGGAATGACTATGATCGGTACTGTTGATCCCAGCAAAGAAATAACAAAGAGCCGTCCCTTGTTATTGTTATACAGAAGAATCGGAAGAAAAGTATCAAGACTTGCAGCAAAGGGATTGCTGAACAAAACCCTTTGCATAAGTTCAAGATTGCGTTGTATGTGCTCAGCGAGCTCGACGGGTGTCAAAGCGGCGTGGGTTTCTGCGAGTCTGAGGTCGCTGATGAACCGGAATAGGCTCATTGATATAGGGCTCTGATGCTTGTCCGGAACAAGAGCCATCCAACCCTGCATGTGTAGTCATTCTAGCGGCTTCTTGCCGTTCATATTCTCTGGACATCACGGCGAGGTCGTTTATTTGCTCCTAGGGAAGGAGGTATCCCATCAGCAACCTTGGATTCCTATCCGTGATAATGGTTGTCACTCACTCGCGTTAGAGGCATTCCATTGATCAGATAGCCTTCACGTCCCTGTAGCTGGTTAGAAATCAACATAGATCCGATGGTATGGGCGCTCCGTTCATTACCTGGTACGTGAAAGGTCTTGCTGAAGCACTTGGGCCAAGGAAGTATTGTATATGTCCGAGGACAATATGGCGAGAGAGGCCAAAGCCCGGAAGCCAATATTGTTGTTCACGAGCAGCCGACATTGTTTGTTGATGTTGATACTTGTGGTATTTTGATATAAGTCATGTATAGTCCTAGTAGCTGAAGTATTGTATAGTATTGTATCAGTTGCGATTCAAGAGTCTGGTATCTTAGTGTCGAGGTCGTAGTGCACTCGGGAAGAGCAAAGCTGCTGTACATATGTTGAGTGCATCAACACGATGATATAAGCTTGTCTGGAAATCCAGGAAAACTCTAAAGCCGAGATGACTATCGGGTTAACTGGGATGGTACTCTTTAGCACAGGCCTCAGGGATTCTGACTAGGCTTTCAGTCCCACAATAGCACGGCGTGCTAAGAATTGGTACAGAAAAACAAATCATAGTCTAGAAGACTGAAGCATTACATACAGCATGTAATTCTCCATTCGATGTAGTCCGAAAATAGTTCATACTAGCCCTGAACGGTTCAGCCGGTCGAGAAAGTAAGATTTTGATCTCCTTGATCGATCCCATCATCCCAAGATGAGATGTGCACTGATGTTGCATCTCCGCAAATCCAATTTCAGTACAGTGCGGTGATGCCCGCCATCCCATCTGAGTTTCTTACCAAAAGGGGAGAATAGTGCATTGCGACCTATATTAAGGAGTGTTCCTCTTCACTGTTCTTCGCGATTCCATTGGGGTCACCGCATCGACAGGCAAGCTGACTTGAGAGAGTGAGAGAGGGGGGGGGCCGAGATTAAGATACGACCGACGATGTTCCGCCTCACTTTTCTCTTCCCCCTTTCACGACACAAAAAGTGAGGCTAGCCTACTAGCCCTTTTTCTCAGTGGTAGCGAATTGCCATTGAGGTACCGAGTACGTAGGTAAGCACTCAATATTCGCCTTATGACTGGCCCCTTCATTTGTGTTTGTCTCTCCTTTCTTTACTGAGAAAAGTAGCCGGTGGACACCGAACGCTGCGCAGTACGAACAGTGGGACTCAGACTCCATGTAATACTCTCAATTACATGCACCGGATTCCTGCCAGAACTGGCGCGTGCATTCGGATTTTTTGCTGCATGCAAGCGCCCCAACGTCAAGTGCGATTGTCGTGGCCTCTCCAAGTCCAACAACAGCGCCGAGTTGCTCCTCCTCGGGAAGCATTTCTTCCGTGGATATTCGTATCTCGTAATTGACTGAATTTCTCAGTGAAGAGGCTGTTTCTTTCAATCGACTTGCTCCTGGGCAGATTCTGACTGCGATGTACTACACGGTATGCAGTGCCCTGAGAGTGTGCAATGAGTTGTATGTGTGTGTGTAGTGTAGATGGTTGAGTGGTTTCTCGCTGCGGCGACGGGACTTTCTACTGCAACTCGCCGGATTAGTGCATCTTCTTTTCTCAACGACTCAACGACTAACAGCTTAATTGTTGGATATCTTCATATTTCCCCACAAAATCGGTGGATTCAAACAACAAAGAGAGAGACATGGCTTAATTAACTAACAGCAAGCAACACACAGATGAGTCCTACATATACGCGTCCTCAGACCGAACCAGACAGGACTGGACTGGTCTCGACTCACCGACCTGAGTATTTCGAAGAGACTGTCTCCTATCCTTGCATCTGAAGAAAAGCGGTCTGCAAGCAGTGTTACCACTTTCTACGACGTGCTTCATGATCAGTACACTGTATAGGTGACTTGTACCGTTTCGAGGTCGAGACTGTGGAGAAGGCTGCTTCCACTTCGTTCGGATATTCGGATTTGCACTTTAATCTACGTACTTGCAACCAGAACCTCTTCATACAAAGAGATTGTATTGAAAGAACAGCCCGGGCAAAGTAGAGCGGAAGGTTACATGAATACCACAACGACATGCCAACTCGGCGATCGACAATGTGTACCTACCCACCAGTGTAGCCTATATCAGATTAAAATATCGGTCGTGCTCCGAACATACGATCCTGAGTCAAGGCTCTTTGTCCTACTCCTGGCAAGTTTGACCACTAGGGTTTCCCTTCCTCAGTGACGCACCGAGTCATTTGGTGCATGATATGATTGATTAGCATGTCAACTCTGCAGTTCGTATGCCTCACGATCTAGAGCTATCTCCCCAAGGCGACGTCGTCGATCTCGATTAACTGATATGACCTTCAAATTGAGGTCCAAGCTTCAATGTGTCCTATCAGGTTTGTGGGGTTTTGTTCTACGTACTCAGTGCTTATCGTAGTAGCATGTCTCCAGCGTGGAGAAGTCAAAACACGAGATTCCAAACTCGTCGTCGACTTTACACCATCTATCTAGTTTCGAATAAACAAGAGATTGACCACCGTGGCCACCCAAGATCGCGCTTCGATCGTAGATCTCAAGCCTCACGCCTATGCCTCGTGATGTCGGTGGCAAAACGCCTCATCTTCGCCGTTGTTACCACCTCCAAGGTCGCCCTATGTACCAAAGGTCAAAGGGCCAGGGCTATCTAGCTTAATCTAGTATATGAACAAGGATAGACCCCGTTCATCAGGGAGCACACTAGTCATTACAACGATCATCCATGTCCGGAGATTAGAGTGAATCCGAGTGTTACTTAGATATTCCTTGATAATATTATCACCAGTGACCAGTCAATGAGTGCAATACGATATTGACCTTGGTCATGGGATTGGTTTGACTCGATCTACATACTTGTCACCGGTAAGGGCTGTCAATGCCGAAGCCAGGGAAAGCTTGAAGCTTTGCGGCACGGTCTAAACAGTCTCTCGCTCGTGCATCGTCTCCCGAGAGACTGGTATTAATCACATTAGGGGCTGCACGATTGATTGACATATCCACAAGGATAAACCGGGCTTATGCGCTCAGAAGACAAGAGGAAATGTCTCATTATGATCTATTTTCATCACTCATACTCAAACGTAACAAATCCGCGCAAGGCCCAATACCTACTCCGGAGGCACGTAGGGCTTGACTAGCATTTCGCTAAAACTGTAGATCAATTAGCATCACTTTGTTTGCTGCGTATTATGGGCTAGAGACGTACTTTTCGAGCTTCTCCTTCCCTCGTACTTCCTCCACCAATAAGGGCATCCTGACCACGTTGAAGTCCTCGTACAGCTCCTCGATTTGTTCTAGATACTTCTTCTGCATCTTTCTTCGCGCATTGCATTGTTCACAGGGGTTATCCTTCTTAGGGAACAACAGCTGGTTGACGACGATGGCATGTGTGTCGATTTGATAACCGGTCAATTCCTGAATCATTCGTTCCGTTTCGTACAACGACAAGAATTCTGCGATGCAAACACAGACGAATGTGGTCATATCGGCATTCTTGAATTGTGTGTTGACTTCACTGATAGTTTCACGGAGCGACTCCATCTTTGACATTAAATCATCTAGGTTCTGTCCGCCTGGTAATCCGCCTCGCGAGCCCAGAATCGAGTTGAGCATGGGTCCGAATTGGCCGGAGAGTTGGGAAAGTTTGGCCAATGCCTTTTCGAGCACCGTAGGGAATTGTAGGAAACGGAGAGTGTGACCTGTAGGGGCTGTGTCGAAGACGATTACTTCGTATGAGAGGGATTTGACTTGTTTCAGGACCTCGGCAAATGACATGGCTTCGTCTACACCAGGAATCTATTCGGCCAATCAGTCTGAGTTTGAACTAATGGTTTTGACATGGGCGAAGATATACTCACACTGAAAGCCAGATCCTGCATCATACCACCCATTCCAAGCCCTGCCAACGGATCCTCCTGCGCCTCTCCACCAGAAGCCAACAAATCCTGAATACTGCCATTGGGATCAATCTCCATTGCACTCAAATTCGTAAATCCATCGACCAGACGCGCTTCCTTGCCAAACTTTTGACCAAAGGCATCGCTCAGGTTGTGTGCGGGATCCGTTGAAATGAGCAAGACGGATTTGCGGACTTTTGAGAGCTGTATTGCCAGAGAGCACGAGGTGGTGGTTTTACCGACACCACCTTTGCCACCGACGAAGATCCAGCGGAGGGTCTTCTGGTCGAGGATGGATTGGAGAGTGGGCTCGAGAGCTTCGTCGTCGTGGATGAGAGCGGTCGACGACATGGCGGGGTACCACGTTCGGAGCGAGAATTAGATGAGAATGTGCCGATATTTCAAAGAAGGCCTCCGCAGAATAATAGTAAATATGGATATATGCTTGGAAGAAGAGGTGAGCTCGAAGGAAGTGCTTGTTAGGACAGGAGCTGGCAACCTGGCGAATCGAAGTTTCCGGAAGATGTCACAACAATCAAACTAAATTGTGGGGTACTTGCCTAAGGTACAATCTTCAATTAGTACAGCTTCACAACAACACACTACAATTGGATTATACAGAATTACTTGCCCAATTTCAATAGAGTAGAACCTCGAGAAAAATCAATCTAGCTGGTGCATATGCGTTTTCCTACAGTGTACTCCACTACCGGAGCTCTCAGCAAGCTCCTATGGCGGGCGGCGATTTCCGACGACTGCCTGTGATACATAATGTATCTTGCTCCCCGCATGAATGACTGACAAAACTAACTTCATTCCACAATTTTTCAGACCTCATGGACAGGGAGATTCGGACGTCCAGAACTGGAGAACGACTCACACTCTATCAGCGCCATATCAGCGATTCAGTCGGACCAGTCGATAACCATCATCAACACCAAGAGCACCAACCAACCACAAATCCATCCAACGCCATGGCTCGCGACCCAATTACCTGCCACGTCCTCAACACCCTGACTGGAACACCAGCAGCAAATCTACCCTGCACATTAACACTCTTGTCTTCCGACAATGCAACCAAGAATGCCGCCACCGAACACACTTTCGCGGCCATCACAGACTCTGACGGAAGGATAAAGACATGGAGCTCATCCACTTCTTCTTCAGACTCTAAAACAGTCCCCTCTATCCTACAATCGCTACCCGCGCCAGACTCCAAGACGAATTGGTCTATCCGCTTCGACGTTGGACCCTGGTTTGAGGCGCAGGGCGTAGAAAGCTTTTGGCCGGAGGTGGAGGTCAAGTTCACCGTGCGAGGACGTGGTGCTGAAGGGGAAGAGGGCTGGAGGCATTACCATGTTCCTGTTCTGTTGGGACCGTGGAATTACTCGACATACAGGGGTTCATGAGCGAGTACTTTGCAAGGGAAGAATATGTAGTGAATGATAATGCTACACCCATATATTTCTAATATCTACATCTGTAGAACATACAGGCATAAGTCAGTGTTGAACGCTAAACCATGATCTATGCACACAACTTTTCCTGATGCAAACCATGTAGTGCTGATATAGACAAAATGCAAAGTAGAAGGGGGTATCGTTCAAACAAGGGTCGAGAAATAGAATGATAAGATTTGCAATAGCAGAACCTTGCGGTTCATGAAAGGGAAACCGTTGAAAAATTGGCCGGCAGTGGTGAATGACTCATTGTTTATCACCCTCGAGCCGATAGTCAAGAGACCATATCTTCTCCCATGGTCTCATTCTTGATGGTCGCTTGCTTGGCGAAGATGCACCAGAGCGTAAGTCATCTAGCTCTGCCCGTACGGCTGGAGACTGTGGTGCAGCCTGGGGTTGTTCAGCAGCCTGTGGATCCGTCAGTGCATTCAGGGACAATGCAATTTGGAAGATCTCAGACTCAAGATTTCCGCTGTAATAAGTCACGGCGAACCTCGTCAAATATGGGGTCAGACTCCCTGGGTTGGATTCCAGCATCAGCATCAGCAGGCTGCACATTGTCTCCAACCGACTCTGCTGCAACCAATGTCGGAACCGGGGTTCCTTTCTTTGATGCAGAGCTGTTTCTACGACTGTCCAGGCTCTTCGTCAAGGTCTTAGCTACATTGCCTCCAACAGCGGTCCGTTTGAGCCGAATGGACCCTTTGGCATCGACGTGTGCGGAAGCAACCGTGCTTTTCCCTAATCCTGGAGTACTGGGAGCACCTGGTTTCTCCTCGGTTGCATCCAGCAGATACCACCGCAAGCCGTCAGATAACTCAAATGGATTCTCATCATCAAACGAAGTCCCGTCACTGGTGATGGAACGACGGTCCTGATTACCGCCATTCATGGATCTAGAAAGGTCGACAACTCGCTCTTCTATCTTGCCGATGCGGGCTAGCAACCAATCTCTAGTTGTGAGTTTGTGGGCATCCTGCTCCCGGAGGAAGTAATGCGGTGCTCCCACATTGAAAGCGGCCCAAGATCGGACCGCTTGATTTCGAGTAGGAAGGAAAAGTGCTAGGTCGCCCTCCTTAAAAGATCGATAGGCAATCTTCTCATGCGCTTCGCTTTGCGTGCGATGGTACTTGTCGCGATAGCTTCGGGCTTCCTTCTGCCACTTCCGCGCTAAGACCTCAATTTCTTTCTCCCTCTTCACTACCGCTTCACCAAAGACCTCGACATCAAATTTCGCCATCGAATCGATGAATTCCTTGAACTTGGCATCTTCATCATCTGGTTCATCCTGTATCCAAGTCGAAAGGGTCGGATCTGGTCGAAGAGACGCCACTGTTGATGAAGCTAGAAGGTCTCCCGAAGCGGAGGCGCTATTGACTTTGGATGCCCTTTGCACACTGAGCGTATCGTCCGTCTGGATTACAGCGAAGCCGAGTTGCTCTAGCATATGTCCTATACTCACAGCCTGTGAGAGTAGTCGTTGCGAGACATCTTGAGCTTTGCTTCCACGTGCATTCAATAAAGCAGTCAACTGCTTCTCGGAGTTTTGTGCCAATGCTAGCTTTTCGCGGTATTCTCTGGCCTCTTCTTCGGCCGTGTGCGCTTGAGCATTTATTTGAATCAATTTCTGTGATATAGACGCAACTCTGCCCTCTTCCTCTGCTAAGCGCTCGCGAAGAACTTCAGACCCAGTTTCTCCAGCTGAAAACTTTGACCGCAGATGGTGAAGTTGGCTTCGCTCATCAGCGAGCTCGCTTTTGAGAACAGATACGTGAGACTGTTCCTGTAAGAGCTCGTTTTGCACCTTCGCCATCTCGACTTTGTGTTTTTCGACTGTTTCACGTAGTTGATCAACCTCAGCTTGCTGTAAGTTCAGCTTCTCCTCCACGTCTTTCTTTTCCTCGACCAGAGTCGCATGGGATTTTTCTGTGTTCCTGGCGTGAATTGTAAGTCCTTCAGCTAAAATCTCAATGGCTTTGACCAAAGACGCAAAGTCGGATGGCGCTGATCGCTCTGGAGAGAGAATGGTATGTGCTGCTTGCAATGTACTAAGATTCTCCTGGTTCTGACTATGCAGCGTCTCCAGCTGCGCCTGTAATTCCGAGATCTTGGCTTCCTGATTCGACAGTTGTTCTTTGTCGCTGGCAATAGCAGCCTCCAATTCACTAGTTCGCTGTTTTTCACGAGAGTAATTGTCCTGTAAAGCTTGAAGTTCTGCTTGCGCATTTTCAAGTTCCTTGGCAGTACTGGTCTCTGCGGCCAGAAGTTGTTCTTCCAGCTTCTGAGCACGTTCTTCTAGTTCTTGTTTTTCGTGATCGCGGCGGTCGAGTACGTTGAACAGTTCTTCTTCAAGTTCTTCGATTCTATGTCGTAACTGTTTAGCGTCGGCCTCTAGGAACTTGCGCTCATCCTCGAATTCCCTCTGCCTGGACTCAAGGTTCTTGATAAGGTCTTCTTTGGTAGATTGAACTTCTTGCATCCTATCGGTGGATGATTGACGCTCCATACGGGCCTCTTTCTGCAGTCGTTGGACAGTTTCCCTCTCAGTAGCAAGGTCTGCTTCAAGTCCTACGATTCGCTGTACTAGAGCCCTGTCTTCGGCTGTTTGATTAGATGACATGCGCCTTGATGAGACCGATGACCGTCTTGATAATGCATCCGGTCGCGGAGAAGCCGGAGAAATGGGGAAATCAGTGCTGAAATTCCCACTCAGCGGCCTTGCAATATGAGTTTGGCGATGAAGAAGATCCTCTAATTTCCGAATTCGGCTTTCCGAACTCTTGACCTTTTCTTCGAGTTTGTATTTCTCATCTTGAAGGCTGCGAACCATATCATCGCCACGGATGAGAAGCGAACTGCGTCCCATGTCGATCACACTGCCCTGTTTGAACGCCTTCGCTCGTCGTTTCTGCTGTCGGGTAGGCTTATCAAGGTCCGCATAGAGTTGAGATACTTCCTCGACTATGGCTGACATGTCATTTCGGGCCTTGAGAGCATCAATATAGAGCTCGATTTCTTTGCGATGTACTTCAGGCCACTCCTGCCCTTGACCTTGCATGTTAATCTCTAGACCAGGAGTCATGTCATCGGGGAGCGCTACAAGCTCTCCAATCGACTTTACCCATTTCTTTCGGCGACGCTGTTCTTCGTCCCTGAAGACGGCCATTTCTTCCGCCAATGTGAGCGAGTCGGTTTTAAGCTTTTCGCTCCATTCACGACGTCGAACAGCCTCCACAAGCACCGAGCCGTAGGCCACTGGTAAATGGTACACCTGGAATATGATATCAAAAACATCTGCATCAACATCCAATTTGGCGATCTGTGCCTGAACATCCGCTAGGCGAGACTCTAATGAGGACACAGTTCGCATATGATTGACCGCAGCCTTCATTGCAGTGATTCGATGCTGAACAGCTTGGTTTAATGCGGTGTGCAATTCAAGGCTGATCTCTCGAAGCGATGGCAGTAATTCCTTTGTATGACCCAAGGCCATCCTTGAGATATTTGCCAGGCTCTTTTGATTGCTGGGTAGAGCGAGTACATGCTCATAATCGGAGCTCACTTTCTTTGCCAAGGTCTCCACCTCCTCTAGCAGACCATGAGCTTCATCGATCATTGGAGGCTGCGCTTGTTCTAATAGGGCATTGGTGTCGGACGAGATGCTACTGACAGCCGCTTGAACTTCATTTACGCGACGCGAGAAGTTCTGCGATACAGTCGTACCTTTTGAAGCAGCCCGGCGCACTTCATCCACATCTAGAAAGTCCTGGAGTGTTCCATTTGATCGCTCTCTGGTTCCCTTCTTCGGTGTCGAGGGACGGCCAAGAAACGATATATCCTTCCGCGCCGGTATCGCCTTTAGTTTGTCTAGAGCAGCCTGCCACCCATCTAAAGCTGATTTCTGTTCCTTGAGGAGATCGTCTGCCCATGTCTGAGCTTCCTGGAATTTGCTTTCCAAGCTAGCCACATGGGACTTGAGATTTTCGAGGGCCACACCAACGCCGCGGTAGATGATGTCGATACGTTCGTTGTGCTCTTGGAGAGCTTGATTCACAGGGATGCATTCCTCAGCTAGAGCCAAGGCCCATGTCCTACGAGCCATGTAAAGGTTACGCCACGATTGGAGGTCATTCTGATCGGCAAGAGTATCCGGGGGATTCTTCGGTTTGAATGGCGGTGGTTTGGGAATCTCGGGGAGTTCGACGGGGCCACCTTCACTGACTAGCTGTCTATCGTAGACGAAGATTTCGTCCTACAGTTTGATTAGTATGTGGAAGATGATTGATAACCCCGTATATCACATACCTCGGTGGCTAATGTCTGGGGCTTGACATTCTTTCCTCGGGCGGTCATCAAGATCTGTCTCTGAGGAGCGATGGATGTGTTGCGAGCAATCCATGATCGGAGAGCTTCCGGACTATGGGCATCAAGTCAGTGTTCCATAAAGCTTCTTAATAGCTTACCTATGCTCCGAGTGAAGATGGAAAGAGCTCGGCGATTTCGAGTCGACTTACGATGCAAAGGAAACTGGGTCCGCCAGTAGATGCTCACCGGTGTGAGCAAGGTAGATGTGTAAAGACATTGCTGGTTTTCTCCGTCGGCGCCCTAGAAGCAGGGAATCCGAAGAAAAGGCCCAGCGAGACCAAGAGGATAAGTGAGTCTGTAGACTGTAGACTTCGTCGTGAGAGATGGTCAGCTTGGGCAAGCAAGCAAAGGCATTGGGTAAGCGGTAACGTGACGCAACAGAGCTGGCTGTGACCTAAAACGGCTTAGCGGAGGTACCTACCTTCTTCTGGAGAAGGCGCGACCCAATTGTTTCGGCGGGATAAACCCCCGGCAACCGCGATGCGACTGACCCAGCACTCACCTTATCACGAGATGCGATCTTCTGCCCTCTGACGGCAATTAATCTTCGTTCATGGCATCAAATGATAAAGATCAATATGCGTCTAATACGTTAGGCTTGACCGAGGCGGAAACGGCCCTGCTGGATCTGGCAGCTGACGACCGCCGAGAAGTCTTATCGCTGTCTAGCAAGGAGGAGGTACTATTGCAACTTTATGATCGAATTCAGGAATTAGAGTTGGAACGCGCAGTCTTAGAGCAAGGTACTTACTTCATTTCCTAGCTGCTATTCTAGTCTCATGCTAATGACGCGTGAAGATTCGGAGGAAACTACTACTGAAGATGCGGAAGAGCAGCTTCCAGTCGCAGAGCGCGAGCTCTTAGAAGCTCGCGCGACGTTTACAGTGCGAAGAAAAGCAACCGAATCGATTCTCATGACGGATCCGATCCTGAAAGCGGTGCACTCAAAAGCAGCATCCCCTGCAGAAAGGTATGCCTTCCTAGCACTAGGTCCAGACAGCAAGACATCTAGGGAAGGTGACTAATGTATTTCATCTATAGAGCTCTTTTGCCACTGGTCAACCGTCGAGACGTATTATCCCTTGTCTATGAAAACCTAGCCAACACGCGAACCGCTACAGTCGAAGCACTGTCGAATGCCGAGGTTGAAAATCTACGCTTGATGGAACAAAACAAAGGGCTAGCCTCCGAGCTCTTGGAGTTAACAGCGCAAGAGACATCGTGGCGCAACCGCGTGGATGATGAAGCCGTGATAGCTCAGATGGAGGATATCGAGCAAGAGTACAAGAAGACTCGCGCCCAGAGGGATACCATAAAGAGTGTGATTAGCGCATTGGTTGTAGGGAGCGGAGTTGACTGGGCTCGCGATGACCGATTGCGTAACTTGGTGCTTGATGAGCTTGATTGACGTTGCTATAGACTTTACTTCGCAAGTACTTGGATCAGCATTTGATAAGCTCTCAATCGATCGCTTGGGATATCTTATCTAGCCCTATGAGGCTGATTGTTTACTCTGATTGCTTTTGCCCAATCACCTCTGACGATAGTGGGTACATTATCTGATTGGTCGCGATGCTCTAACTGCATGACGTGCATCAATCGATTCGCCTGTTCTACATAGTATGTATTTAGCATTTACGTACATGCATAGACTAATAAACACACGCATAACAAACAGCACGTAGAGGTACAGTAGATCAATCTACTGTAATATGGACTGTGCTGGGAGCGGCGTCGGTGTTTCGGGTGCAGCTGTTTGAAATTCTGAATGTAGGAGCTGACTGTCGCGACGCGTCTAGAACCCACACCACCATGTACAGACTACAGTAACGGGCTGCGGACTACGGAGCAACGTTGATTACAGATAAACAGCAGGCAAGCAATATAATTTGTTGGCTGAGGCTAGATTAATATCTCAGCGTGTATTGTCCAATTACTTGGTTGGCTGACTGTTTTTGGATAGATATTAAATGAAGTTGAGTAGCTCATCGGAATGTCAATGCGGGCGTGTACGTATGTATGGTGGTTACGACTAAGCAAACATCATAACTTAGTTAGGTTATTACTGCCAATGCTTTGTACGTGCTAGCATAATGCACCTAGTATTATGAAGATTTCTGCGAGGATCATGTCCATCCCTACGCGTGTGATATCGAAGGAGGTGTATGTGATTTAAGAGCAGGCTGGGTCGGCCACACTGCCTAATAAGAGGGATCACTGATCGCGCAAAAGCTTACAACGGAGGAGGGCTACGTAATATGGAGCTTAGCGGTACTACGGATACGGAGGATGTAGGAGAGTTTGATACGTTCTCCATTTAAAAGTGGTAACGACGGGTACTGGTATGTTACTTCCACCCTGTGCCGACGCAAACATGCCCGCTGTCAGTACTCGATGAAAAGAAAACATACCACATGTCCATAGTAAGAAAAAATAGAAAAACTCGGAATAAACTGATTTCTAGCCATTTATAAGGTAGTATGATACATGAACATACTGGATGTATGCACAAGCAAAGGACGCCGCCGCGCAAGAATGCAGGCAATGGACAGGGTTGCCATACATACAACATAACAGAGCGAGCGATATAGTAGTAGCACGACTGGTTAAGAAATTGATTTGATACATACATAGTACGGTACCATACCATACAGCGCTCTACTACGGACGATGGGTCAATCGCCCTTGCCTGACGGTGGAACTGGCACACTGACTAGCATTTGGCTGGGTAAGATTACCGCCCGGATACACCAGCTCGGCTGCGTGGTGGGCGTAATCATCTGTAAGAAATGTATTTCGACGTAATCGTCCCGCACTAGCTCAGAGCGGTACTGCGGCTGTTTTGCTAGCAAGCAGAAACAGGGCAGTCCCGCCCTTTCCCTCTCTCTCAGTGTCTTCCCTCTCTCCCTCTCTACACTGCCGTCCTCTCTTCTCTCTCCATACTCTTTCTCCCATACAAACCGCCTCTCATACAAACCACCACCTACCATACTGCCATACTGCTATACAAGGTAAGCTCCCCCAAACAAACATACTGGCTATCCCCCATCATATATCGTGTCCGCCAATATCTTCCACTCTCCATTGCCCTCCCATCCACCACTTTTCGTCTTCTTTTCGGCTTGATTCACGCGTCTTTTGATTTGCAATTGCTTCATTTTCGCTCTTGGTCGCGCTTCGACTGCGCTTTCCTCGTCTCACTGCCCTCTCACCCCAACTACCAACACACCACCAAGCTATTCAGTGACAGCGCAAAATATTATTTCGCTGAATTTGAAAAAGTTTGCGATTATTTTCGCGCTCGCATTGATTCTTTTTTTCATTTTCTCCCGTCGCTTGTGAGTCTTGATCATACAGAAAGAAACAAAAAAGCAATCTCGTCTCGAGCTTGGGGAGACGCGAAATGGTGTTTGGATCCGCGTCCCGCCCTCAACACCAACAACGCTCTCATCAACTCTGCACCCTCGTCGCGCATCACACTGCGCATCTGCTTGTCGTGATTCTTGACTTGTTTTTCCCGGTCGCATATGTTTCCCGACTCTGGCGCCAGCAAAATTGACCCTCAACCCCAACTCGTTTCACTTGTTTTATCTCTTCACTACTCACACACACCCCCCATACCTTCCATGAACAAAGCTAACTGTCGTCTACAGCAAATAACCAATAATCAAAATGCCTAAGGAAAAGACTACACGCAAGACCAAGCGCGGTGGTGACAAGAGAAAGAAGGGTAAGCCTGATCTCTCACATTGACGCGACACCGAATAACCGCTGACCTCGCGACAGACCCCAACGCCCCCAAGCGAGGTCTCTCTGCTTACATGTTCTTCGCCAACGAGAACCGTGAGCGCGTCCGAGACGAAAACCCGGGCATTGCCTTCGGTATGTTCACCTCACCCTGTTGTCTTTTCTGTCGCGTCATGTGCAATCAACTAACCATCCTCCCGTCTAGGTGCCCTTGGTCGCAAGCTCGGTGAGCTGTGGAAGGGATTGAGCGACTCCGAGCGCAAGCCATATGAAGACAAGGCTGCCGCCGACAAGAAGCGTTACGAGGACCAGAAGGCCACCTACTTGGTAAGTCTTTGTTCTTATCTTCATTCTGAACCATGAATACTGATACACGGATACAGGCTGGTGGCGATGACGAGGAAGAATCTTCCTAAATCTCTTCTTTTTCATTTCTTTCACCTCCAAAGAGAAACATAAAAGAACAAAATCATCCCTCAGTGTATGATTATATTTGATTAGGAACTTTTTCCCTTCTGGTCGTCGGCTTGATGGTTCTTGCTTTTTCTCTCCCTTACCTACGATATCGCTTGCGTAGCCTGTATCCATGGCTATCTCTCTGACACGTTTTTCCTTTTTATTAATCTCTGGTTCCTACGGTATGGGCTGACGGGGTTCTTTGTATTCTTTCTACGTGGTTGCTACTTCCTCTTTTTGTGATGCCTGTTCGTTTTCTTAATTATGCTTGCGCGAGGGGTCTTTAGTCAAATATGGAAATCTTCGTTGTGCTTTTCATTTTGATCTCACTGTCAATTCACGTAACTATTGTATCCTTGTAAAGGTTAATCGTCGAAGGTAGAAGGCTATTCATCCAAGCGTGAAAAGGAAAAAGCAATAAGATTATATAACATTTGGTCTTTCTGTACTTGTAACATTCTATAACAATGTCAAAAAGTCTTCTTTATACATATAATGAACTGAATCGAAAACCAAAAAAAAAAATCTAAACCAAAATTCAACCCTCACAACTCAACCCACGCGTCGAGTTCAAATTTCAAGATGAAAAAAAAATTATACTTTGCGATTCTTCTCCGCCTCGGCTTGTGCCTCAGCCTGCTCCTCCAATTTCCTTGCTTGTTCACGCTCTAACTGATCTGGGCGGCGAACAGCGATATCCTTGGGCCTGAAGTCGCTGAACAGCTGTTTGAGCACATTCTCAACGACCCAGCAACCGCCATAATCGAGGATCATGAGGACGCAAAGCGTGATCTTGAATTCCTCGGTAAATGGGACCAGGCGCAATTTTTCATTGATTTCGGGGATGAATTCGGTGGCGCAGGAGAAGGCGACGCCCGATGCGCCGACGAGACCCCAGTACATGGCCCGGTTTTCGCGGATGGATTCACGGAAAGGTCGGCCTTGGTAATTGATTGAGAAGGTCGAGATTTGCTGGATGAGTTGAAGAAGATACACGGCACTGTTGAGAAGAGAGGGCTCGAATTCGCCTTCAAGGTCGACTTCACCACTTGGCCTAATCAAAGTTAGCTACAGTCACGCCTAGAAGCAGAAAGGTAACGTACGGTTCAATCTTAGCAACGTAGTTGGAAAGATAGATCAAGGTAGCGATGTGGATGGCGAACTGTCCAAGTACGGAACCGATGATGTATGGGTTGAAAATGTTCGGTTGAGGACGTTCTTTGGAAAGACCTTCGACGGACTATATCATGTGCATTAGTCAAAGATCCAAAACTTCAAGAAGCAGGAAACTCACCTTGGCACGAGAAATCGACAAGAAGCAGACACTCATCAGCATTCCACTAATAGTAACTTGTCCATCGCCGAACTTGATTCCATCCAGGTAGATGACACTCAAACTGTATGCGCTAATCAAACAGTTCAAAGCAAGAATCTTGTACATTTGAATGGTGGCAACGAGAGTGCAACGACCTTGACGAAGAATGTTGGGAATAGCCATAACGTGCGCAAGCTTGCTAGTAAAAGGAGCAGCAACTGATGCATCTCCAAGCTTCAAGGTAGGTGGTTCGTCGTCCAGCTCTGACTCGAGCATAGAAGAAGTCAATTTGTCGGCAAGTCCGGCGGCAGTAGCCTGAGCTTGCGTTTGACGAAGTTGTTGAGGAGTGAGTGCTTGCTGTGCAGGAGCTGCCCGAGCTGCAACAGCTCCCGTAACAGGTGGCACAGGCTGACCCTTCTTTTGAGCTTCGCGTTCAATGGCCTTTTGGTAGTGTGGGTTAGAGGGACCAGGAGGATACAGATGGGCAACGTGGACGGGGATCGGAGGTGGCGGCTGGTTGAATCGTGCCATCATCTGGACCTGCTTCTCGTACAACTCTTTCATCTTGGTGTTACGCGCATGTTCTGCAATCTTTGTAAGATCTTCGGGGCTTCCGTTCAAAAGTGCAACACCAACGTGGGCCTGTTTGAGTGCTCCGACATCGTTGGTACCGTCACCGCACATGAGAGTCGTGTATCCAGCAGCTTTCATACCCAAAAGAATGTCTTCCTTTTGTTTCGGGGAAACACGAGCATATACCCAAGTATGGCGCAGAAGATCGGAGAAGGCAGGAAGATCCTTGAATTTAGCTAATGCATATCCGGTAACGCAAAGATCCTTGTTTTGCAGGATCTCGCGATCAAGGGGATGCGCGGGATTCACTTCGATATTGACTTTGTCGTCAGTGCTGCGCCATACAAGTCTATTTCCCGAGTTGTCATTTTCAGGTGCGTCCAGAATCAGTACGTCCCGGTCAACAATCTCCACCTGACGGGCGACATGAACAGCAGTAAGAGGATTATCTCCGGTAATCATGACCACACGATGACTACTTTCATTGAGCATGCGGACGGCTTTAATGGCGTCGTCTTTCAATGGGCATTGAAGAACAAGGAAACCGGCAAAGTGAAGACCAGACTCGATATCCTCGCGCGCATAGTTGTTGATACGACCTTGACCAAAATCGGCATCGGTAGACAAATACTTATAGGCAAGTGCAAGTACACGAGCTCCGTTTCTGGTGAAATACTTGAAAGTCTCTTCGTACTGCGGCGGAGTATGGACAAGCATGGTGCGAATTGTTTCCGGAGCTCCCTTTACGCCAACGAATGTAGCCTTGTGTTTCTTGCCTGAAGCCTTATCGGTAGTCGTAACATGAGCGATGGAGCTTTGACGCTTGAGAGCTGAGGAGAACTGGAAACGTCTTTTGATCTGGACGGATTCCGATCCTTGAGATCCTGTGGCCTTATTGGAAAGGATATCATCTTTACCCAGTACCCATCCCAAGGATGACAGAGTAGCTTTTTCCATAGGATCACCAACAATTTCACCTTCTTCAAGTTTGACAAGCGCGTGTGCAGTAGCGAGAACCAGTGTAGTTTCATTGCCGACCTCAGCAACCTTGGTCAATTCAGTGTGAGCGCCGTCCTTGTCAACTTTGGCTCCAGTCTGACCCAGTGTCAAGCCTGCAATACCATCAACGAGAAGATCTTCTCCTGTAAGAGTTCCGGTCTTGTCAAAGCATGCGATATCAACCCGTCCAGCGAAGGGAATGCGGAAAGGTTCTGTGCAGAAGATGGCGAATTTACTCAAGGCAGCCAGACTGGTATTGACGGCCAAACTAAGCTCCATAGGAAGCTCCGGAGGGACAACGCTTGTGATAATCAAGACACAATCGAGCATGAGCTTGGAACGCTTTCGGTCTTTTTCAACACCTTCCTGCCACACATACCAAGCGGCAGCAATGGCGAAGATGAGCAGGAACAGAATGAACAGCAGTGCTTCAGCATTGTTCGCAGAGACACGCTCCGTGGAATAGATCATTGTGCGAACAAGACTTCCTTGGCTAGTTTCGAAACCGGTCTTCACGACTATACCCAGCGCACCATTGTCGGGTGGCTTTGGCACACCAGAAGCAGCAGTGGCAGCTTTCTCGGAGAGATCACCAAGGTTCGGGTGAGTGATTTGCAAGACCTTTGTTCCACCGTGAACGAATGAGTTTTTGTCGAGCCCGTCAGGCTCAATTAGATCATCACCAGGACGGAGTTGGATGGAATCTTTCAGCAGTGGGGTACTTTCTCCGGATAACATTGCCTCATTCACAATTGCGCTACCTTCGATAAGCAGGATATCGCAAGCCACTCCACCGTCTTCCTTTGTGCGATTCACTGACACAAGATCGCCAGGGAGCACTTTATCGCTGGTAATTTCTTGCCATTTGTTCTCTCTGAAGACCCAGATGTCGTACGGCTTGATGTTCATGCCACGGAATTCGTTCAGAGTCCTCTGGCGTTGCCAGACGACAGTGCTCTCAAAGGTGACCAGCATGAAAAGGGTGAAGAGAGAGTAATACCAGTATTCGTCTAGCATCCAGAGACCAACACAGAACACCTGGAAAACGAAGAATGGCGCAACCGCATGTTCCTGAAACAACTCGACGAATGTTGGCACCGGAATGTCAAACGTGTTGTCGCCATAGTGATGTTGAATACGCTCGATTTCAGACTTGCTCTGCAGACCGCGGGATTTTTGGAACGACTTGATAGCCGGCTTCGGTTCTTCATCTAGGGCATAGGACAACGGCGCGAATTTTCTTTCCTCGGGGTACCAAAGGAATCGTCGTTTCTGAAACAAAAATGAAGTTGTCTCTTTTCCACGGGTAGTATCACGAAGCAGCGTGCATATTTCGGGGGCGCCGGCGTTGGTGATGGGGATGACTTTGACCAACTCAGCGATCTCAACTTCCGACGCAGGCGTTGTTGTAAAGAGGGTGTTCAAGTTGACACTCCACTTGGTCATTAACCAGAACAATGATTGCAGCGTGATTATCGATCCCGAATAAACCCAGGTCCATTCTTGTCCCTGAATGTAGGTATCATATGAAGCGGGGTTTAGATAGAACGCAAAGAAGATAGGCCATGCGATGAGAAAAGGCCACACGTAGGTGTGAAGGTAAACCGGAAGGGGGTGATGTAAAGAGGCACTCTCGATTTGAGAGTCTGCGACAAGCTTGGGCCTTTTTGTCGAGATATTTGGTTAGTACGGTATCAATGACTGTAATGTTGAAGATAGCAGGGTGCTTACATCTTGCCACTCGGAGGTCCTGCTGTAGCAGGTCCAAAGCAAAGTGTAATCGAATACTTAGTTACGCATGTGAGATCAAACTAAAGAGCATAGGAAAAAACTGAATAACTCAAAAGGGTAAACAGAACAGACCCTTGTGCCGAACGTGGAGCTGTCGAAGAAGCCACAGTAGCGATAGAATGAAGAAGAAGAAATTGGAGTTGGATGCTTGCCTTTGTTGCTGAGGATTATCGGCGGCGCTGCCCACTGCCCAGGGACGCCGTTCGATTTGTCGCGATGCGATTGGCTGTATGGACCATCCGCTTGACCTATTACGGCTCTAGCGCAGTATTCGTCCGAGGTGTTGATTGGCTGTTGAGCGGCTTACGTAATAATCGTCGAAACTCTGCGTTATCGCTTGAATCTACATACAAGGAACTGGGATAGCTTCGATATGTATATTCAAAAGGTTCTAGACATGATTCGCTTGATATATACAGGTGTGATAACTGTGAACAATGACATTTCCTATAAGCACAGACAAATAATGATCCTATCCGGCTCAAGTACCCATATTCAACTCTCGATAGTGTGTTGAGGTTCGCAGAAGATCTGTGGCATGTTGCGGTAGGAAGTGAATTTCCGCTCATGGTTTGTTACCACTTGGCTTCCTTGCGGGATTGGAATTCTTTCAGGATCTTGACTTGGCTCTGTAAAGCAGAGACATATTCCTTCATGGCAGGCTCCGCGCTGGCGTCGAAACCTAGCTTGTCAAAAAAGTCCTTGCGGTATGGGGTGGCAGAAAGAGCAGCACTGAAAATCGGCTTGATCACAAAGGAGTGGTGAGGCTTGAGTGTGTTTCCGTATGCCGCACGGAAAGAGTCAACCAATTCCTTATTAGGAGAATTGAGAGAGTCACTGATAGCTTCAGCGGTGAATTCAAGACCACTAAAGATAGGTATTAGCAAGTTAAGTCCCGCGGATTGTTAAAACTGTGTATATACCGGACAAGCCAGAGGAGACCCTCCGTGGCAGTGTGTTTCTTCGTCTTCAATTCATTAAGAACCAGGGCTTGCAGAGTCTCGGATTCGGCGGTGGCAGCATTATAACGCTCGCGGAGTTTCTGTAAAGATATTGTATGAGCATTTACCTAAAGGAGAAGGGAGCTAAGGGTAAGATGACGTACCTTGACGTTTCCAAGAAGGTCGCTCTTAACTGTGTTGAAAGCCAGGACGCCAATTACATCTGTACAAGTTAGCATGGTTCGTCGTAGAATTGAGGTATGAACCCACCAAAGAGAGTTGTGAAAGACTCTGCAGCGTCGAGAAACTCTTTGGTGGACACGGCATTGTCGTTGCCGGCGTTGATAGGTACGTCAACGAAGGACTTCTGCAAGGTATCGAGCCAAGTTTTGCCGGGAGGAATGACGGGAGCAGACATGATGGCAGAAAGATCAATTGATAATTGTCACGGAGAAGGAGAGAAAGGGAAGAAGAAGAGAGCAAAGGACAATAAGGAGGTTTCAGGGGAGGTGAAGTCGAAGTGGCGGTAACTTGTCCAGTCTGATTGTCCAAGCTAGCACGGACATATACCGCATCAACAGCGGAGACTCGACGTTTACACGGTAGACAGCGGGGCCTCACGTGCAGGAGAAGCCACAGTGGCTTCTCTCCTGCCAAGACTGCCGCCGAGGCTAGCTCGATGCGTTAATCTGCTCCAAGGGTCCAGAGTCCAGACAGGGGATGGAGCTAAGCCTTTTGTAGCAAGCACCTGCACTGCCACAGTTGCACTAGCCACTCTGAAACGACGTCATAGCTTACAATCGCCACGGGTTACAGGCAAGATCCAACAAATATCAAGCAATTACACCGTGGACCTCTCCACAGCGGTGTCTCTCCTCTTCTGTTTATTTTGTCTTTCAGCGTTGCATTGTGATAGCCATACCCTTACTTATAATGTTTATTGTTTGATGCTTTTTCTTTCGTCGCTCATCTGGAATTGAGCACCATGACGATCTCTCCCGATGATCAACATCACCACAACGCTATCATTCAGGTTGAACCGGAGCAATATCGTGGCCTAGATGCTAGATCTTATACAGCCCGCCGTTTGGTACCTCTCAAAGCTTTGGATTTTTCAAAGAGCGATTTTTGCTAATTCGGCCATGACTAGCATCATGCATCTGCACATCACCTATACCTAACGTCCCGGCGCCATTTTATAGGTCCGATCCCCGAAGATTGGATACATAGTCATCGCAAGGCCTGGTATCGGTCCAGATTGAGCTTCAAAAACTACACATCTCGCACTCTGACATTCTCAGCCAAGACTACTTCATTCAACGAGGCCCCGCGACCCCTTTCACCCGAACCTCCTACGGATGCGAATGAGGCCTTGGATGATGGCGGGACACAGAGCAGCTCTACTGTTATAAGACATAACTCTTCGAGTCACGAATAGGATGATGAAAATGAGGAGGTTGACACCACCGAGGAAAGCGAGCCTAGACCATCCGATGCTGAGACTGGGGTAGCAAGCACATTCGTGACTGCCAGAGAAACTCTTCCAGGAGAAGAAGAATCTTTGAGCTCATCTATCACCAAGACCACCATAGACGAGCCAGGGGTTTCACGTGATTCTGGCGCTGCATCTAGACGGATGCTCTCTCCAGAACGCTCGTCTCATATGCCAAGCACTTTGCATTACATAGATGCAGGATCTACAGCATCCCTTCTTCCACATCGGAACGACATAGAGACTAGCTCTGCTGTATCGACGAGGACTCTCCGGCCACAGGATCCCCAACCTCACGATGTGCAGTCAGCCGAGCCGGTATCTGGCCCTCAGGACAGGGTAAGAGCAAAAATTGCTCGTTTCAACTTGGATGACAATGTTTTAAATCAGCAACAACGCATTCGTTCTCGAATCGAACGAACACAGGACAAGGTTTCGGCCAATAGGCCTCATTGGAGTAAAGAAAGTGAAGGCGAGATGGTTAGAACACAAAAAATGCTTGTGCGAGTCGAAGACACATCGCAAGAGCTGCCATCGGATTACTCCGAGAATGTCAGCCTGCGAACGGAGACGCGAGAGATTAAAAAATGGCGCGAGTATGTCGTCGTCTGTCGGAGAGCCCTGGAGGATAACGCTCCCTTCACGCTAAAAATGTACAAAACTCGGGTTATCCAGGACGTGGAAAAATCGCCCAAATCAGCTTATTATGAGATTCCGATGAACAGAAAAACTACCAAGGTTAACTTGTACTCCGCGCTGGACAAGACCTGGGCTATCTGGCACCCGCACAAGCGCGGTACACGAATCTATATATTAAGGCCTCGGTCTTCGGCTCATGCGATGGAATGGTATACTTTTATCAGGCAGACACTGGGGTGGCATCGTCCAACGTCTTTGCTCATCAATGTGCCTGATTTAGATATTTCTGTTATCTTCAAAGATCCTTTCGGACGAACTCCCGTTGATAACAAAAAATCGCGTGGAAAGGAGACATTAGTAGCTGAATCAATCGTCGCTCACTGCATCAATGTACTGAAAAGTCGCAGTGAGTGGTCTGAAGTACTAGACAAATGGTCAAAAACGTCGAAAATGGGATTGGCATGGAAACGATTTGACCGCCTCGAATGGGTTCATGGATCGAATGAAGAACACATGTACGGGACTATTGGGATGCAAACATCCCATGATCTGGAGCTGAGGCCGAAGCATCACTATCCCTCAATGATAAAGACAGATGGAGAAGAGGAAGAAGAGCCAGCCCCTATTGAAGGATTTCTGGTACGTCTCACTTCACAGCAAGGTGTACAACAAAGGCTGGGTAAGGAATTCTCCAAGCGACAGTACTACTTCAGCCAGGATCGTTTTCTGTGCTTCTGCAAGCCGGCAAAAGCGTTACCTCCTCACCCTCCAGATACTGATTATGCCGATACAACCATACCGACATATCAGGAAATCTTCGAACGGAACCCATTGCAGTACGATATTCTCCCTTATCCAGTGCAAGAAGGAGATATAGCATGGCTTGCGAGTGGTAATGCGGAGTTTTTGCGACGGCGTGACGAAGAAGCAATCGCTCAGTTTGGACGCAACATCGCCAACTTGCAGAACGCAGAAGGTCTCATCGATCTATGCCAGGTGAATGATGTGCGAATCTCGAGAGATTCCAACGGTCTCGGAGCAGATAATGATACAGCCGAGAGCAGATTTGAGCTTGTTTTATCGAATAACCTCGTGGTCCGCTTCAAAACATACAACCATGAAACAAGAAATGAGTGGATTAAGCGTCTCTCAGCGCTAGTCAGGTACTGGAAGAACCGGGTCAAGGCCGATGCTGAAGAGCTGAAGACAATCCGTCAACATAATCTTGAGATTTTGAATATCGATGAGAGGATGGAATCACTATTTGGTCAGTTTGCTAGCAAATGGGAGGTGAGACGAGCAGAGGCGTCGCCATATCTGTACAATATGTGCCACTTGTTGGGTTGTCGTTCGATCAAAGTAAGCATAGAAGAAACATTGCATGATCTTTGAAGCTTACAAGAAGTTACTAGATGTCAGGCTACCTGTACAGGAAGCCTCGCCGTCGTTCGACCTTCCACCGCTGCCAGGTCATATGCACTTCTGGACAGCTACTGATCTTCCAAGATACCCTTCGCAAACACAACGGAGTCGAAATCCCACACATTCATAAGGAACGAGTAGCCACCCTCGACCTACAAGATTGTTACATCTACTCTGGACTTTTGACAGAAAATGATTTACTATATACCAACCAGACCTTTGACAACAACTACCCTGGCCACCATGCCTTGCCACGAATCTACCTCGCTCAAGATGGTTGGACAAGTCGAGACGAAGATACAGCGATCTGCTTTGTCATTTGGCATCCAACACGCAAAAGTCTTTTCCGAGCTTCCGAAGTCAAGGAGGGAAAGACCAATAGCATGCTTCGTCGAGTCTCTGCGCTCGGTGTACCTGGACGAACCGTGGTGTTCAAAGCCAGGAACCGTCTTGAACGAGATCGGTGGGTGCTCTGTATAGAATCGGAGATTAATCGATTACAGGAAGAAAGGGGTGAGGATGTGAGGATTGTTTGATCAATTTACCAGACCCAAAGTCCCGAAACACGTTGCTGAGTTGAATGTATCTTATTGTTTTATACATACGGACCAATGGTCCGACATCTAGTGTCTAGTAATACATAGTTATATACCCCAGTACGAACATCTCGTACTCCACATGCAAGAATATATGTACAATGGATGAAGCGCAGAAAACAGATGATCTAATCCAAACCTGGTACCTCAATCTTAACCGCCTGTTTCACAACTCTATCCCTAACCGAACTTCTGTACCCTTCTCCCATCTCCTTTTGTGCACTAGAATTCGCTTGTGCTTCAGCCGGCGGATCCCATTCCCACCACTTCAAACGTCTCATTCGCGGATATAGCACCGCTACTACACTCCCCGTGATTAAATTGATGCTCACCGGACCGTATGTATTACTATCGAGGGATTTGCGAGGGTCGTCCGCATCGCCTTCTAACCAGACATGATTGAAGGGGACGATTTGCGAGGGTCGAGGGCAGGGTTCTCGTGTTATGACGCGGTCTCCTGGTAGGGCGATAACTCGTTTGATTGCTATATTCTCTGGATTTGCGGGTGATCTATGTGTATGCATATGCCTGTCAGTAAAGACACTTCCCACATAGGAATCAAGGATGTGAAATGGACATACCGAAACGTAACAATCATCCCCCTCTCCAATGTCCTCGTCCTATTCCACGGCCACAATGTCCCCCACGGCCACAAGTTGACCAGAATAACATCACTTTCGGTCTGTGTCTGCTCGTAGTTTTCATTTAGATAGGGCGTCATAGACGGTCCAGCAACCCACATGAGTTGCAGTATGTGTTCAGAGAAAAATATCCCCACGGGTACTATAGGCGCAATGGTTCGAAGCGCACGAAGACTCCATCGTACTGATAACGGTAATGCGGCATAGCGAGCACGAAATCGGCTTCGAAAGGACGACCAGCGGGATGGACGTTCTTTGTAGATTGTGAAATCGGATATGTCGATGGAGGATGATCGAGGGCTTTTGGTCTTACTTAGCGAGGCTCTATTTTTCAATTCGAAGCGAGAGACAACTCGTGGTTTGGATTTGATTGCGCTGGGCAGTTTGGATATTATTCGTGCAGCTGTCTGCTTTGCTTTGGAGTCGGCCATTGTCGGCTGTAGAGTCACCGGACGGCGGTTGGTGAGAGACCGATCACGGCGGAGTAGATATGATCGACCTGATGGGTATTTAATGGAATTGAAGGATCACCTCTTTGGACGATTCCGATTCTCATTCATGGTCATGGTCATATGGGTGTTGTTGAATGTATCACATAATGACAAAAATTCCGTTCGGCGTTATCGCGGAGGATATGGAAGCTTCACCATGTTTGCACTGTTTGCAGCCTCTGTTGATACTTTCGTTTTCAAATTTAAAACTACCTTATCTATCAATTTCTCTTTCAATGATAGCAATAATTATGATTATCAATTAAGCATGTCTTCGTCATATGTAGCTAATGCTCCGTCTCAATCCACTATCTGAATTGAGGAAGGCCTAAATACAGCAATATCCTTTCCTCTAAAGATAGCGAACCACAACATCTGATCACGACTTGTTCTCAGTCTCGGACTTCGACAACTCATCAAACTCGGCTGAACTCCACTGCATGCTCTGTACATCCGTCACCGAGGCCGCTTGGGAATTCGAATTCAACTCGACGGGCTCCTCGTCTAGTTCCTGATTCTTGTCGCCGCCGTCTCGGGACAACTCTTCCCAGTCCTGCTCGTCTTCGCTGATCGATTCATAGCTGTCATCTTCATTCACGTCGACAATCACGGTATCTATTGATAATCTTTAATGTCAGGGCTTTTGTTGACTCTCGAAAATGGCGAAAGATTCACCGACCGTCATTGGTCTTCGTCTTGAGAGATGCGTTTGCGGTCTCAATGTCTTCGTCCGTGGGAGGGAAGTATACCCTGTCCACAGTTAGTATTGTAGTAGCTAAGATACCCCAAAGGTAAATTTCATACGGTAAATAGCGTTCGTATGCCCTCACATCGGCAGGCATAAAGCTACAAAAGATGACTCGTTCGAACTTCGAGAGATTGTCCCCCTCCCTCAAGAACTCATCGACTTCATCCAGGACTGCTCGAGCTGCTGCCTCACTGGGATAGCCGTAGACACCAGTACTGACAGCTGAGAAAGCTATCGAGCGCTGACCATTTTCCACAGCCAGTTCTAAGCTTCGACGATAACAGCTACGGAGAAGCGTTTCTGATAATTCGTGATTATCCTCGTCGTAGATGGGGCCAACTGTGTGAATGATTTTGGTAGCGGGCAAGTTGTATCCATTCGTGATCTTTGCGTCACCTGTACGGCAGCCGTTGAGTGTGCGGCATTCATCAAGTAGTCGATGACCTGCGGCGCGATGGATGGCGCCGTCTACTCCCCCGCCGCCTAAGAGGCTTCTGTTTGCAGCGTTGACGATGCTGTCCACTTGCAAGTTGGTAATGTCATGTCGAATGTGGGATAGGATATCATTCAGTGCCTTGGAAGGGGCACTGCCCATGGTGTGCTTGGCTGGTGATAAGAGTCTCGCACGATACAGTTGTGTCAGTGTGGGGATCTCCTTGAGAGTAAGAGCGTTGGACGCCATTCTGTCAAGTGCTGGACCGATGTCTAGGTTCTATGAAACGTGGTCAGTCAAGATTCGAGATTTCTTCGAATATTCACTTACCAGAGGAATGCTCCCGGGCAACTCCTATGGATCGATGTTTAGTCCTGCTTCAGACTTGATAGGAAGGAAGTAGATGGTGTGCTTCTTTGATGTCTGATGAAACTGGGTGGGTGGGGCGTTGTGTTTATTTGTTAAATAATTGCTGCTACTGCAAAGCAAACATATGATAGTTCTTGTAGTTTCTTGAAAGATAAAGAAAAGGTCTGTCTTGTGAAATCGTCATTGTTGTTCTATATACACAAACACGTGATGGACGTAACACTAGACCAAAAGTAGTACCGCACTTGCATCTGATTCTAAACGCAGACTTCCAATATTTCTACAGAAGCGAAAATTTACCCGAGGCCGAATACTAGGAAGTTATTTTTATTTATTGATTCATAGTTGTCATGACAGCCTGTCAAAAACGATCAAAGCATCGTTGATCAAAAGGTCGATCATCATACGGTCAGTGCAACTGACTCGACATGTATAGAGTAGGTATGCCGGTGTAGGTCAACACCGCATCACATAAGAATGTAACAAGTTGGTATGAAAGAGTAGAAGAGGACATGATTCAAACAGAAAATAGAGTGACTCAAGCCCGATCTGTCAACCGGAAGAAAATGCTAAACACAAAAGCGAAGAGAAGAATTGAAGACCTGCAGAGTCAACTAAAGGAGAGACATGAACGTAACATCTTAGGCAGAAAATGCCTGTTGTCGAACCTTCCACCGGCTCAATCGTCAAATATCAATGGAAACACATGCAAAGCATCAAGATTACTTCACATGATGGGAGTCTTCCGTTTCTCAGCACTGGACAGAACCAACATGGGCGTCTTTCGTCGCTCGGTGGTCTGGTTCACTGAACGGTGACCGGCCACAATGGCAGCAGTCGACGGCGGACCAACGGGTGACAGGACGCTGGGAAAACTTTCATCGCTACCAGCAGCCGAAAGTATGTACATGTTTTCCGCAGACACCGGTTCTCGCGATGAGCGGTCCTTCTCCTTGATTTCGGAGCCAATGGCTCCGTTAGCGAAGGCGCGTAGGCTGCCTAAGCTAGGTTTGCTAGAAAGACTGCCACTACCGCGACGGCTGTCGTCACCATCAGAGACAGAAAAGACGAATTCAGTCTCACTGGCAGGGGTGTTGCTACCACCACTACCATGGTTGCTTCGAGATTCGCCTCGACGCTCAATTCCCGCACGTACCAAGTTGTGGACTGCTCGGCGGCGTTGACGTGTAGCGAAGTTCTTGCTACCCTCATGTTTCGATGTAGGTTTAGCAACAAGCTCTTCGAGAGCCGGAGGACCGCGTGGCTGGCGAGATGGATGTTCACCTGCACGACCCTGACCGGGTCCAAAGGTTCCGGTCAAGGGAGTCTGAGGAAGTACAGCAGAGCGAGGGCCCGAGCCTCCAGTACGTGCCAACTCGGTGTTGGTGCGCAATCCTGGTACAAATGAGTGACTCTTCTTGTGATTGCGTCTCAGAGAATTTCCAGAAAGGGCTGAGAGTGGAGTAGTATTTGTGGGAGGAGATGGAATATCTTTGGGTGACTCGGATCGAGAAGAAGCATGGACAGAAGACCGAGCAGATTCAGGAGGCGGGGAGACCTCAGAACGGAAAGGTGCTTGTGGTTGTTGATATCCGATGGGTGACTGAATTGACTCCTGGTAGGTAGGAAGAGGATCTTCTTCTTGAGGCGAAGGAGTGCTGTTATCAAAGATAAAGCTCTGCTGTCCGGTCATTGGATTGTAAACCGAATACAAACCCGGTTGGCCAGAAACGGGTTGAACAACTGGCTGCATGCCCTGCTGCAGCTGTTGTTGGTACACGCTCATGCCCGGAACGAAGGAAGCAAATTGACTCTGCTGCTGTGATTGAACGTGTTGCTGTTGAAACTGCTGTTGAAACTGCTGGTTGAGGTGATTCGTACCCAAACTCAAGTTCTGAAACTGTTGAGCAGCAGCAGTAACACTTAGCAACTGTTGTTGAAGACGCTGCTGTTGAGCAGCCAGGAACAAGTTGGTGGTCATCAACTCCGCGTATAGTTTTTCGTCCATGCCGTCGGCATCTCCCAAATCAATTGCTGGAGGTGCAAGAACTTGCTCTGGGAGAGAGTAGAGAGGACGTCCCGTGTTGTATCCCATGTTTGTACTCTGAGAATCCAGTCCGTAGGAGTATTGAGGGAATGTCGCGCCAGTAGCGGTCTGAGGAACACGGTCGTTGGTTCTATTTGTAGCGTAGCGGCTGCCTTCTAGTCCAACACGGCCAGGACCCTGGAATTGCTGGTTGTATGTAGAAGGAACGGTTGCTGACTTGGGAGCGGTGCGCAAACCAGCTAAGAGGTGAGAACGGCTCGTCCGGGGAGTGGCAACACCGGTTGCCGGACCCGTTTCATTGATAGTTGAAATTTGAGGAGGGACGCTCAAGCGTTTGATGTGAGTCCCTTTTCCTCGGGAAGCGAAACCAGTACCCGGAACGCCAAGCGAAGCGCCATTAAAGGAAGAGTTTTGAGTCATTTGAGTAAGACCGCCTGCGTCCATACTCAATATTTAGGAACTAATAAAAGCTTCGGAAATGCTTATTATGTTGTATGTGCAAGGATGCAACTCAAAGAACCGAACAGTACGTTGTTGTGATCGAGTGCGATGACAACAAAGAGTTTGTTTTCGAAACGGAAGTGTTCTCGAGAAGCGGGTATCGAAGTATACCGAACGATTAGGATATTAGTAAGGTTTGTCGATGAAAGCCGTACGTTAATAGTAGCCGTCAAAGAAGAAGAATCTAAAGCAGAACCTGTCAACCCCAAGTCAGCAAACAATGAGGTAAAGTGACAGCGGAGAGCAAGGCGCGTACCGAAAATGCAAGACAATGACCAAGATCGGAGACGCGAAGAACAATGATGAATGTAGAGTATTAAAATATACAGAGAAGATATTGTTGCGTATATGCTTCGAATAAAGATTGAATCGAAGACGTGCTTCCGAGGGTTGTTTGTAGCCCTGTTTGAAACGAGACGCGGATGCACTGCAAGCCCACCTCGTCAAGAGTCGGTATTCGATCAAAGCCAAGGATGGAAACAAAAGTTCTTTTTCAAGCAACTCGAAAGCCGATTGTTGAAATGTGGTATAGGCTGAAATATGTCACGTGTGCGGATGCCTCGGGCGGGAAGTAGAATGAAAACGCCGGAGAAAGCAGTAATAGTGAGACTGATGGACAGTAGTCGGTAGTGATAGGGTACTTCGAGAAGACTTCTTGATCGATAATTAAGGAAGGGTTGAAAGACTTTTTGCCTTCGTGAGAGGGTAATAAACAAAGCGTGAGATGAAACCGCGGGAGAAAGCCTTCAGGGGAACGTCTCGGTGGTATTTTTTGGGTCTTTTGTATGTATTTTCCTTTTCTCTTTTCTTGTTCGACTATTTGCAATAAGAACAATGCAGTCAAAGGAGGGGGGAGAGTGAACGGAAGAAGTAAGATCCCAGGGAAAAGAAGGTAAAAGAAGAGAAGAAGAGGACGTGATCAAGAAGAGAGATGGAGAGATGGATGGAAGAGGAAGAGGAAGAGGCGAAGAAGAGCGAAAGATTGGGGGAAATGAACGGGGAACAGCCGGGCAGGCACGCTGATTGGGCCAGAGCACTAGACCCGCCAAGCGAGCCAATGAGAGGGCGGGACAGCGCGAGGACAGGGGCCGGGCGTCTCAGGTAGACTTTGCGGTGTGCGGCCAATCAGAGGCTGCAGCGGGCTCTGATCTGTGACGATGCCATTGGTCTGCATCTGAATATCATGCTACCCAGATGTCTAGCTACGTATATAAGTGTCTAGTATCGGCGTGGCCTTTGTATGTTGCTATCATTCTGAAACCATGACGAATTCATGGGCGTTCAGCGAAGTTGACAATGCGAAATCAATGCAGACAGTGTCGAGTGCCTGTCCTTCAGCGATTGTTACTACTCGACAAGGTGAGGGGTCGCTGTCCATCACAGCCGATGAGGTCAGCTCAACAGCCTCGAAGTGCCATTCTCCTGTCCTATTTGTTGAAGCCCTCGTCGCTAGCAGAGTGATATGCATGCCATTGTCCTGTCTGTATGCCCGTCGGAAGAACACTTGATGCGGCGGCCCAGTCCAATGGAAACAAAGGACCGCCGTGCCGAGCCTTACGGGGCTTGGGGACAGGCGCTGCCTCCAATGAGCGCGCCGGATTAGCCCTCTCTTAGGCCACTATTGGTTTGGCACTGTCAACGTGGCTCGTCATGGCAGCCATCCAGCGTTGACGATCCCACTTACCGTTGTTCTTCGACTCTTCGAGCCATCTAGTGTGGGTGGGGATTGCCGATATAGTGATCGGCCATATCGAAGCCAAAGCACGCTGCCTAATTTTGGCTACTTACGAGGACTGACCGCACTTTGGAACTTAGAAGAGCCTCGTGAAAAAATGAATCCAAAGTAAATGTCACATATCACCCATTTCTTCAGGTCTGTGCTCCCAAAACGGAACTCAAAGTAAGTATGTACACGATAGAGAGATTTTGCCGAAGGTAAAAGGTAACAATGGAAAAATAGAAAGAAACGGGTATCACAAGCAAGCCTGGAGAGGAATAAGCAGTGGGTAGATTGTTGTCATGGAATATGAAATCGAGTGCCGGGTACAAGCTGGTAGGGACGATCATACTTGTACATGGAGAGGGATGGAGCTCTTCAAATGCAATGTCGGATAAATATATATGGCGTATTCTCAGGCATCAACAGGAACAGTAGGACCAGAGAGCATTGCATGTGAGGGCAGTGGGATCTGACCAGATGGACCACCCTCTGATTTGCCATTCATCCGCTCAAATTCGAGCGTATCCGCCAGCTCAGCGGACATTGGATCAAGCTCATCCTCTTTAAGACCAGTTGCCAACGCTACGAGTTTCCGGTGCATGTCTAGTTTCGTGCTAACCCCAGCATCGGCCTTTTGCTGCAGGAGATCTCGTACTGCATCTCGTCGCTCCTCCTGTGCTGACACTAGTCTACGCACAAGCTCAAAGCGCTGTAGAAGTTCCTCTGGAACTAGAGGTTCACTATTCGAAGCCGGTGCTTGCTCCTTGGGAGCTCCAACGGCAAAACGATCGGAAAGTTGTTTGCGATGGATCTGTTCAATGAGTGATGCGCAACGACTCTCGATTTCTTTGTAGCGGTGCATTTGTCTATCAAACGACTCATTCGTGTCTTCCTGGGACATTAATAAAACCTTCTCCTTTTGCAGGGCTTGCCGATCACTTTCCAACTGCTCGAACAAGTCCTGAGGGGTCGTTGCGTCTCCAGCACTTTGTTGGCCGACTTTAGCATTTCCATAAGCAAGGCTGAGCTTCCGCTGTGCCTCATCCATCAAGTGAGCTATTTTGCTGGCCATGGCTGAAGTCATAGGGGAAGAAGTCGGAGGCATGTTCGAAGACTTATCGGTATCCATTACACCAAGCGTCTCGTTTTCAGCTCGTTCGTTAACATAAGTCACGCTAGACGGAGCATGAGGTACGGTACGCTGCGCATTTGCATGATCCATAATAGCAACAGCAGTATCGCCTTTCTCATTAACCAGCTCTCCGGAACGGCGGCAGTGAAGAAGGAAAAGAGATGTCAAGCGAAAATTACCGTTCCGGGCAGCAACTAGTGCTGGTGTATCGCCATTCGAATCCTGGCATGAAAGGAGCATATCCAGCTCCTGCGGAGGAAATGTATCACGTATCTTCTGAAGTAGAACCTCGCAGTAGTAGCGAGCGCTCTTCCATTTGCCTTTGCTGCGGGTGGTTTCGGCCAAATGATGAAAGACCGTAGCCCCAAACCAGTCACGGAACGTAAGATTATCTTGAAGCAAATTCACAAGGGAAGGCATCGTCTTTTTCTCGAAGTTGTTGGTGAACAAAACTGCGCGCACAAGCGGAGTCTCCTCATGGACCGACACTGCTTGTACATTGGCACCCCGACGCAGAAGATCCTGAACAATTTCTAGGTCTCCCATGGCGGCGGCCCAGTGCAACGCAGTATTACCTTGATCATCAATAGGACGATCCACTTGGAAGTTCGCCGGTGGTACTGGAGGCTGTACTTTTGCAGCCTCCGGAGCATCACCTACTGTCATGAAATAGTCCAGAAGTTGGTCTCCATAGAGTATATGTTCCTGTTCAGTGGTCGACATAACATTCATTTCACCCATGCCACGTTTTCGTTTCCTAGAATGGGTGGAGTGTTGTGACATCGGAACCATATCCTCTTCCGCCATCATCGATGATGATTCCAACGTAGTCTGTTCAATCGATTCTTCCTCTTCAAAAGTTGATGGCGGTGGCATTTCATATTGCTCTGGAGGAGGGAAACTAGGAACACTCATTCGCGGCGCTCGCATATTGAAAGACTCTTCCTGTGTAGCCCGCTTGTTCGCGGCCGATCCTCGCGGCGCTCGTGGTCTGGAAGCAGTGGTGTGTTTCGGCGCCGGTGGCGGACTTCGATCCCCGGCAACATAATCCAGGATTGGGCGTATCTTGTCTAGAATATTATTGCGCTCCGCAAGTAAACGGGCTTCTGGCAATGGGATCCATGTTCCTGGCCGACCAGTAAGCAATGACATCTTGATTGCAGGGTTAGACCTGTGCCATACCTTGATATTTTCCATAGCCTCCCTGCACCTTTTCATGGACACCTTTTTGTACTTCACGTTCCAAAATCCGGGTCCTCGAGGGCTTATCGAACCCCGCTACTTTGAGGATATGTGTTGCATTAATCCAATCATCGGCCCTCCTCCGCATCAGGCACTCGCCCTCCATTTTGAACTCATAGACAGGAACCTGGATAAAACAGCATCATTGCGTTAGCTGGTCGTTTCTAAGACGGACAATAACCTGACGTGCGAACAACTCACTCCACTATATGTTGCCGAATATACTATGCCTTCAGTGCTCCCCGCCATCTTGGATTATGGCGCCCTCTGGACGCAGATCCTCCGGCCGACAAGAAAAAGAGATCTGTATATTGTTGTAAACAGATAAGAAGCTACATCCAAGCACAAAGATCGGCGTATGCAATTCTTCAGTCCTTTGTTTCAGGGATAGCAATTTCGGCAGCCACGGTGGCTCATGAAGAACAAGGTCGGATCAAAATCGCGAGAACGCGTTCGCAGGATGGTTTGACGCGTAAAGTGATCCAGTCAGTCAGGAAAGACGCTAGGCTTGATTTGGTAGTACTGGAAACCAGCCTGAGTCATGTGACTCGGGGTCACGGGTTTCGGCGGGAAGCACCACGGCAACTTCAAATGATGTACTTGCAGCTTTTGAGAAGGGAGCAATTCTTGTTGCTTATCACCGTGTCAACCCGACTGTTCGCATTTTCCGATACAGCATGACGGTCGTGGAGTCAGTCAAAAGCCTTGCGGGCCTGTCCGACAGTGGTACGTTGCTCAATTGGAAATCAGTGGCTTTCTAATCTAACAGCCTGTTTAGCCTCGCAGAAGGAAATGTCGGATGCCCGTCTTCCACTCGCATACAGAGACTCATGCGCTCACCTCCTCATTCCCTTGAACCGATGCCGTCGAGACGAGTACTATCTTCCCTGGAAGTGCGAGGTACGTGGTGTGACGGCTACTCCTGATAGCGGTGGTGGTTTACCAGACAAGCTCGACAGATTCCGAAGCAGCTCACTAACATTCTACTATTTCATCAGACCGAACGCCATACATACGAAAAATGCCAATACGATGAATTCAAGAAGCGAGTGGCTAAAATGGATGAATTACGGGCGGCCAAGGGAGGAGAACGGAGCAACTAGATATCGTACTAGCACGGTCAATCGTAGCCGTGTTCGCACCAATGATTGATCAATATCGAGTTTTCATAATTGTGCAGCTGGAATCGAGTTGTTGATGTAAATATTATTCATTGTTTGCTGATACTGTTGGCGTTGGGATCAATCTACCATTTCTCATCGTTCAGACGAATCCCAAACATTTAAGCGCAGCACCCATCAATCTATGACCAAGCATGCCATTGCCTCCAAGTGACCTTTTGCATTTAGAGAGGTCCGGTATTAGGGCCATGAATGTTCATGCAAATATCCCCTTCCAAATAAAGGTGGAAGGACCTTATTATTATGGCGCTAAGTTCGGGCATGGAAGTAAAATGCAGTGGTGTGTCGTACTGTCTGGCAGACACCGAACGTATCAGCAATCGCAAGATCAGGAGACCTGCAGCATCTGGCGTGAGCTTATGCAGCGCTATCTCCATTGAGGTAACCAATCATCTCGGTCTTGAAGTTGTACGTAGTGCCATTATCAATTCGTGTTCCTTGCACTCCAGACAGGGGCAGGGGGGTTATATGAGATGCAGAGAGACAGACAATTGGAAGAAAGAAAGGGAAAGGGAGTTACTCGGTGCGTGGGAGTAAACATGGAGAGTCTGACATGAATGATATCAACTTCCAAGGCACATGCGGAAAGACCCCGCCGATTGCGGTTCTTCTTTTCCTTCCTGGACCACCCCCACCCACCTCTTGCTTAGCAATTCAATCTTCGACCTTCAACCTCCCGGAAGATTCTAGCCCGTGACTCGTGTGAGGGGAGAATTGCCTGGAGAGAAAAGAAAAAAGAGAAGCATAGTGCCTTTGCAATTGTCAAGAGGGCGCCTTGAGTTGAGCGGGGTAGATTGTTTACTAATCCGCGAAACTTTTTTTTTCTTTTGTCAAGCTCACTTTTTGAGGACATTTCTCCCCGAGGTTATTGCGCAAGGGCATTCTTTCCTTGATGTCTTCAAGATTGGTTCCTACTGTAGCGCTATAGAAAGCTTTCTTTCCGCCTCGTGTCTGTCGACCGGATTGAGTATACTACCTCAGGGAGTGGAATACTTATGCGATGGGTTTGCTGTAACGTCATTCCACGGAAACTTTATGCGCATACAAAATTCTAACATCCTGACAATCATTAGGCAACTAGGAACTGCCCTCGAATGGCCCGAGGCCAAGAAGAATGCTGATAAGGTTAGAAAATGGGGTATCGAGGTTGGTCTTGTCGTCAGAAACATGTCGATCACGAAATCATTGACACTTAGCGCCAGCAACTTCTCGCTATATGGAATAGAGCCAAGGGAAAAGAACGAGATGTGCTCCTTTGGGGAGATGAGGTGACACTTCCAGATGCATATCTGAGGACATATGTTAACTTGGGGTTTGGCTGGTCAGGTCGAATATCTCGTCGTTGCGTTTGACGACAGCCACAGAAAAGTCCGGCTGTCCCTTGCTCAAGCCGATATCCTCAAGTCGCTTGCCCGAGATGCAGCTCTATATAAGGTGGGAGGAGATGTTTCTGATATGAAAGATAAGCAGTGAGCATCTCAAGACTATGGAGTTGTACAAGGCACCTCACTGATCACTACTCCAGTAAGGACGAAGCATTGCCGACATTCCATCCCGAATTTGGAAGGTTTATGTTGGAAGCCACGCCAGGGCGACCATGGGGCATCAATCTTACAGATTTGTTGAAGGTGGAATCAAATATGCGCTGGAGGTGTGATTCTGATTTGAAGCCAGTCTCAAGAACTATCAAGCTGATTTAGGCACATAGGAGGGAAATTGCGAAAGGGCACATGGCTGCTAATGAATACCCCATCACACTCACCACCTTCCCACGCCTTGGAGGTCCCGAAGACTACATTCAGCCCTATTACCCTCCATCCGGCCCTGCGCTGCGTTCTCAATTCGTCCCTGATGAGATCGCCAATCCTCATATCAGATTTCCAACATTGGCTGCCAATATTAGATCTCGACGAGGTCGTAAGGTCGAAATAAATGTACCTGTATTCAAAGATACAAATACCCCATGGCCGTTTAATGACCCTACAGTGAATTACGACTTGCATAACTGGCCGGAAGATGACGACGTGAGGAACGGAGCTGCTAAAGAAGGCCATGTATATATGGATGCCATGGCTTTTGGCATGGGAAGCTGTTGCTTGCAAATAACGTTTCAAGCCAAAAATATTACCGAAGGCAGGACACTATATGACCAGTTAAGCCCATTGGGGCCGATTCTATTGGCTCTTACAGCTGCGACTCCGATATATAAGGGTTTCTTGGTCGACACCGATGTGCGATGGAATCAAATCAGTCGGGCAGTCGATTGCAGGACACCCGAAGAACTTGGTGAAAAGGTAAGTATTCCCTGAAAATGATGAATAATTGATCTGACCTGAGTAGCCCCTGAAAAACGATCGCTGGAGAATTCCAAAGTCACGATATGCATCCAATTCCACATATATTTCGCAGGATCGAAGGTTACGGAAAGAATATATGGATCCGAATCTCGTTATTGACGAAGATATCAAAAAACGATTAATAGAAGGAGGGATGGACGACTTACTGGCAACGCACTTTGCACACCTTTTCATTCGTGATCCCATCGTCATTTTCTCGGAAGACTTGAAAGAATTAGATCTTAATGAGGTCAATCATTTTGAGAATTTGCAATCCACCAATTGGCAGCATATGAGGTTCAAGCCACCCCCACCTGACAAGGATATCGGCTGGCGAGTGGAATTTAGATCAATGGAGATTCAAATGACCGATTTTGAAAATGCGGCATTCAGTATCTTCATTGTACTCGTGACTCGAGCCATTCTCAGCTTCGACTTAAACTTTTATATCCCGATACAGCGAACGACGGAAAATATGGAGACGGCGCATGCGCGAAATGCGGTACTAGAGAAGAAGTTTTATTTCAGAAAAGACCCTTTCCCACCTAGGTCATCACGGCAGTCACATCTGCACAACAATGGCACCGAACCATCTTCTGCCGGTTCTTCCGCTACAGTCAGCGCTCCCCCATCGCCACCCTTAGGACCAGTCGACTCAGAATATGCGTTGATGAGCATAGCGGATATTATAAACGGATCCGCAGATGGCACGTTTCCCGGTCTCATTCCATTGGTGGAATCATACTTGAACGGTGTCAACGTTGATGTCGAGACACGATGCTCATTGGCGCGGTATTTAGACTTGATCAGGAAACGAGCAAACGGCACACTTTGGACTGGAGCAAAGTGGATCCGCGATTTTGTTGACAATCACCCAGACTATCAACATGACAGTAGGGTATCAGAGGGTATTACCTATGACCTAGTCAGGGCTGTACAGGCTATGGAAGAACAGGAAGGAAAGGCTGGTAGTATTGGATGGCAAATGCTTACGGGTCAGAAGTGATTGATCCTCTACAACACTACCCTCCTTTTCGTCCAGGCAATAAGCATCACGCTTCACGTGTTATGATCATATCATTCTTGTCAATATTTGGACCATACCTTTGATAGAGAGATAGAGACATGAATCAACATGTACTAAATCTAAATCTGTTCTCTAGACTAGTCCTTTCCCCTCATGCCTAGCCACATAGCAATCAATTGATAGTCAAGATATTCCCTGATTTTTCAAGGCCGATGCATCAATTGATTTGTTCCAAGTAATTCAATCCACGGCGTATACTCGGCCTACCAGTTGACATGGGTACTAGGAGACCTTGAAGTTAGAAACAACACATCCGACATATCAGACATATCAAAATTTGTCCGAATTGACGGTAAATCATAGTTGATGATATCTGAAAAATCCGAGCTTTATCCGGTAAAATCTAAGGACCCGGGACTGTATGGTTGGAACATTAACAATCAATTGATCCA
Organism: Talaromyces verruculosus; assembly: GCA_001305275.1. Taxonomy (NCBI): domain Eukaryota; kingdom Fungi; phylum Ascomycota; class Eurotiomycetes; order Eurotiales; family Trichocomaceae; genus Talaromyces; species Talaromyces verruculosus. The sequence continues at coordinate 535,864 of LHCL01000002.1, forward strand.
GGTATGATGAAGTAGATATCCATGGATATGTCACAGAGAAGCTATAGGACCACTGTTAATGTACCAATACCTGGTTCACCAGGATATTTGATCCCCGATGCTGATTGCCGCATAGAAATCACATGCAAAGTTATAGGCATTAAAATATCAGGAATGCACGTCATTCAGCCTGTTTTCCAACAAGTACAGACAACAAACGTCAAGTTACGAGACCCCAGGCTGTCAACAGGCCTCGTTGATCGGCATGCATCGGAAGATGTCAAATATCCTTGACTATCAAATAGGTGTACACGAATCTAGATGTGACTTGCCGTAGGTACGCGACCACCTATCCAAAGTAGGAGAAGGGAACGATGTAGTCCGAGGCCATAGGTGTACTATACATATGCTAGGAGCCCCATTGACCTGGGTGTGTCCGCGGAGACTTACGGTTGGAGACAAATCTAAAGACCACCTGGCATACGGAGTACAATCGGACATGTCACCAAGAGACATAACTTAATTCAATATGACATATTCTTATTGTTGGGGTTGATGTGATTACTCCAGTCCGCACAGACACCTGCCCTAGGTAATAATGAGATTCATGTGCATGGTGCAGATTTTGACATATGCACAATGCAGAATAGAGCTGCCGGATCCCGCAAGAGGAAAAATCTACGCAGAAGCCACAGGCGCTTCTTGATTTTGCCTCTATGCTTGATTGACAGCTGTCCACTTCTTGGTGCATTCACGAATGGTTTCCACAGTATGCTGGGTTCGAACTCGGTCGTTTGACTCGTTTCGTACTGAAGGTATTAAGAACATAGGGCCAAAGAACTCCCCGTACACCCCTTACTGTGACGTAAATCTGATACCGTCAGTTCCGGTCTGTATCTAATGCGCAGTTTCCTTCCCTCTCTGACTGGATAGGTTGGAAAAATGTCACAGGTGGGTGTGCTAAAGGCGCATCCTGCTAAGTATTTAGTTTCATAGCAAGTCAATCAACCAATAAAAGTCAGTTCATATAAATGAGCCAGACAAAGCAGCTCTTTATCTTTGCCAGCGCCTGGCTAGGGTCTTTACCTAACATAAAGATAGAGATTCGATCTCATTCGTCGATGCGACGCCAGAGTAATATCCGGCTGTGAGATCGAGATGGTGTCACTCGGAATAAGCCGCGTCCATCTCGTTGCGTGTTGTAGCACGATCGCTGTTATCTGATCCCAACTTTAATCATAGGTTAACATCCATCCTAGATGATTCCTGCTCGAAGTCAAGAGGAGTCGGCCCAGTCGAGGCTTGATTAAATACTCAAGGAAGCCATCATTCTTTACAAAAGACACATCTCCGATCTGCTCATCCTGCTGTAGACTGAAAAGCTCATGGACTAATGCAAACTGGTTCCCTGGGGGCGCTTTGATCCTCCAGTAAACATGATTCGTGTCAATGACTGATATAAACCATCAGTTATAGGCATAGCCCAGCAAGTTATAACTGAACTGGCTACCTCAACGTGGAACTAGGGCTACTCGTCCGGCTTGCACAAGCGTGTGATGATCACACCTAAGATCAGTTAACACATGTTTCTACTACGTAGGTTGAGTTCGGATCAACACTAGGTCGAGGATGGCTTGTAAATGAGGGGAGAGTAGGAAGTTCTCCTAGTAATTCCAAAACAACCTCGGCCGATATCGCGGATTGTACCCCGATGGCTGAAGCCTGAAGGGTTAGTGAAAGAAAAGCCAAAGCAAGTCAAAGCACTCCACAGGCGGAAATTCAACGGCGAGTACTCCGCTCCATAGGATGAATAGCCCTGCCCCATGCTTCGGTAACGGCTGGAATTGTCTAGCGGTTTACCTTGTCACGAACACCCTTGGTAGGACAATGCACGCTTTGTTAGCCGATACGGCAATAGAACGGCCATCTTACGGAAACAATACGTACAGTACGAAGTCGACCACTGCTTTCTTGGCCATCTAACTATCGCGGGTTGGCATTCGTGAACAGCTGGTGCTAGTTGATAGCGTTGTACGTAGTGCGAACAATGGCGAGTCGTGACTCGTGAGTCGCAACAGTGGGTAAATCTGGTTAGACTTGTGACATGTAAAGCGTAAACAACCGTTAGAACTTAGACGGAGTACAGTGGGCCCACTGATCTCGATCAACGGCTGTCATCACCTAACGAGGACAAGCGCTTATGCAAATCCTGATGCTCTGTGAGCAGCGAGAACTGGGTTTGAGACTTGAGAGCTCATATTTTCGTGTCTTGTCTATGGTCGCTGCTTCCTAAGACCCTAGTCATTGATTGTCTAGATTCTCAGTAAAGTAACGCCCACGGGAAGATTCTTAGTGGCACCGTCACTGATGTGTTGTAATTGTACCCATGTGTACGTAACAAACAGCCAGTGTCAGACTGAATTCAGGTGTCGAGTAACGTTTCTGATCTTCCAGTGACGATCCGGTGTGGGTACGTCGTAGATGATCAAGGAAGATATTTCAAAGACAACCGATACAAAATGCCATGAAAGTTGATGAAGTCACGTAATTGATGGGCTGTCTGAATTGCTCCATCCCACAGCCTGAAAATTGGCTTGTAGCCCACACTCACTATGATTGCTCCACTTGCGTCTTGTTCGAACAGTTGATCTAGGCTCATAGTCTCAGGAAAGTGTTTTAGATCATGATCTTATCAAGATTGTTTTAGATAGATAGCGCTATACTCAGTGATAGAGTGAGACCTGCGCTGGTTGGCATGAAGATCAGGACTGTACAGTGTACATGCGTGCTTCGTACATAACTACTCCGAAAGGTCTTCAGCTTGACAAGACGTGTCCGCAGGATTGCAATCTTATTGCTAATTTCAAGTAGCTCTGTGTGTGTAAAATTGGCGGCCGTTCCAGGCAGTCCGACGTCAGTGATTGGGTGTTGGGACAGGTATCCTGAGGCTTAACAGACCCATTATTGCTGTCGTGGCTGGGAGGGACTGTGGGACTGCGAACGCTCCGTGAGAGCGGTTAAAACCGCAATTGTTGGTATTTTTTTACCATCAATCTGCTCATACTAGTCTCGAATGTGTACGGCATAGTAATCTGATACAGACGAGTACGAGATTGTCTTCGAGAAAAGAAAGGGTTCCACCGCATGAATTGCTATGCCAACCAATCTGTCCGGTAAAGAGATAAAAAGCCCTAGCTCGGGGCCCCTGGCGTAACCCGAATGTCAAGCTCTCCGAATGAAATTGAGATCTTCTAACGGCCTAGGCTAGACGATCGCTTCTTTTAGGGCGACATATGCCATAGTCGATAAGTCGAGACCAGGGCTGTGGTATGCGTAATAATTTGTTACTTTCGTAACGTCTTCCACGAACTTTGATTGGGATGATATTGATGCTTCTCGTTCCATACGTTCGATGACTTTCTTGAACGGGTAGTTCCCGGGCCCTAGACTCTTCTATCTCGCTCGGCTAATGTCCGAAATAGATTGGAAAAGAGAGGCGGTAATGTCGAGACAGAAGATTCCGGTATTATTACCCATCGATCGATCGATGGGTTCGGTGCGTGCACGGTCAGCCATCAGCATCCTGGTAGACGGCCCAGGCGCCAGCGTCTGGAGTGGAAGGTTTGTTAAATTAATGGCAGGTTTGGCATCATTATTGGTGGTTGGCTGCGCGTGAGAAGCCTTCTATCCTCTCAAGAGAATGTACGACAGTGATGAAATTTTCCTTGATCGGTTTTGTGTCTTATGATAACAATAATGTTAATATAAGGCAAATATATGTTAAATGAGATCAAGGACTGAGGACTCACACCGACTCGGGAAGCGAATTTGAGCTAGATAATAAATGACGGTATTAATAGTTTCCGTGTTAGACGATACTGCGCTCTTTCATGGTAAGGTTTTGTCGTCGAGTCGACCTGAGACAAGCAAGACGGGATGAAGCTTTCCACATGGCGTCAAACCCAAGTATAAGAAAGAGAGTTAGGACGGCTGAGAGTTGAGGTGACACTTGTAAGGTCACTAAGGTGTAAGTTGGAACTGGGAAGTTGATGGTGGAGGGCGCGGGATCGAGAGATGTATTACGTGTACCGTACGATTGCCGTCTGTAACTGCAGTCACGGCAAGAGCTCCCTGGAGAGCAGCCGAAACAGGCAATTACCTACTAGTGCAGCCCTGGCTGAGGAAGGAGCTTACCCGAGTTGGTGATGCTTTTTCGCGTAAAGTTACTCTGCACCTTTCCTGAGTTGCACCTTCCCGTGTTCCAGCCAGAAGACCCATGCTTTACCTGTTCAGGAACGTATCAACTGCACTAGAGCAGATAACGTTGGTAATTTTCAATTAGTACGTACAGTGTATCGCCGGGACGCCCTTAAAACAAACACACGCACCAGCGGAGGTCTCCACTGTCGCCGTTGGCAGTTGGCACTGATTTGGCAGTCATCAGTCGGAAAGGCTCCGTGATACTCGCCAAGACTTGACTACGTAACGTCCCCGTGCTCATGGACCTGGATAGCTTTTTACCCAATGCAGAATCTACAGCTTCAACAAAGTGATCCGAACAAAGTACGGTGTACGAGACCGGAGACACAGAAGCGGTTACGGATAGGAGGCTGCCTCGCAATTAGTGCTATGTTCAAAATCTGCTAACCCAGCTTCGTACGACATGCTTCCCGCAGCTTGTCCCTTTGGGTGGACTTCCAAGGTCTTGCCCCTGTCTTCTATAAGTTACCCTATACTACTCACCTTTATAGTTGACTTGACGGGACGAACTTCCTCTTTACGACATCATTCATACGCTTCCGTTGTCTCTGATACGTACCAAGTTCCAGAGAGTACATGCTGAATTCGATCTGCTGTATCCACTCCCACCGACTCGCAGCCTGTTTGATATCTTGAGATCCCGAATTGTTCGGTACAAGTGGATTCAAGATTGCGTGTTATTCTACAATTTCAGGAATGAAATTGTCAAATATCGGTGGATCAATCGGATGCCGTGTTGCGTGTTTACGGATTTTTCTGCGCTTGTGATTCGGGCTGACAACCTGGATGCAAGATCCAGTCCTAGTGAAGATGTGGATGTGTGGCCATGCGAGGAGCAGATCCGGACGCATGCTGCCGACGAATCGGGTTGACTCTCGATTATTGAACCTGTTGGTTACGCGACTTGGGATCACTGATGATGCAGCGAGGGTGATCGCAAAACAGGGCATCAAGCAAAAGTTTGAACCATAACTATGTGTTATGTAGGGAGAAGTCCAATCTTTGGGAAAGATCCCTGCAGGTTCCCGTGTTCCAGTAAAGTCCGAAAAAGGTCAAGATCAAACATAGGAACAGTTCTTAGCTGGATAGCTTGTAACGTTCTCGCAAGCCTGGATGATCAAATCATGATTCTTGGGTCGATGTCCACCTAGTTACAGGTTGACAACTTAACAAGCGCGTGACTGCCGCCCTGTCGGAAACCAGTACCAATTGGGCGGCTCGCAATTTAATTGACAGCCTATGCAACTGTCGCGGACTGACAGTAAGAGCGCGGGGCGGGTTGTGATCTGAACATCCCTGATCCTGGTATTGTTAGGGCAGCTCTGCCTTCTTCCCGAGGTCATAAGGATCCTGTTTCCTTTATTCCTGCAATGAAAAGGGGCACGCAAACGATTGATAGAATTCTTATCCAAAAAAGGTAAAAGGGAGGGAGAACCCGACTGAGCGACTGCATCTGCGTGTCGATCCTTTGAAGTTTATGCCTATACCGTTGAACATAATCATAGGAGTACTGGGCCTGATGGTTAGATGTAATTTCACTAATGGAAGTGTATGGCTTTGAGAACCACGATGAGCTCTCCTGAACCAAAAATTAACGGGCAAATACTCTGTAGATATAGTGGTATTAAGTTGATATTTAAGAGGGTCAGAAAGTCAAAAAAATTTGCACACGGCAAGGGGCTAACTGGGAATCGAACCCAGGACCACTCCCACCCTAAGGGAGTATCGTACCACTAGACCATCAGCCCGTGAGGTTAGAATATCGCATTTTAGACACTATGATCCTGTTCTCGGCATGAGATGGGCAGGTGCGGGCTTCTAGAGCGTCTTCGAAATTTGCTCAAATGATTCTGTGTATTTGCTGAGTGATACATCTCAATCATCGGGCTGTCAAGCTACGTGTATTACTGTTCCAAGATCTATTGACCAACTTAGCATGGAATATGGCCTGGATCCTTCCAAGTTCGTGGCCAGCCACATCGCCACATGGCGCTGAAACGTTGTTGCAAGTTTGCCAAGTTGCAACTTGCTTTTTGTTACGTAGTTCTTCTCCACATTGTTCAACGTCGGACTTATCTCGGGCCCAGCAGCCACGAGAAGCATCAAGCCTCCAGAAAAGAAAAGAGGAAAAAAAAAACCCCCCATTGCGCGATTTAACTTCCCGTTGTCTGTATCGCTTGATCTTGCTCCGTTAAGTCCTCAGAGTTAGGTTTGCACAAAGCTTCGACGGAGCAGTCGCTACACCCCATGGCGGCTGTTCAGAATCTGTCATGGAATAATCCATGCTAGATCGAATCGAAGAAAAGCCCGGACTGTTGGCTGGCCATTACATCATTTCCATGGCCCACATCTCCCTAGTCCTCCTTACATCTGTCTCATTACCATACGTGGTACTCGCACTACGACAGATACGGCACCCCGTACCGTAGGTAGTCAACGGTCATAGGCGCTAACGACGTAGTTAATCAAGATCTTAATTAATTTCACACGAGATCAACAGCAATGATTAGTGAACGGTACGGTAAAGCCTATGGTGAAGTATGGTCATATCCAAATTGAACTGGCTGCCTCATGCACCAGGCAGTGACTTCTTTATAAAATACGGTATGTACGGTACTACGTAGTCCATTAGCCTAGCCAGCCGTTGCACTTGCACTGCATCCTGTCGTTCCCGATGGCGGGATCTCCGATCGCTCTGTGCAATACATAACTTACCTGGATTTAGAATGAGCCTGCATAAGCCCGTACGTATGTAGTAAAATTGAAAATTTCACCGTCGAAGAGTTGATTAAAAAACAAGCTTGGAACAAGCAGATACGATGCGGCCAACCATTGGTCGCGGTTGAGTCCTGCAGCCAATCGTCGGGCTGGACACCCGCCCCTCACCCCCCTTTGTGCGGCCCGATACGTACGACTAGTGCATCGATTAACTAACAGATGCCAATCGAGATTTGAGATGCATCATCAATCACTCGACCGTTTCACTTCGACTCGATCGCCTACGTATTTGTAATTACGTACGTATCGACCGCAGCGCCCAATGGGCGTCATGCAGATAGATCGAGATTCGATGTGAGATATGGTACCAACGGCTGCTCCTTTACCACATGTTACTGGATTTTGATTCGATGGATGATCATGTCGATAACAAGCTCAAGCATATAACAGCAGTATTATAGAGCGTACACTGACCAATCCGTACATTGGAGAGAAAAGAAAAGCCAAACTGACGCGGTCGCTCATGCCACTACTGATGTACACTTATGTACAACGACGTACTGTCTGTCTGTACTCCGTAATGCGAAATCAAATACTACAGCATTACCATGCCGTAGGTAAATGCGAGTGGATCATGACAGGGTGAAGCCTATTTGGCACTGAGGGGGGTTTCTCCCGGCTGGATATATGGGATTAAACTGGGTCTGTGGTTCAGAGCACGATCGATGGATCTCTTCTTCTGTGTCTCTCTTTCCGTTTTCTCAATGGAGTAATTTGGAATGCGGGTGCCCACACACCACCTTTCGACAGTCTCTGCCCATTGACAAAGGCGCCTCGCGTGGGTCAGCAGCCAGGGTTAATCGTCCACGCGGCACCCGAGAGAGTCAGTCGTCACTCGTCGATACCTTTTGTCTTTTTTAGTATGGAGTAACGGAGCGCGTACGTAGTGACCACCGTAGCAGTGTACTAAGCACTTACAAGTAAGTGCTCCGTTTTTGCCCTCTTTAATTTCTGTTTTTTGCCCTTAGATCCCTGTGCATTGTACATAGTTTCGCCTGGGACTAGCGTGCTCTCCGTCTCTGGCACTAATCAACTTAAATTGCCATCCCTATGAAGATTGGCGGCGGATCGTGGCTGTTGCTTGAATGGAAATCTGACGGTATGTACTCCGTACAGAGTAAGATTACGTGGGTGTAAAATTACATGACGCATTCGTATCATGACCATACAGGTGTTCCGACTGGATCAGTGGATATTATCTTCTCCGTCTGGCTTGACTTGACAAGAGACAATTACGTAGTATGCTTTTTAGCCCACGATCCTGTTAGAGTATATACCCCATATTGACAAGCATCTAGCCATGGATTGCAACTTTTGCAAGTGGAGGAGAAATTGACTTTGTAGCGCACAGTTCTTGCGCAGGCCTGTCTTTCGGGGAATGGACATCCTTTGGACACGAGTGTCCAGTATTGAAATCCATGGAAGCGACACGATGCAGACGAGATGGATGGCTAATTAATGGGAATGCGCTAAATATTAGCGTCTACGCTAGTCTTATAAAGTGTAATTTAATTGTTGTACCTCTAAAATTAACAAATAAGAGAGCTTTATTCTATTACTAGCTGTAATAAACAATGATATATATTTCTAGCGCTGATTAGCGCATCTTGGCATTACCATCACTTTTGACTCCAACCTCCGTATTTAGCTAAGTATTAATACTTATGTATTAATATAGTACGTAATAACTTACCCAACGATACGAAACTGACGAGAAAATGAAAACACGTACTCCGTACTCAAAAAAACGCGCTAAACATTAAGTTAGCAGTGACTAACAAATCTCCACCCCTGAGGTTCCATCGCAATTTGCTCCACCCAAAAAATGATCCTAGCCCTGGCCCAAATGGCAAACTCCACAATTAGCGCAAAATCTAGAGATCCGCAATTTCACGGCCGGTACAGATACAGATTACAAGCATGGGCAACCTGCCGTAATTTATATGCAAGCTAACTAACTTACCTACGTACTTGGATCTTATCATGAAATTAGACAAGAAAAACAAAAAAAAAAAAAAAAAAAAAAAAAAAAAAAAAAAAAAAAAAAAAAAAAAAAAAAAAAAAAAAAAAAAAAAAAAAAAAAAAAAAAAAAAAAAAAAAAAAAAAAAAAAAAAAAAAAAAAAGAGGGCGGGACCCCTATTCCCAAAGGCGTAATGTCATCGTTGGCTGTTGGTAAGCGAGGATAGACTCAAGAAAGAGGATGGAGGAGAGGAGCAGGAGGCAACTTACAAAAGAAAGCGCGAAAAAGCAAAGGCGATGGTTAGTTAAGAAAGACATTCACCCATCGAAGTGGACCAATACTACTGCTATTATTATTTCTTTTTTCTTACTACGCACCACTACGTACTGCGTACTGGATACAGCTTGGACGGGCTAGTTTTACTTAGTTTGTAACTTTGTTATACTAAGCTACGATCTCTCTCCACGCATCTGAACGGCTCAAAACCCACCAGTGGTCCGTCTTCCCGTCCACAAGACACGCTCCTTCCTTCTCTCTCTCCCTCTCCTCTTCACTTCTCGCATCTCAAAAGGGAAGGGGAAAAAATCAATTACCTTCCTTCTCTGTCTCGTCTCTCTTCCCCCCTCCCATCACATTCCTCATACTTCACCTTTCCCTGATTCTTCTCTTGATCCTCCCGGAGATTCCCTTCCTCTTCTCGCCTGTCGTCTTACTCCCCCTCGCGTCGGCTGCTCGATTGCGGCGCCCCTCCGGAGATACATCATTCACCCGATACGAATTATATTGAGAGGATATTGAATAGGACTTCCCGAAGGAAAAGAATTAAGTCAGGAAGCAAAGACAAACGAGAAAAAGGAAAGATTAAAAGGCGGGAATCGGAAAAAGCAAGAGAAAGAAAACACAAGAGGGTTATTGCATATTCGGCCAGCGAAAAAAGCACTCCAGTACATACCTACTACATACTACATCTACATACTACATACACCAGGCCATCCCACGCGACATTGGCTTAAATCCCTTGCATTGGCACTCCCGCTGACCCCTCCAACCACGTCCGTTGCTCACATTGCCGGACTTCAAAAGTTCGGTGCATCGCGATTGCACGTCAGGAAATTCGAGATCACATCTTGAGTCGAACAAGTTGGTATCCGATTAGTGGGTTCGTCGGGTCTCCTCCTTTGTTGGTTCTTTTCTATTTGCCATTGTTCTGTGGTGGTTGTCGGACTGCCGATTCGATCACCGATCTCCTTCTTGCGCCCATTTGCTCTCCTGTCACCAGCGCTTGGCCATTGGCTAGATTCGCGAGATCATAACGGGCGATCAAGAGATCCTATCCGCCACCGTTCATATTTGTCTATGTCACACTTGAAACTTACACCTTCACTGGATTGTTCACTAGACGTGGATGAGTGCCGAGATTCGGATCTGATCGCACACCGAGGTTCGTTCCTGGCGTTTGGTGACGGATCTGTTGGCTTTTTGCATGCTTGTCCAACGTGACTTTGTGAAAGAAAACATTGACTAACGCGTTGATTTTCAAATACTACAGTCCTCCGTCGTCGACCTTTTTGTTTATACATATTTCTTCTCCCTTCACAAAGCAATGGCGACAGGCGTCAGTGTCAACCCTGCCCCAATTGGGCCTCCGTCAACAATGTATCCCGGTCCTTCTCATCAGTCTTATCCTACTCCAACCATGTCCTCGATACCGCCGCGACTACCTGGTCACAACAACCCTCCACACGCTTTGCGAAGATCGATGGATTTAGACCCAGAACCGTCTCCAGTCCAACCGCCTCGACAGTCATTACCTTCCATACACGAAGCGCTCGGTAACGATAATCCTCTCCCCTACCCGGGGCCATCCCCATCGGGTCCTCCGTCGCATCCTCATACAGCTCCGAATTTGCTCTCTCGTCCCAGCACCGAAGGTCCCGCCGGTCCACCCAATCCTTTCTCTTCGAGTAATAACTCTAACCCCGCGCCATACTTGCGCGAACCGCAATACAATTCACAACAAGGTTCGACAGCCGCGGCGGACCAACAACAGGTCAGTGTGGTTTCATTGTCGACCCAAGGTTCTCGAAAAGAATCTCTTCAGTCGCTTTCCGGAAAGTCTCCCACCAGCAGTGCGAAAACTGCTCCGACCACGATATCTCAAAGTTCCGCACCCTACTCACCAAATAGCTATGGGTCTTATCCGTCACAACCTTATTCCTGGCCAGCACAGCCACCGGCACCTTACGATGGTCGCGCGTACAATGGGGGTCCTTGGAAACCAAACGTAGACGAGAAGTTTGGAAACCGTCCCGGTATGCCACCACATGGCGATTCAGTGAAGCGACAATTTGACTCTTACGACGTCGAATCTTCCTTGGCCGAAGTGAGTCCTCCTTTACACGTATTCGCGTTCATATTTTTGGGAACTTGGGACTAACAGTAATTGAAGATCATCGACGTATCCACCAAAACACTCGAGTTCTCCAGACACTACGCTTCAGTTGCCCACCAAAACCAACGCTCAGGTCCTATTCTAGGAACTTTACCGTCCTTACATGAACTCGATGATTTAATACAGCAGCAGCAACGCAATCATGAGGCTCTTCTGCGCATTCGCAACGCTGTTGTGAGCCAGGAACATGCGCTAGCCGAACAAAGAGTTCAGCAACGCCATCCCAAGGTTGAAAACGGATACGATGATGAGCATGTAGGGTTATACCAAGATGGGTTCAAAAGCCCTGGTGGATTTACCGGAGGTGATGCAAAGAAAAGACGAGGCGTAAGTTCGCATCTGCTACTTCGATTGCCTACTTGGACTAGGTTGCTAACGGATATTTCTCATATAGAAGGCTGCTCCTCCAGGGCGATGCCATAGTTGTAATCGCGCTGAGACTCCTGAATGGCGCCGTGGTCCAGACGGCGCTCGCACTTTGTGCAACGCATGCGGTCTTCACTATGCTAAGCTGACTCGAAAGATGGGGCAAAACAAAGCCGCCACCCTAGCGTCGAACCTTAAACCAAAAAGTCTTGATTCCTCGTCGCCAGTACACCGATGATATATGGCCAGATTTCTACTATATAATCATCGCCATTTTCCTAATGTTTACTTACCACTTCGACTTGTTTACTGTTGAACGGCGTTTGAAGAGATTGGATTGCACTAGAAGTTCCGGAAAGAGCAGGCGGAGCTGGCGTTTTGTTTTTTTTTTTCACAATTCATACTCGAGACTTGTATCATTCCCTGTGTTTATTCTCTTTGTTTTCCTTCTACTTGACCCGCTGGTATTCCCCTTGACGTTGATGGGCGTTAAGTTTTTCCTCATTTCTATGTTTGATTTGACCATGCTATATACATACATATTTCTGTTACTATTTATAAGCCTATTTTTATATATCCGTTCGTGAGAAATACGGCTTTGTGCTAAAGATGATCTGAATTCCTGGCGCCTGTCACTTCTACCTATGATCCATTCGCGCATTATGCTGTCTTCTATCATCATCATGCTGATCTGATCTAAATTCCTCGAAATGTTCCTCGAGCATACCACAAGTGTCATTTTGACAGACCGGTTGAAAATGTCAACATTCTTCGGGACCTTTTCCCGGTGAATACATACTACGTACTTGCATGTCCATACATCCCTGAACCCTAACTAGATTGACTCTTGAGGTCCATCAAGGGCATTTCTTCTTGGGCATCACAACATCAGAACCCCACCAGTGCATAGAAAATGCTTGCTGTATTTAGCTTTTCACAAACTTCCGTACGCATAGTCGCATCTGTACCTACCTTATATTGGGGCCAATATTCCTGATAATCTCAAATCAATGTTGAATGTGATGGACATGCCATCCCATGCACCGAGAAAATTAATACCATCTCTTGACATGGGACTAACCTCGGAACTATCTGGTTGCTGTCGATCATTGGAGATAGCAAGTGCAAACCAACCCCATCGTGACCATCAATTTGGCATCAAAACAGTCGGTGTCCAATCCATCCAGGAGGTCGATGTTAATAGCCCGGTGCGGTGTAGCGTTTGTCGATCATCCGTACTAAGATGCTTGACTCGTGAAAGGTAGATCAGTATGTGGTTCTTGTAGATGTGCCTAAAAGGTTGAATATGTGAGAAATACAATGTTGAGACTATGTACAAGTCGCAGGGTCCTATGAGCTTGTCTTGTGTGTGTGCAACCTCCTGTCTAGAAGTCAACTAGTCGACATATCCATGCAAAGTCGATGAAAATGTAAGGTTGCCCGATATATTGCGCTATGCAAACTTTACTCGTCCCTGGTACAGATATCTTCCCTGACGGTGGGATCTCTGGCACTGTGCTGGGCTTGCGCATCTACAGATCAGATCTCCAAGACTGCATGCATAACAGATCCCCCGCTAATTAGGTGGGTAGTAAACCAACCAACTTCGCATAATATTGCTTTTCAAGTGACTAGAGCCAACAAGGAACTCAGATCCAGCATTAACTACTGGTCATTTGACTTCACTAAACAAAGTCTGTCAACTTGGCCTGCGATTATTCCAGATTTTGCCGGCATACGATTGGATTGATCGCGGTGATAGGTTTAATCTAGAGAGAACTCTGAAAACGCCGCCATGGGGCTACGAAGCCCTAACTCGACTAAAACGTACGTAAAGAAGAGTTGCATCTTGCCTATCGGTGTAGCTGCATGATATTAAAGAGTCCTGTGCGTTCATTGGAACAATAAAAATTTGAAATCATGAAAAAGCAATATGTACACACTCATCCAATTGAATTATTCTATCCCTTGTAGCTAGGTGCCCAGATGAACGATCGATCTTGAGCTAATGTGTGCCAACTCACGCAATACTGACATTGATATCCGCCACAATCTGAGAAATTTGTCATTAGTATTCCGAAATGATAATGTTGGATTGTCTCTTTTCTTTCATGCACTGTTTTGCGGTAGTTGCATTCACATAAATGCGATAACCCTAAAGATATCTGTCATAGGTCCAAACCCAAACCAACATGCAATGCAGACGCCAGATTTAGATCGAAATTTGAATGGACGCACTATTGCGTCCCGAAAATGCCCGTGGCTGACATAGAGTTTTCTCATGTAATGCAAAATCTAGATCACGAGATCTTATTCTTGCTAGATTGAATTTTCAGCTGTGTTGGACGTAACCCACGACTATTGAATCCTTTTCATGCTGGTTTCCGAGTCAAACGTAAATTACGGGGGACGAGACCTGGAGTAGAAAAATAAACGGGCATAGTTCGCGGCGAGGCAATCGGTCGGTACGAACCGCAATTTATGCCTCCTGTATGTATGAACCAATCAAGTACGTAGAGGTTACACCCCAAAGCGCGCAAACTCCTGCAGGAAGACTTAATTGTAATTGTCTTTGCTTTTTTCCTCATGCGCGCAAATTGTACGGCATCTTACCGAACGAATGAGACGGGAAATAACCGTCTGGCTGTTGGTTGGTTTGGTTACGCAATACGTGGTACCTACAGCGGGAAGCAATCGTTGGTTCAGAGTCTCGACCATGGAACAGGCTGCTTCCTTGCAATTCACTGAGATCTTGCACAAGCAAGCTGTAAGATTTCCGTTCGGCCCCTATAGCCTACTAGCCTCTGCCTTGGCTCCTGAGAAAATGAATAAAGAAAAAGCTTGTTTTGTAGATGACTTAGTTACACTGGTTCTTGTTTGATTTCTTCTTGCTTGCTTGCAGAATTGCTGCGTACATAGTCCCGTAATCTGTACGGAGTCCGGCAATTAGTTCTGTATGTAATACGTACATAACCGTACGTACTTGAGACAAACCGTTGCAACTACGTATTCGATAACCTACTTCCTTATTCAGCGTTGATCTGCGGTTAGATTAGTCCTGATCTCGTGGCTGGCTGTTGACCCCGACAAACTTACGATGTGTTTGGAAACGACTAAACTAGTACGACCTAGCATTAGAATTTTCCCACTGGGGGTATGATCAGCACTGACAGTCTACGTATGTATGGAGTACGTAGGTGCAATGCGTAAACTTTAACAATCGCTAAGCAGAATTTAATTCTCGCGATTCGATTACCGGACGTCCCAGCGCGCCTACCGCAATATCCCTCTTCCATACCGACGATAGATCTACTATGAGGCGTAAAGGTTCGCACCACAATCTTTGAGTAACTAGGTCATCTCCGCGGTGTAACAATCAACAAAAGCGTGGCCAATTGCCGATGCTAGGGACTCAGCCGTTCTGTCGATCGATCAACTAGCTGCTGCCAAGAGCCGAGGCTAGATTGAGATAAGATCTCGATTGTGGCACACGAGTTCCATCGCCGATGAGCACAACTCCCGATCTGGCTACCTGCTCCGGCGGTACGCAAGATGGTATTTTACCGTCCGTCATTACAATACAGTGTTGTCGTTCGTTATTCGGCCTTGGGTACGATGATGTATCATGTCGCACATTACGTAGTACTATGTAGTATATCAAATACTCCGTACGGAACACACATGATCGGTGATCTGCTAAGTTGACAATTTGACAGATGTCAGTTAAAGAGATAGATCATATTTCATGACTTGTGCATATACGAAGTCAGTCTTGATTTATTATTCGTCCAGTGACAGGCATTATTTTGTATTTTGATTTTGAATGTTGGTACCAATTCAAAAGGTAGCACGGTTCCTGCTCGTGTAATTTGAAAACTGTACGCTTACAGAAACTACGTACATCAATACGAAATTTTAAGACTGAACCGAGGGAAGTATGCTTCCCTGCGGAATGATAAGAAATCAGTGGGGAACCGGCATATGTACATAATACATAATGATTTGAGAACTTGGTATCACAGCAGGGATCGCCGATATGCTTTGTGGAGATTCGCAGGTCACAATAGGAACATGAAACGCCAAGACGGATAAACCTTACCACGTAATTTCATGTGATACACGCATCATCTGTGCGTACGGTATTTAGTATCTTACAGAATTACACGCCTTACATACCAGGTATTTGTAATTCATCTCCGTACTTGAATGCGTCGTGGTTTTAATATGCATGTTTCTGCATGATGTCGATCTTGTTGGTTGATAAGTATTATCAAATAAACTCTAGAAAAGACATTGCGAACTACTACGTATCTTTTAGTCATTCATATCATCTAGATTCTCCGTTACAGTACATAGGAGTCAAAAACAGTCTGGTAGGTAAGACAAAAAGTCGACGTTGACAATTGCAGCCTTGTACTTCAAACGCTACTATGCTATATAGTACGTCTATGTATTTTCTACTACCTAGATACGTACTAACTAGTTTCCTTAGATACTATGTAGTCTAAATTTCCTTCCAACTGTTCACGTGTATTATGCGTGACAGCCGACAACGTCCTAGCAACCAACATTGAACGTTATGTAAGGCTTCAGATGTTCCGGTACCATTTACCCTCGGAAGAACATTCGGAAGAACATACCGAAGACCGTATTTCAAGAGGGACTCCATCGCACCTTTTTAGTCCGTCTTCAGGTTACCAGACTTACAGAGTGGGCTGCACAGTGGATTTCTCTTCAGAACGAATGTCTCCTGAATGCGTTCCGAATCTCGTCCCAGCGTTGCAGTCAGAAGGACTCCGCAGCGAGGAAAGAGATTCACATATGCTATGAATCATGATACTCAGGGCTAAATCCAGTCAGGGGCCTTATTTCAGTAACATGCTCTGAGGAGTTCTCCGAACACTTCCACTAAGTGTCGTTTAGTGTTCGATTCAACGACAATGCATTAACGAGTTTCCCATTATGGTTGTACCTGATTATCCCTTACCGATTGGTAGTTCTAGATCTACATCGGCCTATCAAATCGGGGTTCCATATGGCTAGCCATGTTAGATCGCAGGATATCAACGCGGCTAGCGCTCCATTTCGATGGTCCAACACATGGTGATCACGGACGACATCATACATGTAAGCAAGAAACGAAATTTTCAAGGCATCGATGGAATACATTCGTATCCCTATTTGTTCTAGCCATAGGCTATTGTCGTACATACATACGTACGTAATTTTAACTCCGTACTCCCCACTACGTACATAGAGCATACTCCGAATCATCGATGAAGTTCAGTTTGAATACGAACCGCAGTGCCGGTTCCGCTAATTGTGAGACCATTGATCCCCAGTGTGGATATTTCAAGTCAGTTATCAGCAAATACAGACGAGCACTCCGTAGTACAAGGGGGTTTTCCCATCTCGTTCAAACTTTTATGGTGGGACTGGTTTAGCTTGCTGTACCTCGATCTCGACTCTCGAGTACGGACTATCGAGTATGCACATGAGGTCGGCATATGCAGGAAAGATCAGTATCCACTAGTTGATGCTTGTCCTTATCCTATTGCTTTGTGATGGCTGAGTAATTCTGAGTACTCCGTAGTTATTGCCGAATTACAGGTGTATGACGAACCCTTTAACTCAGTTCTATGCGTACGATACAACTCATTGAAGCATTGGACTTGGATGAGTTTGAGAACAAAAGCCATGCCCTCGTTTCCTATTTTGGCGAGAGTCAGGCCGCGCGAGTCATGGAACGTCTTCGAGATATCTTCAATTTACAGTCATTTGTAACCTCGCATCCACTTCATTCTTGAGAGGTGAATCGAGATTCGATTGCGCCCATAAAATTCTTGACCAGAGCCTCTGTTACCGGATCTTTTATCCGGTCCTATTCCCCCAGGCGTTTCCGTGGATCAGATCGTTACCCTAGTTTTACATACTTTTGTCTAGTTAGCACTTGAGGCATACAGCAAACCTCCTAACTATTTAAAGACACTCATTGGCGAATGACCGCGAGTCAATCCTGAGATTAATGGGGTCTTTTGTAGACCAAATCTTCAGACTTGCAAAGTTTGTTATCAAGTTATCAAATTTGCGTTTAGAAAGACTAGTGTAGGTAGAAGACCCGCCCTATGTTTGGACCTCGGCGTAAACTCGCGAAACAAATACTAGCCGTTATTACGTCCACTCCGTATTCGATCTTGGTTTAAGGTGCTGATTCTACTCTATAATCATCGGGCTATTTCCGCGGAGCCGAGTGAAGGTTCTGAACTTCTGAAGATTGCCGCTTTAAGGCGACCGAGATAGGGTTAGGGTTAGAGTCAACCACACCTCTAGGGTTACTGGCTGCTGTACATGAAAGCAAAAACGCAACTTTGTATTCGAACTTTTGTAAATGAGCAATTATTAGAATCTTGCTAACTTATGATAACATATAGCAGCGACGAACGTCATTTGTGTATAGGAAAATAGAGAACTGGGACAATAGCGCAATTGAATAAGAAACGAGGTATTTTTATCTCTTCAAACACAAAAGAGAGTTAACAGTAGTTCATATGTAGTACGGTGGGAATGGAGAAGAAAAGGACACTTCAACAGATTGATGAATTGCTATTGCAATGCACCAGACTGCATAGAATTATCATATGCAATAGGCACAACGTACAATTGCTTGATGACAACATGTGTACATGGTCCAGATGTCATGAGCATGTATTCAAGTAAAGCCTCAAAACCTGGAAATGTTAATGACTCGAAAAATCCAAGCCATTATACGAAACGCCAAAATTTCGATATCAGGGGCCGAATGGGGGGCAAGCAAAAGGAAAACGAACAAATGCGAAGAAAGCAGAACGTCGCTAATACTGAATGATGAAAACATAGTCTCCCACGAAATTCGAAAAAAGCAAAATCCCGATCAACACCAGTGCAGGTAGGTTAGCAGCCCACACGACAATGCAAAGTGAACATGAACAATTAAAGAGAATCAGAGACATAGGGTCAACTGTTCCTCACTCGCAAATACGCGGCCATTTTCGAAAGCATGGAGTGGAAACAATATTAGCAAGTCTAAGCGCAAGACATGAGAGATTTTGATATATATAACATAGATCGGTCGTCAATAACATTAGATGGTTAGATTCATTCGTATTCCAAATCAAAAACTGAATAGACCACTTCGTTTCTTTCCCAAAGGATAGACAACTAAAGCAGCCAAAAACAGACCAACAGTAATACCAATGGCAACCTGGATCATGCCATATCCGATGTCAAAGACAACTCCGCTGTACATCTTACTGCTTCCGTAGAGCGACATGTTTTGTTGGGCCTCAAGGAAACCTTGAGTCCCGTTGTTGATGATTGAGTAGAACGAGGTATTGTGGTTGATTTCATCTGCCGAGGTGATACCGGAAACTAGAGAGCCACTTGCTGCTAGACCAGATGGCACCTGGACAAATATTGCTGGCAAAATAGCTGCTGCTGCTAATCCATGCCGAAGGCGACTGTATAAATTACCCATCACGCCAATAACAAAGGCACCCAGAGCGTTCACGACCTGAGTATTTGATCCAAATCTCTTCGTCGAGCAATAAGTGGTCAAGTAGCCACAGAGAGATATCAGAAGCATCACTGGTATCTGGCGCCACTTTGACTGATTAATAGTTGTCAAGCAGAAGGTGAACATGATAACAAATGGTAGGCGCTGTAGGTAAGGGTTCTCAATGGGGCTTGGTGGACAATAATAATCAGAAGTGGCGTTAGAGTCTAATAGACCGTATACCGATGTCCCAACAGTGATGCCGAATCCAAGAAAAAGGGAATAAATGATTGAATACACCATACGAACTGAGCCGGCGACAATGCTACGGGACTGCAGTTCCAGGCTTCCGCATAAAACCATATATCCTGGTAAGATAAGAGCGATGGATGACTGAGCAAGCGCGGAGAAACAGAAAAGACGACCTCCATGATAAGGAATACTGCCAAAGGCCCTTGCAAGAAATGACGTAAGGACGGCAGCAGAGATCTCGAATACATTCGAGTATAAGTAGGAGCGTGGTGATAGAACCAATTGGAGAATTCCAACCAAACAGCCGAGAAGAAATGCTATTGGCATATCGATAGGACGAGCTCCAAATGCGAAAGGACCAACAGAAGCACTGGCGCAACCATGCATGAGAATGAGGAACCAAACATTGAACCGCGGTTTTTGTTTCATTATTTCCTCCAGTTTTCGGGTTGCCTCCGCAACTTCAATCACATCGTGGATCACTTCTTTATAGATCTGATGTACTTCAAACAATCGACCTAGGTCCACACCTTGCGCAGCTTTGACCAGTTTGACATCTGCAGTATGGGTAGCAGCATCATCAAAAGATATGACCATACAGCCAGGGATGTATAGAAATTGTCCGTCAATCTCCAACACTTTCGCCGTCATACGCATATATTCTTCCAATCGGTGCGTAGGTGCTCCGTACTTCATCAATGCCTTGCAAAGGCGCAGCAGGTATCGTTGACGGGATAGGGTCTCGGCAAGTTGGATAGTAATACACATCTCATCACGGGCATCTTCTTGAGCACGCATCTTCACCAGCCTTTGCACAGCTGGGGTAAGGCCACCACTACTTCGAGAATGTCTAAGTGGTGGGCGTTGTCCGGATGGGTTTGAGAAAGAGCTCTTGGTACTCGAATTTGTCCAGGAAAGAGGTGGAGATGACTTGCTGGAGTTCTTCTCCCACCATTTCCTCTTAGGAGGTTTAACGATTCCCGAGTCTTGGCTGAGTGATCGTTCGGAGATGTTTGTGTCATCGAAGCTACCATTGCGGAGATGTAGGCTATCTGGGTAGCTGATGTACTCTGGACTCGGATCATAGTTTGTCGCCGCATTTCTCCTGTCATGGAGTCTTAGTATGTTGGCAAGTACGCCAAAGTTGTTGTGAGATCGCGAAGCTAGGCAGTCATCGGGGTTGTGATCTTCAGTGGGCGTAGTTTGCCCGGAGTGCAAGCCAGGGGAGGAGGCGCGAAACCGAGAAAGAGCACTGAGGCCCCTTCGAGTCATTTGTTGAACACGTAAGAGAGCTTTGGAGAGTTTTATAGAACGTCCTGTTTCTCGTTCCTTAGCAACCGACCCTTCCTCATCCTCGTTGAGCAAGTCGTAGAGTTTCTCTGACAAAACGACCAAAGGTAGATCTTCACGCACTTTAGAGACAATAGGGATATTGATAGGTAGAATCACGCTAAGGCCATGTACATCAAGAAACTTTGATTTTCTGAAGCAAAGGCAAAAAGGCCAGCGAGCTTGCTCTTGAGCTGCATGGTCTGCAGTTTTGAGTTTGTCTTCCGCGCCGATCCCATCATCATAATCATCGTCAGTGATTTCAGTCGAGCACTCGTTGGTGCTTGAAGTGGATCCACTAAAGGTACTGTCATCTGAGGATGGGGATGAGCTATCATCTGAGGAGAGCCGATGGGAAGAGTCACTTCTCAAGCTATCAGCATAAGGAATGTTGGCGGCGGTTGTGGGTCCTTGGAGCTGCGAAACCCCTTCCTGGGCGTGGGAAACTGACGTCGACATAGGCTGTTGCTCTTGCTCAATCTGTAAGCTACGCTGGTTGATAGTATACTCGACGCTATTGGTGACTTGTAGAATTCCCACATTCTTTGGCTTGCTTTGCGCACCCCCTGGTCCGGGCGTCTCCTTGGTAGAAGTGACGCCATTGGGTGAATTCAGTGCTGATGTATGTGAGAAAGACTGGGAAGAAATAGACGTTGTACTTATGAGTCCTCTAGGGGCGTGTCTTGAGAAATTCTTGCCCGCATCGTCGACATAATCAGAACTGGTCAAGGAAACGGCGGGAAAACCGCCAGCCATTGTGATGGAAAACAAGTTGCGGATCTCAATAAGAATTCCAACCTTGAGCTTTCTCAAAATCTGGTTGGACAACTACACCAAGAGGTGGGTTGCGTGCGAAGGCGAGAAAGTTTCACTGGGTTGTATCTACGGCAACGGTCAGCATGTTTGTACATCATTGCTGCCAAATACCTGCTCGGCCACAGAATAAAGTCTCGAGTAAAAGAGATACAAAGTGCTCTTTAAGATTCTGAGTAGACTTACGGGAGTTGTGACTTACCATAATGTAGTTTAAGCGTAGATATGCCGTACAAGGGCTGTTGAATTTGTAATAAGGATTTGGCGTCACCAATACCCAGTGGCACGTCAGAGACGACCATTTAATGCAGGAAAAAAACCTACAAAATACAGCTCTGGTTATGTAACCAGAGTGCTCCCGTTTATTTGACTTTGTGCTTCTTTGTCCGTGGAGTCTAGCCCAGAGCGTGGAGAGCAATCTTGACTAGGGCTCCGGAGATGATCAGACTTGGGGTAACTCCAGGATAGAAGCAAGAACCCGGTCCGGCACACAAGATTATTCTCCACTTGTGCAAGTCCAGAGCCTGGTAATTGTAAATGAGAAGGAATAGGTATCGACCGTGATACTTGGAGGAGGTGCATCCATCGATGGGATATGGTCTTGATAAATAGCTCTTTCGGTGGAGGGGATATGAGCCGCATCTTTTAAATAATTTTTCAATTATCTAATGAGTAAAGTTCAAGACACATAAAAAGCGTTCCATCGGCATGATCGTCAAGTCCGACACTCAAGACGGGGTGAACTCGAGCCGTGACGGCACAAACTGCAGCATCCATGTGGACCCAAACCGTTATAGAACAAAAAGGACATGAGTTCCAGGATGTCATGTATAGCTGCAACCATGAATCTTATTTGGTCACGTTCCCTCACGAAGGAAGACCATTCTATTTGACCCGCTTTCTCAATCATTGCCATTTCGCTTCAAAAGTCGACGATTTCGCTAAGCGCTCGTGTTGCCTTTGTGCCTGAACCTTGTAAGTATAAAGCGAAAAATCCTTGGTTGCCACCTCATTTCAGAGAGTGACCGATTCCCGCAGCTGCTATACGGCCATACGATCATCCCATCGGCTGATGGAGCCTCCACCATCGCCTCTCAGGACACCGAGAGATAGATTGCGATTTGGGCAGGGTCTTCGAACTTTCTAGAGTGGCATTACAGCAGAATATTTTACAATCATATGCTATAGTAAGAACAATTGGGCTGTTGTCATATATTTCGGACCTATCAAGTGTCTCAGCGGCGTTATTCCAAAGCCGAGCGTGGAGTGATGGTGACGAATTTGGTCGACCATGCAGCAGTGAGGGTAGCATCAGCACTGGGCCTGCACTCTTCAAGTGACACACACCCCCTCTTTCAACATGTCTTACAGACTTGATTGGACTGGTTCATCGAGTCTTGAATAGGGGCAAATGTGGTCGGCGACTTTAGACATCCGTTCCGATTGCTAAGGGGTAATTTCTAGAATCGAGCTCGATACAAATCTCCGATAGCAAAGACCACCTTGGTCTCTCAAAAATAAGGATGAGCATACCATTGCTAACGTATCGAGAACGTTGATACAGATCATCATCTTCATCCAATCGGCACGTTCACCAGGCGAAGTGGGCTTTAGGGTTGACTAAGTGGAGTGCCGGCACGGATCTCCGTTAAATAACAGTGGAGAGAGCGCACGGCTCCGAACGGCAAATCAACAGCCTTAACTTGGAAACAAATCCACTATGGATATCAAATACGTACGTAGATGGAAAGTGAACTGAGACATGGCCTATGTTCGGAAACTTCGAAATAGGTCCGTTGACCCGTGTGGCTTTGAGGAACTCTTACCGGATGAACGTACCCTGAGCACTGAATTGGTTCAAAAGTCACGTCAAAACATAAATCTACATATCTGACAGTTCGTCTGAAAACAAGTCAAGGAGTGACGGGTCATACCTTCAAGTCCTGCTTCTGACATGCAAATTACGAGTGTGTCGGCAAGGAGTAACTGGATCGGGATTTTTTATATTTACGCATTGATTTCTAATTACCAGTGTTGATATCTCCTTCATTTTCCGTGGACTCTACTGCAAGTTATGCAGATGAGATAGGAGGCACTGAAAATGGAATGACGGTACATGATTCATTACGTGGCCGTTGACATCAGATAGGGAATGGTAGTTAGACTATCGGCTCTACATGAATGTTATGATTGGCTAACAGCTAGCAGATGCTAGGAGCTAAAAACACGTGCCTGCATTAGCCTTGCGTCTCATAGCGTTGGGAAGATATCTGAGTGGTTGATACTAATAATCAATTGGATCGATGGCTGAGTTATGCTGGTGGATTGTTTTAATTGCTGGCTCAGCCAACTGGATTCCTGTCAAGCCCCCAGGGTAAACGTCGTTTTAGCAATAGCTTACGACTGTTTATTTGTCTTTCTTGTTTGTTTTTTGTTTCCAAGTCCCCATGTACAGAGTGTGGCAGTGTCCAGCATCTGTCAGATCAAGATCTTTCCGCGAACCAAATCTCTCGTTGTCAGGCCCGGAAATGTTGGACCAATTGAGTCCGCAAGCCTGTCATGATGTTCGTCTTCACGTTACTTGTTGCGTACAATTTTGATCATAATGAAAGATACAGTCTAAAGCGGATTGCTGGCAAGGATGCATGCATCATGACTCATCAAACATCGGATTCTGACTTTACGGCGCTCGGATCTAGGCCACTGATCGTTTGACTCATGACTATATTGCCAGAATGATCTTCTAGTGGCAATATTGATTACGAAAGAGGTATCTAAACAGGGAAGAGAAGCCAACCAGTGCAAATATAGAGCTTAACATGTGGATGTAGATGCATGGATTATTGTCCCTGACCTATAATCATGACTAGCCACCAATGAACCTGTTCTCTATTGTCAAAGCTTTCGGATTTGATGAATAATCTCGCTTGTTTGACGTTATGTACTCTACAGCCCTTATTGTAGTTGCTGCAGCAAAATTTCTACAACGCCACTTCGAAACTTCAACACCGTGTCTGTCTTATCCTTCTGCCTAGATCGGTTTCGGTGTAGCCGCTAGGGTCATCAGAAGGCATTTGTAAGATCTACTTGTCTCGCGGCCGGGCCACCCACATAGCCTTCTAGACCACCACAATAATAATGATCGAACTTAATAGAAGATTACAGCTTTTATTGTTCACCAAAACTGCAGTATAACGAGCCGTGCGCCGAGGTTACATGTGCTGTTATGCATCTAAAGCCAGAAAGTCATCCGGTGGTTGCACAGATTTGATGACATCCATGGATGGTACCGTGCAACATAAAATTGTAGAGATACATCCCTTGAGTAATTGGTAAGACTTGTGGCCTTATCTTGTAACCTCCGGCTCATGATACATAGGTATCGGATCATATCTGAATAGGTTAAGTTTCCGACATGGTATGGGAGGCCTATCTGAAGCTATTAAGTGAGATTGTGAGCCTGAAGGTGTTTTACTACCTGAACTGTTGAAACAGCCCTACTGAAATATAGCGATGATACAATATTTATGGATCTTCTCTTACTCAAATTCCACGCACGTTCTCAGGAGATAAAATTCATACAGTACGTCAGCTTGATTGTCCACAAGGGATGTAAACATAACAAACTAACACAATTTGACGACGGTCATTGAAATGTTTACATGTGACAATTGACAACATCAATGAAAAGTTGTACATTTATTACGGATCAGACTCCTGGAATTGGTGACTTCATATGCTGAGTCGTCAAGATGACGCACGTAAAGTATGCTAAGGAACATCGTAGTGAGATGTTTCTAGACGCTTTGAATCTTCTTACTTTTACTTTTCGTCTCTGTACCTCGCATGACCATTGCGGCCATGTCTGAGAAAATCAGTGCCTGAACTCACGTTTACTAGCCAATCTCCTGTTTACTCTTCTAGTACTCAACGCTTAGAGCTATGTATACAACAGATAGTGGCCTTCTAACGGCTCTAGAACTGCGCCAAGTTTGTTGTCTGAGCGTCGTTTGGGTACCACCGGAACCTCTCTTGCGCTGCCGGTGCACTGCCTAGCTCCAGGCCGTGGGGCCGGCATCAGAAGCTAGGGGGCATGAGCCATCGCTAGGCCGGAGTCAGAAGATGATGTATACCTCTCGGGAGCTTTCACGAGGTCAAGATCTTTCCAATATTTGGCAGTGAATGTACTAGGTCCGATTGCTCGGATGTGTTACTCTGTGGGGCGTTAACTAATCGTAGTATCTTCGCCTCGGATACGAGCTAGAACACCTGAAAGTCTGTAGATGGTGGTGGGGGTCATGTCACTTCATGTGACAGTGACCCAATTTGCCGAGTAATGGTCTAAATTTTGAGGTACATCAAGTGCCAGTGACTCACCTGCGACTTTGAAACTCAAAAAAAAGCGCATTATCTGAGCATGACCTCGAGAGGGATGCCATTTCTGTCATACTGAGATATTCGCCGAGCTCCTTCATGTCTCTATTCGATTCGGGATTCGGGTCATGGGCCAATTTCGCGCGAGGGTTCCATTACTATTTCCTTTTTTGATCTATGACTTCTTGATAGGGCTTGGACCCACTTTCAGAATTTGTGTCTCATTTCTTCGAGAGCATAATGGAAAGAGGACTTGCCTAAAGAATAAAAATCATGTGAGTATTGTGCCAAAAGCCTACAATTTGACTGTCACTCAGCACTCAATCGACTTCTCATTCCAACAACGCCGATTTGATAGTCGGCTAACAACTCGCTATCTATAGAGATCAGAAACAAGAAACAAAGGAGGAAAAAGAACAATGAAAGTCAAACGTCTACCGTAATTATGATTCGTCGGAACCTCTGTGGCACGGTCCGGCCCGAAAGTTTGTGATGCATACCCTAACAGCCCTAACAGCGGCGAATAGCCCTAACTCGATATAGGGGACCCTCAGAAAACAATATCATATCATCATCATACGACCATCATATCAAACGGATCTGAGTCCGACGGGGCCGTTAAGAATATGACGAAATAGTTGACCATGGGAGGTTCAGTCAGTACGCTTGGATGGTTTACTCATCCCGGCATTTAGGAACAGTCTCCAGTTTTCCCACGGTTGGAACTGCACAAACATTCTGGTATCAACTGCCTACCTAGGAAAGCGTTCCGTTGTGTCGGTACGGCTGAGCATCAGGTGCTGATCCGTACGGAGTCCAACGAATATTAGGAACGATGCCCGCCTTTTTCATGTACGTATCCGTGTCTTGAGCCGCGGCGGGTCAAACCTGGGGACGGTAGGCTTCCGTTAATGAAGTCAGTCATTTGGGAAGATGGCGATCTTTGAGCAAGCTTTTTTAGGGCGTGCATTAAATCAGGGACGTGAAAATGAGACTAAACATCATTACGACGTAGTTGGTATGAAGATAGCTACAGCTATTGCGTGTATATACATCGACATGCAAGCCACAGTACACAGCCGCTAGACGTTTCGCCCTTCCAAAAGCACAAGCTCAGCCCATCCAGGGGGAGAAAATGCTTAGCTTGATGTCAAAGAATCACGGATGGAGCGCTTCGCGCGGGTGCTGGCAGCCCAGTTCCGCTGCAGATTTACATAGTTATTGTACTACGTACAAGCCATGTATTAGCGGAGAATGTGGATAAAACGTTTGATTTAGGTAATAAGGGGGATTTTCCCGGACGGATATCAATCAGAGTTCGTTTTACATTTCCATCGGTTCGCTGCAAGTTTGGTTTGGTTTGGTTTGTTTGGTGTTCGGTCATAGTGAGTGCAAACTCAGTCAACCTTGAAACTGTTGAGAGTGGTTTCGAACGTCTTCGTCACCTTCGCCACAAAAGGGGCGAAGTGGTGTACACTTGTTTCATTACATAGACACAATACATGCAGAATACATGGTCAGAAAGCTGAGGAGGGGGTATTAACAGGGTACATTCCTTGCCAACAAAAACCAAATGCTTTTAAGTAGCTGCCATTAATAGCTACATATATGGAACTAAATTCTGCACTCTCACAAGCTTCCAATTGGACCTAGTGGCCGACCTGGGTCCTTCGTTCAGTTGTGGTTGCCTTACAGCAAATATGCATCAGATTCTGGGGTGCTTGAGCACTATGCAAGGTGCCCCCAGTACCAAATAAGCCTGCATTCCCGGACTGCAAACTTTCTGCAACACCGTTGAAATGAGCACACACATCGCAGCACAGCATAAAGAAGGAGTGTCAGATTCGACGACTGACAATTTTTTGACAGCCAATAAGCCTGCATGGGCCTTTTGATTTTTGTTTCTATTGTCATGTCAGACACGAATCCTTGTGAGATCATTTTGACCTAATAAACATCGAATAGCATATCGAAGAACTTGAAACGCAAGCCAGGTTTCCAACGAAAGAGACAAATGTACCTGGACCGTGCTCAACAATGTATAACCTATTGGAAATCAATGTCACTTGAATGTCATTATATACAATATGAGAATAGGAGTATTCTGAGAAACTTGCCATAGACATCATGATAGGTTCTTGATGGGGACACAAAAGGCCATTGTACTCTTGTAATTGAACGTATGGCCTTAGTGCTTCCACTTCCTCCCATCCGATATAGATACATTGAACATGTCAAGCCAGCTTGTAACTAGTCATACCACAGCCTCAATGATGGCTATGTACGTAGTACATGCCATAGACAGAATTCTAATGCTGCTCATAGGATTAACTATTCCCTTAAATCCGTAACGGGCATCGAGCTTACATGGGGCTGTGACTCGCATCCACGGATGTATGTAGGCGAAGGAAAAGTACTTTAGACTGCGGGGCTGAGGTCAGATATTCATACAGTGTTTTATGTTTGTGTATCAAAATCTGGGATCGAATGATGGCTAGGCGACTGGAAGTCATCTCACAAACTAATTATATACGAGTCATCCATGTATGTTCTGGTTCTAGACCGTTGAACAACGTATCTACCATCCATACATTCAATCCATCTAATAGACATCTGGAGATTGATATTGCCTAGCCAGTTAGAGAACTCTAAGCCTAAGGAATGTTGAAAGTGACTGCAACTTCTCAGGCACATGTTATTGCCTGCCCTCGAATCTGATTTCCAAAAATGATCATACTGCGAACAAACTCAAAGGCTTCAAGAGACATCATCATCGCTTACTACATTCCACGTTATCGTTGCAATATCACTGATCCCGATCCTTAACAATAGAAGAACAAACACCCACACGCCCAAGCCAAAACCGATAAGTAATAGACAATCAAGCCCTCCCAATGAAGACAACAATGTGCAATGTAATGCGCCTATAACCTGGTATCATTTCAAATTTGAAGGGGAAAGAAGAGAAATAAATGGTCCAACAAAAAACTTCCGACTTTATATGCAGCTCTATTTTCTCTTTCTCATCTCCTTTCCACACGACTTAGAGCCCCTAGTATTAAACTGATATCCTCCTTTCGCTGTCTTGCTTGTCGTGTCCGTAATGCCATTTGGCGAGTGCCTTTGCTGTCGCCAGCCTTATGGGGATCCTCTTTGGTTTGAGTATCGTCTTCAAAGATCCCCCTTGCGATTCGGTTGTCTCGCTCTTCGAGACGGTCGGAGCAGACCTTTAGCATCTGATGAGATAGACGATCGGCCGTAGAGCGGTAAAGATCAATGTCATGAAGTCCTGAAGCAAAGGCATCCAATGTTGGGGCCAGAGATGAAGTAATACGTGATAGACGGCGAGATATCATGGCAGGTGGTAAAGGCGGATTAGTAGTTGATGTAGGAGGTATCCTCTCGTCGCTTGTACCCCCTTCACGATGTATTCGAAGGCCCTCGGGTGCGAGAGTAGTCATTATTGTTTGCTGCGAAGGATCTAATATCGCCTCGTCAATGACCGGTAAGTTCTTTGACGCAGCATCGTTTTTCGCTGTCTGCTCGGCAAGAGACGGTTCAAATGCTGGTATTGAAGGCTGCCGCAGTAACGCGTTGAGAGCATGTCTCTCATTTTGTAATCTGTCGTGGTTAGTACTAGAACGCTGCAGAAAGGGAAGTGCATGCCCAGAAAACTCACTTTCGTATTTGCTCCTCCAACTCTTTTATCTTCTCCGCATTCTGTACATTCTTCGGATTCGGTTTTTTGACAATGACTGCAGGAGCTGGTGCATCTTCCCGCGCAAACCAGTTCGTTAGCTCGGATTTGTTCGAGAAATCCTGAAGTAGCTCCTCTTGTATGACTCGAGCTGGAAGATATTAGGATCTCGTTACCACCAAAATTCAACCACGCACAAGAAACATACCTGCTAATCTGGCGCTGTCATCATCAGAACGAGAACCCGAGGGTTTATCGTCCAGTGCACGAGTCGCACACCACGTCATCAACTGTCTCATCCGGCGTGGCTCTGGCAGTCCGTCACTTGCAATGTGTTTATAAAATTCCGAGGTTGGAACCTCTTTATGCGGAAGTGCTGCGTCAAAAATGTTAGCGGAAATGTCCGTCTGTAATATAAAGGTCCTTCGCGCCTCTGAGAGAAGGTACACACCATTTGATACTCCTGAGTCTATCAGCGAGCTTGCCCTTCGACCTCTCATTCCCAAACTATTTCTTCTTTGTCCCTTTCCACCTCGCCCTTCCCTCATTTCCTTATTCCTTCTTATGACGGGCGTGTCTGCCACAGGCAAAGCGATTTTCGATGTGGCGCCTTGAGAAGGCTCCGGGGATTGCAAACTGATATCAACAGCAGGTTTTGCCTTGGCGGGTCGGCCTTTCTTTGCAGGTTTCTCTATCGGAAACGGAGGCTCTTCGTCGCGTTTTCGAGTTTGTCTGCTCGGGACTTCGGCTTGCAATTCTACTGACACTCTCTTTGGCCGTCCTCTTGTGGCTTTGGTCTTTTTTGTGTTAGCTCCAACATCTTCTATTGTCGTATCTTCAACTGCTTGAGCTGTATGCGCTTTCGGCGGACGTCCTCTTCGCGGTGAGTGCACGACTGGTTCTTCTATTGCAACGTTGTTTACAGCCGGCGCTGATTTTAACTTTTTGGTCGTCGCTCGCGAAAATTGGAATCCTCCAATATCTTCGTCGTACTCAGCTAGATGACCAGAAATCTCAACATCAGTGACCTATTTTGCAAATGACAAGCTGGGGTTTTATTCCAGATAGCACAAATACACTACAGATCGCAAACTTACCGGCATTACGTTTCAATTCATTCCGCGTAGGCCTCCCTTGTGCCGACTTCGGAGGAGCAGCGCCCTCATCGTCACCATCTTCCTTTGCATTCAAGCGCGAGCTGGTTCGCGTCCCTCTTCCCTTTTCCCCATTTCCGCGTGCTGACGACGACGACGCAGGTCGGCCCTGCGACGCCGCCATATCAATCACTTTCAGAGGTTCACGGCGCGCAGTCCTAGTGGATGTTGCTGTCAAGACCGTGGTGGTCATAGCAGGTATTTCGATTTGCTTCAAACCGATATAAATCGAAGAACCGATTGCGTAACTATCAAGTCCACCCGTCTCTTAGACTTCGGTATAACATACGCGAAAAACCGCAAGTTCTCGTGAAAGTCGTAAAACCGTTGTTGTTGTTGTCGTCCGTCTTGTTTGCGCGATCGTGGTACTTCGTAGTCTTCAGCGGATCTCTGATCCTCTCGCGCCCGTCTTTCCCAAGGTATCAATCGTATTTTTCGACAGTATTTCGTGTAATATTTATCCTTCCGCATACGATGCTTCCTAGTAGTACCGTTCTCGTGCGCAGAGTTCTGTCGAATTCGAAGTGTTAGAGAATGGGTAACTTGGATTGAAAAGCACGGGTCGCGCTTCCGAAGATAGACGCGCCCGACCAAAGCTTCTGATTCGATGAGCGACCCCACCACCGCAATTGACCGAACGGGCAGACAACAACACTGGAGGAACTGCGGCTGTCGCTGAAACGAGACAAAGTGCTGAGCTGAAGGGAAGGCAATACCGTATTGACTTGAATTGAATGAAGTCTTTCTTGTGCTGGCTGACTGTAAACACGCCAACGACCAAAACAACCTTGTGTGTGGGGTCCGCTAAGCCTATGCGGGGCTAGTGTGCATACTGTGACACGAGGGGACTTTCTACTCTACTTTAGTACTTAGGATACTCTTCATGAGATGAATGTCTGTACTGGGGTAAATTATCATGGAATGCGAATATATATACATCTACTACTTTGTCTTCTGGATGCCAATCAACCCACGATCCTGCGGTCAGCCTCCTCTTTCTCCTCCTGGGAGATCTCATGCTCCTTTTGCCGCACGTCAGGTTCGTATTGAGGCACATCTGGACTGTGGCCAATGGACATGCCAACACGAATCTATGGAAGAACGGTGTCAGTAATGACTGCCATGTGTTCTGAGTTTTCTTGATTTCACTTACCAGCGTTTCGAGTGCACCCTTGGAGTTATCAACTAGATCACTATCGAAATTGATTTTTCCGGATTCGAAGAGCAGCACAACGGTGCTGCCGCCAAATGCGAAGTAACCCAGTTCTTCGCCGCGAGACACGTTCTCGCCGGTTTTCCGAGTAATCACAGTACTTCCAACCATCATGGCACCAACACATACCGCCATTACCCGGCCGTGAGCGACCGAATCGATGGGTACTAGTACTCGGACATTCTCACCATAGACATCGAGGGCGGAACGAATGGCCATAGGATTCACTGTATAATATTCACCTTCGATGGTCTTCGGAGTGCCAAGCACTCCGTCCACAGGAATATGGAAACGATGATAGTCCTGGGGTGCAAGCCGAAATATTCCAAGAGCACCGTTTTTGTAACGTGCAACATCTTCCGGATAAGCCTTGCCTAGCAAACGCTCTAAAGAGAATTCCCGGCCTTTGATCCAGATCTTGGTAGCGTCTTCAATACGATCAAAAACCACACTGCGGCAATCAGCAGGAGAGACAACAATTCTCGGTTCGTCGGGAGCTGAACAAGGTCTCGCGCCCGGCTTCAACTTGCGATAAAAAAATTCATTGAATGTCTTGAAGTTTTCCACGGGCTCCAGAACCTCTGACATATCGAGTCGATGGAAATTGATGAAGCTTTCGATCTGACTAGCAGATGCTGGATCATCGTATTTCTTCCCTTGTTTGATACTAAGAGACTTGAGCATCTTCCGAACTGTTGATTCTCAGTCAGTCATCTATTATTCTGAACCATGTAGTATGATCAAACTTACTTCGTTTCTTCTCCATATCGCGGCTTTTGATACCCTTGTATAACAAGCGAATACCAAGACGGACATAGACGCTCATTTTCTCTTCGTTTATTTGACCGGTGATACGGTCCTGCACCAGGATATTTGCCGAATTGGCACCAAGTCTGTAACCACCATATCCAATCTTAGTAACGACTTTGCTGTACCATTTGCGCTGTGCTTGGCTGGACGTAACAAAGCCGCCCATCACAAGGTTATCAACCTGTCGCCAGTCTTGACTGACGCACGTTGCAAGATGGGTGATAATGTCTGCATCAGATCGTTTGCTCAGACGTGGCTGGTGACATAATGGACATTCTCCAATTTCAATGACATGCTCTTCACCTCGCTCATCGGCAAGGTCATCGGGTGCGAGTTCGCCATATCCAGGGGAGGGCTGCTCCCCTTCTGGAAATTCGGACAGATCCAGTTGCTGTGGTTGGCCTTCCGTGCCCTCTATATCAGTCGTCTCATCCGCACCGGAAGAAGTATCTGGGCTACGATCTCCGGTCGAAGATAGAGAGCCTGGCACTAGTTTCCGAAGCTTGGAGTCGAGTCCGCTATAGTTACTCTTCTGTACTTTTTGTAGAGCATCTTCCAAACAGATCACAGCTTGATCATAAGTCAAATCGTTGAATTCGCCGGACTCATTCTCGGCAGAGAACCTGCTAAAGAAACTGTCGATCGTAGATTCTTTTAGAGTCGATCCAAGTGTATCAAGCATAGTAGTAAGCTCGATTTTACTAAGCCGGCCGCTATCATCAGCATCGTACTGCTTGAGCATGACCCTCCAAAACTGTTGACGAAGAGCTTTATAAGGCATGTATTTTGCTTTTATGTAGAGCTCTGGAGAATACTTGTCTTCCCAGCGCTCCTTGTTCTTCAGCAGAAGCGGGATCGTATACGTCTTGAGATCTTCGCTATCCGGGGAGCCTTGGGGTGACGGGGGTGTTTCATCAATCTTTGGCGAGAGACTGCTGGTGCTCGGGACGTCAAGAAGTGGGTTGCTCGTCTCAGAAGGGACGGTAGTAGGAGGGGTAGGGGGAGATTGATCAGACCTAGTTTGTGTGGTAAGAAGTGAAGGGTTGGACGACTGAGATGATAAAGTTGGTTTCGATGATTTGTTCAGACTACTTGCGGAGTTGGAGCGCGACATGGGCAGCCGAAAGCGCGACCGAGACTGCAACGGCTGACCCGGCTTAGACGGCTCCTGTAGCTTGTACAGACCAGTCTCGGGGTCGGCCTCTGGAGCAGCTGCTATCAGTGTTTGAAGTGGAAGCTCGGCGGTCGCCACAAGATCATTCCCGGACAGTTTATCACGATCAACCACTGTGAAGCTCATGGTGTATGACTGTTCGTGTTTCATGACTTGGAACACCATCTTTTCGTCATAGACAGGGTTCAAATTATGACGGATGACCCTCGTACGAAGAGTCTTCCGTCCCAGTGATGTTACCACAAAGGGATCCATATCGAAGGAGGTTCGAGTCACTATATGAGGTCAGTTCTAAAGTCTACCGCCATTCGATTTTATCAGGGTCTCTTACTGTTCCTCTCCGGTGGGAGGTTGGTGATCTTATTGATTTCAAGGAAGATGACTCCTTGAACCCCATTCGAGGCACCGGAAAACTGATATGCTCGCGCAGCAAGAGATTTGCGCTTAAGTCGTGCGATACGCAGCCGACGCCTTCGCTTTTCCACGATTTCGGGCTTGGTAGGATCGTCAGTCTCGTCCGAAGTTTCTTCATCTTTATCATTTTCATCTTGATCGACCGATTCCAGCGTGGTATCGTCTTCTTCTTCTGCGGCGCACACGATGGATCTGAATTTTCGGTAGGTATCGGCAGGGGTTGCAGTAGGGTTGACAGTGTCGAGCAGAGAAAACTGGATGAGAATCTGCCCAGAAACTATACTCTCCTTCTTCTTGCCTCGTCTCCGCTTGGACTCCAATGTGTACCATTTGGGCTAGAATAGTATTAGCCTCAGTTCGTGTTTCGGATGCTGGAACCACAGGTGTGAACGGAAAGTACCTGATGCTGAGTTTCACCTTCGGCAAATATCTCCTCTAAGGGAATATCAAATTCTCCCATATAATCCCTCCCAAAGCGATCGCGGTCCCAGCAGACACACTCCAAGAGGGGCACCCCGCTAATGGGCAATTCAAACGTAACGTTCCAATCGGGATTAAGAGTCTTGCTGATCGTTGGAGTCGACTCGCGCGAGCTTCCGAGGGATACGACCAGGTACTTTCTGGATATCAGCTAGAGCCAAAGCGCATAGTCAACAACTAACCGAGGGAAGGACTTACAGGATCACTCGTGCCACCTCTATCCTTTGCTGCTAGGTCCCTTCCCTAATGATTGTTACCATGTTAGCTTGGCGTTGGCATCAACGAGTGGAGCGGCAGCGCTGGATTGAAGTTGTTCAGCCGTACCTTGATCACATTGACTCTGAGTGTTAGTGTGGACTCCATTGGTGACCTCAATGGACTCGGATTTCGACTCTGCTGAATGGGAGTTGTACTCTTGGAGCTGATGAAGCGCTGAGGCAGTGGTAGACGGACCATGGTCAACTGGAGTGAATGTGGGGTATAGCCTTATTATATCTGGAGTGGGTGGTAGGTATAATGGGCAATAAAAGCAACGCAGCAATGGCGACGGCGCAGGGACTAAACTAGCAAGGCAGATCTCTGATGGCGCTATCGCCGGATACCAAGTAGCAATGCAATGGCTGTGCCGTCCGTTGCGTTGTGAATCGAAGCAATCTGGGATTGGGAGAAATGGTGACTGGCCTGCAGTTGACGTGACAAATGTGTTATTTGATGGACTCGCTCAATTCGTAGACAGTGGAAAGAAGTGCATGATCATGATGGTATTTCAAAAAGAAGCAAGCAACGTAGACAAAGTTAAATCAAGGATGAAGTACCAAGAACACCAAGGTGGCTGAATGAGGGGAATGAATAATGATAGAAGAGGAAGAGGAAGTCGCAGAGTTGGTGGAGAAAGCAAGCGGGGTGGGGACAGCATCAACAGCTTTGCTTCTTACTCTTAGTACTACTTACTCTTACCCAGAATTTCCAGCTGAGTAGCTCGCTCTTACTCACTACGTAGGCACAGACATCAATTGGCCCTTTCTTATTAGTATTTTCATCCATGAGGTAGCGACAACCCGATTCATTGTGTTTCAGACAATCCTTGGGCTGTCTGGCGAATCACGATTGTTGCGAAGTTGGTCCATGTCGTATCCTGGCATTTTACGTATCTCGCCAAATCGCCCCAACCAGCGACAATTTTTTACAAACTGATCGTTGCGGAACGTTCGGATGCGAAGACATCCGCATCGTGTATAAGTACCGGCTACGTAGTACTACGTCACGCTGGCCAGATCGTTTCGGATTATTTCTAAATATATTGCAGTACTACCTGGGTGGGCCACTTGGCGGGCGATGATATCAACTCGTTACCCCGTTTGATGTTACTCTTGTTATTTTTATTTGATCTGCGCACGCGGTATTTACAAGGAAGGGACGCGTGAGGGAAAAGTAGATGAATGTACTATGTTCGAAATCCGTGTACAAGAACTAATCTATCCGCCGTTCGTCAACCCGACCCCAGACTTCATCGGGTGTGGATTTTCCTTTCGTCTCGGGAACCCGGAGATAGATGAGTAAACCAAAAACGCCGGCTAGGCCGGCAAATATCCAGTAGATCTGACCTTTCCCTCCAAGAGCCGCGTTGAGGATAGGGAAGAACTGGGCCACAATAAATGTGGCAATCCAGTTGGCAGACAACGCCCAGCTTTGAATGGCCCCCACAGCCTCAGAACCCACAAGCTCAGAGGCAAGGATGAAGGGTACAGGGCCAAGTCCGACCGCGAAGCTGGCAACAAATAGTAGACTTGCCAGTGCAGATACTATCTTCTGTCCGACGGAAATACCAATGGCCAGTAGCACCGATGCTGAACCCATGCCACCAATACTGAGTAGAAGGCAGGTTTTGCGACCGATCTTATCTGGTAAAGGAGAGCAGGCAAGAGTGACGACAAGATTCAGGGCAGAGATAATGACAGCTAACAAGGGAGCTGCCGTCGGTAGTGTAGTCTGAAGCAACGAGACACTGTACATGATAATACTATTCACACCAGTAAACTGCTGTGCAAGCATGACAATGACAACTGCAATAATCGCAGGTCGATACTTGGGGTTGGTGGCCACGGTCAAGATCGTGACTCGTGGTTCTGGAGTGGAGGGCTGACGTGTATGCTGTGACAACAAAGACTCCTCTTCATCAACTCCATTGCCGTCAGTCGACCCAACCTTCCAATTTTGAATCTCTTCTTCGATATCCGCATCTTTGCCACGAATACGTTGAAGAACTTGCCGCGCTTTATCTGCATGTCGATGTTCGGCCAACCAGGACGGGGTTTCTGGCACCAAAAGAAGGCCAAGAAATTCAGCCAAGCCAAGGCCAGCACCCACGGCGAGAATAATCCTCCATAGGCTGTCTCTGCTGAAGAAATATCCAAGAGACTGTGTCAACAAGATTCCTACATTGGTCATAACTTGAGTGAAAGCACCGAAGAACCCCCTTGACGAAGGCGGTGCGATCTCGGACACGTAGATTGGACCGACCACAATCGAAGCTCCGGCTCCGACGCCACTTAGAAATCTTCCAATACTCAAGACAGCGATATTTGGAGATGCGGCCTCAGCGACCGAGCCCACAACGAAGAAAACCGTCGTCGCCCTCAGTGCCAACAGCCGACCCGACCGGGTGGCTAACGGTCCGGAAACCAAAGCTCCAACAAGACCCCCAAGTGTGTATATAGATGAGACAAGCCCAAATTGCGATGCGTTCATTGGTAGACATTGCGGTAGCCGTGCCGAAACTGATGCCGATGTGATGCTCTTCTTCTCGCAGGTAATGACAGCTTGTGGGGCATTCAATTCAGCCTAGATTTGCCCGACTCTATTAGTTCACTGAATCATGATTATAAGGAGGAATGCATACCAGATGAAAGCCAAACTGAAGAGGCCCCAGGGTCGAGACAAAAACCAGATAGATGAGTAACGCGGTAACATGGGATTGCTTAGAAGTTGTAGACATTGTGTCAGCTCTGCTGTATTGCCTATGGTGCGCCGTATGTCTATGTGGTTGATCGAAAGACTATTGTCATCTCAAATGACAGAAAGTCTTTCATATATTAAACTGAGGGCGGACCAGGACGTACAAAAACAATCCTGCCGTTGTCGCTGATGTTGGTGTTGTTGATGGATCAGCCCCCGTCTTTGGTGATCATGACGTGTGATGTTGACTCTAGTACTGAATAGGACTAGCTCTATATTATGATCGGGGTTAGGGCTGATCATAGGGTTAGGGTAGTTGATTCCTGGATCAAGCCCAACCCCCTTATCAGTTTAATAGTTATCCCTTGCGAAATCAATTAACCTGGTGTTGTTTGAATACCGCTGGCTTCCACAACAAAGCCTTTTTCTCCACCCATTCGAAAGAAGTTCCACCTGACCGAACAATACAATATCGAATCGAGACAGACCCTCGTTCTAATGCACTGGTAACATCCATGCACGTAGCATCCGCGGGGACGAGTCCAGTGGCCATAATAGCATCTTCTTCAAGCATGACAAGTTGCTCAACCTCGCCATATAGGGTCTGCAGTGATGTAGAATCTTCTGTAGAGCACAGGGGATGTGATAGCGATGGAGAACAAATGACAGAGTATCGAGCAGCAAATCTCTTTAAATGTGCTGGTGTAAGATGGGTTATGAAGGTATCGTCATCACGTAGTTGTTCTTCGATTATGCTTAATTTGGAAAGGTATGCCTTCAGATAATCAGATCTTGATTCAGAGCTTGTGGGAACATGAGAATGAGAGGATTCGGTGCTATAGAAGTGATCCATATGGCATAACAGTAAGAGTTGAGTAGCTTCTCTATACAATCTTAGGAATCGTAATTTGCGGCGCTCCGTTCTGATTGCTCTCAGGGTCAGGTGCCGAAGCCGTTGGGAAGACGCTTCCAACGTCTCGAAATGCACGAAACCATTCGATAGACCTAACCATGCCTCTGATTGCTCTACCACACTAGATATACAATGGTAGATATCGCAAAGAGGGTGTCGTGATGGTTTTGCAGTGGTGACTTGTTGCGTCCGTCGATAGTCCTCTAGATCCGCGGCAAGTTCTTCGTCAATAACCACTTTCAATTTCTGTATAAAAGCTAGCACGGCATCTTTCAACGCCAAACCAGATTCACATGGCTTCCAGCTTGTCGTTGTTGTTTCATATCCCTGAGAAAAGGCAATCTTCAAACCATTGGCCAAATGCATGGTCACGCCTTCCGTTGAATTCCTTAAACATTCGGTTGCAGCAAGCATAAACGATATAATGAACCCAGTCCGCACTGCCTCGGCCGTTGATGAAGCTTCTGCCAGGGCCCGCCGGGCTTTGGAGATAGCATCAATATAGAG
Organism: Talaromyces verruculosus; assembly: GCA_001305275.1. NCBI lineage: Eukaryota > Fungi > Ascomycota > Eurotiomycetes > Eurotiales > Trichocomaceae > Talaromyces > Talaromyces verruculosus. The sequence continues at coordinate 575,275 of LHCL01000002.1, forward strand.
CATTGCCACTGCACTTTCCTGACTGGTCACATCCAGCCTTTTCGTAGAACCTCTGCGCCTGGACTCGTATTCATGATGGGTAGCAGCAAATGCCACAGCAGTGTATTGAAGCGTCGCTTGGGAAACTGATGTTTGTGCCAGCATGACCTCCCATAGCGTTGTGTCGTAGTAAGTCGAAAAGATAGGGATCGTTTGGAACCGAAAGTACTCTAGAAATGTCCAGCCGTAGCCTTCAATGATCAAGTCACCGCCGGTGATTGTTAGATATTGTATTCTTTGCTGTTGTGTTCCTGCACGACCAACAGGGTAGCCATCGCATTTGCGGCCCGTATCAACGCACCGTCGACACGATGGGCGTTGCTCATCGCACTTCTTGTGTCTTGCCCTGTTTCGTGCTATTAGCTCTGTAACTGTTAAAACCATCCATCTAATTCATGCTAACTAACTTGCAAGTAAAGCATCCGCCTCGCGACTTTCTATGGCTCTGAATGCGCCGTCTGGATGTACTGTTACAGGGTTCAGGCGTAGTAGAGCAACTTTCTGACATCCTGGTAACACGGATATTCACACTAGAAGGGAGAACCAAGACGGTTCCCGATAGAAAAGACGTTGAACAAAAGTCCTCGGAGATCCTAAATCCGACTCGGAGATTTGATTATCGATCTTATCTGATGGGACTAAAGCAAAGTGACGCCCACCACGACGCATTCTAAATGGTCGGAGCGCATTCATGTGGATCTTTTAGCCGTTTTAGGAAATATCATGAATATACTTAGCATCGTGGAGATTCGCTACGTCAGGCTTCAGGACTTTGATCGGACCGATACTCGGCAAAAAAATCAAGCTCATCTGATGTGAGCCATTTTGGTTCGTGAGTGGTACCTGCGAACTGGATATCCCAATTGGATGGTGCGCATTCGACATATGATCTTTAGCCATCTATAGTAAGTTCCTTTGAACGCCTAGGAAGGATCAGTTACACTGTGTGAATAAATGCCTAATTAATTCTAAGACATTTACTCGGAGCCGAGAGACCGTATGCTTTGGAGACAACGGTTATAAATTTTTCATGACGTGCCTTTTTTGTTCTCTTTCTGCTACATGTATCACATCCAAGGTTATTGATTCACTTCAAGATTGCCCACACCAGCGCAATGGCTGCCGAAAACATCTCTCAAACCTCTGAGAACATTATAGCAGATCTAGAGACACCAGTTGATACAGAAAAGACACGTTCCACCGAGCATGACCCCTTTCTGGTTACTTTTGCCGAGCCTCATGACCCCGAAAACCCCAAAGACTGGCCAACAAGCAAGAAATGGGCGGTGACCAGTGTCATGTCCGCAACCGGGCTCAATCGTATTATGGTGTCTACTATCATAGCTCCAGCACTATCTGACATTGCGTCGGACTTGAACATGTCCGACATCGAATCTGTAATGGCAATGTCCGTATACTTGCTCGCCACAGCTTTTGGTCCCCTACTCATTGGACCGCTCTCGGAAGTGTACGGCAGACGGCCTGTATTACATGCAACCAACATCTGGTTCCTGATTTGGAACTTGATATGCGGATTCTCAAATTCGAAGGGCCTGTTGTTCGCCTCTCGTCTGCTGGCTGGTTTTGGAGCCAGTGCCATATACGCACTCGCAGGTGGCGTGCTAGGAGATATCTGGCGACCTGAACAACGCGGTCGGTCCCTCGGGCTATACCTTTTGATACCTCTACTCGGCGTTGCGATAGGTCCTATCCTCGGTGGTCTGATCTCTGGTGCAACCACATGGCGATGGACTTTTTGGTCAACATCCATTCTTCAAGGGTTTATGGTCATTGGTTCCTTTGTGGTTTTCAAGGAGACATATGCACCTGTCATCCTTGAGAAGCGCACTTTGCATCTAAGGAAGAGCACTGGACAGAATCAGTATTATTGCCAATCGATGAAGCAGTCTGCTGGCCGCTCCAAATTTGATGTGATACGCAATAGTCTCACGAGGCCCGTGCGTCTTCTCATGTTTCACCCCATCATTCAGATGCAGGCTTGCTTGTCAGGTCTGGACTACGGAGTCACCTATATTGTGATAGCAACATATGCTGATCTCTGGACATCACAGTATGGTGAGACAGTAACAATCAGTGGACTGCATTACATTGGTATATCTCTGGGAGAAATCTTTGCTGCGTTAATCGGTGGACCGATCATGGACGCCATCTATCGGCGCCTCAAACAGCGATGCCATGAACAGGAGGGCCGCCCTGAATTCCATATCCTACTCATGCTGCCTGGGAGTATTTTGCTGGTGGCTGGCCTGTTCATGTACGGGTGGTGTGCAGAATATCACGCTCCATGGCCGGTCGTCGACATTGGTGTCGCCATCCTCTTCATTGGTGGTACAATGGCCGGACAGTCTTTGCAAGCTTATGTTATTGACACGTACACGGAGCATACCAGCTCAGCATCGGCAGCGACTCAGTTCCTGCGAAGTATGGCAGCTTTTGGCCTGCCGCTTTTTTCACCCGCTATGTATTCGTCCCTTGGCTACGGGTGGGCTAATAGCTTGTTGGGCTTTGTCAGTGCAGCCTTGTTCTTACCATCTTTTTTGATAATCTGGGTTTATGGTGAGAGGATGCGAGCGAAGATGAAATCAAGCTATTGATTATAGAGATCTTGAGGCCGTCATGTACGATTTATACCTCTCGAGGCAACCCGAGACCTTTGTAGAACTATTAGACCTAGCTCCAGAAGTCACCTACACCAAGAATTTTCGGATGTTGATTGCAATATGTAGGTTTTGCGAGCGACAAGCATTGGCAAATGCAAAGAATCGTGTCTATTTTGATACAAGTTTCAACCACTGTGTTCGTGTGCGGCACAGCATTGCAGTCAAACTCCCATAGCACGTAAAGTACATAATCATACGTATTCTGAGTGCTAAGTCATAATCTCAGTCCTCGGCTATCATTTCTGGTTTAATTCCTTCTTTCTGGCTTCGATTTCCTCTCGCGAAGCCTTCGGCGGCATTTCTTGAACATCATGAGTATGGCTACCAAGCATAGCAAAGAACGCAACATTACTCACCGTCGGGAATAACAGGCCCTTTCGATATGTGGTCTTGAGCGGTGGCCTTGGTTGCTCCTTCCCTTTGCTTTTCATCGCGGCTGGATGTGGCAGGAGGTAGATCCTGAGGTTCAGAGGGCACGACAGGCATGATCACGGATATCTTTGGAGGTTATATTCAGTAACTTTGCAATAAAAGCCACAGTAGAAAAGGCTTGATGTATCTTTTGTTAATGCAATTGATGTTGTCGAGGTGAAGCTCCATGGTGGATGCCTGGTTTATTATGTACGGAGGTCGCGGCGCAATGACGTCGTTGGCTTTGTTGACAGTATGGAGTCGTCAACATCTGGATTTCAGCAGCGCATCATCGGTGACTGGCTTGTGGCACTAGTATGAGAAACCCAAACTGCCCTCGGTCGACTGCCAACACATGACTTGTATACATACTACGGAGTCTGTCCTGTAACTAGCTGTTGTTGTGGTTATTGAAGGCTCTGGAGAAAGTGATTGTGGCTAGGGCCCCACCAGGCACTGCAAGTCCCGTGCCGATTGACTGCCTCAGGCTTACTAACCCACCTGACTCCCCTAAAAGTAGCTACCTAACAACACCACCACCAACAACGCCTGTTGTTCATTGTCACCGCTGTCATTGTTACCTACGTCTCGCCTCGGCCGCTCTCTTTCTGCTGTCTCTGCACATATCGGGCCGGCACGGATCTCACCACTAACGAGCCCTGATCCATATGACAAATACTGCGACCGTTGCCTGAACGAAGACGCTCGCTCTGTGCTCGGATTGCGATGTATCACCAGCGGTACTAAGTTGAAGCCTAACCACCTCTCTTCGCCTATTTCACTTAGAACCCACTCGAGCCACCATGCCGTCCATTCTTAGCGACGCAGATAAGGAGACGGTTAAGAGGACTGTTCCGAAACCGGGCAACAAGATCCTCGCCGTCGGCGTCGCGCGACTATACGTTGCACATCCCAATCCGCAGAAATGGACATATACCGGCTTGCAGGGAGCGGCCGTCCTCGCAAATGACCTGGTCGGCCACACATTCTGGCTCAAACTCGTGGATGTTTCGGTAAGTCGGGAGATGTGAGCATACCAAGATATACAGCATACTAACATCGACTAGCCTGCGAACCGCGGAGTAATCTGGGACCAAGAGATATACGACGGCTTTTTTTATAACCAGGATCGAGTCTTCTTTCACACGTTCGAACTCGAGGAGTGTCCAGCAGCCTTGTCATTCTCGGATGAGAAAGAAGCAAAGACTTTTTTGAAGAAAATGAACGAGCGCGAGAAGAATGCGAGCAAAGAGACGAAAGCTACCCCATTTGGCTCGACGCGCGGGCAAGGACCAGCGATTGTATCCAGCGGAAAATCTGGCCGTTCACTTTTTAGCGGCCTCCTCGGTAGAAGTTCATCAACTGCAACACCAACTATACCTGCAACACTACCCCCGGTTGCAGCTCCAGTACAGCCTCCACCTCCGGTTCTGGCCCCTGCGCCAGTAAACGAGAGGTCATCCTCAATAGATCTTACGGATCCGGAAATACAAGGGGTTTTGGCGGAATTGCGGCAGATGGGTATCACCGATGCACAAATCAAAGACAACGAGGGTTTCATCAAATCGTACATTCAAAGCCAAGCTGCTGAAGCTTCTAACCGATCGTCTCCCTCGCCTGAAGAGCAAAGAAAAGCGAAAGCGCCTCCGCCCCCTCCCCCGGCGGCAGCACCACAGCCGAAGGTTGCTACAATCAGTCCTCAGAACACTGGTGGCAGTGGTGGTGGTAGAAGGGGTCCCCCTCCTCCACCGCCTTCACGTCGACGAGCAGACGCTGCTTCAACACCCCAAGAGCTGGAAGCACCTGCACCTCCACCGCCTCGAGAGCCATCACCACCGCGGCCAAGATTTCGAGCACCGCCTCCCATTGCAGATGCGGGCAGATTTGCTCAGCCTGTAACTGCTCCTGGTAGGCCTCGCGCATCATCTGGTGCAACTCCTGGTGCAACTCCTGGTCCTCCGCCACCCCCTAGGCCTCCAAAGACACCAATGGAGGAAGCTGCATCGCCGCCTCCTCCACCGAGGGGTCATGGTGTCCCCCCTCCATTCCAAGGCGAGCGCAAAGTTTCGGCGCCTCCAGCACCTCCAAGCCGCAGTCCCGCGCATGCTCCACCTCCACCACCACCTCGAGAAGTTCCTCAGTTGCCACCAAAAATCCCTCATGCAGTTGCACCAGCATCTATTCCTCCCCCTCCTCCAGTACGAGCGCCTGTTGCTCCTCCCCAGCCTCCCCCATCAAATAATCGTCCTGTCCCTCCTCCCCCTCCCCCAGCTCCTTCGTCTGGTGCTCCTCCTCCACCACCTCCCCCTCCCCCTCCTTCTTCTGGTGCTCCTCCACCTCCACCACCACCACCAGCTCCAGCCAGTTCGGGGGCACCACCGCCTCCTCCTCCGCCTCCTGGAGGAGCAGCACCACCACCTTTGCCTTCTGTCGGCGGCGGTGGTGGACGAGACGATCTTCTTGCAGCTATCCGAGCGTCTGGAGGCAGAGGCGGTGGTGGATTGCGCAAAGTTAACGACGCAGAGAAGCGAGATCGCAGTGCTGCAATGGTTCCTGGAGGTGCAAACGAAACAGCAGCATCAACTCCCAGCGCAGCCCCTGCAGGTGGCTTAGCAGGTGCTATACAGAATGCCCTAGACAAGCGGAAAAAGAAAGTTAGCGGCAGTGGTATGTGCGAATCTATTCCTTGTGATGTTCTATACTAATGATCTCTAGATGACGAGAGAGAGGACGATGATGACTGGTAAATCTATTTGCTTTTTATTCATGGCTGGGTCAGCTCGACCTAATCTAAAGGCTCCTTTCAATTGAAATGCGCGTTGGTTGATCGTAAAACTCAATCTGCGATACGCCTTGCGCTTGAAGACAGTGATGAAACAGTCGCAGCCAGCGGGCCACCATTCAAAGATTACTTTGAACTTGTATATACTTATATATCGAACTTGCGTCTTATGTGAGAGGACAGATATCTAACAATGAATCATTCGGGAGCCGTCTCAAATTACATCAAATAGCAATTACAGGCTCATGTAGTTAGAGATTGTTCATATCGCAAGACAGTCATTAGCCCTAAACTCCTATAACCCTAAGTCGGAAAACTGCACCCTTAGCGTGGCTCGTCGTAGAGGTAGATGAAGAACGAATTATCTCTCACTGTAGCCTGTCCCAGCCCACGTATAAATTTGTCGATAATATTGAACGCCTGTAAAGCGACATAGCATGCTTTTCAGTGTCAAAGTCCAAAGTAGAAAGGCTTTCACGTGACCGGCGGAATCACGATTTCATCAATCGGAGTCCCGACGCTACGGGATTGGATAACATTTTATCACTCATGGCAGGTTCATCTGAGGCGTTTTCAATAAATTACCAGCATCGCGCTCGATTTCCATCGTTGTAGAGTACCTCTCTGCAATCTGGAAAGATGCTGGTGGTTCCCTCGCTCAAACCGTTGGCACCTTCGCCAAATTTACTCCGGTTCCTGAGATCTCAATCGGATCCTTGCTTTTTCACCTCCAACCCGACAAAACAGAAAGCCAACACCATAAAGGTCACTTCTAATCGATGGAATAACGCCAGCTCAAACTGGATACGGTTGAGTCCAGCGCCTTGTTTGGCGCAGATTGAGGCCTCCCTTCTGCCCGTGTGGCCTGCAGTGAAAATCTCAACACCACGAAAGTCATCTCAGCTACGTACCTCACTCACGGCGAGTTCGGAAGCGATAAAGTCAATCGAATGCGTCAATCTCTCTAGTCATGGTTCTTCGCGCAATATTTCGACAAAAAGCAGACGCTGGTGGCACAACTGGTGGTTCAAGAAGGAATCGTACCAAAAGTGGAAAAACTCGACCTCTCCTCCAATCACGAGTTTCACGGACGACGGTGCAGAAGGGAATCTTTTCAATCTAGGACGAACACTGGCTTCGAAAACACTTGATGAACCCCGATTGCGCTGTACCGAATTTGACGAAAATGGGAATGTCACATTGGTCAATGGGGAGTTCCGAAAGAGTGAGCTCATTGCTAAGGTAAATCTACATACGTTTTAAATAAAGGCATAAACTTACTAACATTCTATAGTACGGTCTTTTGAATCGCGACTTGCGAAAGATCGATTCTTCCGTCCTACCTCATATCCTCGTGCGACCAAGTACAATCCTTATTTCGCTCTTACACCTTCGCGTTCTGATCAAAGCGGACCGAGTCCTCGTCTTCGACGCATATGGCTCAGCCGACTCATATACACAGTCTGTCTTCATGTATGACCTGGAAGGGAAATTGAGACAGCGTCAGGCTCCAGGATCGGGTGCTTTGCCCTATGAACTCCGTGCGCTCGAGTCTGTCTTGATCAGTGTGACCAGTGGTTTGGAAAGTGAGTTTGAAGGTGTGCGCGATCCGGTCGTTCGCGTTCTGCGGGCGCTGGAAGAAGATATTGACCGGGACAAACTACGACATCTACTTGTTTACTCGAAAAAACTGGGTAGCTTCGAACAGAAGGCACGCCTCGTACGAGATGCAATTGATGATCTGTTGGAAGCAGATGATGACCTTGCTGCGATGTACTTGTCCGATAGGGCTCACGGGAAGGTGCGCGCTGAGAATGATCACCAAGAAGTAGAGATGCTGCTCGAGTCTTACCACAAGATTTGTGACGAAATCGTCCAAGCTAGCGGAAACCTGGTTACCGCTATCCGAAACACGGAGGAAGTGTAAGTTATCATCAATTACATACATTCCGAGATTCAACGGGTCGCTAATATGTCAGTAGGGTCAAGGCAATTCTGGATGCGAACCGAAATTCCTTGATGCTTCTAGATCTCAAGTTCAGCATCGGGACCCTTGGACTCGCCGCAGGTACCCTGATCTCAGCATTATACGGCATGAACTTGAAAAACTTCATTGAAGAAAGTGATTTCGGGTTTGGCGCCGTATCCATTACATGTTTCATCAGCAGCATCATCGTCAGTCTCTACGGACTTGCAAAACTACGCAAAGTCCAACGAGTAAGAATGTGGGGAGAAGGCATGGATACCGCAGGTATGGGTCCGCTTCAAAGTCGCAGTTTGGCACTGACCAACCGCGGAAATTGGCGTTCTGACGCAATTGAGCCCATGTTGGCTGGTCTTCCCGGTGAAGGGCGGTCCGAAAGGTTGAAGAGATTCAAGGAGGCCGTCAAGTCAACAGCAAAGGGAAATTCACCTACAGATGCGGCTCGGCGCATGGCGATTTCGCAAGCTCGACGGACAGCGAGTCAGTCACAAGACAAGAATGGCACCAAACCAGAAGAGAACACATCTGATGAGACGATCCCAAAGGCATGAGGGAGGCTGCGAGGTGGGCAGCAGCATACTACACTCTTTTCTCTAAAGTATCTAGAAGAGTTTGTTTATACCCCGGAAACAGGCGTTTGACATATTATGAAATTATTGACATAGACTGGATAGTAGCATTTTTTGGCGTTTAGCGAAGCACATTGTGACCTGTATATAATACGTCTCTCCTCCTTGTGAGAAAATTGTTGACATTGAATGTATAGTAACTATATCTTTACCCAACAGTGAATAATGACACACATCCCAGTGCTCGAACATCAATTATACATCGTCAATAGTACAGGGCAACAGTGCATGTAGCATCTGTCTACTGAGTAAGACAGAGCCGGGACATGGTTTGGCAGCGTCATATCTTCCAGATGCCGTGACACAGAGGCCCTGGGTTGCATATCTCCGGTATCATCAAGTCACGGCCATATATATATATGTTTGGTGTTCCCCTATAATTTTGCCTGAGGTTTCACTAACCCCCAAAGTCGCCTCACAATCCCAGCATACAATTCCGGATTCGAGCGTATATGCGCACAATGTGGACTCTGCTCCAACTTATATTCCTCCACAAACCACCCTTTCCACCTCGCCTCCTGGGCATGTATAAGCACATGCCTCCAATTGGTGCTCGTGTCACTTTTGGAATATATATAATATATATTTGACGTGCCGACATAATATGTATCCAAGAGTATCCTACGCATCTGAAGGTGCGTGTTCTCTGTTCCTCTAATGACGAAACTAGCGTACATGGGGACTAGAAGCGTATGAGCGATCACCGAAACAACTGCCTTTCGCGGTCTGGATGGTTGGGAATGGACAACTGCGTTGTGGGTGTGATTATAGCCGCCGGAGTCGGGAGCACTGTCCATTATGATTCCGATGAGAGGGAGAGATGCATGTGTCATTCCGCGGAGGAGGATGAGAAGTTGAGTGGCAGTAAGGCTGCCGCCGTTGGAGCATAAATGGAACAAGATCTTTATCTTGTTCCGGCCTTGTTCTTGCTGTGTTTGTCTTACTCCTTTATCCGACGAAGAAGCTTGTTGCCTGTCGTCGGTCAAGGCATTCTCGACGATATACTGCGCCGCCAGTTTGAGGGCAGCTCTCTGCCAGGTATAAGGCTGGAATAAAGTCGCAGCAGAGGTTTGAATGAGCAGGATACTTGCTCCCGGGGTAATCGCCTTGTGTAGCTGGATGTATTTGGTGATATGCTTTCGTTGAGCGTCTGCCCAGCTGCATAATATAACCAGTTGATCTTCCTGGTCAGGGGGCTCAGGTGTGTACAACGAGATCCGGGGTGAAAGCTTTTGCATATGCATCACATTTGATATTGCAGGCTACTGCAAGGACCGATATCTGAAGAGGGAGGGTTGACCGAGACGGTTTCTGTAAGATTGAGGCTATACAGCTAGAAACAGAACAGCAAACAAAATCCGGGGTACGTTGAACACCTGGGAGAAAGCCATCGAGCGACCAGCCCATTTCGAAGAACGGGGAATCCATTTCCTGTACAATAATGGTGTCCGAGATCAACCGCAGAATTATCGTATTCGAACAGCGAAGCCTTTGTTGTTCCAGACAAAAGTCGTCCTGACAATGACGATGCAGGCACAAAGAAGAGTTTAGCCATCAAAGAGATCAATAGACCGGACGCAGGGACTAAATTGTACCAAACTCTAAAGCCTTTGTTTGATGGTTGGAGTACCTCGGCTCCGGGAAGTTACCAACATCTCAACGTGAGGGTATTTAGGTAGCTATATGAACTTGATTTTTCCTGCCAGGTCGGGTTTTGCTTTTTTCGCTGCCTCTGCTTTTGCGAGGGCGCTCATGGTCCTGCTTACTGAGTAGATTTAAGTCTGGGCTCATGCTTCTGGAGCAGCTTAGTGTTATTATGTGACTAAATTTAAGTCTGTATTTTTGCTTACTGAGTATGATCAGCTATTTACTATTCATTCTGCTATTGTTACGGGCTAGTCCCGCCTTGTGCTCAATATAAGGGGATATTCGATTAGAAAGCTAAACATGAGGGAAGAAAGAGAAAGAGAAGTTACAGGTTCTGAGGCATATATAGGTTTAGAAAGCTTGGTGAGTATCAATGTATGTTACAGTGTCATAATACTATCCTTTTTCTTGAGAACAATAAGCGGTTTCTCTTGAATAGCAATCTACCAATTGATAATCTCTCCACCGTATGTAACCAGCTTTCCGCCGTGCTTCTCCTTGCTTGTTTCGGCAAGCACCTTCATCATGCCGTCACACGACTCGTCAAGGCTGATCATCACTTGATCTCGGGTCGCCTTGTCGATACCAAGGGTTTGGGCCCCGGTATCACCCATGTCGCTATGTACCCAACCGGGTTCTAGGGAGAAGGTGTGCAGCCAGCTGTCCTCCTCGTTGATACGAATACAGTACCATGCCACGGCCGCTTTGGACGGGCCATAACAAGAGTTTGGAATTTGGGGTTGCGAGCTGCATAATTACTTAGCATTGATGATTACATTTAATGAGAGCGGGAATGCACTCACTCGAGACTACCAGCCCTCGAACCCATGATTGTAAAAATGGGATGTTGCGTTGACTTCTGGAGCAGTGGGCGTACGGACTGGTATAGTGCCACAACGCCGTACGTATTAGGCTCGAAGTGGGCGATGATGTCTCCAAGCTTGACCTCAGCGACGGTTGGCCAGATATATGCCACACCAGCATTGGCGATGACGATATCTAGATGGTCCACGCCTTGGCTCTCAAGCAATTTAATAGCGTCAAATGCGTCCTGCCATACGCGAGCATCATATTTAACAACGATCAGCTTGGTACCCTCGGCCTTAGGTAGATTGAAGAGGTCTCTGGAGGTTGGATGATCTGGGTTACGGTTGGCTGCGATAACGGTATGGTTCGCGAGCTTTAGATAGCGCTCGAGAAGGCCTTTGCCCAAACCCCGATTAGCGCCGCTAATCAAAATGACTGTGGACATCCTATGTGCGTATTATTTGATATATGAAAAAGCAGGGGGAACGGGGGGAGAACCTTGGGGCGTGTTTTCGAGACGCAGAAAGTATATTAACACACCTATACGATAGGAGGGCGATGAGGGAACGGATGTAAATATTTAAATTTGAGATCCGGATCTCCATAAAAAATTAATATTGCTGAGTAGACTCGTGGTCTGTTTCTCTGGTGACATATGACGTTTGCGTAGTTACATAACTTTTCTTCAAGAGCACGAGTTGGTAAGCCCCAACTGATGAATACTACGTACGTGGTTAGTAGTTAGAATAAAGAGCATATCGGACCCACCCCGAAGTGGCTTGCTTGAGTGTTCTGGAACCTAACCTACTTCGCAGATGCCAGCGAGCAATAATAAGTGAATAAAACAGCGTGTGGGGCCCTGTATCGGGAAGGCTCCGACAGAGATCGAAGACAAGTTTCTCGCTAAGGAGATAATGTTGAAGGGACGGACGAGACCTTCCCTGCTTACCAATGTCAGTCCCCCCCAGAAAAGGCTTCCTTAAATGATATTTGCTGTTTTGAACGAGACCGGATACGCGGCAAACTTTTCATTTGCATGTTTTCGTCCGACGGAAGCTCCGGGAAACGATTAGTGACAATCAAGTATTTATATAAACTTGAGGTGTTTACTTGAGGTGTTTACTAGAAATCTTCCTTGTAACCTCTCGATATTTTCCATATTCCATAAGAGTAAAACAAAAGGGAACAAAAGAAAGGCCAAAAAAGAAACCAAACAAACAAACAATGACAGCGCCCATATATTCCGCTCAGACCACAGCTAGTGAGGTTGTTCAGGAATTTCCTGGTCAGGTCAATGGACGAATATGTGAGGCATCCTCGACATGTGCTAGAGTACCTGAAGTAAACCAGACTAATGAAGAGCCTTAGTCCTTATTACAGGTGCCAGCGAAAATTCTATCGGGGCCGAAACTGCTATCTCCCTCGCCCTTCACGCCAACCCAGCAATGCTCATCCTCCCTGGCCGGACATATAGTCGCGTCGAACCTGTCATCAACAAAATCAATAGCATAAACCCAACCGTCAAGACATTATTCATCGAGCTAGACCTTTGTAACCCATTGTCGGTACAGAATGCAGCGAATGCTATCCTTTCTTCACGAGAAATCGACCATATCGATGTCCTCATCAATTGTGCCGGAGTCATGATACCGCCATATACCGAGACGGCGTGGCTGGCACCAAGCTCCGGTAAACCTCTTGAGCTGCAGCTTGGTACTAACCATTTGGGTCATTTTCTGCTCACAAAGACCATTCTTCCAAAAATCAGAAAGGCCGCACCCGGTGCCCGTATCATCAGCGTCTCCAGTTCAGGCCATCGGTTTAGTGATATTCGATATGATGATCCAAATTTTGGCAATGGGGATAGGTACGACCAGTGGACAGCGTATGGACAATCCAAAACCGCGAACATTCTGATGGCAGTCTATCTCTCTCACAACATACCAAAGGAGGAAGTTGCGTGTTTATCGCTGCATCCCGGAAGTGTGGCGTCCTCCTTGCAACAGCACCTCACGTCGGACCTCGCGAAGGAGGGTTTTGAGAGAGCGAATGCAAGTAAGTTAGATAGGGGGAAAATCACTTTTCAGTTATCTTTCTTCCCTCCCTCCCCTTCACTTTGTTTTGTTTTGTAATGATGTCTAAGAGACTTGGATAGTTGATGGATTTGAACCTCATAATCGAAAATCTCTCCAACAAGGCGGCGCAACTATTATGAGAGCTGCCTTGGACCCATCATTGCAATGTATGTTCTTCATCGCTCATTGCCCAATGTGTTCTGTATATTGAGAACTACTTCTGACGTTGCTTTAAGCTTTGTCTGGTGAATATCTGAATGACTGCAACCCGTTTCCGTGTGCGGAATGGGCACGCAATGTCGAAAATGCCGAGAGACTGTGGAAATGGAGCGAAGCTTGCGTCGCGCAGACTTTTGCTTCATGACGGGCTCAATGGCTTAGTATGAAAAAGCGGGCGGCCCATATGAAGAGTCTGGACCATCAGTGATGCCTTTCATTATAATGTAAGAGTACGAGTCAGTTTTGCTGAGTTTAATATATCTATCCGTTACATTGTTTCACACAGACATTGACACTCGACTATACGATATATTGGATATGACGTTACTAAAAGTTTATGAAACTCCACCTAGAAGGCTAACAAAGGTAAGTTTTGGAACAAGCGAGGTTACCCAGAAATAAACTTATATCTAATTGAACTCGACCTTTCGAGCAGTGTAGTCTCAAGTGTCTCGAATATCTGGACTAGCACAAAATATGCGAGACGCCATCTTGGAAATGTAAAAGTTGGTCTAGACAAAGAACTACAGAAAAGACTTTTGATTTAGCTAAAAATAATACTTATTACAGTCTATGTACTAGTGCTAAGACATCCATATAAAAATCTAGATAGTATAATAAGCTACGGTCATAACAGAACACCACTACATCATGTACGCAAGTGTTACAATCCATCCACAGTAATCCCATCTATGGATCGCGAGATTGGAAACAGATCTACCCGTTCTCTCAATTGCAAAAGTACTACCAGCTCAACGATTGATCATATTCTAACAAATGTCTATAGTAACAGTCCCGCATATTAGATACCCAAAACCAAACGCCCAGAATGCAAAACAAAGCATACACATCTGAAAATCAACACAGTCAACGAGTATGGAACCCCTTCCACTCTGGAGATTTACAAGGGTTCTTCGCTATATCATCATCAATTTTCGACCTGATCCAGCCAGATTTATATCTCGTGCCGTCCGATTTGCGGGTACGCTTCTCACCGAAGCGATATGAAAACGAGTACGAGCACTTCTTCGTCATGAATTCGTATGTATATTGCATGCAACGAGGATACTCGGCGCAAGCAGCGGCACAGTGTTCGGGGGACTGATAAGCCTCTTCTTGCGTTGGGGTCATCTCGTCCGGTGGAATGGGTTTGTCTTCCTCTTCATCGGGAGCCCGGATATAAGCGTCGTCTGAGTGATTGTACCAGTCGTCAAGACTATCCGTGCCCTCAGGGAGGCGCTCAGCCATGAAATGTTGGTACATGTCAGCAAACAAAATGGGTTGCGACAAGTCTTCTCGCTGCTGTTCAAACTGCCAAACGGCGTCCACGTCGAGAGGCGTGACGTGATGGAGCGACATAAGAGGTTGACACCAATATCTTTCACCTTCGTAACGCCCAGGCCCGTATCGCAATGTGCTGGGCGGTTCTCCTTGCAGCAAGGGTTTGTAAAGACCCAGTTCAACACCCTTCTCTTTCAATGCTTTCATCAAGACGTAATCGCCATAATATTCGTTCTGGGCGATTGTGTCATAACGGGTGGTGATGTCGGGGTCATTGTCAAGAACCTTGGACATGGCGCCTCTAGATATAATGAACCCACTTCCACCGTGAGCAAAACCCTCATTGTTGACATAGGTCTGCTCGCCCAAATAGTGAAGTCCGTTCGGGTCGAATTGTTGCAACCATAACAAGATATTTGTCCAAAACGCATACGTGTCTCCCTCGAGGAAGACATACCAGTCGTGATTCGGTCGCATCATCCAGGTCTTTTTCAACATGTGGATAAACTTGTATTTGTCCAACTTCCATCCGGCCTCTCCTTCGCTGCGGAGTTCGCGCACGTCCTGACCAAACTTCTTGTAGTCCTGCAATTTGCGATAGTAGTCGAAGTCTGGGCCATTCTTGACGGATTCAGTGATATTGTCGAGCACATCGTAAATTTGATATGAGCCGAGTGTCGTGGCAAGATCGGAGAAGATAAGCGGATCTTCGGCGCAACGCCAAGCCGAGAGGAGCTGGAAGGGAACTTTGTCGTAGAGCACATTGGCGCCCGTCTTGACAATTATCGCGACATCTGGGGCGTTGGGGACGGCGTTGCAACGACGGTCTGTTGTTGCGTCAAGTTTTGCGTCAGGCTTGGGTGTTGGCGACGGTTCCAGTAATCCGTCTTTGTTATTTCCATCCTGTTCCTGATTCTGTTCCAAAGGCAGCGGCTGGGTCAGCTTGCCACGCAGGCTGTCGATGCTGGTGATGTTCAGGGCGTTGATCGACCACAACACCAGTGACAACACGAAAATAGCGATACCAGTATTTAGCACATAGCGCGGCACACCTGAAGGCAGTCGAGGAAGCTGCATCCTCGAAATCGCATGCTCGTGTCGAGACAGGGACTGGAAGGGTAATTCGCTCGAGGACCGAGGATGGAAGTGATGATATATCCTGTAGAAACTAAGTCATTATTGATTCAGAAACATGAAGTTCGTTCGGTTCATGGCGGCAGAGATAACGCATGCGGAACTGCGGAGTCACGGTGTCAGGGACTCAGGGTGCGGTCACCGAGTGGATCCGGCGCAAGCACGACTCACCACGGAAGCCAATGATTAGCCCACTGTTTAGAGCTTCGATCAACAAACGCAGTCAATCTAGCCGAATCAACAATTGACCCGATCGCATCTGGCTACGTCTTGCCAAAGACGGTAGTCTTGTACTACGTAGACAATGTCTATACGTACTGCATTTAGAGTTCTCGGCATGAACGATGAAAATGGATATTGACTGAGTCGATGACTCCAAGACATACAACGGAGTACTTCTTCGTATCAGTGCGTGTGTGTTGGTGTTTCAGATCGTTACTATTTATGTCGTAGTCAATTACTAGCCCGTATTGATCTACCTATGAACCAACAGATGCACGTATTGTCGTTACAAAGTTACGAGGACGTACGCCAAGCCTGCGCAGCCCGGCGCCAAAGGGACGAAAATAGCAACTTACACCCACTAGATGGATAAGGTGGCCTCCCATTGGCCAAGTCTCTCCTGCGGTTGGCCGTGAGAGAGTCAGAGAGATGAAAGTGAAACGCTGGCATGCCCAGACGGAAAGCCACATGGAGAGCCATGCTGCATCCCGCATGAGGTCTGCATTGAATTCTATGGATTATCCTGGATACGTATGTACAAGGAATCGACGGTCGAGTCTAAATTATGGAGTCGAGAATGATTTCAATACGTAGGCCCAGCAGAACGAGTGGTACCTTTATTGCTTATCGGCTTTAAGCTAATGCGCGGCAAGCCAACCAGAGTTGACTGGCATGACTAATCATCAAAGTCATAAGTTAACTAACTCATCAGACTCATCAGAGCCTCACGCTTAGGTCAATCAGATGAATCTATTTCTACTTGACACGAGCACTCCGTAGTTACTATGTAGTAGATACACAGGCGATGTCGTAATCTGGATTCATGCGCCGAGAATGGTTACCGCCCTTGTAAGCTTGCATCGTACGATCAGGGCTTCACAATGTTACTACTTAGAGTTGCCGCATGCTAATAAAGTTTCCTGACTTGAACAGTCTGAAGAAATACCGCCAGTCAGCTTAGCTGGTGCTTAGCTGCCTGTGACCAACCACTAACAACTCGCAAATTTAGTTCCCCGCCCTGAGAAAAGTTGTCGTGCCCGTGCTCGTACCTTCAGTAATTTACTCATTTCAGCTGCGTTCGCCAAGCGAACGAGGTTGGGTACTGTAACGGTGCAACCAACACCCACGGTCATTTTGAGTGTCTGCCGCTGGACCTTGCTGTCGTTCGACCCTTTCGTCGCGCATCCAACTCAGCAGATGAAAATCCCTCCAGCAGTAACAACAAGCGACATCCTCAGGAATCATGGCAGATCTGTCCTTTCGAAGGGTCCTTTGGCTCCTCGTCTGGTCGCTGCTCTGGTCTCTCAGCCTTCAGGACAGCACTTACTCTTTCACAAACCCGCCCCCCGATGACTCCAAAATCACCAATCCCTCCTATACTGTTGGAAGTGATATCGACATTGAGTGGGTTGGAGCAAACGACTTTGTGACTATCCGTCTCGTGCACGTTTTACCCAACAACAATTATGACGAGTATACCTCTGTCTTCAGTAAGCTAGCCCGCGGTTCTTGATAGAGGTGTATGGCTAACGCGCAATGTTCGCTAGGAAATGTCACCAATTTGGGTGGACATTACACCTGGGAGATTGGCCTCGGCGGCATGAACCTCTCGAGCTCGCATGAATTCTTCTTCAACATCTTCGTCGAAGGAGAAACATCGCCGCGTGCAATCACTCATAATTTCAACTTGACGCAAGCCGTGACTAGTACCACTGCGCCTGCTTCTACCAGTTTTACGACATCTGCATCGACCTCTTCTTCGACCATTTCTACCACATCGAGCCCCACCATTCCAGCAACCAGCGCGGCGTCTGCGACCAACACCGTTGTCCCATCAAATAGCGGATTGAGCACTGGAGCCAAGGCTGGTATTGGCGTCGGTGTCGCAGTGGGAGTTATGGCTCTCCTCGCAGCAGCAGCATTCTGGTGGCGATCGCAACGAGGAAAGGGTGGTGCTGGAGGTGCAGCAGGAGCAGAGAGTGGTCACGCCACTGGTCCGCCATACCAGCCCGTCAGCCAGCAACCGCCTTATGAATATTACAAAGCCCCTGGCGCACCGTCAGAGCTGCCTCCTGAAGTACCGGCCAACGTCACCGCGTCTGAATTGTCTGGTACTGGACCTGCGGCGCTTGAGATGGCAGATACTTCCAGGCCATACCATTGATTTGAGACAGTAGATCTTCTTCAAGATGGCGTGGAAGCGTGCGTGTTATACCCCTGCATCTGTAAATAGATTTCGTTTCTTGCTCTTGTCCTTATTGCATTACAAGGATAATGGCTGTTGTTTGTGTATTGAGACTAGATGTCGAGATGAATAAGATATCCTCTTCCTTATCCTTCTAGAACATGAGTCCGATGGTGTTTGTTCAGACGGTATAGTATAATCTTCCAGAAATAGAAGCATAGGGACGCGGGATTCGGGGTCTTTCGTTGTGCTGCGCCGATGCAAGCACTGAGTTTATGCACGATCTCCCGTCACGTGGAGATAAGATCGTGGAGAAGCAGCCGTGCCGCTTTTCCGGAACAATTTCGAGTGCAGCCAATCACAGCGCATACAGACGTCGATTCTTGCTGTATGCGGGCGGACTTAAAACGGATTTTAAGGGTAGCACTCTACTATGGAGTAGTTACCGTAGAGTGTTCGTAGCTATGACAGTTTTATGCATTGCACACGGCAAGGATCGGGCACGTCGAAAAGAGACAAAGGTCAAGGAAAGCCCTTTAAAGACGCCCCGTCTCCCCGTTGCTGTACCGGTAGTACGCTCAATGCAGCATTGTCAGGAACATGGCCGACATGGAAAAGGTGGCTTCTGCTGCCGCGAGGAGATCTGATCTGAGCAGAGTGTACTCTGCGCCTCACATGGACAATCAGACTGCGTTATATGCTACGTCAAAGGAGGAGGATGGCCGGGAGACTGACTCTGTGGTGCCCTCCTATACGGCAAGAGATGACGACAACGCAGATCTGGAGAATGGTAGTGGTAGCAGCGATGGTCACGACGACGATTTGCAGCCAACCCAGAGTTCCAGGTCTCGACGCTCTGCACGAGATCCTAAACTGGTATGCATTGTTCTCTAACCCCCTTCGTCAAATGCTTGCTTGCATTCAAGCTGACTTTCCTAGGTCACTTGGAAAGGACCTGATGACCCCGAAGATCCAAAGAATTGGTCAATGCGGAGACGCTGGGCGGCTGTATTTGTCGTCTCGTGCTACACCTTCATATCGCCTGTATCCTCATCCATGGTTGCTCCAGGCTTGACAGCCATCGCGAAAGATTTAAATATCACAAACGAAGTCGAACTCGAAATGACCCTGTCCATCTTTGTGCTGGCATACAGTATCGGACCTCTCTTTCTGGGCCCGCTCTCTGAAATATATGGTCGAGCCATCGTCTTGCAGCTAGCCAATCTTTTCTTTCTCGTCTTCAATATTGCTTGCGGTGTCGCTCAGACAAAAGCCCAGATGATTGTTTTCCGGTTCTTGTCCGGCTTAGGCGGCAGTGCGCCTTTATCAGTAAGTTTTCTATTATGCCCCTTCTTCCAGGTGTAAATCCATACTGATATGGCCCCAGATCGGAGGTGGTGTCATGAGTGACTGCTTCAGAGCCGAAGAAAGAGGACGGGCAGTGTCCATCTACAGTCTCGCACCCCTTTTAGGACCCGCGGTTGGTCCCATAGCTGGAGGCTTCATCGCCGAAAACACAACTTGGCGATGGTGTTTCTATTCAACGTCCATTTTAACTGGCGTCATACAATTCGCCGGGCTTTTCATTTTGCAAGAGACATATGGCCCGGCATTGCTGCATCGAAAGGCCAAGAAGCTACGCAAAGAAACCCAGGATCCCTCCTGGCACACCGAATACGAAGACGCAAACCGCACTTTTACCTCTCTACTATCCACATCTCTGCGCCGCCCGTTTATCCTCCTTGCAACCCAACCGATTGTTCAGGTTTTGGCATTGTTCATGGCCTATATCTATGGACTCATGTATCTCATGCTAGCATCTTTCCCCGGTCTCTGGACCGGCGTGAAGTACTACCACGAATCCGTCGGTATCGGAGGCCTCAACTACATCTCCCTAGGTTTCGGATTCTTCCTCGGATCCCAAATCAGCGCACGTCTAATCGATCTCATCTACCGAAAACTGAAGGCACGAAACCGCGGCGTCGGCGCCCCCGAATTCCGCACACCTTTGCTCTTGATAGGAGCGTTAGCGATCCCCACTGGCCTTTTCATTTATGGCTGGACCGCGCAGTCCAGAACACATTGGATTGGACCCGATATCGGGGCTGCGATATTCGCCGTTGGCGCTATTATGACCTTCCAGTGTATTCAGACGTATCTGGTTGATGCCTATACGCGATATGCGGCTAGTGCGTTGGCGGCTGTTACTGTGTTACGGTCATTAGCTGGGTTTAGTTTCCCCCTGTTCGCTCAGTATATGTACAATGCGCTGGACTATGGTTGGGGTAATAGTCTATTGGCGTTTGTTGGGATAGGTATTGGTATTCCGGCTCCGCTGCTTTTGTGGAAATATGGTGCGAAGCTGCGGGCTATGAGTCCATTTGCTGCTGGATAAAAGGGTAAGAGGTCTACATTGAGATACATGTAATTGCATGATAGATTGACGCATGAAACGGGAGCCCTAATTGGATAGGTTGAGGGCGTGCGTATACGAGATATTTCGGTCAACTGGTGCATCGGTGTTTTACTCCAAAAGTTTATTCATAAATCATACTTTAGGGGACGGAGTACTCGGGAAAGATGCATTTAAAAGATATTTGGTTGATATGTAGCTATGACTACAATCAATAGATATTACATAAACATCAACATGAACATAATCGTAACAAAACACCTCCTCTCATGCAAGGCCATGACACCATCAGGGGTATAAATATGTGTATGTTGAATGCGTACATGATCGAAAAATAATCCAAAATGAAACGAATGATCCACAATTAAACCGCATCACATTATTCACTTGATCTTCAGTTCCAAGATCAAGTCTCACAAATCCTCCAAACTTCGATAATTTACACACACATCCAAGCTCAACTGATTTAAACAGTCTGCGGCTTGGTCTCTTCGTGCTCGGCGTGGACCATACCCTTCTCGGTAGCGAAGGTGGTGTGTGGGCGCCACTTGGAGGAGGTACGAGGAGTAGTCTCCTCCATCATCTTGTCGACCTGCTCAAGGGAGAGACCCTTGGTCTCAGGAACGAGGAAGTAAGAGTAGAAGAAGCAGCAAGTGCAGAGACCACCCCAGACGAAGAAGACGGAGGATTTCATGTTACCGTGGTCAGTGCCGACCATGTAAGGGGTAATGACTGCAATGATGGTGTTCCAGAGCCAGTTGGAGGCAGTGGACAGAGCAACACCGCGAGAACGGATGGGGATAGGGAAGATCTCGCCAATGAGGATCCAGGCACCAGGACCCCAGGTAGAGGCGAAAAAGAAGATGTAGATGGCGATAAAGGCAACCTGGGCGTTGACAGCAGGGATGTTGTTGGCGATAGTGTTACCGCTGCCATCGATGTGGGTCTTGTTGAAACCGACGGTGATACCAACAATGGCGACGATGAACTGGCAGATGAGCATACCGAGAGCACCGAAGATGAGGAGAGGACGACGACCGTATCTCTCAACAGTGTAGAAGGAGATAGGGGTGGAGAAGACGTTGACGAGGGTGAAAATGAGCGACATCAAGAAGGTGTTGCTGATAGCACCGGTGGACTGCAAGAAGGTAGTGGAAAAGTAGAAGATGAAGTTGACACCAGTCCACTGCTGCATCATCTGAAGAGAGGTACCGAGGATGGTACGGCGCAAGTTGGACTTTTGCTCCCAGAGAGAACCAGTGAAGCAGTTCTTCCAGCTTCCGAACCAGCCAGCATCGGGGATGACGCTGCGCTCGTATTCCTCATTGGCAACAATCTCAGCAATTTCGGCCTCGATGTATTCGGAGTCGCGGGGCTGGCCACGGAGTCTGCAAAGAGCGTTGATGGCATCGTCGACACGGCCCTTCTTGACGAAGTAACGGGGAGAGTCAGGGAGGAACAAGAGACCAGTACCGAGAACAATAGCCCAGATGTACTGAAGGCCAATGGGGATACGGTAGGATCCGGTGTCCTTGCGGTTCTCGGTACCGTAGACGACGCAAGAGGCCATCATGAGACCAATGGTAACGCAGAATTGGTAGCAACCGACGAGAGCTCCTCGGACTGCCTTGGGGCACTACTCAAACAATTAGCACCGAAAGTCTTGAAAGCCAGTAGATAAGGCAACTTACAATTTCACTCATGTAGAGAATGACAATGGCGGACTCGAAACCAACACCGAATCCAGCAACAAGACGACCACCAACGATTATGCCAAGGGCGCTGCCACCAACACCAGTGAGGAGCTGGATGGTAATACCAACAGCGTAGATCCAGCAGCCGACGATGACAGTCCATTTACGACCAATCTTCTCAGCAACGTCACCAGCGATCAGAGCACCAAAGAAAGTACCAGCGGAGAGAATAGAGACGATGAGAGACGAGTGGGAGGAAATAAGGCTAGTATGACCGGGGTCGATCAACTCAATGAACATCTTGATGCCATTGACACCGTTGATGTATCCGGAGTCATATCCGAAGTAGATACCACCAAAGGAAGCAAAAGCACAGAGGAGGTAGGCCTTCCAGGTGACTGGCGCCTCGATATGGTTGATATCGGCAGTGGCGTGGAGACTCATTTTGGTGGAGTAGGGATGGCACAACAGGATAGTAAAAAAGGGGGTTGGCCCAAACAGAAAGCCTGCTGGGTGGTTTCTACTGAAGGGAGGAAGGGATGTCGAGCAAAGGAATGAGAGAGAAACCTGTCGCGTGGTAGAAGCAGGAGAACGACCGGGGGAATTGAGGGGATTATATAGTAGTGGCCCACGGGGTAAACTTTTAGGATGACACGAGACGAACACGACAAGACCAAGCCAAATCCATGCAAAGCATCAAGCTTGCAGAAATTTTCCGTTTCACTTGATCATAGAGTCCCCGCATCTCAGCAGCTTGTGTCCGAGGAGGCGTCCCCGGAAGCGTGCCATGGGCCGGGGACTGCGACTGCGTGGGAGACTGGAGCCGTCATTCTCGGCCTGGGGAATTGTTTCAACCATAATACCGTAGTACGGAGAGCGAGAGTCATGCCATGGGGAATTACAGGAGTAATAATTCAGTGTAATGTGCCAACGTCTGGACTGGGGACGAAATTGGAAATGGGACGATGGCCAATGATGTTCTCGGCAAATCTACGGCGACGCTAGACTGCGACTAGAATACAGAAGTGATGTATCCGTACCGTACCGTACCGTATTACCATGTGACCCGTCTGTTGCTGTGAGTGGCCAATCGACGGCAGGCACGCGCCAATGCAATCAATTCATTGATCGCAAACGGTTTTTTGTCGGTCATAAGTTACCGATCTGGACTAGCCCGTTCTCCATAGCTAGCGTGGCTTGAATTGCTGCTTGGGAGAATGATTGGCCAAGAGCCGCATAGACTTTTCCGGTTCGTAACTTACGACAATCATACAAGACTCTTACGAGTCTTCCTGTCTCGATCAGACCACCCGCAATGACCCTGTCTGGAAGAAGCTTTACAGATCAGCATCAATCTATTACACTTTCATTTTGACAAAGTTTAACACATGTAAATGTACGCAACTCCAGAGGAACGGAACAGAATATTGAGGGCCATAGAGCGAAGCACGATTAATGAATAATGAATATGGTCCCTGTCCCAGTCCTGACGTTTACAAATTACCAGGGCAGGATGAGACGCGAACCAAGTTCCAACAGGACGAACGATCGGATCTTCTTCAAGTGGCCGATCGTGGGAGAAAATTTGCCGCCCAAGACTTTTTGATTGGCCAAGCTTACTAGCTCCTTCCGCAAGGGGCATGGTCAAACTTACAGAATACACTAGATGGTAAAACCTTAATCCTTCTACTTGCCTTCGCTGCCTTCGTCGCTGCTGCTGCATGAGCCATTAGCATGCTCCTTCCGGCCGCTTCCAGATGCCTCACCACGAACTTGCCATCACCTGATAGATGAATGATTAAGCCACATTCCTTCTTGCAGCGTGTGTAGCAAGTACTAACCACCATAACCCTACGCCGAGACACCAGACAAGTCTTTCCATTCAGACTTGTGTAATCGCTCGGCTTTCCAACTCATCTGGGTCAAGATGCCGAGGAGCCAAGGTCTTGGGTGGATTGGCAAATCCCCAATTCGAAAACATTCTGGATGGGGCTCGGACAGCAGGAATGGAGCTTGTGAAAGTTTTTCCCTTGGAGATTACCCTGAGGGCCGAGGGCAACCGGTAGAGTTTGCTGTCTGTGCCAATATTTTCCAAACCCAATCTTCGAGCGAAGCAACATGGCTGACACAGAGTTCTGGATTTGCCGTCACAAGTGACACTGTTTCTTGGTACGGAGTTCTCCGTGCTGGACTTTTATTGGAAGGATTGTGTCCCCTCGTATGACCAAGACTTCAAGAGAGCTGGTGCAACTACATGGCATGACTCTTGACGTACACTGTTCTAGCCACTGGGTGAAGACTACAATGCGGGGTTCTGGTACTACGGAATCTAGATTTGATCGATGTTATAAATGAGGCATATATCATCGAGAAGACTACGGTAGTAGAATCGTGTTTCATTTCGTCCACGGATATCAACAAAGGACATAGACAACGCGTCTTACAGTGACTCCATACGTAGGGAAAAGTATGAGCATGCCAAATCTTGGTCGACCAACTGCCAAGCTTCAGCAGAGAAAGGCTGTTTAAGCCAGCCAAGCTGCATCAAGCATCTATTGGACATACATGCCGAAGATTTGCCGCTGTGGCGTCTTCTTTCTTGTAAGAATCTACTGGAAGAAGCATGCCGCAAAAACTCTTTTCCAGATGGGAATACCTTAACCCTAATTACCAGAAACCTTGGTCACCATAGAGTTTGAATTTTTCCTCTCCCGTCGACTTGATTGGCTACATGGAGGAAAAAGCCGACTTTTGGCCCTTGTAATTCGGAATGTCGCTCGTGGTTTCCCACTATTGAAAGGAAAATTAACGAGCAGTGGATGCCGAGGAAATGTTGCTCCTGGAGCCCGAAATGAGGACCCTCTCGGAACCCACCGTTAGCAGTCTGCTTTCGCAATCCCGATTTTCGGCATGCCTTGTCCCTCCCGAGAGTGCTTCGCCCCTAATTTTCCTCTGATTGAAGATATACCTGAAAATCGCTCTTGTAGTCATTCCTGCACCTGTAATTGTCGTCCTAAATACAAAAACAAGGCAAAAAGAACTTTACACCAAAAGACTGGAAAGGACCTGTGGATTCAGACCTCCTGAAATATCAAGTCACCAAATTGCACAGACATCCCAACCGGTTTGTCTCTCTGTTCGAATACCACAGCGTTTCCAAACTTCCAAGTTTCTACACGTAAAGCTTTGTTTATTATACTGTAAGAACTTACAAAGAACCTATAAGAGCCATACAATTACATAGTGTGTTCAGAATTGCTATGACAAACTCGAAATGTAAAAGGCTCATAGTTAAGTTACACGAGTCCCATCCATCTTACAGACCCATGCCCCTTGGTTCCGAGTTCTCCACCATTCAACAGCTTCTAACTTTCCGTAAAGATTCACCGGGAGCTCTCCAACGTAAGATTCTCGATTCCAGAACGCCATGTTATATCCAGGATGCCTAAGGTATAATGTAAAGACTCCACCCCGAACCAAACAAACTATTATCATAGAGTAAACAGACTATTTTCACTCGTCATCATCAATCGGAGCATGGATTTCCCGATGCATGTAGGGTTTAGCCACAGGGATACCGGCCTTGCGTTTCGACTGAGGCTTGGGACGCGCCAAGGTATACCTAGAGATTATTCGTCAGCAATGGTCGATGCTTTCTTGATCTGGAGACTTACTTGGCAAATGCCCTCGATAGAGCCTTCTTGCAGCTAACTTTCTGACTGCCAATAAACGACTCGACCGTGACCGCAATGGCTCGGTCAATGTCTTGGGACGAGCAATACTCCGACAGGCGCATCTTGCAGAAGGCCTCCGCAATACGCATGATTGCTTCCAAATGGCGGACCTATCACACCAAGTCAGTGCCATTCCAATCTCTGAAATTTGACTCAGACCCCCAGGTTTTGTCTTACCGTAATGGGATAAGCACCTGTAACAAGGGACTCCCGTCTCATGTCTGCAAAAAGTCGTGCAACTTTATCCTGGTCGATCTGATACAGTTTCGGATGACACCTCTCACGGGCATAGAGAATGTATTTCCGTAGCAATTCTTGCGGGATCTCTCCTTCTTTCTCTTCTTCAGCCTTTCTCCGAGCTTCTGCCCGAGACTGTTGCTCCTCTGGAGTAAGGGGTAAACGGTTGCCATCCTTGTCAACGCGGTAGCCTTCTTCATCGATAAGCTCACCCTCCTTGTTGATAGTTCTACCTTTCTCATCTCTTAGGGGCTTTGCGGGGTTGGCCCGGGAGTGTGATTCAACAACGAATTTGGCAAGTCGCTCATCTTCAGCTGGCTGCACGGTGTCCCGCACTACGCAGAGAATATCAAAACGAGACAGAATTGGCTCCGTCAAGGCAACGTTCTGAGAAAATGGGATCGTCCCGTTGTATCGACCGCCGATTGGATTGGCCGCGGCAATTACTGCACAGCGAGCCTGGAGTGTTGTGACAATACCAGCTTTAGAAATAGAAATAGTCTGCTGCTCCATAGCTTCGTGGATTGAGGTTCGGTCCTGGTCGTTCATCTTGTCGAACTCATCGATCAAGCAGGTGCCTCGGTCGGCAAGCACTAGAGCGCCTCCTTCCAATGTCCACTCACTAGTCAAAGGATCTCGTCGGACACTGGCTGTGAGACCGACTGCACTAGCACCTTGACCCGTTGCAAAAACAGCCCGATGTGCTGATTTTTCAACGTATTTCAACACTTGTGACTTTGCAGTTCCTGGATCACCGAGAAGGAGAACGTTGATGTCTCCACGAATAGCCATTTTACCTTGAGCCTCTTTTCTTACACCACCGAATAAGGAGAGTGCAACCGCCGTCTTGACGTCTTCATGTCCATAGATACTGGGAGCAATAGAACGAACGATTTTGTCAACAATATCAGGCTCTCTAGAAAGCAACCGAATCTGTTCAATATCTTGCTCAGTCAAATGGAATCCAGCCATTTGATCATGGGACTTGACGACGTGGTTGGCCTCGAGGATAGTTGCAAAGACGGGGAAGCCGTTTTTGTTATTGAGTTGGGCATCGTAGCTATTTCTGTAGATACCAGTGACCTCGACTTCGTCACCAGGCTTGGCAATATCAATCAAGTCTGCGAGTAGAATGACTTCCCGCTGACGGGGGAGTCGGCCAGCAGGCACTGAGCCAGGAGACTCTTGTAGAGTCAATTTTTGATAGTTGCGATATACCGTCTTCTCTGAGTTCATGGTAAAGGGGCCTCGAGATTGACAGTTCTGGCAGAAGGATATTTTGACTTCCTGTGCTGCCTCTTGTTGGAAAGGACCGAGCGTGACTTCACACTTGTTGCAGCGGAACATGACAAATTTCAGCTGAGGGAACACTCCGGTTCGCCTAGTGACGACACCATTAACACGCACGAGACAGTTGAGGTGGGATTGACGTAGGTCTCTTAGTGAGTAGCAGAGAGGGAGATCTGTAATGCGCACGTGGATCTCATTTTGGATATCGGCGAAATGAGGATAATGGTAGAGAGTAGTTTCAAGTGCTGCTTGGTCGAAAATCTTCAATACCTCGGTCGGTTCGTTGGCGACAAAGAATCCGAGCACAGCTTTTGCTGCCACAAGATGGTCGTAGGAGACTTCAAGAGATGCAGAATTGACCTCACCCAAGGTCTTGATCCGTTCTCCGTATACAGATCGACCGGAAGCGTCAATAAATTCCGTCATGAAAGCTTTGAATTCACGACCGATGGTACGCATGACTTGGGGTTGGAGAATCCACTCTGTCAAGTTGGCAGACTTAACATCACCCAACTCTTCAAGAGAGAGCTCTTCTTCCAGAATGTCTTCCTGCATATCCATATCATCTCGGTCTTCGTCATAGTGGTGTCTTCTGCGACGCACTTGACGGCTGAGATCCATATTAGTATCTTCATCATCGTCCTGGAGAAAGGCAGCAGGCATGCGTCGGCGGCGTGCCAGTTCTCGGTCTCGTTTATTCAGGCGGGCATCAAGTTGTCGTCGAGTTGCAAGATCAAGTTCTTCTTGATCTTCATCATCATTGATGTATGCGCCACGATACTGTTCCTGATTGGCATTGTAGTCTCTTTCGAAACCATCCGCGAAAAGGTCAATGCCATCTTCGTCCTCTGCCAACTCTTCGATGTCGTCAATGTCTCCTTCAAGCTCATCCTCTCCGTCTCGGTCTAGTTCATCGTCGAATGGAAGCATAGGAGGGGATGATGGAGGTGCTATACGTCGTTAATAATAATTTAGTCTGATGGTTTGCAGCGGGAAACCTCACGGCTTGATGGAGGAGCGACCGATGAGGTTTCATCATCAGGCTCTCGATCTCTCTTGCGACGGCCCAAGTTACCCAAGCCGCGATTTGCAGCAGAGTTGCTGGGGCGCAACGGTGAACTGCAAATTTGTTAGTACCGATCACCCAGTGCGTTGTCGTCTTTCTCACCTCATGATGGGCCTGATACTCTGTGTAAAACAAATCAATCGAAAAACTATACCCAATCAACTCTGTGCATAAAATGGGAAAAGGATGACTGATAGAATGTGATAGTCAGTTGATTGTCGAGGTTGCTTTCATGTCGTTGTTGCGATCGAAGGGGATTTGATTGAGCTGGCAAGTGGGCGCCAACTTTTTAGGCGGTCCCCTCAGAAACGCGTCGACGCGCGACCGAGACGCGTTTCTCTTTGCGTTTCAATTAAACCTCTTTGGGAAAGGTCGGATCACGTGGACAAGTCGCAACGTGACTCACTTTCGGTAGCTGTGTCCCGTGATATCCTAGTCCTAATCAGGTAACATTCGATTACGTCTCCGCGCGTCCCGCGTCGCAGCTAGGGCCGATACGTAGTTGATGTTGCCGGAACTTTAGTGTACACTGAGAAACACATCAACAGATCATCACAATGGCATCCAATCCTAGCGCCGACCAAGTTGTTGAAGCTCAGAGAAGTCGACGCCGAGAGAGCTTCGCCTCCCAGGAATCGCAAACCGCAAAAGAGTAAGAGGCTTTCCACACAAGTTTATCACTATGATCTGTTGTTTTGCTGACTTTGAACAGCTTCATTGAATCCCAACTACAACTCGAAGCCGATGCGCGCGAGATTCTTCCTTATGTAAGTCGCTCTCTATCTCAAATTGAATAATTATCTGTGAGAATAGCACTGACGCATCTAGTCTTTCGACTCTTGTACCCAAGAGTTGGGTCCTCTCCGACAGACGCTATTCTCGTGTTTGACATGTAACCCTCCACCCAAGAGCAACGACGATCCTTACACCCCGGCCGCCGTTTGTTACTCGTGTTCAATTTCCTGTCATGGTGAACACACCTTAGTTGAACTCTTTAGTAAGAGAAACTTTGTGTGTGATTGCGGCACAACACGATTCCCCGATACATCAGCTTGTACGCTGCGAGTCGATCAGAAAACAAAAGCGAAGGGTGTCCGTTCTCAGCTTCCTGCAGACGGGAACAAGTATAATCATAACTTTCGTAACCGCTTCTGCGCTTGCAATGAAGAGTACGATCCGCACAAGGAGAAGGGAACTATGTTCCAATGCCTCGGCCTGGGTACAGTCGAAACGGGTGGCTGTGGAGAAGACTGGTGGCATCCTGAATGTCTTGTGGGTCTTCCACGGGGACGTCAGGATATAACCAAGGAGACTGAGGCAACAGCAAAGGACGAAGAGGCTGAAGCGAAAATTGATAAGCCAGCTGAGGACAATGTGGAGGAAGATGAGACACCTCTACCTCCCGGGTTTCCAGGCGAAGACGATTTCGAGACTTTCATCTGCTACAAGTGCCTGGATTCGAATTCTTGGTTGAAACGCTATGCTGGGACTGAAGGGTTTTTAGCACCAGTATTCAAGACTCAGTCTTGTGAGAAATCCGAAACGACAGGAAAAGCTGACGAACCGAAACTGCAAGAGCTCACACAATCGCGAAAGCGAAAAGCAGATGACGAGAATGATGAGACTCAGGATACAAAGAAGACCAAAGTTGATAGCCAGGATGGACTAGAGACCATTCAAGAGGAAGAAGCATCTACAGAGGTATCCAAGCACAAACATGAGTTGTTACCGTCAGAAGCTCCTACAGGATCATTTTCCCTCTTCCTCAAGGAAGATTTCCGTGAACATTTATGCCATTGTCCCGATTGTTTCCCTCACCTTGTGCCTCACCCTCAGCTTCGCGAAGAAGAAGAGACATACGAGCCTCCATTATCTGAAGATGGCGAGGAGGGCGCCAATGGTGCAGGTAGCCAGGGAACAAAGAGCTTACTGGATCGTGGCGAAGCAGCACTTAGCAACATCGATCGGGTCAGAGCCATAGAAGGCGCAATGGTATACAATCATTTGCGAGACAAGGTCAAAGCTTTCCTCAAGCCATTCGCTGAGAGCGGTCAGGCAGTTAGCGCAGAAGATATCAAATCTTACTTTGAGAAACTACGTGGAGATGATATGGCCATCCGCGAAGCTGGTGGCCAGGCCTCTGCATTCAATAGCAATGGAGGAAGCGGGCGAGATGATGATCAGGAAGGGGGTGGTTCTAACCGGAAGGAACAGAGTGGTATGTATCTGTATTTGACTTTGCTTCTGCAATGATCTTTCCGCTAACTAACATCTTTTCCAGGTTATTAATAATTCGTCAACACGATGGTGTTTTATGGGAAATAATCTTAGGGCACGGATATCGGGTAGGTTAGGGGGAATAGTAATTTCAGGTTGATGGCGCATATGGTCTGGGAAGGGCCACTCGATGTTTTCATGTTTGCCCTTTTTGTTTCTTCTCTTCTATTTTTTATTCCGAAAGCATGCATTTTGAAAAGAAACTCAATTGACATTGGCCCCAAACTACTTGGGCCATAGTCATCAATGTACATTATGAGTTGAAGTATCTGGCGTCTATTATGAAGAATATCCTGAGTAAATATGAATAGGTAACCCGCTTTGTAAATCACCCTTCCCAACAAACATAAAAATAAATACCATGCCGCTAAAACGCCATGCATGATGCAGAAATGATAATAAGGTATATACAGCTTCACTCTTTGAGGCGTTTAGCCACCCGGCCCATGAGGCTATCGTCCGGCAGGCCACTACGTTTCGTCCCAGGAAGACTACCGGTCCGAATATCGTTGCCTTCTTGACTAACCCGGCGAGGAGGATAAGTGGTTTCGCAGCCCTCGAAACAGTTTCCACTGATTGGTCCGCCATTTGTGAAATATGGATGTTCCAGGGCCTCCTCGGCTGTGATTCGCTTCGCTGGGTCGTACTCAAGTAATCGTGACAAGAGGTCAAACCCGTCAGCGCCAGGGGTACCGACGCTACTGTTTGAAGAGTAACCACCCGTTTTCAAACATCCCTGGTACCATTGATCGAGGCCAGAAGACTTGTTGTAGTGGAGCGCTCCTCGAGACGACATCTTCATGGACTGCATCATAGATTGCATTTGGTTGAACTCGGGCATCGCCGCCAACCCAGGCCACGCTTCTTGTCGTGGGAAGCCCAAGATCTCCACGATCTTCATCATTTGGTTGCGTTGGAATGGGACTGTCTTTTTGCTGTCCATCTTCGCTTCTTCGCCTTTGAATATGGGTCGTAACGACAACAGCTCGGCAAAAATACATCCCACAGCCCACATGTCCACAGCCGGTGTATAGTGCCGGCTACCTAGCAACAATTCTGGGGCACGATACCAGATCGTCACCACCACCTTGTCGCCGGTAAACAATGAATTCAAGGGCTTATAAAACAGACGTGCCAGTCCAAGATCGCCTATTCGAATAGCACCGCTAGCAGTCACAAGGATATTGGCAGGTTTCAAGTCACGATGAAGGACCCAATTGGTGTGTAGATAAAGCAAGCCGTTCAGTAGCTGAAACAATATGGAGCGGACCATTTTCGCCGGTATTGCATATCGCTGTTGTTGAGTATGATGATGGATGATTTGAAGCAAGTCGTGTTCGGTGTATTCAAACACCATGAAGATACACTTGTCCTCCAGGATAATCTCTTCTAGTCCGACTACGTTTGGGTGGTTGAGTTCCGAGCACAAAGCCATCTCACGGATCGCAGATTGTGAGAGGCCTGTGTATTGGATCAACTCTCCCTCTTTATCGGGTTTGAACCTAACTCTTGTCAATATTGATGTGCTAAGATGGCCGAGGAATTGCACTGACTTCTTTATGGCAAACTCCCCCTTCTTGCCATTTTTCCCAAGTGCTTTGTAGACACGTCCATAGGTACCACTACTAATGAAACCAACAATATGGTATCGCTCTCTGATATGGACCTTACTTGTGTATCCACCGCCGGATCGGCCGGAATCTGGGAAGTGGCAAGTCAGCACATGGTCAAAGGTAGCAATGCTCGGTCATTCACATAGAACCACAAACGAAGAGCAGGAAGAATTCCAATGATGACTGTCAAATGGCCTTGCTTTTTGCCTACTGATCTCGTGACATCCGGGAAGGATGTTGAAGCACGTGACCTCAGCTGGGACAAAGCCAGACACCACGCAACAGTCAGAGAGGGAAATTACCACGAAGATATGAACCACCTAGTGAATTCAGGAAGGAGTAATTTTTCCCAAACATGGTGAACAAATAAGTACAGTTCTGCTGATACTGTACGGCTTGCGAAGAAAGAAGAAGAGTGCGGTATTCGGAACAGGTATACAGCCATCTCAGATTGAAAGAAGGCCGAAATGACAATGATGAAGAATTCAAAATTCATAAAATCAAGCACAATCCATGGCGATGCTGCATGCCTGCAGGGGGGAAATGTGGGAAATAGAAAAACAGTCTATTTACCGTCAAAAGCAGCCTGCACGCTTCTCTTGAGGTTCAAATTGGCAGAGGAGACGTTGGGCCGGATGGAGGAAGAGGTCGTCAGGGGCCCACCGGTAGACGAAGGCGGATTAGTCAGGCTCATCAATATCAACAATGAAGCGCCAGCTCCGACATCGACAGGCAATTGAGTTAAGAATGTATGGAGATCGGGAATGAAACGATCAGATCGATGGGGGCAAAGTGGAATTTTCGCGCAAATTAGTCGACTCTAGGCCGTGGGGTGGCGGGAAAGTGGGCGGGTGTAGGAGCCGGAGTAAACCACGACACAACTTCAACAGTGTTGTTCAGATGGAATGACGAGATGATGTGGCCGGAATCTGAGAGGCAAGTTAGAAAGCACTGCGCATTCACTAGAGAAACCGTTGGTTAGTCGTTGAGATGCGCGGTGTCCACAGTGCTCGTTACTCCAGTCAGAATGTCAGCCTCCACCTGTGAGGGGAAACAGGGAATGACATTAACCGGTGAGATGACCAGTATGCGGGGATGGGGCACTAGAATGGTATGGGTATCATGTGTTGTCTACTCACACGAGTTCGAAGTCAATGGCCCGGTGGGAGTTTTGTCTCGCGTCGTGACTCTTCTGTTGGCTGTTCGGAGTTGAGATGAATGGAGTGAGTGAGTCGGGGAGAGTTGAGACGCTTCAAGAGTTACCATCCAATCGCCTTGAGCCTTTCTACACCGCTCCACTTTGGGATCTGTAATCGCATCACACCCTTACTATGAAGATATTTTGTGTTTCCATCGATTATGTATCAGTCGTCTCATTCACATTTTGTCACTTTTGAAAACCCGCCACGTTCCTATGGACCAATATGTACTCAAGCAATGACATAACCCTTAGGGTTAATCGGGAGTCAGCCGAGATTTTCGGGATATTTCCGCTGAATATGTGCTAGCTATATTTGGCTTAGTTCATCTTTAGTCAGCTGAACACTCCACACGTGATTGGTCAGCGGCTGTCCTACTACATGACGTACTGTCCGCGATGGAAATATAGTTGCTTAATTTTAGACATAACTACTGCGCTTCACTCTCAAACGCGCCAACGTCGCCCTCATGACTGAACGTCCCGCCGCACCTGTCAAGCTCTCTCTACCATTAGTAAGCTACTCAGGAAAATTGATTTTGTCACTTTCTAATCATCTCTCGATAGAAATATCAGCAGGATTTGTTCAACGAGCTCCGCAACGAGGATGAGCTCGTCATTCTCGCTCGAGGCCTCGGGCTCCTGCGAATCGTGACAAATCTCCTGCACGCCTTTGATGCAGCAGGTAATAACCTGATTATAGTGGTTGGCGCTGATGATAGAGAGAATGAATGGATTGGCGAAGGTATGGCCTTGAATATACCTTCGACTTCAAACTACTAATACTATCCTGTTTAATAAGCGCTTGCGGAGCACTATGCGATCAGCAAGTCCCCTCTGGCAAGGGGGCTGAAAGTGATCAATACAGATAGAGCCACCGTTCCTATGAGGTGTGTTGAGCTGGAACGTATAGGAAACTTAACTAACATGTAGCAGAGAGAAGACATATAGCCAAGGAGGTATATTAAGCGTAACTTCGCGCATATTGGTTGTTGATTTACTATCCAGTAAGCAAGTTGAGCCATGGTTTGGTCTACGATCTCTAACCTTATTTTAGAGCTTCTTGATCCGGAGAAAATCACTGGTATAATTTTATTGCACGCGGAAAGGTAGGCTGATTGAAACCGTGCTAATATATTAAAAATACTAACCTCAAACCAGAGTTGTGGCAACCGCTTTAGAAGCTTTCATCGTACGAGTGTATCGCCAGTTCAATCGAAATGGCTTCCTTAAAGCGTTTTCTGATAGCCCCGAGCCTTTTACCACTGGATTTGCGCCTTTGTCCAATATGTTACGGAATTTATTTTTGCGCAAACCCTCGCTATGGCCTCGATTCCACATTACTGTGGCTGAATCCCTCGAGGGTCGGCGCAAGGCAGAAGTTATTGAGCTTGAAGTTCCTATGACTGATAAAATGAAAGACATCCAGAATGCAGTCATGGAATGCGTCGAAACGAGTGTATCCGAGCTAAAGAAGGCTAACAGCGGTCTCGACATGGAGGACTGGACGTTAGACAGTGCCTTACATAAGAATTTTGATGTAGCGATACGTCGACAATTGGATCCGATATGGCACCGTGTCAGTTTCAGGACGCGACAAATTGCAAATGATTTGACGGTTCTGAGGGCTATATTACAGTAAGACAGAACATATTTTCGAGGAAGTGGCTTGACTAACTCCTATAGCTCTCTTCTCACGTACGATGCGGTATCCCTATTGAAGTACTTGGACACGGTTGTTGCAGCTCATTCGGCTCCGCCAGATTCAACGAGACACAGCTTTTCACCTTGGCTCTTTTTAGATGCAGCGCATGTCCTCTTTGAAACAGCTAAATCTCGTGTGTACCGAGGAAAAATAACTGGCACCGAGACATCAACACCCCTGAGTGCATTCTCTGCTGCATTACAGCCAGTTTTGGAAGAGCAGCCCAAATGGCATGTGCTTGCAGAGATACTTCAAGAGATTGAACAAGACGCATATTTGAACCCGACGCAGCGCGGCGACTCCAATAGTACTGTATTGATTATGTGTGGCGATCAGCGCACATGCAGACAACTTCGAGACTTTCTATCATTGATGCATAATCGTCCCGTTGCTAGAACTGATGAGCAAGAGGAGACTCTTGAAGAAGAACAATCCTCCGAAGAGAGTACGTCAGGAGAAATCCTGATGCGAAGGAAATTGAGGGAGTACCTTAATTGGAAACAGAATTTCTCGCGTGTCAAGGACAACCTTTATGTACCGAAACAGAACTCAACCGACTCAACAAATCATGGGCAGAGTTCTTCATCAGTCCCAGGAAGAGCTCCTCCGAACAAGCGTCGGCGCGTGCGTGGCGGTGGTTCAAACTCTCTTGTCTCTGCCCGCGCTCCGAATTCAAGCGTACAAGGACAAGATGAGGCTCCTATTCAGGTGTCTGAATTACTAGAAGACCTCCAACCCACTGCAATGGAGGAAGTGCTGAAGGAAGACAACGTCATCGATAACCTAGAAGACATGGAGGATTACTATGAACTGTATGACATGAATGACCTCGTGATGATTCATCCTTACGACGGCGATATGG
The DNA here is from genome assembly GCA_001305275.1 of Talaromyces verruculosus. Lineage (NCBI taxonomy): Eukaryota > Fungi > Ascomycota > Eurotiomycetes > Eurotiales > Trichocomaceae > Talaromyces > Talaromyces verruculosus. The sequence continues at coordinate 611,460 of LHCL01000002.1, forward strand.
ACGAGCGAATCCTGGAAGAAGCTCGACCACGATACATTATCATGTATGAACCAGACGCTGCTTTTATCCGCCGAGTTGAAGTATACCGCAGTTCTCACAGTGATCGTAACGTGCGGGTGTACTTTATGTACTATGGAGGGTCGGTCGAAGAGCAACGTTACCTGAGTGCAGTACGTCGGGAAAAGGATGCATTTACAAAACTCATCACAGAAAAAGGCGTAAGTTTGTCTGGCGCGTTAGCTCGTGAACTTTTGCTAATTTTACCCATCGTAGGGTATGGCTGTGACCCTTACACACGACAAAAGTCTTGAAGACCCCGAGGAGCAGTTTCTCAGAACCGTTAATACTCGAATCGCCGGTGGTGGACGACTGGCTGCTACTGTGGCACCACCTACGGTCGTTGTGGATGTTCGCGAATTCAGAAGCGCATTGCCTTCTCTACTCCATGGTCGTAGTATGGTCGTTGTCCCTTGCCAATTGACAGTCGGAGACTATGTTTTGACGCCTGATATCTGCGTGGAGCGTAAATCCGTACGTGATTTGATCAGCTCTCTGAAGAACGGACGTCTCTACAATCAGGCCGAGACGATGCTGAAACATTACAAAAACCCACTACTTCTGATTGAGTTTGACCAGAACAAGTCATTTACCTTTGACGCTTTTGCATCCGCTTCCTTACCCAGCACAAGCTTTCTTTCCGATTATGTCTTCACGTCATCCGGCAATCCTGCATCCGCCTCAAGCAGTTCTCTCGTTAACCCATCGACACCTAAATCCGCACAACACATGCTTGTCCTTCTGACACTAGCATTCCCACGCTTGAAAATCATATGGTCATCGTCGCCATACCAAACGGCCGAAATCTTCGCTGAACTGAAGAATAAAAACCCGGAACCCGACCCCATAAAGGCTGTTCAGATCGGTCTGAATGTTGATATTGCCGCATCTGCCAATCCGGGCGATGTTATGGCTGCGGCTGGCATAGAGCATCGCGTCTTTCATCAGCTCCCGCAAGATATGCTTCGTTCTGTGCCTGGGGTTACGCCGGTTGTACTGGAGCGATTGAGTCTGGAGACGAACAGTATACATGAGATTGCTAATATGAGCGTGGAGGAGCTCGACCCCCTTGTTGGGAAAGAGACGGCGCGGAAGATTGTGAGGTTCTTTAGGAAGAGCGTTTTTGAGGATGAAACAGAAGGTTTGTAAGGTTCATGAACCTTCTCACATCACACCTGAATATCAGCTTTGAGGTCATTTAACTTCTACCTTACACGCGATTGGAAGATCCTACAATCAGAATACTGGAAAATGTTTTAAGTACCGGGATTTTCATTCTATTGCTGTACAATGCATAAGAATTGACAAGTATAAATTCTCGTAAGCAAAGACAAAGGCAGTCGCAGTGACGGTGACGATGCGATTGGAACCATGACTACAGCGAGCTTTTGAATGAAGAATGAGAAATGTAATAGTTCATAAACCATGACATGCAGTGAATCCGTATGTAGCAAAACGTCAAAATCAAGTAAACACTTCGTTAAGTCGTAACGCGACCATCATCCGATTTGATATGACCGAGAAATGATGGGGTATAGCGCCACACAACACAACAAAGTCCGAGTGACTAGAGTTCTCTGGCCGTATCATTCTGGACAACAACATGTGTGACTACTCAACCAATCGCTTTTCTGACCTGTTACGCCTTTGACGTATCTTCGGCGCGAGCCCACCAAATCGAAGCGGTCTCTCTTCAAATATCAGGTCAAGAAAAGCGATATCGTGAATAGCACATCATGATTGTGTTCCCGAAAAAGATTTTCCCATGAATAAAATAACCCAGATTATTCAGTAATGATAAGCGACCCAGATCGACCCATGGCACTCGTGTCCCGTCGGAGGCAAACCACTTTTGGTTGAAATTTTTGGGATGACAAAGTGATAAGCTCGCCGGGGATGTATCAGCGGTGATTTTTTTTAGATCTCATCGACATCGATCTCCTTTTCGTCTTCACTGTCACGGTCCTCGTCGAACTCGACGTTGTCTTCGAAACCTTCGTGACCGTATGTATCGGTTTCGTTGATCTTGGCGGTCTCGGGCAACTCGCCATAAGCCTTGAGACTACGAGCCTCGTCGGCGCTGTATTTCATGATGACATCGCCCTTCTCGTCTTGGTAGTCGCGGAGGGAAAGCAGGATGATATCGCCTTGGTTGATCCAGACCTTCTTGCGGAGTTTTCCTCGAATGTGTGCGAGACGCTTTTCGCCGTCGAAGCACTGGGCCTCTAGACGACCGTTTCCTAACATCTTGACAACCTGGGCGTATTCCTGACCATCTTCCTTGAAGATGAGTTCGCGCTTTTCGTTGTCGTTCTCGTTCTTTCCACGACGTCGGTTCTTACCACCCTGTTTTCGCGTGTCAGCAAGCGATTTCAGGCGACAAAAGCGGGGTTGTGCGAAAAACTTACCTTTCCCTTATTCTTAGGCATGTTGACTTGACTCCAGTAGGTTCACGTGAGAAACCGGTATTTGATACGATAGCGATATAAATCCCGTTGTCCGGGTTTGTGGGCAGTGTGGTAGGTTGTGTCTCGTCGGACTGTTGGAAGAAGAAGAGGGAGTCGGAAGGTATAAATATACGGACAGAGAGAGGGCTCACAAAAGAATTTGGTGGGGGTTTGGCGCCTGAAAATCGCCTGATTCCTTTCGATTCGCCCGGCTTGGCTTCGCTGCCTGGGGCGCCGAAACATGGTTGCGTGCCTTGCTGCCTTGTTTTCTGCCGCTTTGCCACCTGATATTTTTTTATCTCACCGCCCGAGGTTGTACCAATGCACGTCACAGGAAGTTGATTGAGTTTAACGGTCATGGATAGTCGCCTTCAGATGAGGTAAGCTCATATTGAATAGTTATGCCAATACATTGAAATTCTTTACTAACTATGATGAAGTCTTCCCAGCAGTTGACTCAACTCATTCCTCGTTATGACGATTCTACGCTGAAACCGCGACAACCCTCTCTTGCTAGCTAGACATGATACTTCTCCCTTCACCCGCGCAACCTCTACGGCCTGCCTTCAAAGTAATCGGTCATTACCATATCATGTTCAAATACCATGTCGGTTCTTTCATGACCAATTGGACAATGTACCGCAGCCGTCAATACGAACAGCCCCATGTCTTGAAGCCCAAAATCCACGAGTTTTACGATAATCGCGACCCTAATACGCTATGGTGGACGGTTGCAACACAGCCCATGAAGGTGAAAAGGGTCGTTCGCAGTCATTGGTCGCGCCGACTACGTCGAATCTTCCGCGAGGCACTGTATTTGAAAGGATATGATGAGACTGGCAAGCCTCTTCCACTAGAAAAGCTTCCCAAGGGCGTGTCTCTTCGTACGGCTCCGCTACGTGGGACTCTAGAGATAGAGCCTATGGAGTCATTAATCACACAAGACGACGCGGCGGTTAAACGACTGGTGAGAACCCAGCTAGACCGTGTCATAGAGACCATGAAAGAGTGGCCGATTGATAGGCGCACAGGAGCTTACCAGGAATCTCCACCATGAAGAGTAGTCGGCCTTTACTGACAAGACGAGATATTGTATCCAAGCGCTAAAGAAGATAGTCAGTTGTAACAATAACAATAGTCTTGGTTTTTATTCATTCTTTGAACGTCTACTATGTAATCGGATAATGGCATAAGGTGGATCCCATCCGTCAGCTCGGCCTGTGATTGGTGCAGAAGCATGTACCTGGCAAGTTTAGCACGTGTCGCTCCTGACCTTCGCCGCGAGAAGAATCCCAGAACATACCAGGTAGATAAACCAACACCATCAATTGCTCATCGCTTTCCACAGCTCCTGGCGCATTGATATCGGCACATTATCTACTCTTCCAGAATGTTGGTGTCTCTGACCGTGGGTAAGGTCGACGCTGGCGTCGCGGTCTTGTTAACGCAGGACAACAGATTGGTAGGCAGCTCCATACCAGCCCTAACATCGCAAACATCATCTTCATGTCGCGCGATAATGCGCAACTCTATTCGTACCCGATAAGCTCTGATCATGGCACTAACCCTTTATTGTATAGATTGAGTTTCCCTCCGTGCTTCTTCCAAAGAATATCAGCTCCGGAAGCATCGTGGATATCGACGTCTCACGGAACCATGCCGCCGAATCCAAGAGTATAGCGAGCTTCCAGTCACTTCAAAAACGTATCCTCAACACCTACGGTCTCGAAACTCCCTCTCCTCCCGTTCTCCGTCTACGCAATGCCACACAAACATCCTTAGTGTTGGAATGGGATCCCATCAAGCTGGCTACGGCATCGTTGAAGTCCCTTTCGCTCTATCGCAACGGTTCAAAGGCAGGATCGATACCCCGTCCTCTTGAAATGATGAGTACCAAAATCAGCGGTCTTGCGATTCACGCCGAGTACACCTTCCACCTCGTCTTGCGTACCACAGCCGGAACCTACCACTCGGAAAAGTTGACTTGTCGTACTCACAAGATGACTGATCTTTCGGGAATAACGGTGACTCCAGGCATTATGCCACAACCTCAGAGGGAGGCTCTTGCACGCGCTATCGATAGGATAGGCGGAAAACTCATCGACACTGTACGAATCGACACCACACATTTTGTTTGTACAGAAGGCCGGGGTCCAGCTTGGGAGAAGGCCGTGGAAATGAACCTGCCCGTCGTGCGACCCGAATGGCTGGATGCTTGTGAGGCAGAGGGAACAATCGTTGGGGTAAGAGGTTATTATCTGAATGCAGACCCGAAACATCGACAGCTAGGACCACGCCAAGCACCACAGCAACAACAGCAGCAACAGCCAGCTCCCGAGTCGGTTGTTTCAGAAGCAACAACACCCCCAGCCAGTAGTCATTCGAACCTGCCCGTGCAAAACGCACCGGCAGCAATTCCGGAAGGACCACCCACACCATTCCCGGGTGGACCTACAGAAGTCACAGCAGCCGAGGTTCAAGAGGAACATGAAGATGAACGTGCGGAGCCTCCCGCTCCACCTCCGAAAGATGAACCTGCTGAGGAGGGTAAAGATGACGACAAGGAGGAGGCCGACGAATCTGATGACCATGACGAAGTTGACGAAGACGCTAAAAAGACGGACGATAAAGAAGGTCTCAAAACTGTACCAGTTGTCGAACCTGAAACTACGAAAGAGATAGACAAAGTTCAACCGGAAGGCGAGGGTGAGCTGGAAGAAGTCTCTCTTTAGGGTGTCATTGGCTTGTACGAATGATTTTGCAGTATGAAAATACGAGGCCAGCGCGGTTTATATGTTTATTCTTCTGCTTACTCGTCATGGGCATGTAGCTTTTCAGCCGTGACTAGGATATGTGCTTATAATGATTAGATACTCATTCTTGTATTCATGACCGTTTTGGTCAGTTCATATAATTAACGGAATATAATCTACCTTGGTATATCATGCCATCTTGTGTCTATGCTGATAACTCTCAACATTCGGGTTCGATAATCTAAGCGAATAATGTAGGGTCGACTGGTATCGTCTCTATGATTCTCGGTTTTTCTCTTACAGAATATGAAGCATGATAATCATCAATACTTCAATGTTGACTTGCAAATGTTAGATCTAGAGAAAGCTCCTCCGTCTATGTTCAGCCATATTGCTAGATGCTGAATTCACAAGTATAGATATCTTCACCCATTGTTTTTCAAAGAGATCTACTACCCAATTGAATGTCCAGAAGAAAAGAAGTCTTCCACTTCATCAGCTCACTCGCCTTTTTAGAGAACACAAAGGCCAACCTGATATTGATCAGGACAATGGCTGAGATATATAGCAGAGTCTGTATAAAAGAATGGATTTCCTCTAATGCTCAACCAACTTCCTTCTCAAACAGCATATTAACTCTTCTTGTACGCTCTACGAATACTCGGCCACCGAACGCATGCTATCCCAGTTTCCTCCATCATACAATCCTACAATATGGAAACATTGTGCTCCGCCTTGAGACCAAGAACATCACGTTCGACAAATCCCGTCACCAAGCCATACGAACTGAGAGATATAGAAGAGAACGCAGAGCCACAACACGAAGAATTAGTTCCTCGTCCTCGACGTCGATGGACAGAAGATCAACTATGGGTATTTGGCTGCGTTGGTGTGGCCTTGCTCGGGGCAGGATTGTACCTCTGGGGTGCGTTAAGAATCTTAGCCTTCGTGCGTGAGTCAAAGAATGGATTCGTACTGCCGCCAAACTGGCCAGAGCAATACTAAACAATTGGTTGTATGTTCTACGGAGGTTTACTTGAATGCCTTGATGATGTGGTATTTTTTTATTATGTTTCAAGTGTCTCGACGTTGCGAACGGGCCCTGTCCAACTGAGATCACATACACAAATAAGTCGGCATCTAAACAGGAAACGAATCAGATAGATTTTTGACTAGGAAAGCATTTGTACCTCTCTCATGGCAATGGTAATCTTGATAATCATGATTCCCGTAGTGCAACAGCCCTAGCCTATAGCCGATTTAGAACCAGTGACGTTCAAAGTTCACCAGAAACACAAACGCTTTGAGTCCAGCATTCAGATAGAAACATCTATCACCAGTCCTAAACGTACATTTATGGAGATTCCGATCGTTGAGCAATTGCATGATGATGTACGTCGGAAAACCCGAGAATATCTAGCCCTAATCATCCAAATACGGTCTAGTGCACCGCTGATAAGACCATCTTATCGATTAGCTACAGAGTGTAAGTCATACAACAATTGAAAAAAGACGTTGCTTTGAAGTGTGGTTTTCTGCAATTAAATGAATAGATCGAATCGTATGATCGATGGCCTACTTCCACTGTCGACTAGATACTCAATAACCAGGGGAACTGCGCGGAAAAAGGAGTATCCAGGCGGCAAAAGGCTTATCCCGGCATCCCCACCGTGTCCCATTTCCCCGCGAGAAGGGATATGCCATATAAAAGATGAGGAGCTCGGAACAGATGAGAAAAAGGAAACGAGACTTTTCATTCCTTGCAACTCAATCTTTGTACTGTGTGTTGACTTATATCCCCTGATTCCCCTGACTTTGATGATCTATATCCAGAGCTAGAGTCTAATTCATCTGTTCTACCTATACATCAGACATCTACGCAATGTCGACCACAGAAGAAAAGCCCACCGGCGAATATCGCCAATACCTCCCGGACCTGGGTATTCCACGCTTCACTACTATGAAGACCCAGGATGCGCACGAGTACGCTCATGCATTCAAGACGAACCACATTCCCCCATGGCTGTATGCTTTGTTTGAGCATTGGCGGGATTTATACGAGGAACCTTATCAGGGGATCTCTACAGATGGTATACTAAATTCATAGAAAATGACTGGGTCAATATGCCGCTGACTTCTGATAAAGGAACTATCCGCCAGGGGTTGTTCTCCATCCAAGACGAAGGACTCCCAGTCGAGGACATCGTCGCCTCAGTCCAAGGCCTGACCAACCTCCTGAATGACGACCAACGCAAGGCCCTCTCATTCCACATCGACTCTCCAGAATGGCGAACATGGTCCAACCCCGAATTCCTGCTTGTTCACAAGGGACTACGTTTAGACGAAGTCGAAGTCCCCGTCCGAGACGCCATTATGAACGTCCTCCAGACCACCCTCTCTCCTGAGGGATACGACAAAGCCGTCAAGGCGATGCGAATTAACCATTATCTCGGTGAATTGGTTGAGTCACCCAAAGTCATGAATGAGTTTTCTTACAATTTTGCCATTTTCGGAAGACCGTCTACTACACGCCCCTGGGGTTGGACATTTTATGGCCATCATCTCTGTCTGAATATTTTCATCTACAAGGGACAGATTGTGGCTAGTCCATGGTTCACTGGTGCTGAACCTAATGAGATTGACTCTGGTCCTTATAAAGGTACTCGGATCCTACAAGTCGAGGAGACTCTTGGTATTCAACTCATGCAGTCCTTGCCAGCTGAAGTCCAGCAAAAGGCTCAAACATATAAGAAAATGAACGATCCCGAAATGCCTCTTGGCCGTACCAACAAAGATGACCAGCGACACCTGTGCGGCGCATACCGCGACAACCGACAAATCCCTTACGAGGGTGTGCTTGTCTCGGATTTCACCTCCATACAAAAGGAGCTTGTCTATGGCATCCTAGAGCAATACCTCCTCTACCTCCCCAAACGATCCCGTGACCTCAAGATTGATCAAATCAAAAAGTACGAGACAGAGACATACTTCTCATGGATCGGCGGCTTCGAGGACAACGATCCATTCTACTACCGTATACAGAGTCCCGTCATCCTTGTAGAGTTTGATCATCACTCGGGCGTATTTTTGACGAATGAGGAGCCTAAGAAGTTCCATATTCATACTTTGCTTCGTACGCCGAATGCGGGTGATTATGGGTATGCATTGAGGCCGTTGATTCCGCCGGTGGAGAGTACGGTTGCGAAGCATATTACGTGGTAGTAGTTAGTTTTCTTAGGTGTAAATATAATAATGTTTCCTTTGATTCTTCTCAGCAAAGACTGATAGAGAAGGTCGATTCATTATATTACTCCTAGTAGATACGCCGAAAGTCAATAAGCACACATTACACAGTCAATGGTATCAATAATCAGCCAACAGACAAGGAAAAAACCGAACGAAGGTACAGACGTAGGTGTCTCATTATATCAAAATCGAATACGTAATGGAAGAAAAGAGAGCCGTAAGCTGTACGTTAAAAAAAAGAACACTATTGACGACTCTTTCGGGTCGAGTCTCCAACATCGACATCACTTAGCATAACCTCAACTTCCCTCAAACTGCTGTCGCTATGCGAACTCGTAGTTTCAAAACTTCCGCGGCTTTCTTGGGAAGCGTCATCATGTACGCATGAGGCCTTACGGCTTTTGTGGTGCCTTTGCGACGATTTGCCTTGCACATGACGAGTGGTATCGACACCCAAGCCATGCGGCGAAAGCATCGCCCTTTCGCTGATTGTCGGTATCCTCATAGAGCCCGATGATGGGCTTGCAGAACGGCTGTTAACACTGTCGGCATCATGCGAGACACCCACATCAAGAGCGGCAAGTAAAGCAGCTTGAAGCATTTTGTTCTGTCGCTCCAATGTGGCCACGCGATTCTCCAAATTTCGCACGAGATGGAGATAGCTACCCTGAGAGTCATCGGCAAGGACTGCATCTTGTGTAATTTGCGAAATTAAAGACAATGGTTGTTGATCATAGACTGCTTTCTGTTTTCCGGCAGTCTTTTGTTCAGTTGTACCGGCTTCTGGAAGGCTATCCTTGTGAGGACGTGAACGAGGCTTATGTCTTTCTTCGTCTGAAGACGGCAACAATGGCGAGTCAGGTTGAACTCGTCGTTGAGTCATATGCTTGGTGGCATCCCTTGCCGGGTAAGCTGCTTTCCCATGTCGGATAGACAGACTTTCAATGGAGCCGCTAGTCACGCTGACACTGCGTGACAAACCTCCTTCGTACCCATTGGTAGTTGCGATAGACCCTGGCAAAGACGTTGCAGAGTTTCGTCGTCGATGATTAGGCATGCCTTGAGCATTGACGGGCGGATCCCTTGGAAGCGGAATTTCAGGTACGGCACTAGCACGGTGCCTTCGACTTACTTTCCGTACTTCGTTCTGACTTGGAGAGCCGGGCTGTGTGTTGACAGTGCTGCGATGATTGACTTGCGTTGCATCCAGATCAATCTCAGACACAGAGACTTCTTTCTTCTTGCTGGCATCCAAATCGCGCATTCGAAGCGCATGAACTTGATCAGCTCGACCCCGTCGAGATTCTGGTCTGGAAAGAGCAGGAGAGGCAGTTCTCGGTGTTTGATCATCGCTTACAACACTCGTACCATCGGAGGCGTCATTGCTCCTACTTGAGTACCGGGACGACGGCCGCGGCCCAATCCAAGACCTCCGGAGTCGCAATTTCTGAGTATTCATGCCTAAAATTGGGCTATCTCTGTCTTCCTCTCTATATTCCAAAGGTGCAGAAAGTGGAAGCACCGGCGTCGAAAGATTCCCGTCCCTCAGAGCAGAGTTGTTGCCGATATTTGCGTCTGCACTTTGTGGAATTAAAGGCAGTGGCTTTGCCGGTGGAGGTAGAGGAGCAGCGTCTGTAATTACATACAACGGAGCTCTCTTTACTTTCTTCTTGCCCTTTTTGTTGGTACTGTCAGATGCTGCGACATCCGGAGTCGCACTGCGAGAGCGACGAGATTGGATGGGGATTGGAGAAAGAAGAGCTCGAGGACGAGGAAAAATCGCCAAGCTTGGGCCAATAGAAGAAGCAGAGCGAGGGTGCACCAAGGCCGAGTCACCTGTCAAACGGTCTTTACCTCCAACCTGAGGACGGGGATCTTGCGGGCTCAACGGCTGCTGTGGGGAAGCAACAGGCTTAGAATTGGTGGGAGACATGCATTCAGCGACTAATTTTAGCGGTATGGGGCCGGGATTTGGAGGCTTTGACAGGCCAGGTTCAGCTGATGACAGGGATGTTGGTTGGTCTGTTCCCCTGGAAGTGGAAGTTTTAGTGCTTAGTTCCTGGGCGGCTTGGACTCCGTCGAACTTTTCCTCCGCTAGCTTTCTTCCAAACAAAGGAGTATCAGTCACCCCTTGGTTGAGGGAGTGAGGCGGTTCATTGATTTTTTCAGTGGCTGCATTTGCAGTGGTTGTACTAGTTGTTTTGGTAGTTGTAGTTCGATTCGAAGTCGCAGTAGCAGTAGTAAAAGCAGATGTAGAGGCCGGTTCCGGCGACTTCTGGGCGTTATTTTTCTTTTTCTCAACCCCTAATCGCTCCGTAGCGCGGAGAAGCACTGCGAGACTTTTCGCATCATCACAGTCACAATTATTGGATCCACAGCAGCTGTCATCGCCATCCCTGTCTATATTGGACTTGTTCTGGGCCTGTCTTCCGGTGCTAACGGCTCCGGCGACACGGTGGACAGTTTTGTTTAGTGCTGAATCAGCTCTGCTAACATGCGAATCACGACTTTGACCTCCACTTGGGGTTGACACCGGCTGATCATCTTCATTTCCATTGCGGCTTGCTTGGATGTACCGTCGATCTGTTGCTGACACTAATGCATTGTTGACAGTGCTGAGACTAGAAGGCTGTTGTTGTGATTCTGACTGAGGCTGGGAGTCGGATTGAGCCCGGGCTTGGTACGGCGGTGGACTTGACTCGTGAGGGTACAATTCTGGAAACGAGACGGAAAATTCGACTAGAGCAGCCAAGTCTCCTAGACTTAGAGATTCACTGCGCAAGCCGTGAAGAGGTAGTGTAGTTTGAGATGTCGATCTGTCGTCATTACTTGTTGTTGATTCTAGGGCGTGGTCAAGCCATGGACGTCCAATGGCTTCTACATCTTGCTTTGTCCGTGATGGACGAGATTTATCGTTCGGGTCTCCGAGACCTGGAAGTAATCCTTCGCGTTGTAGAGCTATCAAGTGTTGTCGCTGGGTTGTGCGTTTTTCAGATGAACTACTCGACGCATCAGAGCTTTTGATTGATGTTTTCTCCGGTTTAGTCTGGCCCAGATGTCGAAGGCGGCGCTGACCCGCCTTGATCAGGTCCATGTTTCCGTTAGTGGGTTTCTTTGGTGTGTTGACTTGCTCCGTATCTTCCTGCGCTTGAAAGAAGCGCACCAGGTCTGCGATATTCTCGTTTCGCATTGGGCGACTGGATGCTCCGGCTGATCGAGGTCGGGGTTTGCGTGTTTTCGGTATCCTGGGAAATTGTTTGTAGTCTGTGAGGGCTGCTGTTGGCATTATAATATGTCGTGGTGTTGTGCTGAAGGTCTTCTTGGAAGGCCTGTATGTTGGGATGACTGGGCTTGGTGCGGCAGGGCCGTTGAGCATCGAGCGGGAACCTTGAGGAGTTGTTGATATCAATGTCGCTGAATGATACTAGGACGCAATGTCTCTTGATGCGAGGAAAGATTGATATGCCGAGACACGGTGGAAGATAGATGAATGAGATGATATGCTCTTCGAAACGAACGTATTGGGCCACGTATACTCTCGCAACGGGCACAGATGAATATATAGATGTAAAAGCAGATATATACAAGACCGTGACACGAAGTCAAAAAGCCACGGCGTCGCTAAGTTTTGTCTGACATCTTGTATGACTATGGAATGGCCGGGACCCAGCATCAAGACGCATTGATACTTTGATCCAGGATCAAGGGAAGAGGGAAATAAGAGGCGACGAGCCATGCTATATAAGACCAGCATCGAGATACAAGCCAAACTAGTACCTAGGTAGGGGAAAAGTGATCGGAGAAAAAAAAGGAAAAACCTAAAAAAAAAATAAATAAATGATCCCACTGGGTCGTGGATCTATCTAGGCGTTGGTGTAGCCTCTGGGCCAATGTTCGGCGTCGAACACATCGGAAGCACAATAAACTCCTACCCCTTGACGAGATGAGTAGCAGCTTGAGTTCGGTCGAAACAGACGCCATCCCGAAACATGCATGCGTAGACTCGTCAAGGACAATGAACAAGCTGGGAAGCGGCAGGGTTAGACTCCTTTGTTGCGTAGGATGAGATGTATGGATCCCACGCTAGAGTCGAGGAGGGACAAAGATATGAGCCGAGAACACGGATCGCAGTAGTGGATGCGTATATGGGTATAGTTTAGTATTAATGTCAAGGTTAGAATCATACAATTTAGTTCAATGCTAGTTCTCGCGATAAGACCATTGGTGACGATCCGGCAGTTTAGCTATGGACACAGGGTGAACCGGTTCGTTGCCTATCTAGATCGATCACCTGTTAAAGTTCAGAGGAGCCTATCAGGCCAGTGCGGCAGTGCCTAGGTAGTAGCATCGAAAGGATGGTCTAGTAGCTGAAGCATATTGCTGTGGAGTAAATATAAAGCACTGACTCTAACTACTCCGGAGTCAGTGTACAGTAACCAGTTGACTCTCCGGCAAGAACTACACCATCGGGATACATCAGTTGACACGGCTTGATGCTGTTGAATGCACTCAGAGCAGCAATTTGTCCGACGCAAGCAAGGGATGCAGCCATGCGAGCCATGTTACTAAGACAGATAGATCATCGATGTCAAGATGAAATTAACAAGTAAATTGAGATAGATCAATTGACGGCGGGGAAGTTAGTGTGGATTAGAGTTGCCTGGCGGATGTTCAGGCCATCCCTTCCTGACTTTCTCAACTTCCTCCCCTTCCGATTTGGGGACCAGTCATCTTCTTGTTTTGCCGTTGGTGGCGTCTAGTGGAGTATTTATGAGAGATCATTTGCTGACCTCGCATTCTGGTTGATATGACTGTCTTGAACAAGTTGACAGCAAGGGATGCGCACTAATTAGCTTACATGCATATGGCACATCTGTCAGATCAATGCATTTCTGCTGGACCTGGTACCATATTAGAGTCATAGCTACGTACTCTTGGATTACATTGACATCAAGCATCAAGCATCGGAGTCATGGTGCCATATGCTATCTGGCATCTGCGCAGTTCCATGCCACAGCTGTAGGCGCAAGGTACTTGGAAATCCAGTACATATACGCACTATCATGCATGATGTCGGAGTACATATATCTAAAATCGCGTCATCTTTTCTGAGTGCGTACCTGGGTGTCTAAATCTATAAATCGAGTATTATACATACTTAGGCAGTTGAGCTGAATATTAAACGTCGGATTGCGGACATGTAGCCAAAGATCCGACCCTTCGTATTTAGGTATCTAAGACGAAAAAAAGGAAAACAAGAAATTACCTAGGTAAACTAGCGATAATCCAAATCAATATTCACAAAGCCCTTTTGTGTGCTTCTCCGAATGGAGTATTTACTATTTATCACAGTGCAAAAACAAATTTGCGGAAAAAGCAAAGAGAGGGAACCCCGGCACGCTGTACTCTATAGTTATAGAAAGTACAAAATGATGAGCCTAGATAGTACAATTTAGGGAGGACGGGACAGACATAGAATAGTTACTTAATCAATAGGTTTGAGTCCTCAATCTCATATCTTTTAAGTAAACTTTGTTGAAGAGATGAACCCCTTGCGCTTTCGATGTGGATTTGTGCTTATTACCCCATTAGGAAAGTTGATGTGTTTCGGGATCAGGGTTGCCGCTCCCCTATTCCCTGTGATCCGACAAGTCCGGCTTGGTTACCGACTATTGATTTGTACAAGATTGCATATCTCCAACCTTAGAGGTAGGTGGGATGGGATTTGATCTACGCCGGAGTGCCGCCAACATGAAGAAGCTATCTGTAGCCTCCGTAGTCTGTACCTTTTATTCATGGCCCAACCCAGGCCCTCTCTGATGTATGTCATGTCATACCCTGGAAATAATGCTAACCTCAAATGCAAAATGCTTTGCAACCAAACGCCCTTGAAAATGCAACCCATGTAAGAAAACAAACATTCATCGCAATGAAACATGATGAAACGAAATCAACCTGAACCCACTGAACTATATGCAAACAGTAACATGATGCCGAAGCGCGTAAACCGGTCGCGCCAACTTACTCGATTTTATAAAATCAACTTGTTTATACTAGTATGTGAAAATGTAGTTCATCTTCTCTTGGGCCGAATAAACGGATCGGCCTCTTTCTTTTTTCGCATCGGCATCGGAGGACGTGCCGGTTGATTGCCCGTTCCGGGCCCAGGCCCAGGTCTGGCTCCTTTTGGCCCGCGAGGTGCTTGTATCAACTGTTGAGCGACTTGTCAGTGATCAAGATCGCTACTTATACCTTCTTCAACTTCAATGGGGACTTACATTATTATCCACCAATACTTTGCCACCGTTGTCCTTCATAGGGTTCCTATCATGACCTACGTGTTGATATCCTGGCCCATCTCGGGAAGGTTTCACCAAGTACTACATAGACTTTGTCAGTAATGATCAAGTGTAACAGGGATTGTAAAACTTACACTTGGAACTTCTTGCGGGATCTCTGCGTCTATCTTACGCTTAGTGTTCTTCGCAAACGGTCCACTAGGCGGGAGCTTCCTCTTCCCTTGTTGTTGCGGACGCTGTGGAGGGGGTGATGGTGATCTAGTAGCCTTGACGACTGGAATACCAGGATCGCGTGCTTGTGTATGTTTTTGTTTGATCTCCTCGCGCTTAGCCTGTTGTGCTCTCTTATGCCGAGACTCTTCCTGAGCAATCCTACTCAGCTCTTTCTGAGGTAGGACCTCCTTAGACTCACACGCTTCCGCCAAGTGACCGATTTCGCCACACATCAAGCACCGAGGTGCAGTGCATCTGACCTTCGTATGACCTGGCTGCTTGCAACGGAAACACATGCCTTTAGCGAGTTCCAAAGCTTCTGCATTATCACAGTTTCTCGTGAAATGATCAAAGCTGCCGCAATTAGCACAAGTCTTCGTGTCGTCCAGTCCATTAAAGCCTCCGGATGGACCACTAAGGACAGGAGTAGGAGTGTTGCGAGCGGATACTGATTCCATTTCATTGGATGATCGAGTCTCAGTTGGCGTGTGTACTGCAGAAGTAGATGAATCATTCGCATCTGCGTCAGTCATATCCACATTTCGGTATCCAGTAAACTGTGGACGCTGCAACATCGCGAGGACATCCCCATCTGTGTAGACGTGACGTTGTCTAGCATCAGTAATGAGCTTCTTCCAAAATTCGCCTTGAATAAGAGACTGAGAATTTCCGAGAACCCAGAGGGACGACTTGGCACGAGTCAACCCGACGTTCATACGACGAATATCTGACAAGAAACCAATACCCTTGTTTGAAGCGCGGACACAGGAGAAAATGATAACCTCGCTTTCTCTACCCTGGAAAGCGTCCGTGGTGTTGAATTCGACCTTGGAAAAAATCGAGTTGCCATATCTAGCAGCGAATAGTGTCTTCATTTCTCTCAATTGACCTTTGTAGGGCGTAATGATACCAATCTTGCCAGAGAAATCGTATGAATTGAAGTCGGTAAGTAGCCGTTCGTAGAGTTCCATTGCCACGTTCAACTCAGCAATGTTGATAAGAGAGTGACCCTTGGAAGCACTCTGGTGAAGGCCCTGAACGTCAAAGAAGCGGTAAGGACTAAGCAATTGACTGTTATGCCACGGCCGAGCGCGAAGTTTGGCCATATCAGGTCCATCTTGCAATAGACCGTCGTAGAAGGTAACACTGGGGAAGCGACTGATTGCCGGGTGCATACGGTACTGGATATCCAAAAGATGCACATCGTTAGGGTGGTTGGACTGCATCCGAACGAACAAACTCTGCTCATACTGAAAGCGAGAAGCCTCTTTAGACAGCACAGTGGGTGGAAGCTGCTTGGGATCTCCGACGAGAATGCACTTGGCACAGCCATACTTCAACGGGATGAGGGCACTCAATTCAATGGACTGAGCTGCCTCATCAATAATCACAGTTTCAAAGTCGATGCTCAAATTCTGAAACATTTCGTGTCCACTACCACTTAGCGTCGCACAAATAACATGAGCACCGTCAACGATCTCTTGCTGAATACGACGACGATTCAAGTCGTTGTTGCGAGCAATTTCATTATTACGATCTCGAGTGTTGTCGATTTCTTGGCTGAGCTGTGTTCGCTTCTTCTTGAGTAGTTCAAATTCGCGTAGAAGCTCATCAGGGGGGGTTTGTCCTTTAGCCCTGAATTGGTCAAGTTTGCTTCGAGTTTCCTTGAATGCAGTATCCGTAGATTTGTGGTCCTCAAAAATTTTCTGAGGATTCTTCTCCTCCGAATTTTTCTGCACAGTTTGGTTCAAGCGAGCATTCACAAGTTCATCTAGGGTAACGTCCAGCACGTTTGCATTAATCGCGTCACTACGACCTAATCGAAGGACATTGAGTTTCTCGGATCGACCATTGAGTGTCTTGACGCCAGCTTTGAAACGCATCACCAGTTCATCAACAGCTGCATTACTGGGAGCGCACACAAGAAGTTTCTTGGTAGCTGTCGCAGGTGCTTTAGGCGCTGGCGCCTGATGAGTGCTAGGACGGGAAATAGACACAGTATGTTGATTGCCTAGTGTACCGCTCAATAAGGCACCAACAAGAGCAACAATTGTCTTCGTTTTGCCGGAACCTGGTGGACCTTGGATCAGAGTAAAAGCATCGTTGTCCAATGCAGATCTGATGGCTTTGGCCTGGGCTTGATTGACGTTATAGTTGTCCACCAGAGGCTTCAAGCTTGCATCATTATATTTCAAAAGTGGCGACGGTTTCGCTTTGATAATCTCCTCACAAAGATCGTAATACTGCAAAGCCTTGAGTGCTCCGTACTCGCGCTCCAACGGTGTCAACGATGTGATGCGTACTGCCCACAAAGTAGCTCCTGGTGACAGAGCGGATATCATTGCACTGCCGGGGTTAACGCGATATGACACCTCGACATTGCCCTTTTTCCTATTGATGCCGGAAATTCTGGCTAAGCAATGAGAGGCTGACTTGTCATTTGCAGGATCCCTAGATTTGGACAGCAATACAATATCTGCCTCACCGAGACCGAACTCTTTCAAATCTGCCGCACTCTTCAAACTCGTGCTCACTTCCATAAAGGAGTCAACAGATAGACGAGTAGCCACTGTGATCTCAAAAGGCTTGAAGTTAGCTTCTTCTTTGGCAGATTGAAAGCCCTGCCATGCTTCTAGGACCAACAAAGGCTCAAAAGTGCGCTGATACTCTATGGGATCTCTGAAAGTGGACGTAATGAGGGAGTAATCCGTACGGCCCGAGTTAGGGGGCAAGTCACCGTTAGCGAAGAAATCCCATTCAAGTAAGGTGCGGTGTAGAGATGAAAGATCTGGAACTAAACGAGCGCGCATGTCCTTGGCCGATCGCCATTGTCTGACCTTCTTCACAGGCCCTTGTTGCTTGAGAGCTCGGCGTTTGCTTTCTTGATATTCCCTGACGGCGGCGGGAGTTGATGCAGCTTTCTTTCCAAATAGCTCCACATCAACCTCATCATCACTTTCTTCTGATTCGGATTCAGAAGCCACCATCATACTATCGGCAGGAGTATGGTCTTTACCCTTAATGCCTCCTGATACTCCAGAGCCCTGTCCGGCAGTTTGTTCTGCCACACCGAGTCCTGGGATATTCTTTTTGAGTCGCTGCAACTCGGCGAGATCGCGTTTTTTCTTGGCCTCCCTCTCCTTTTCTCGTTTCTCACGGAACGATTCGACAGATACACCGGGACGAGTAGGAGGTTTCGGAAGTACAAGGGGCGATTTGGTCGTGGTGGGAAGCTTCTTTTGAGGTTGGCTGGCGAGACGGGCTTTGTTCAATTCAACAGATCTGGAGAGCTGCAGCAGCGTTTCGTCCAGCACGGAAGAATCACCATATTCATCCTCGCTTGTTGACCGAGCTGGAGTAGACCGACCAGATGAATCGGTCTGTTTGGCAAACGCAGTGATAGAGCTTTGCTTTTTCAATGCTGCAGTTGATGCCGTTACGACAGGTTTCTTATAGTATGCTTCTAGAGCTCGCACCAATTCGGCTTTCTCACGTGCGGTCAACATGGTCTTGATTACTCCTGTCACAGCAACATTTTCGATAATCTGGAGAGCGCTACGATCCACGGTCGTGATATTTAATTCGCCTAGTCGTCGAAGAATTTTGGAGACGAGACCAACCAAGGTCGTGGCGAGATATTCGTCCTTGAGTCGGAGCCATTTGACCATGCCTTTCATCGTTCCTGTCGGGTACTGTAATAAAGCTTCCCTTACATTATCTTCTTGCGATGCGTCACCACCACTCATGGCGCTCGCAAACACAGGATATTGAGCAAAAAGAACGTCCGCGAACTGTATAGTATCACGACAGAACTCTAGCATAACTTTTTTGTCATTCCCCCGGTTGTGCCAGGCTTCGGTCATATCAAAGATTGTAGTAAGAGATGACCATTGACGTTCCCAGAGATTTTGTATTTCCGTGAATTCTTTCTTGTTAGCTAATTTCCGAGTTCTGAGGATACCAGTCTGCGTGTCACACAGTACGTCGATAATGTCGGTTCCGGTATGGATCATCCTTGGGGCAGACCCGAACGTCTTTAGGGCGCTGATGCGAGAGAACGACCAGCCAAAACCGTATACGGCCGTGGAGAAGAATGATTTCAAAATATGCGAAATCGCATCTCTTCTCGCTGACTGACCGCTTACGTTCTTGATGAGATCGACAGCTGCTTGATAAGTGTTTAGATCGGCTGAGAACAGTGCGGAAATCAAGGCACAGGCTGTATCTTGACTGGCAAACAAAGCATCCAGATGCTCAGGGTCGAATTCAGCTAATCGCTCAAAGATTTGAGCTGAAAGGTGCGTGAGATGGCCATAGATAACATTGTACTTTGTCTTCTCTGGACTATCCTCTCCTCTTGTAGGAAATTTCTCTAAACCGACTAGTTCTAGTATTCCTTTCAGTGCCGCAGTCGATAGATCCCGGTTGCTTTGACTTAATCTCGCGATAACGGCATCCCAGATTTCTGGCGAATAAGTACTTTTTCCATGTTGCATGGAGGAGTGGTTCAATAAGACTTCATAGTCCGTCTTTAAGGACTGGCATTCAAGAGCAAGCGTGTTGCTAACGACGTCCATGCAACCATTGATGATCGACTGTGCCCTATCACCAGCTTCGTTTATTTCAGGTGTGACGATGATATCGATATGTTCCTTGACAATCTCCAATGTTTCCGATAATACCACACGTGCAACAGACCCGCGCGACGATTCATTGTTGGTAAAAGTTCGTAATGTACAGAGCAATACCTCGATTCCACTGAGAAAACACTGAAAGCGCGCAACTGAGGGTAATCTCTTATCTTGAAAGCGTTTGAACAATTGAGACACGATATATCTGCAAGCAGGTGTCTGGTTGATGCTTTTCAAGGATGACATAAAAGGTGATATCCATGACAGCATGTCATTGAGTGGAGATTTGGAAAGCGTGGCATCGTCCTTGGCGCCCAGAAGGAAAGCATCGAACTGAGGGTTGTTGAAGACTTGCTCCGCTATTGCTGGGGGTGATATGGCCTGCATGGCGTCCCAAAAATCAACTGGTGCTTTTTCTAAGAGTAGTTGGATAGAGTTCAACAGAACTCTCAAGACAGGTGATTGGATTCCAAGGTGTTCGATAGACAATCGACAGGGGTCAATGTCCAGACCACGGAGGTGATGAGTGATTTGATCTTTATCGAGTCTTGTTATTATGATACGTAAACCTGCCCATAATCGTTGCACGGCAGTGATATCCAAGTGCTGTTGCTGAGGTGAGGCGGAAATGAGTGCACGCGTTAAGCCGTCTTTCACTGCCCATTCGAACTCGTCTGAGGTAGGTGGTCGACGGAAACGAGACCAACCATGCAGGGCCCAATGATTCCGAACTGGGTCAGGATCAAACAGGAAGTTTGTCAGGCCTGGGACGTAGTCGGTAAGTTTTAGAGTGCGTTTGGTCTGGATCATTCTAAACGGGGTGTCGAAATACTCTCTGAGAAGGGCGGCGTTCTTTTGCATGACCTCAGAACTCAGACATTCGAAAATAGCAAGCAACGACGACGTCCTCAAAGCGTCCAGACCGATCTTCTCTGGCGGAACCGCATTAAGTTCTTCAAGAGCCGTCGTTAAATTCCTCTTCATCCGTTTAATGTCCCACTCCTCGAGCAACCGCATCAATTTCTCGATATCCTCCTCATCATAGCTCTCCTTCAGATTCTCGGCCAGCGTCACTTTGCCTCGATGATACTGCCTAATGCAAAAATCGCAGCTTTCCAGCGTATCGTCGAATTTCCGCCATAACCAGTCTTGCAGTTGTTCCAGGCCATCCTGACTAAAAGCTAGGATTGGCAGGCACGACAGTGCTTTGTCTCTGCGTTCGAGGGCGCGCTGTGCTTCGTTCTCGCCATCGGAATCGTCGTAACGGCCGTAATCGTCGCGGCGTTGGCGGGGGCAGAGTAGATGGATACCCTCTGGTATGGTTTGAAGTTCCCTAAAAACATAACAGTCAGACGGAATCCCGGCCATGATGTATAAGAGAAAATGCTCACCTTATTGTATCTAAGACCTCCATGATGGAGGGAGTGGATCTTGCACGATCAACTCAACAAAGAAATTTGTTCAGACTCGAGCTGAGCGTTCAACTATCCATAGCAGACGCTGGCCAGTTTTCCAAATTCATTCAGCAACCACGAGAAAAATGTACAGTACAGACGGAGCAGGAGCGAGCAAGAAATGGAAAGAAGTCCCCGGTCGACGGATGCTGTATGCAAGACAATAAAATACACGGTACACGACAAAACGCGGTCTGGACGAGTGTGATAAAAGCAAAAGAAAAGGAAAGGAAAGAAGCAGCTGATCGCGATTGCAACTTCGGATTGTCGGATTGTATGTCTGTTGTTTCTTGCTTCTTGGGGAACGCTCTCTTTCTTTCTTTGCGGCAGATCGGGCCTGCTGATTGGGCGGAGAGGGAAAGCGGCGAGCGGGCGGAAATCTCCCACTTAACGCGTCGCGTCTGTCTGCTTGATTTATCTTGCTACAATTACATAGTACAGCTGGAATTTTTGGTTTACTGACTAATTTACGAAACAGAAGAAGATCGCTTGATATGACAATGCCATGCATTCTGGCCGATTAATTCATAATATTTGTCAAAACATGGTATCCGACACGATACCCTAAGCCGAGAAGGAAAAGAAAAACACTCGCGGTGAGGTTGATAAATAGTTCATGGCATGAACGAGAAGAAAAGATACAGAAACAGAATGAAATAATGCATGAGAATGCGAGAACAAGGTGTTAAAACCTCTGGACGCCACCAGCCTTTTCAACCAACGCCATCTATGTGAAACCGCGATATTGAAACAACACAAGAAGACGAAAAACGAAAAAAACCGAAGAGAAGACAATCCGCTTCAAGTCGAAATGAAGCTCATATAGACACAGATAGGAATCTTTGGAATCGAGAATGAAAAATGAAATGACATCAAAGACATATAGTGGAATGAAAAATACTGACGTGAGATTAGACTATACAGCATGTATATCATGCGGAATCCTCAGCGGACTGTGAGGCGTTTGGGGCTTGCCGCTGGCGGATTCTATTCGCAGCAATGAAGTGCCGTGCGGAAAGTCATTGCTGGTCACCGAGGGATTCTGGCCGTGGTGTATCGTTAATCCTGCTTCGGGCTGTTCCCACGAATTGACAGCAGGGTGTTTGGTGCCAAAATCAAAGCTGTCCGCCGTAATTGTGGTCCCGTTGCTACCGTTTTGACTACGTGGATTGTGAGTGGTGTTTGTCGGCGCGATAGAAGGCGGGTAAATCGGCCGCTCGTCCTCAAGAACTCTGGGATCACGGCTCACCTGAGGCTCGATGGGTTTAACCACTGAAGATACCGCTGAAACATCGCTGCCAGCGGGACTTCCACTTGCGTTGACCGGAGGGGGGCCATACGCGTCATCGGTGTTTTTTGAGGCACGGCGATATTTGCCCTGGGTCACCTGTTCACGTACAATGTCCACGTCGGTGGGGAAGAACACCTTTTGGAAGGCTTTGATGGCAAATCGGGGGAGGAGACAAAGCACGACAGTGACGAAAAGTACAGTCCAGTACGCTAACGTTCCATATACTTCGGCTGCGTGATTATAGAACTGCGCAGAGGCGGTGGTGGAGGTGTAGACGCCGGTCCAGAAATAGAGGAGGAGACTGCTGATTGCGTTGATCAAAACAGTCAACCAGTCCCATCGGTATGTGTTCATGAGAACGTATGTATTACTGGAGATAACTGCGGCCGAGGCGACGAGAATACCGAATTGCTGACGGTCATCGAGACTCAAGCCGTCTCCACGCTGGAATCTAGCCTGGTTGTAAAGCAGATATGGCATGAAGAAACACATCAAAGACTGATATAAACCATCAAACATGTACAGCCTATAGATATGAGGTTAGATAACCGATTATAAACGTGCACAAGAATTCTTACCAGAACTTGCGTTGGCTCCATTCCTTGCGCTCGATACCGCGCATGTAGAGCTGGGGGACTTCAAGTGAAACCTTGTCATTGACATCCTGGTCGAAAATGCCCATGAAGATGACAGGAAGCGAGGTGAAAGCCAAGTTAATCAGAACGATATAGGTGTAATCAAAAAGATAGGACCCATCAAAACTGTTGTAGATGGAATACCAGAAAAGAGCAAAAGTCCAAACAAGTGTTTTATAGAAGAAATTGGCAGTGGCCTCACCAAGACGTCGATATGACCATCGGCCATGGACAAGGAGGAGACGCTGTAGGAAACGGAATTGACCAATAGCGTAGTCAGAGGACATGACGGCCTGTCTGCCTTCTTCACCGGCGATACCAACACCGACGTCTGCTTCTTGAATCATGGCTACATCGTTGGCACCGTCACCCACAGACAAGGCTATGATGTTCAAACCATTCTTCACCATTTGCACAACGGCAGCTTTTTGTGCAGGGCTTACACGACAACAGAGAACAGCCTTGCACAGTTTACACAAAAGAAGGAATTTCTGTTTCAAGTCCTCCTCGAGCATGAGTTTCAGTGTGTCTCCGTCAATGATCAAAGCGTGAGTGGCAGCGGGCGGAGTATGATCCTTGCGAGCTGCGATCAATTCTTCGTCTGTTCCCTGGATGCCAAATTTGTCCAAGTATCGTTGTAATTCTGAAGCAGCTGCCTCGGGTTTGTCGGCAGGGACATTGAAGACAATCAGTTCCATGTCGTTATTCAAGAGGTTGCATGAGAATCCAATGTTGATGGCGGTTTCAACTTTGTCACCGGTCAAAACCCACAGCTTGATACCAGCATTTGCCAGCAACGAGATCGTATCCGGTACGCCGTCTTGCAGTCTGTCTTCGATGGCAGTTCCTCCCAAAAGCATCAGCTCTTGTTCGATGACATTAGCGACTTCCTCCAACTTGTCATCACGATCGACGAGAGCAGCGGCGGCCAGATCGTGCGATTCATTCCAGACTTGGTACTCCTCCTCACTTAGGACACGCTCCGCGATACAAAGAGTGCGAAGACCTTCACGAGCAAATTCCTCGAGATGATCAGCTGTAGCTTTGCGAAGCGCTTGTTGCTGGCCACGTGCAAGTCGCTTGTAGATAATACTATCAGCTCCTTTGCAGAAAAGTCGGATGGTACCATCGGGCATACGAATGATTGCGCTCATTCGCTTCCTAGTTGAGTTGAATTCCAGCAAATTAAGGACAGTGTATGCACGCTCCTCGCCCAGAACATTGACAATCAAATCATCGCCGTTCCTTCCTAGTACGGTGAAACCACAGTCACGAGCAGTAGCGACCAGTGCTGCTTCATCAGGAGATTGTGCCCTAAACTCGATCTGCGGGGGGTCGCCAGGCGTATGTTCGGTGATGACAGTGTGACAAAGAGCTAGGGCAATCATGAAGCTCTCAATGGCTTGCTTTTGGCTTGCGTTGTTGGATTGACCGGCAAGATCCGTCGCAAATTCCGGAGAGATAAATGTCAAGTTATCGTCGATCAAGTACGGATTGTCATGAATTTTCCTCAAAAGCTCCAGTGACCGCACCTTGCCCTCCGCAATGGCCTTTTGGGCTCTAGCAGCCACGGCTTCAGCGTCAACACCTTCGCGACGCTGCATACCAAACTGAGCTTCCGTGTAAGCTTCACCGTATTTGACACCATTGATGCTACATTTCTTGAACTCCATGACATTTTGCGTCAGGGTTCCCGTCTTGTCGGAGAAAATGTATTCAATCTGACCAACATCATCGGAGATGTTCCACGACCGAGGAACGCAACCCATGTTGAGGCGTTCGTAAACCATGTCGAGGTCGAAAAAGATGAAAAGTGCCTGGACCGAGCGAATAATCTCCAGAGTGATGTAGAGAGAGATAGGTACAAAGTTCTGAAACAGGATAAGACCGGCGAAGAAAGCGACGATACCTTCAACTGGCGGGCTGCCACCGTAAGATCCGTACTCAAAGAACGTCCAGGAGCCTTGCGAAGCCCAGGTGACACCGTTGACAATACCAGTGACCAAGCACAATATGAACAAGATGGTGAAATTAGGGATAACTTGAAAATTCATTTGTCGAGCAAGCGCTGGTCGTTTTGTAGGGGTCTCTCCGGTATTGAGCATGATTTTGGTCTCGGGGCCGGTGAAGACAACAACGCCTAAAACCCACTCGGTATTCTGAAGACTACAGCCACGAAGGAGAAGATTGTTGATACCGATGGGCTCTACCTTATCCTTGAGTGGGCCATTGGGATCATTCTCGTCGCGTTGTCGCCACCGGATTGCCGCACTGTAGTTGTGCAAGTTCTGATGAGGAGGTTCACTCTCAATGAAGAACTCAGTTTTCTCGCAGTCTCGAGCGTGCTTGACTAATCGTCCGCAGTTCAAGGCTTGGCGCACTTTCAAATTCGTCTCACCATCGAGGCTCTTGGTTTCGATATTACAAGCTCCATCGGGATCGGAAGAAGAGAGGATGACGATATCAGCCGGGATCTGATCTCCGTTGTACAGCCGAACGAAGTCGCCGACCTTGAGACTTTTCCAGTGTTCTCGTTTGAAGCGCGCAGTATGGGGGGTCTGTTTCGAGCGGTCAAGAATGGTGCCCGCCCTCTTTCCACCAGGAGCCACACTATCTCGCACAGCCTTAGCAGCTTGCAGGTGTTGATTGCCATCATTTGGTGCGTCTGGCCATCCGTTTCCCTCAATCTGCGGATCTGGATGCGGGGACGCAACAGGAGTCATCTGAATACCGTCTTCCCCATTACCGTAGTAAGACTGTCGTTGAGAATAGATGGATTGACGATAGGTTGCCATGGAGAATCGCCTGTCGTCCTCTTCGGCGGAATCTTCCTCGACCTTGTTTTTGTTCCTCTGCATCGCTCTGTATGTGCTGATGATGAAACGTGTGCATGCTTTTTTGAATCGACGCCACAACGATACTTCCTCCTCACTGACATTGACATTTACCCAATCGACCAAGCGATAGACTGGAGAGTTGTTCAGTTGATTGTCCTGTACCGTACGTCGCCAATCTTCAATCGCATCTTTGATGGCTGTCACGATGATAATAACAATCAAAGGCACGGCGTTCAGTCCTGGATTAGTGACACCGAAAATGGGAAAGAACTAAACGCATAAAAATGTGAGTATGCCCAGTCATAGCTTTGAAAGTGATTGGGGGATAGACTTACACCTAGAATGATAATGAATAAGAAATAAAGATTCGCAATATTTTGAAACTGAAGCCACAAGTTCTTGGGAATAAAAGTCAGCGGCGTGTATTTCGCAGTACGAATCTTGTTGCCCGGATATTGCGCCTTCAGAGTTCCTTCCTCGTCGCGTTCTTCGTCCGGTATGGGCATATTGAAGAATATCCGCCGTGTCTCTTGTTGGCCGCCGGCGCCGACGCCTTCGTTGTTCGCGCCATCGTTCCCATCGCCCGTACTGCTCCCAGCGGAATTCCGCTTTTCCTCTGCACCAGAGGCATTGCGTTTATGAAGTCGGTCAACGATCGAAACCCGCTTTTTTAATCCGCTCGAATTACCTAATCTTTTAGTCGCCCATCGTTGTCGCCTCGTCGGTTTCGAGACTTCGCTATTCACTGGCCGTAAGGAATTGTCATTCCCTTCGCCGGCGCCTTCGAACTGAATCCGAGACATCCGCAAGGTGTCACGACGGCGCGCAGAGCATGTAACCAAAGAGAAGAATTGATAATTAAACAAGGAGGCGGGAGAGGCTATTTAACAGTCCTGATATCGCATCCGATCGAAGTGGCGGATCCTGACGATGCAAGTCCGCCGTGGTTGTTGACTTGTTCCGTGCCTAAAAGTCAAATCGAGTTGACGAGTTGGCTTTTTGGCGAATCCGATTTCCCTCTGCTAAATCAAACAATTGTTCGTTCTGAGATTACCAGCGACGAGATTGAGGTAGTCGGTCGGTGTTGAGAGGGGGCGAGAAGCAATCTGGCGATAAGTGAAACGCAGCCCCAGAATAGCAAGGAAAAGGAGTCAGCTGAAGCCACGCGCGGTAACGGTGTCAGCAACAGCAAGCGGCGTCCAGGATATGAGGCCGGACGAGGTGTCGGGTACAGACAACGAGTGGGAGGCGGTCGTTGACAGAGAGGCGGAATGGGAGGGAGAGCGAGTGAATGGTGTTATTATTATTATTAGGAGAAGGAGGAGGAGAAGGAAAAGACGCCAGGTGTATCTTAGTAAGGATCTGTACGGAGGAGGTGTTGGCAGAAGATGCTGATCCAGTCAGTGTCCGCCGTAAGTAATTGTAAGCAATAGTAATGTTAGTAATAACAGCGCGGGAGTCACGGATGGTTAGCGCGGTCAGGAGCTCAGCCCGTGGCTGTTCTCTGCTTGGTTCGGCTTGGCGCTCCCGGCCGGACGATTCAACGCCCGATTTCTCATACTCGAGATTATTCATATTCTCATGTACGGAGTCCTCCGCAATCACATACGTAAATATTTATTCCATCGTGATTCTATCCCTTGAAGAGATGATAGTGCATGGCCGTTCGAGTCTACCACGTTGATCCCTTGATGTGATGGAGGGACGTCTGAAGCTGCGGAGTAGGTAACTATGTAACCCACTATTAATATTATTAATATCCTGCATAAATACAGTACAATTACATACCTTGAAAAGTCAATACTCCTACTCTTTAGTACGTAGTTTACTACATCGTATACTATGTACTGTTTCGGCCGCGACGATCAACGGCATCAGCGTCGTACAGACAATCTAATTGAATACAATACCGTTGTATCCGTTACTCGCCGTGACCGATCACACCAGGACTTAGTGCTGCTCGTTATGTCCGGCGGCGTAACGTACGGGGGTTAGACTTTACGTCCGGTACCCATTACGCCAAACTTACACCGGCCAGCCTATCAGATCCGCAGCCTCCATCAGATTTATTGAAAGTTTCATCGCTTTAAGACACTACGTATGTGTAACTATAATTTCCATCCCGGAGATCTCATCCAGTCAATGCGTTCAGATCTATTCTCTTGCTTTCTTTTGATTCCAATTCTTTGCCCTCTGACCAGAATTTAATTTGTTTCCATGGTTCAATATAAAAAAGAGTTGAGATTTTTTTTTGCCCCCTTCTTTTCACATATATCCGTCGGCACGTTTTCCTTGGGACAGGGCCGTCATAGCCGCCAACGGTGGCGTATGACGTTGTGAGCCACCAGCGGATATACCGAGTGCCCGAACTGGAAGCAATTGTTTTTCTATACAGAATTGAAGACTCTATGAGAGAGCATCATGGTATGGCCGTAGCATAGACAATGTCTACTTGAAATTTGCAAGGTAAATCATCTTGTTACCAACACTGACTCAGCTCCAGAGATCCACCATTTAGCCGGTCGACTAGCTTGCATCAGCAACCGCTGGATAAATACCTGGCACCAACAATGACTCGCAACATTGCGCTCAATCTCTCAGTTCATTACATGGAAGAGGGACGCAAGCTTGATTGAAATCCGACCTAATCGCAATGGCACAAGCTCAATCATCAGCAGGTTCGAATGAACTGACAAAAGAAGCATACAGAGAAAAGACCACCAAAATCAACCCGGAAGCTCAATCCCTGCTCGAGTCGTACAGCAAGATTGCACCAGACAAAGTCGCCCAGCATGTTTTGCCCTGCACGATGAGGCATATGCCGTATACCAGTACTCGTGCATCGGGCTGATGAGGTTCTTATCTTTCAATCTCTCCCATATGCCCTTTTACCCGCGCCTCTTAGAACTTGTCAAGACATCACCCACTGGCGGCTTCGTAGATGCTGGGTGCTGTTTTGCGCAAGAAGTTCGTTTCCTAGCAAACCAGAACATCCCGCATTCGCGATTGTCCGGATGTGATTTGGAGCGGGTGTTTATCGACCTTGGGTATCGCCTGTTTCTAGATGAAGGCACACAAGGAGCCAAGTTTGTGACCGGCAATCTGGCCGAGCCAGATGAAAGCACATATCAAAGTGGACCATTGACACAGGAATAGAGTGGTAAAATGGTGGCTATCTTTGCTTCAACCCTTTTCCATATGTGGGATTTTGAAAACCCGCTCTTGGTTGCTATAAGAATGGTGGCCATGTGCGAGGAAAGGCCGGGTGTCATGACCACTGGTCGTCAATTGGGGAGCTACCTTGGTGGACGCTATCCGATGACCGGTATGCGCAAGGATGGGGACAAGTTCAAGAATTATCGGCATAATGAGCAGACTATCTGAGGTTTCTGGCATGAGATTGGCGAAGCAACCGGTACCCAGGGGACCGTTGAAGCTGCTACGTATATGGCAGAGGGGATGGATTAGACCACGAATGCACCCTTTGCGGAGCCGAATATGTGTATGATTTGGTGGTGTGCCATGCGGATATAGTTCAAGGGGAATATTATCTCGATTTCAACTTCAATGATTCCTCACAACTTGTAACAGAGAAACCCGATGAATCTACCCCTATATATACACATGTACATCGATGTCAACACGTCTGCAAGCAAGCATACTACTGCTTCCAAACCAATGCGCCCTTTCCATACAAGCCCAATGTGATACCAACATTGTACTCCGTGTCTCTCAACGACGTGCAGCCACCCGCAAGCCTGTCCTTCGACGTGAATAGAGTTTTTACACCTGCATCCGCAGACCACTCGGCCACCCAAAAAGGAGCCTTGCCATCAACACAATCCAGATTGCCAACAGCACTATTCATCAAACACTCAAATCGTTCCAAGCGCATTTTGTCTAGAGTCGGAGGATGGGGGTGACCAGTAATCAGCAACACGCCATTCTTATCCGTGGACAGATTATCCGGCATAAAGTCCACATTGACTGCACCGGTTTGTTTCAGGGACCGATCAGAAGACATCTCGTAGAAGCGTACTGCAGCAGTGCTGGTAGATGCAACAGCCACAGTTGTCTCGTTCAACAGTGTGATGCCATTTGAGAACGGCACGCGAGCAACAGTGCGGATTTCATTAGTTAAGAGATTCACGTAAAAGACCCCGCCCAATGGAAGCCCGAGATACGTCTCAAGCCAGGACAAGACAGGGTTGTAGCGTTGGAGGAAGTAATGGTCACTGGTGACATACAACTCATGCTCGCTGAGGACAGCGATTGCATTAGGCGATTTGATCAGCGGGCTAATGATCGTCCTCTGATGCGTGGCAACGGGATTCTTTGATGAGTCGCTAAAGTCTAGCGAAAAGACCTCAATCCGAGAGCCGTTGAAACTATGATTGCAGACATACAATGTAGAAGTCGGCCTATGGTACTCGATGCCAAGGGGGTGGAAATCCTTGATTCCGGCAAAGTCGCGCAGCTCAATAGTCGTAAGCTTAGCGTCCTCATCGGAGGAAATTTTCTGGCCATATCTGTACAAGTGAAGATTACCGTGCGGAACAGTCGACAGATCCGGGGTGAAAGTTCCCATAACAGTGTTCCAGACATCTCTACCGGCATCACAGCTGAAGATCGCTACGTGATCCTCATCAATCATGAGACCATCTTCACAATTGCGTAGGCGATCAGCGAATTTGATCGAGGAGCCCGCAAATGTGTTGACTTCGGTGAATTTGTGAGGTGCGTTGCCCACGAGAAGCCGGACCACGCGGGCACGCTCTGCCACGAATGGATAGAGCAGGGCGAGCGCAACAATTGACTGGACAATGGAATGAGCATTGTTAGAAGGAGGTTATCAATACGACTCACCAGCGATATCCTGATTACGGAAACCATTTTGAGATTGTTTCATCTGTCTGATAATTACACAATGAAGAGGGTTGGTTCTTCGGGTGATGGATTTTAACTCAGGAAAAATGTAAGCTGAAGCTGAGGTAAGCTCAGCTAAGCTGATTAAAATGAGCTAGGCATTATTTCGGAAATGCTGACGATTGCCATGGTCTAAGGATCAGCAAGAAGACTAATATTAAATAATCAGTCCTCGCTCATGTACGTACAGGACGAGGGGCGGAAAATTGACCTGTTACAATAATGCCTTTGTTGTATGTTAGGCCCATGCGTACTCAACAGCCAATCGGTTGTAACCCCTGGAGTAGGGTTAGGGTAATCCAATTACGGGGTTAATTGGTTGAGACTCTCACGTGGCTTCGTGGCACCCGCGTGCCTGCCTTACGCGTAAATTACCGCTCGATTAGAAGCAACTCTCTCAGAGACATTATCATGTATGTTGGCTGTCAGACATAATCGAGGAACCTCGCTTCAAGCGACATGTCGCAGCCACGTACGATCAAGGATTACTTCAAGCGTCCGGCCTACGCACTTCCTCCTCCCAGCGTCAACATCCCCGCGCTCAGCCAACCCTCCTCACCACTCAGCGATCCGCCTTCGGATCTCCCATCGCATTTTTCATCGTCCCAACAATTATCAGAACCCGCGGAACCCCAGACAAATAGCAGTGCACATGTCTCAGCGAGCCCTAACCGGACTGTGCCAAGGTACAACAGCGATTATACGACCTTTCGTCCAAGCTCCTCCCTCAACACCAGTTTCAACTCGTCACAGCGGATAGTGAAGAATGGAAAGGAGGTCGTGGTTGATACGGATGCAGAAAGCGCCAGCTCCGAGGAACTGGAAGACCCCGATGAGCTATTGAAAAAGTTCTTGGGCAGGAAGTCATCTCCAGCCCCGAAGAAAATACCAGAGTCCCGCGGCGTCAAACCGAATACTGCCTCAAAATTAGCCAACCGAAAACATCATGAATTTCGCAATTTTCGAGCCAAAGTTGGGCTCGATGAGGAGAAATATAAATTCAGTCTGGAGTCATTAGTGCAACGTGCTGTGGATGATGATGAAGTCGAAACGAATGTTGCGAAAGCCAAGGCTTTACTCGAGGCCCAAAATCAGACGGCTTCAACGTCAGTTAATGGCTCCGAGAATAAAAGCGGCGCATTGAATTTCCGTGAAGCTATATTGGCATCAGGACTTTCCACCGATAATGCGGGCTCTGATTTCAAAAGACTGCTAAATGCGGTCAAGCGCACTGAGGCTCTTGAGCAGGAAAAGTCATGGCTTTTCTTTGGAGACAACTCGAGGAAGCAGGATCTTCCCGAATTTCCGAGAGACTCTATTCTCGCTTCGTCTAGGGAGGCATTTCTAAGAGGTAGGACAATGCTATCTTCTCACACTTCTTGCCTACTAACAAATTTGCAGAACCTTTTACTCGTGATAGAGCATTTTTCTCAGGCATCATGGACTTTGCACTGTCGAGAAATGTACTCCCTGATGAGGTTTTTGTCTGGATATTTCAATCCGGTGTGTTTATGACTTGAAGAACCCAGCAAATCATCCCTCTAACAACGAACAGTGCCACTGGAGCCACGAGATGAACTGAGATATGCTTATTGCAGAGCAATTAAGGTACCGTTTATCCCCAGGCTCCTTAACATACGAAACCAACTGACACCCTTTAGAGTGCCGAGCGCCAGCGCATAGATTCACTTCTAGGACCTGATGACATCGGCCAGCTTTTCTTTAGTCTTGGTGGCCGCCCAGCGGCAGTGGATGTGAATGAATCCATACGTGCAGAGATATCGTATAATCAGGGTAGGAAAGTATCCGTAAACCAAGCCATGTCCTAAGCTGATGAGAAATAGAGGCGACTCCCCGCAATTGGAGCTTTCTCCTATCAGTCCTCCAGATGCTCAGAGATATAGCTGATTGGTATGTGACCTTGTCTTGAAGTGCAAGAAAATATATTCACTAACTCGATCTTACCAGTCTACGTGCTGATACGAGGGAACATACATTACGTATTCTATTCCGTTTGACATTGGATACTGCCGTCTCGCACAATGATATGGTCATTGCATCTTTAGAGGCGACCATACATTATCTTCTTCATAGTATACCTCAGGAAGAGTTTAGCATAGTCGTGAGTCATTGCTTTCAGTTATTGTTCAATCGTCAAAAAACTTACATTTCTTCAGGTACAACGGATAGGTAAAACTCTACTCAACACGGTCAAAGACACGCAATCCCAGAGCAAGCTGCTCAACCACATACTCCCCTCAAGTCGTGAAATCGCAATCTTCAAATGCCGGCTGGCAATGGCATTCTTGACGAAGGACGAACCTCCACTTGACAACTTCGAAGAAGAAATTATTCCTTTCAAACAAATCCTCAACTACTTACGAACCGCACGATTAGATTCTCAGCTGCGTAAAGCTCGATTGGATCCTGACTACGATTATATGGAGATAAAGGCCGTTACATCTTTATTGAACATCGTCATCGACACCGGCCGAACTACACTCGTCTTCCCCGACAAGGAAGCAGAACGTGAGTTCAACGCAGACGTTGACAGTATAGCAGAACATGTGAAACGAATATTCAGCGCGATGGAGGACTCCGGAGCATCCCATTTGAAGCGCACAGAGGCCAAGCAGGGTCTCGAAGCTCTACAGTACCGAATTTTATACTCTATCCGAACGAAACGGCGGGTCAAGTCGATGTTTGGACATAGCAGTCCGACGAAGAAGATAAATACCTACGCAGTGTTCAAGAAGACCGTCGAACAGTCCTAAAAATAGAATCCCTGTTTTGGCGAGGCATACTTGCTTACTTGATGATGACATGACCGCAATGAGTAACGACTCACGAGGTTTGGTTGCTATATTCTTTCCACACATTAGACCTAAAGAAATCAATACAATTAATGAGTAATGTATACAGATTAAGAAGTACAAGTCGCAATTCACGGTCTATTACAGTAATCTACACTGCAGCTGAAGTACCAATACCAGTAGAAATTCGCCTATGAACAGAGAAATAGTATGGAATGCAACTGAAACCACCAGAGGAAGTATACAGTAGGAAGATATATGGCAGAACAGATGAACCAGTTGCTAGTTCAAACAAACACGAGACAAGAAACAAGAAACAGATACTGAAAGGACATACGGCCCAGCAAATCTAATCATAGAACTTGCGGTTTGCGTTCTTTCCGAATAGTGTCTCGCGAACAGCTGGCAATGCATCGATTTCCAAAAGTCGCAGTCGCTCTTCGAAAGTATTGTTGATATCGATCTTACCGCCACCACCAACGATAGAAACACCGCCAGCTCTGTGCATATATCAGTATATGAAACAATGTGATAAGGAGATTAGGAGGAACTCACGATCCATCAGGCAGTGGTTCGCTTTCATCGAGCTCTATCGTCACGTCCCGGTCAACCTTCTCCTTGAACTCCTTCTGGGCATCCTCGATAGCCTTCTTGACCACATCATTATCCTTCTTCCGGGCTTGTACCGCGACCTTGTCTTCATTCAGATAGTAGAGACCCTCCAAAATCAAATTAGCCAATATAGTCTGATACTTCTTCGCATCCTTGGTCGAGGTAGTAACCTCCTCACGGGCACGCTGGAAGAGCTCATCGAGCAACTCCTGACGAGCGGAGAGGACGCGCAGACGGGTGCGATTTGAGAGTGTGGAGCGGGTGATTTGCTGAGACATGGCGGCTTGTTTGAATTTCTTCTCGTATAGGGCGTCGATGGCGGCGATCTCTTGGCGGACCAGTTTGGATTTCTCAATGGCGAATTCCTCGTCGGCTTTGATGTGGATTTCTTTGGACTTCTCGAGAGCTTCCTGCTTGATGAATGCTGTCATCTTGCGGAGCTCACCCGCGACCTGCCGATAGAGTTGCTGGTCAGTAAGTGCTGCTTATTCAGAGCTGGGAAGGTACACACCTGGTCGTCTGAGAGGGCATGGCGTTGCGACATCTTGACTGTCCGTCTATATGTGAGGTGTTGATTGGGGGAGGTGGGATGACGATGTGATCCTTGTCGAGGCCGGGGTTTGCTTGCTTCTCCAGATATCGTGAGGCGCGTGGGTGTGGATAGAGAGTCTTGCCGCGTGACACCAGGATTGGAAGATGCAGCCCGGAAGAATGTAAGCTGATATCTACTGTTCCGTGAATAATCGCAGGTGGGTGTGTTCAGAGGTAGATGGAAGCAAGCAAGCTACGGGAGCGGATCCGCTGACGACGGAATGGGCCAAGCGTCCGCAGGCATCAGCTGGCCCGGCCGAAGACATGACGATACCAACCTTTAACTTAGTAACTACTTCACTACTTAATCAACACTGCATCTCTATCTTCTATATATCTTTCTGAAGTATCCTCCACTCGTCCGCAATACCCGCAAGCACAACCCGATCTCTATGCTTCTCCTCGTATAACCTCGTTGACGGCGACATGTCCAGCATTTGCCAGGATCTACACACCTCCGCTAAGTGAGTGAATGACCGAGTGAATGCATATGCGCCGTGCGCTTCACTTCGCAGATGGGTTTGCTAGGTGACTTATCGCCTGGAGGGAGTATCGCTGTACGGTTACCCCCTATCTTCCTTTCGCAATGCAATGACGGGTGCGCTCGGTTTCTAACTTTTCTTGATTCCTCAGATCGGCGTAATTGTCGGGGTCATTTCTACCAGTCTACAAGCGATCGGACTCACCCTCCAGCGAAAATCGCATTTACTAGAAGACGAAAAGGCGCCATATGAGATTCGAAGACCCCCGTACAAGCGGAGAAGATGGCAGCTGGGCATGTTGATGTTTGTCGTTGCGAATATTGTTGGGAGCACTATACAACTCACGACGTTACCACTGCCGGTTCTTTCGACGCTACAAGCTGTATGTGATTTCTTCGGAAAGTCGTTCTGCTCCTATTAACTGGGTGGTCTAGTCTGGGCTGGTCTTTAATACAATATCCGCGACGCTGATTCTTGGAGAAACGTTTACGAAATATTCCTTCGTTGGTACAGTGCTCGTATGCATTGGTGCGGTTTTAATAGCCACGTTTGGCGCTATCGGTGAACCGGCGCATAGTCTCGATGAACTCTTAGAGTTGCTAGATCAACGGCCATTCGTTGTATGGATGGTCATGACCGGCTTGGTCGTTTTACTTGTCCTTTTCAGTTCGCGCATTATCAAGACCATTTCAACTCCCGGCAACTCCAAAATATTTCGCTCTATACACCTATCTCGCTGTTTTATATCTCCGCAACAAGGGAAATTCTACCGTGGGTTAGCATTCGGATTTTCCAGCGGAGTTCTGTCAGCTCACACGCTGCTGCTGGCCAAGTCAGCGGTTGAGCTCCTTGTCCGCACGATCGTTGATCATGTGAATCAATTCAATCGATGGCAGTCCTGGATGATTCTCATCGGGCTGGTCCTTCTCGCCCTAACCCAATTGTACTATATGCATCTTGGCTTGAAACTTTGTAGCACTAGCGTTCTTTACCCTTTTGTTTTTTGCGTCTACAACATTGTCGCGATTTTGGATGGATTGATTTATTTCCGCCAGGCGTCTCAACTTACGGGACTACACGCCGGTCTCATTGCGTTTGGCACGGTTGTTTTGTTGGCGGGTGTCTTGTGCCTTTCCTGGCGACTGGATGCGAATGAGAGTCACCCGAGTCTTACTTTGCCGAATACAGCACAGACACCCTTGGGAGCTGGAATGGGCATTGTGGAAGAGTACGCCGAACCTGAAGAAGACGACGAGTTGATGGTTGGCGAACGGCAACCTCTTTTGTCGAAAACGGCCGACACATCGCATCAGCGTGCACCAAGTCTACCTTTGATACCCACATATCGATATCGTTCTCATACCATTGGCGCTCATACACTCAATAATGAATCAGCACAGATCTGGGCCGAACTCGATGACTCCGAAAATGAAGTGGCTGGACGAAGGCGGACATCGATAGAATCGCCATCTAGCTCAACTACACGAAAGAGGATTCTGCAGTATCCGCATAGGCGGACATTCTCACTCCTTCCTTCTGAAACCAGAGGGCAGAGGCGGCCGTCGTTAGGGGATAGTGAGACTCACTCGTATTTCCGTGTATCCAAGACCCGGGATGCCAATCAACAAACCGAACCTCCATCGGCGTTGTCGCGTTGGAGTCCGCGTCGCTTACAGTATCAAAGAGGATATACCGGATCATCGAGACGCACATCAGCCCCGGTGTCATTAGGCAAAAAGCCAGGCTTCGGTAACACACCGAGTCCGATTCGAAATACGAACGACGACCTCTCTCGGAATTATGGGTCAACCTCTCACAGCAACGAGCAGGTCAATATCGACCCTATCGTTGACGATAATAATGAAGATTCGAATCCAGATACAATCCTGAGTGCCGGTTGGAAGCGAGGCTTGAGGATCGTACAGCGCTGGACGGGGATATCGTGGCCTGGAAGGAATCGGCGAGACTCGACACATTCCCCCGTATGATGGATATGTACTCCTTGCTTCAAACAGAGGACATCATAAAGACTACGAGGATAATAATGAACTCTTGCTTGGAAACATATCAACAACTTTTTCTCGCAGTAGGACAACGTAGACCTACGCAGTAACATGGTATCTAATAAAGAAAAAATAAATTACCAGATTGTGTAAATTTGTGACAAACGCTCACTATTAACTTGCAAGGTTCAATAGAAGCACGACATGGAGGTGAAGGTAAACCCCTGATCATCATGACCAAACAGGGAAGCTTCCATCTACAGTAACTCTTACCGGATTGGGGTCAATTTCGAATTTGTCGCTGTTGGTTGGGAACAAGTCGATGAATGACAAGATGCATCAACAATCAATGTGTGATCTTTCCATATTGTAATATAATTCTTACTTAAGAAGGAATGATTTGCTTCAAGCGCAGTAGTAGCTTTGATTTCTGTTCTTCACAAGCCTAATTGCCCATGTAATTAGATGAAAAGTTTCTGATACACGGATTTTTGAGTAAAAACAAATCAGACACTTCAAACTCGTCGCCGAGCCTGTGTATAGCTTTGGGAGGGGAAACCAAATGTGAGAAATACATCAAGAAAAGAAAAGAATCCCACAGCAAGTCAAACTAGAATGGATGAATCAAAACCAGCGCAAGAGTCAAAGAATAAAAACACATACAACATATTCAAGCAGAGAAAAGAAAGAAAAAATATCGCAGTCAATCCGAACGCAAATAAACGAGTACCGCAAGACCACACACTCCGAGAACACCTCATCTTCACCGATGATTAGACATGAATCAAGCGTCGACAAAAGAAACCCCGACAGTTGTTCCACACCTAAGCATTGAGCTTTCGCCAGTTTAGTATCATGAGAGGTAAGAAATTTTGGTTTTTTGCCGAACCCTCCTTTGTCACTTTTCCACATAGCCAGCTTTGTCCGTTCAATATGTTTGGTTTCTCTCTTATGTTTTTTGTGTCACAAGACAGATAGTGACTGTGCATACAAAGAAAAATGATCATGACATGGTCCCAAAAGACAACACAATATGACTGTTAAACTCGATAAGGCGAAATTGAGAGTTGTGCCGGACTGAGTTGATCGTCAAAGGGTATCAAGGAGCAGAGGCGGGAAGGGCATCAGGATCGTAGATGGCGAAAGTCCAGGATGATGAGCATAATAAGAAAGGAACACCGCAAATAAGGAAACACCATGGCCACAAACACCTGCCACTCTGGTATAATCAACCATTAAAAGAGCCGCACGCAAATTGTTCAAGCAGTGGATGGATGTTGGGGTGGCATTCTGCCTCCAACGGGCATTCCTGGGTATTGTCCACCAGCTTGTGCCTGCTGTTGCTGAAGACCCTGGTAGTAGGCCATCTGCTGCTGCTGTTCCTGTGTCATGTACCCAGGCTGTATGCCAGGCTGACGAGTCATGTGTGCTTGCTGTGCATTGACGTTGTTGTGAGAGACGTCTTCGGGAGACTCGGCGGGAACATCGGTAGCGTCGACGCCATTTTCAGCGGAGGGTTCAGGCGCATTCAGGCAGGCCTGACAGTCAATCAGTAAGACGATGATACCGGTAGTAGTTCTCTCCTAGCTTACCTGAATAAGGTTCTTGCCCTCGGGTTTGGTGACCAAGGGTTGTAGCTTGGGGGTGGTGAATGTGTAGACGAGACCAGTCTCGGAGACGACAAGCAGGAGTACTTGAGTACCAGTCAAAACGGACAATTCGTAAGCCTAACAATTAAACTGTTAATGATTTTGAAAATGCTACCGTAGAATTAAGAAAAGAGGTGGGAGCTCAGAACAGTTGTTTGAGGCGCGGCGGAACGCGACTGGACGTACCTTCTTCATGATACCGGCCTTCCGCTTGGAGAAGGTGATGTGACGACGCGACTTGTCTTGGATAAATTTGATTTCGATCTTGCGGCGCTCACGACCTGGCTTGTCGTCATCGTCGTCATCGTCATCACCAGCAGCACTCATACGGGAGCGCTTGCGGTCGACAGTGGCACCGTTGCCCATCTGCTGCAGCTCGTCCTGAGAGGGCGAGGCATGCTCATCGACAATGTTGGCGGAAAGATCAGCCATGGTGACGGAGGCAAATGGGATCAAGGGCTGATTAGAAGGGTGGAAATTAGATTTGAAATGAATAAGTGGGATGCTAGCTAAAAGCAAGAAGCTTTGTTGGAAGGCAGTTGAAGAATTGAAGATGAAGTTCCCCAAAGAGGAATGATGCTTGGGTTGATGGACAGACGGCCAAATCGAGTAACGCGTTTGGGAGAGGGAGTTTTTTGGGTAAAGTGTCGAAGGAAAGCAGGAAGGACCTTTTTCGGGGAGGGGGAAGGTGCGGGTGTTGGTAAAAAAGGGAAAAACGGGCAACGGTAATAAAACGACCAGCGCTGCAGCAGGCGGGAGAGGCGAAAACACTCACGAGTAACGAGTAACGGTGCGCGGCTGGGGAAGGTGGGCCGCTTGGTATCATATCCGCCAATGGTATGGGAGCTCGAAGAAATGGACTCCTCTCTGCTCGGGCAGAGTCTAATCATATTCATGTTTTAGAAGCCAGTGGCGCTGTTCCGGTATCGTATCATTGGGTGTACGATTCTCGGCGGGTCGAGACCACGAAACTGCTGTTTTTTGAGGCTGCACACGGCAGGCGGTGACCACAACATTGCGTAAAATTACCACAGTTACGGCCCCATGAGGAGGCTTGTATATGGTACATGCCATTGGCCGAGTCTGCAGCAATCAATTAAGCTGTCTCGCACTGGCCAGTCTACACAGGCTGCAAAAAAGAGTTCATATCACATAGTTGTGGAGAAGTAAAGTGAGACTGCCGTTTGATTATTGGCACCTTGTTTATCCCCGTAGGTTGTCCTATGATTGCGAGATATAATTCATTAGTACTCCGTACGCAGTAGTGAAGTATCAATGTCGCACGAAAGGACGAGTGGAGCGACCCACAGACCAAGTGAAGCTGGAAAGGCTTGAATTTGAAGGCTGATGCTGGACTGATTCGACTACCCAGACACCGGAAACAGCTAGCGCCGACACACTAGTGACCGAGCAGGAATGGCGCCCTTGGCATCAACGTGACGTTTGGCTTCTTACCGTATTTTTACGTGCGTACCGACTTTCGGTGAGTCTTACAGTCTTCCTCAGTAGATGATAACAATGCCATCATTGATCAGAATGGCAGTACATTTGTCAACATCGACTTCTAGAACATATAATGATATAAGTGCACTGCATATGTAATGTGTATTTTATAATTACCACTCAGGGGACTACTCGAGCTGAATCAAATCAGACTGGAAATGCATCGGCGTTACAGGTTACAGCCTCCGTACGATATGCCGAGCCTAATTTTGGTCTCGAAACTAGTGCTTAACATAGTAGGTTAGCATGTACGGAGTACGAGATGGTCTTAGCAGTTTCCAGAATTCATTCCTACAGATCGCACTAGCTCAAACATCGGTTTTGTCGTAGCCAGTGACCACTGACCACTGCTCTCTGGATCGAGACTTTGCCTCTATCAGAATGAGGTGCCATTCGTACTGTCAAAATCGAAGCTTAGCCCACTGTCAAGATGATTTGCGCAGCCGGGACCTCTACCTACGTAGGTAGTACGGAGTACGTACTCCATAGTCGATCACATTGTTGACAGCTCCAGATTGCGCTAGACTGATTTCTACTCCGTACTCTGTACAGTGTAGGATGTATGCCATCAAGTATGGAGTACTCCATGTCTAACTAGTATAGCTAGTATATGTGTAAACGAACACTGGGATTTGATAAACATAACCGGCGTTTCGGTAGACAGATCTATCATTTACTATGTATCAATTGATCATATTGTATGCTGGCTAAAGGTTCGGATGGCCCGGGTCTACTCCTGCTGTGCAATCAAGCTTAATTGACAGAGTTTGGATGATGAGCTTAATTCCTTTTTTGACAAGCTGCATTTGATTTGACATTTGACGGAAGGTGCCTGCCTGCCTGCATTGTGTGATGTATCACTTGCTCCTTCCTTGTTTGTCGTCGTCGTTGTCTGCCTTCCCCTCCGCGTCATCCTAGAAAAACCTCCAGTCAGACTCTCAACCATCTTCCAATCCTCCCTCAACCTATGCTTCACAGGCAACATCAAGGGACATTGTAGCCTTGTTCGGGATCTTGACGACATTCTTCATTCATGACGATGACTGCCGTCCGTACACTTGGTTGTGTCAAAATATGTCACCATGCGGCGGCGTCATCACATACATATCGGTTTTTGACATCTATCTGGACTTGACACAGAAATGAGATGCTGTTCTCTATCATCTGAAACCGATTCAAGATTGAGCATCCCGAGAACAGCGATAAATAGTACAGATATCATTGATAGTTGCCATCCATCTCTTCGGTTATCAGCCTGGTAAGGATACATCGGCAAGTGACCAGATCAAGTTGCTATCAAGAACGAAACTTATAGATCTCTTCGATGTTGAGAATCTTGTTCTTTCGCCATAGGAAGCAGTGCAGCGATCTATGCTGGTCAATCATGTGGCGTTGATGGGTGTGCGTATACGGATACGGATCTGAGACGTCTCACGTTGCGGCTGCTGCTTCACCTACCGTCAGCGGAAAGCAGACCCCGGCAGACAACCGCGAATATTAATTAAGAAGATGGCCCGGAAACTTTTCAATTTATTTGAACGACTTTGTGAATTTCGAGTTCCAGACTCGGTAGGGATTTTCACGCCCGCGATTTTCGATTCTCTCTGTGAGCTGGCTCACCTTGATACTTTTACTAGAAGATACGACATCTAGTCTCTGGAAGACTAAGTCACCGTTCTTTAATATACTCAGAAAGATTTCGAAAATCCCGACCCCTCGTTACTCGTCGTCAAATTCGTTTCGCTACAACTCACCAACCGCCGTCAACATGAAAGTGAACAAGATCCTTCTCAGTTATGCCGGTGCGAACTTTCTCTTTATGGCCGGCGGTATCATACTGTTGGTAGGATCATTGGTATTCAGTCAGACTGTCAATTCTACCCCGACCTTGGACAGTGCACCTAGCATTCTTTTACTCAAGATGGTGCCCGAGAAAGGTATGTTGTGGAAGTATGCGGTTGGTTATACCCATGGACTGACAGATCTACCATAGTGGCATTGGTTAATGCTATCATCGTCTTTGCTACGTTTGTCCTCGCTCTTCCCAGTATGATCATGCGCGACAGTCGGCTATGGCTACAACTTCAGGGATGGCTGGTTATTTTCTCCGGGGTTTTCACGCTCGTTATTGGACTGATAATCTGGATTGAGACCCTCAGGACTCGCGCTACACTGAACACTTCATGGGGCCAACAGACGTCGAGTGTCCAGAGTTTGTTACAACAAAGAGTATGTCATTCCCCTCCTCTTGCGGGTTAATGAAGACGCTAATTCGTACGGTATAGTTCGACTGCTGCGGCTACTACAACAGCACCTCTCCACCATTCGTCACCGACGCAACCTGCACCACGCCTCTGGTTGCAGCAGAGAAGCAGGGATGTGTTGGTCCATTCTCTAGCTTTGTAAATAGCACACTTGATGCTATCTTTACTGCTATCTTTGGTATCGTCGGTACGTATCTATCCATACCGCTGTCTGTACAATACTAACTTGCTATCTAGCACTTGACATGATCCTCCTGATTTGTGTGGCAGTCTTGTCAAAGGATCGCAAAGAAAAAGAACGATACCGATTGATCGATGCAAAGGTCGGGCTGAACGCTATTTGAGTTAGACATCTGTGGTCAATGGCGTTTGAATCGAGTACAGTTCAAGGCTGGAACTTGAGTTGTACTTGGCAGTTGGGCATAGAAAGTGACGGTAGGATTTTTTGATTAGCAAGGTCATTCGTTTCTCAATGCTTGGTGGCATCATATACAATCGTTCATTACATATACTGTTATAATCTTTACCATCAAATATTGCTATATACCTAGGTATAAATCATCTCGCAGATCCAAATCCACCAAAATCATTCCCACCCCAACCACCATGTCCATGCCCTGTACCACCCCCAAAAGCATTCAAATAATCAACAGCATGATTATTAATATTCGCTGCCGACGAATTCACAGGATCAATAGACATGAACGTGTCCAAATCCATAGTCGAGAAATCAAAATCCTTCCAATCAATCGGAATATCAGCCTGCGTGAAATCGACCATGCCGATATCGTCGGCTGATGAGATGTTGTTTGCGTTGGTGTTGGTGTTGCTCTCTGTAGAACTGACGGGTGTGGCCATGAGGTTTTGCCCGAGAGAAGTGAAGAATGTGGACGGGTTGGTGTAGATGTTGTTGTAGTCTGGGAGTGCGGAGGAGGAAGAAGAAGGATTGTATAATTGCTGTCGACTGTATCCCGTGAATTGCTGTGCATTACTAGATATCGAATTCCTTGTCGGTAGATTATAGTTATGTTCACTCAAATTGCTGCTGACATTATCCCCGCGTGACGATCTGTCGTAAATATCGCTACCGAATCGATTACTATCATCGGGGGACGAAAGATCGGCACCTGTAGCATTCGCTAATTCAGGAAACACGGCGATGAGCATTTGCTGAACTGCGTTCATGGTGAGAGAGACTTGTCCCTTGTATTCGCCTTTTGGTATCAAGGTGGACATGCAGCGAAGGCCGGAGCGGACCCAGGGAAGGTGCTTTTCGGCGACTTGGGCGGTGGAGTGCATCATGTCGAAGGCGAGGGTGAAGCAGGCGGTTTCGAGGTGGAAGCCGTGGTAGTTGATTTCCTGTTTAACGTTAGAATAGCAGTCACTTAAAGTAGGAAAGGAAAATCTTCGTACCCGAACATATTGATTGATTTCACAAGCTCCGGAGAGATGGCGGATCATGCAACGCGCAGCTTCCAGACAGCTCTCACATGCTTCATCGAGCCATGGAGGAGTGGCATTTTGCTCACTCTTGTCGCCCCTGGTCGACGTATTCTCATTTTGTTTTATGATCCCATCGCGCCGCCATCTTGCTCTAAAGACGAGGAAAGGACGGAATGTGAGAAGTAGCGTGTTGTGATACACTATCCAGCAAGTTAGATATTTAAAGCAATGGTACGGAAACTGAATGCACTTACATAATTGAAGAACAATCTGACAGACACCAACCTCCCCGGTCTTCGGAGAAGCATCAATTCCCAAATTCAAAACACCCTGTACACGCCTGGCGAAAGCTTGAGCATCTCTGCGGATCTCTTTGGCACTTTTCCACATAAGTAAAAGAGAATCGTATCGTTGACTGTACATGTTATGTGCTGCTCGGGCCATTATACGCGCTATTTCGATGAGGGCGAGTAGCATGGGCTGCTCCTTGGGGTCGGGTATGGTGATCTCGTGAGCTGGTATGGTCATCGAACGACCGAGACCGAAG
Source organism: Talaromyces verruculosus (assembly GCA_001305275.1). NCBI lineage: Eukaryota > Fungi > Ascomycota > Eurotiomycetes > Eurotiales > Trichocomaceae > Talaromyces > Talaromyces verruculosus. The sequence continues at coordinate 656,156 of LHCL01000002.1, forward strand.
CATATCCAACTGAAGAATGGTCAGTCTTTTGTCACAGATTTTCTGCCATAGCGGAGGGCGAAGCACTAACATATCGTAGAAAAACAAACTCCAAAAAGTCAGCCTCTTCTCTTCGGCATCCTCCGTCGTCTGTTCCACTTTGAAACGCGTGTTCTTGTGCAGCCCAGCTGCAAGAGCCTTTCGTATCGCCGTCCCAAGGCAGAGAAAAGCAGAATTCGGCCGGGCCTTTTCAGACTGGTAATGAGCGTACCCAGAGGTCAGCATCAAAGCATTCAACAAAAAAAAAGGAAGGGTTGACTTATCATCAGTATTGGCACTTGAATCGTTTGGACGTTTACTATTTCATCAAACGCTACTGAGTTTGCTTTGGCCTTCTTGTAGAGGAAATCTCCCATCTCATGATCATTCATTTCAGCTGCACCGAGCGCCAGCATCACAATCAACAGAGTCGTCTGCGGGCTATCCGCAGACATGTCGTTATTCGTTTGATATAGGCCGTTGAGCATCTGTCGATACCGTTCCTTGGACTTCCAAGGCGAAAAGTAGTAGATCGTAGACAAGAATCGTTCCAAATACTTTGAAGCTGTTGATGGATGCATGAAGAATAAGGAATTGGAGCCCGACCCCAGCCCGCCAGAGAGAGATGGATCCTGATTACCCGCCAGGTCTCCGAAGAACAAGCGACGGAAACTGAATAGATCCAATCCAGGACCGACTTCTTCGACTTCATCTCTCCGTGACGAGGATGCATTGGTATTGTTGGTTTCAGTAGCACCAAGCCCATCGACTAATTGGCGATACATGAGCTGCATGAGCGAGAAATTAGAATGTGGGCCGTAGTATAGCTGTATGACACATGAAGGCGAAGCAACATGTGTCGCGGCAACGCTGTAATCAACAAGATCATTCCTTCTGTTACCACCCTCGGCAGCAGCACCGTGACTCGGCCTTGATATCGACCTAGAAGCTTTGCGATTCATCGCAACGCCTTTCCCACGAGCCGACGCAGATACTGGGATATCCCGAACTGCCACATCATCACCATCTTCCCCGTCATCAGTCTCGCCCGCAGCAGCAGCATCTTCACTCTTACTCAAAAGCTCATGCTTCCGTTTCCGCTGTCGCACAAACCCGCGATACTCGCACTCCAACTTCTTCTGCTTGCAATGCTGACAAGGCTCGCCTCCATCACAGCGAATCTTCCTGCGTCGGCATTGTTGACATGCTTTTGAGATTCTCCATCTGGGTGCTCCACCCGCTCCTCCTGCGGCTGCTGCTTCGTCCGTGTCGTTGGGCATGGTGTCAATATCTCCGGGTTGTCTTTTCATACCGATTTTTTGCTCGTCTCTTGAGTTCATTCTGACAGATAATCCTTATAGCTCTATCCGAGACGAATGCATGCAGAGCCAATCAATTCATCAATTCAAGCAGACGGTGTCGATAAGGTTAAGTGGAGTAATTCATGCTGAACGGACTAGTTTCTTCACTTCGGCGTTGTGCACGTATCAAACACGCAGCATAATCTCAGTTTGCGATAATGTCTTTTCTTTTTCTATAACGTTCTCGTTTTTTCCTCCATGATGACTCCGTTTTTGGTACCTAAGCCATTAGTCAGTTCTGACTACACACGTTAGAGATAATTCAGAGTTTTGATCACGTGAACAACAAGACCCTATTGGTTGGTTGGTTCCTTGGTTGGTTGACATCTAGGTATCATGAAGAGCGTAACCAGGTATTTCACGCAAGTCAGAGGGCAATACATTAGAAAGAGAGATAAACGAGTATATGCATTATATCAAGATTGATACTGACTTCTCTAATCTATATTGGGAATCAAACATGTCATCGAAGTAAAACAAAGCACGAAAAGGGGACAATAGTCCTCGAACAGAATCAAAAGAATATATGGATGCAAAGCAAATGCGTCTGCAATCATCAATCAGCGATACATTGCACCTGTGCACTAGTACATGTCTCTGCCCGCGAGCGAGAGAAGGATGCCAACGATCCAGTCCGAATCCAGACTTGCTCATAACTGGTCTCAACGATACTATTTATACATATGATCTCAGGATCTGGTCATCATAGAAGATAGAAAAAACAGAGAGATAAAAGGAAAAGAAAAGAAGGAGTAAGAAAATATCAGAGTCAAAAATACACCGCTTCAAGGAGTATATAGCAAGACTCGCAACCGAAAATACCTCTGTCCACGATAAAACACGTCTGCATAACCGCCAGTTGAGCCGTAGACGTTGTGACACATGCGAAAGAATAAGTCGAGACGGAGAAAAGGTATGGTAAGAAATTTCAAGTTGAAAGTACATACCTCTCAAACTCTTTTCGAAAAGAATCTGAAAGGGAGAAGAAGAAAGAGTCATCACGATTGCCCGGTTTTGAAAATCGCGCCGTCGATGGAAAGTGCAAGCCAGCCAGTGTGTAAACGCCATGAAATGAGGACAAACAGCAACGGGACTGTAGAAAAGTGTGTAAAAGTTTCACATGTTGAGGATATCTATTCATACGCCGCCAAATCTTCGGTAGGTCGAAACGAGGCGGAGAAGCTTCGCTCAACGAAATAATGTGCAAGAATCGTATGTTTGCAAAATGTTCAATGTCGTATATTTAGTTAGGGTTTCGTGAGCCACCAGCACTGGCGCCGCTGCCGGTTGTGGTAGTGCTGCTGCCGCTCTTAGGACCGAGCCAGACTATTTCAATGAGACTATGACTTGTCTCTTCTTCTCTGGTATAGAATTGATGAACGTTGTCACCAATGACAATTGCGTCTGTCAACAAATAGCGCTCCTTGATCACGCCGTCTTGATTCCTTTGTCGCATGGCACCGAAGCGTTGCGTGTAACCAGCCATGTCCTCTTCCCAAGTCTTCTCAACATGGTCAAAGTTGATGGCGTCATTCGGGGTACCAGGCATCAAAGTGTATCTGACAATCGAATGTCCATTCGTGAGGACCCAGAACATGCGATACGACTCCCCAGTAGACTGGTCGACGAACTCCTGTTGATCGAAAACCCACCGGCGGAGAACTGATCTCTTACCGGCCGCGGCAGCAACAGCGCCCATCTTCACAACATCCTTGGTGTACCAGGTACTCCAGTGGTGGAGACTGTCGATTTGGAGACCAGACTCGAAGATACCGTCGGGGGCTCCAGTCAAGTCCATCTGATGTAACGATGGCCACAAGGTGAGAGGAGTGTTGCTAGAGCGCTCGATACACTGACCCAACTTTTGGTCACCTGGTTGTTCGCCCCAAGATTGGCACTCGTCGTAGTTCTCCATCAAGATATCCAACAGTGGTTTCGAGACGAAGATACCAGCACCACCAAAGGCCATGTGGCCCCAAGTATCTACCTGCCAGCTTGCTTCCGAGAGCGAGCCAATGTAGTGTTTCTTCGAAGAATCCGCTTGTTTGAGCTGAAGAGCAACCGAGGGGAGCGACGGGAAAAAGGTATCGTCGTCGATAAAGCTGACCCATTCGGTATGGGGGCGCTTTGTTTTGATATGAAGACTGAATGCTTCGACAAGTCCGAAATAACGAGCGGTGTATTCCAATGGCGAGCTCTCGAGGGTAATGTCGAGTCCACGAGAGCGGAAATATGACTCCTGAGCGGAGAGGTTGTCGTCCGATTCAGGCACTAGAACCAAGAGACTGGCCTTGGTGCCAGCAAAAGAGTATAGCAAAGCGGGCAACAAACGTTCAAGTCGGTCGACGGTGGTGGCGAGACCAAATAGCAGTTTCGAGGTCTCCTCTACATCATGATCCAAAGCCACATTGACATTGGCGACGGTCGGGCAGGGGACGTTTAGTTCGTTATTTTCATCGGAAAGAACCAGGCCGCGTTCCAGCGCACGGAAAGGAGGTAATACGGGGGTGTTGATATCTTCTAGCGAACGGAATTGTGTCTGGGCGCTGACCTGATTCGGGCGGATGAAGGCGCGAGTGAAGTTCTTGCGAATGAGCCATTCACTATACGGTAGGGGTGGCGCAGATGCGGTATCAAACTCGCAGTTTCCAAAGGAGCCATGGCTGGGAGGTAGCTGGACCTGGGTGGGCGGGCTCTTGTTCGACGTTATCGAGTTTGCTGTATTCGAAATCTGCTCGATGGGATGTTTGATATTCGACGATTGGGCGGCACGATCATATCTGTCAATACACCAGAAAAAAAACCCAATAGAAAAAATGGCGACTAAGGGGAAAAGTGTCTTGAGCCTGAAGAGAGGCATCTTGACGACCGGACCAGCAGAAAATGATGACTTCGACGAAGTCATCAAGAAGTGTGACGGACCAGTTCTCTTTTTCTTCCCTTGACAAGACAATGGCGTGTCAGAAGAGAGAAAAAAAAAGGGGCGACGTGATGCTTCGCTGGTGGTGTATCTTTTTTTTTTTTTTTGGTATTAGTATTATGATCCTTTCCCTTTTCCTTCTCAGGGCGGGCGGTAGGGAGAAGAGGAAACGAAGGAGAAGGGAAGAAAGGGTTGTCTGAGTGTCCTTTCCCGTTAGTACGCAAAACGTCGTTGGTTAGGGAGAAGAAAGTGGACCGGCCCAATCACCAAAACTCAAAAGACGAGACGCTAAGCCTGCGAACAGGTAAGACACGATCAAATCAAGTCAAAAGACTGACGAGATAAATGAAGAAATAATTCGAGAATGTATAAGCGAGTGTAAGGCGTCGTTGTTGTTTTTCTCACTGTCTTCTGAGAAGTGCGACGTAACGGCAGAAAGAGCCAGACAGCAATTGGGAGATCGAGAACAATGGAACAGGGTCAGACTCGATAAAGTAACTACGTAACAAGATGCCAGCCACGCAGCGTGCGGGTACAGGGAAAGAAAGAAGAACGCACGCAAGACAAAAGCCAAACGACAAGGTGAACTCTGTCTCTTTCGTATTCGTCTTTGCCTGGAGAAAAGACAGGTGTATCTTTCTTTCGAGATGGAAGTACTATGTACTTACTATGTAGACAAAGGAGAGATGTGGACTATGGAGATCTAAAATACATGGTAGTGTCAGGTACCGTAAAAGGGGCTGCTTCGAGTGCGTAATCAGTGCCTCTTGCAGTTACGGTACGGTAACTACTCCGTATTATCGGCCGGCCCCAGTTTGTCAACCGCGCACGCAGCGATCGGCGCCGTGCACTGAGTTCCCGGTACAAGCATTCCTCCTGACTTCATAGACCACGCAAGTACCTGTACTTCCGTAGCACATTGGCAGCTCGGAATATATGAATACCACTTGTTTTAGGACGAGAGATCCTCTACTTTGTACTTAGGGCACGAGTCTTACAACCGAGTCCAAACTGCTGTATCTTTCAGTGGCTTTGGTGGCTTCTATATGCTGGACTGGCAGTGGCTGCATTTGCCATTCAGGGAGATTATGGCGACGGGTCTCTGGTCCGCTAAACTGCTAGTGACGTCCACCCAGATACATAAACTCTGTGTTGTGTATGCGTAATACAAGCTGATGCTCTTATCATACGAGACTAAACTGGTTCCATGCTAGCGTCAACTCTCCTATGCGAATGAGATCCACCAAGGCGAGGAAATCGCGGTCAATGTGGTCGCGGTTAGTCCAATAATATTACAGACATAGCACGGTTAGTGGGGCCTTTTGATAATGATGGACATAAACCGATTACGATTAGCGAGCGCTTTACGGTACTTGTATTCCGCGTATTGTAACGGCTGCCAGCACGTGCTGCCAATCAAGCTATCTGCACGATGTTTAAAATCTGTATGACAAGTTGACAACAACAACAAGAAGAATCAGGACTGTTCCGGGTTATCCTTGTCAACGTCTAGATTGTATATCCATGGTTATTTCAATCTTCAGTATGACAGCACGCTGGAAGCCACACCGCATGCAGCGCAAAAGCGATAAGAAGAAGATTTGGAGGACCCTTTTCCGTTCCTGGCCTAACCATCCGCTCAGGATGGATCACGAAAGGAGAGCTGTGATACTCAACTTAAGGACAATTAATTTAGATGGATCTAGATTCTAGAAAATGACGACAGTTTTCTGACCGTCACTAAGAACACGGATCAATTGATAAGAGTGTTGTTATTCTTCCATTTCCGTAGCTTTGGTGTTTCCCGTCAAGTTCGAAAGAATACCATCCAGAATGAATCCGGCAGTCGGTATACCAACTCTTATCAGACTCACTTTGATGTGGACAATATTCCGTGTCTGATTAAGTTATCTACATTTTGATAGTTAGAATCTTCAGGGCAGAGGCCCTGATCGCATGTCGTGTGTCTCATAATTAAACGTCTTACGGCCCGCGTCATAAGGTTACGTCTGTGCAAACTGGATGGATACCTACTTCGGTATCGCCTAATCTGTGTGAGACATGTATTATTGAAAAGTCTGAAACAATCCCATCTAAAATGTAACCAGGTCTTGGCTGGCCACACATGGCTGAGACAAGACGTACGTAGTACGTACTTGATTGCATGCTTACGCGTTGATTAACATCTATTTAATATATCACGCACCGTTACATGCTGTGATATATAGAGGATCAGTAACCATGAACGATGCCAGCACCTGACACGCCTAATCGTCATCGTACGTCTCTCTATCCTCAAATGCCATAAACATATCGTCCTGCGCTTCCTCGCCTAGAACTGCCTTCCAGCATTCTCTTACGCTCTCCACGATACTATCGTCAAAGGCGAGGTCCAAGCTAGGTGGCGCAAAGTACAATATCTGATCAGACTTTGTACTTTTATACAGAAGCGACGAACCGTTGGTACCATCTGCAGTTCCAACTTGAGTGAACCGCAAGGACCACAGAACAACAGGATTGCCTGTCGCATCAGAGAACGACTCAAGTAGACGATTGATCGCCGCCTCCAAAAGACGTTGACCTTCTTGACCGGGTACAGAGACGCTTCCGTAAATAACACCTATCAGATAGCCATCTATTAGCGGAGAACAAAACAGATGTAATCGGCAGAAACAGGAAAAATGCTCTCATCAGTCGTTGATAGTTGATAAAGCTTTCATCAATGTCCATCAGGCAATGTAGATAAGTTTAAACGATCATCATACAAGAGCTTCAGTGCATAAAGGTGAAGGAAGGAACGTTGTCAACTTACATTGTCCATCTGGGCACTCCCCTGTGTCACTAGAATGAACTAGCAAGTATACCGGAGTAGGATTCGAAGGATCATCAGATATTGCTTCGCCAGGAACGAGTATTACCGCTCCAGCAGGGATAGGCCCCCCTTCAGCAGTGATCGGAAATAGTCGTTTTAATGGCGAGGACACAACAGAAATTGAGCGAGCGACCTTTTGAGTCGCTATTGAAGGACTGCCCGCATCCTCTGGCAAGTCCCAGGGAGACCCTGCTACAGATTTGCTGCGTATTTTCTCTCCATCCGACAGTGTCAAGTGGTGAAAGCCTTCGTCGTCTTTCGAAATGTCCACAGACTCAATTCCCCGACCTAACACATAGACACCACCACCAACTGCCAACGCACGGCAACCCACTTGAGCAATCTCTGCGCCTCCACCCCACTTTGCGACTAAGCTTCCAAAGCCAGGTCCAAATACACCCAGTGAACCCAGGTGCCGTTTGATACGAGGCAATGCGAGGTTCGCACGGGTCTTATGTGGGGCCTGCTGACATAGCGATAGCGAATGGATAGGATTGTGCAGTTCCGAGGGAGTATTGAATTTTGTGCTCAGATACTCCGAAAGGGGAAGATTCTCATCTTCCTCTGTGGTGGGTTGTTCACTGCCCCCATCAGTCTGCTGTGGCTGGTTGACGTTTCGAAGAAATCTGATCAACATTCTCTTTGCCTTCATAGTGATCGTATCATCAGCAAAAATATCTTCGCGGCTGCTCGGTACTCGTCGCAGTTGTCCGGATACATCGTCATCAGGGTTGGCCGACTTTCCATAAATCCACCAACTTCCGACGGCTTGAAACTCGAGCTGTCTATAAACTCTGGATGACACAAGCGTGGGTAACAGCTTCGAGCGAGTATAAACAAGCTGCGGTGACAATGATAGTGTGTAAGCTCTAGAGGAAGACAGCTTCTTCCCGCCTTCTGACGCATCCGAGGGTGAAAAGATGGAGACATCCTCAAACGGCTCTCGGCCAGGCTCTATGATCATAGTAAGCAATAGCCGGAAAAGACGATCTCGAGATAAGACAAACCTTTCTGTAATGAGCCTACCCATTCCTGTGCCTCTTGAATGCTGAAAGCAGCTTCGGGCCCTCCATAGTATGTGTTCTTATCCACGTGAAGAACCTTCTTACCTGACCGGGACAGAGCTCTAAGATCGACTTTAGTGAAAATCGAATCGAACTCAGGAGAGCCAAGCTCACAATGCCAGAAGTGACTGCGCAAGCCCCGTCCCGGATATCGTCACATCCCATGGGGTTTCTGCTAAGGATTCCATGTTGACTGGACTGGGTGGATAGTGAGTTATCTACAATACAGAGAAGATATCTTGTATGAGGATCATCACAGTTCGTCGTCACATCATCAAATTGTTTTGCAGCTCAAAAGATGGCTCATATCTTTAAAGACGAGATGCATCGATGTGTTGATCTGAGGCAGAACAATTCGCGAAGAAAAAGAAAGTTGGAGAATGCCGAAGCTTTCATCTACCGTGAAGCTAGTGGATCACGTGATATGTATGGTATTGTAGTGTAATAAATACGCGAAATAGCTCTTATACGATTCGAAATTACGCCTCATCCAGAAGAGGTATTTGGTTAATTCTAACAATCAAAATCTGTGTATACAATAAAAATGCATTTCGACATAATATCTTGTGTTCAGTTCAAGATCAGCAAAGTAAAAGCAAAAATTGACTCCGGAAGAGTATGTATCGCTCTTTCAAAGATTGTGTGCAGAAATTACCACTAGTACAAACAAAGTTAGCGTTTTGTTTCTACATATTTAGGCGCAGAAAAATCGGCCGCTTCTTCTTCTTTCCATCACACCACTCTTGCGCTCTGCGTAGACACACTGCAATGAATTCTTCTGTAGCAGCTTGTCGATTTACAGATATACCTTCACTGGTTCATCATATAAGAGTGGTAGATGAGATTGTCACCCTGTATCTGCTGCCCTGGATTTAAAGTGATGGGAGCGGTTCGTAGGTTGTGATACATTCTTTCTACATCGCTATATTCCTTCTCATATGCCATAGTACGTTCTGCGCAGTCCAATGCAGCCTTCCAGGCTCAGATTCTTGTAGAGTGCTCAGACTGTCCATCGGAGACATGACTTCGTAATCCACTTCGATATGCGTTCAGTTTCCTCTCGAGGCGGATGCATTGTCTTTACGACGTGTCCAGTATGTTATGTTCCTGCTGCGCAAGCGTGTGCACCCAAAGGACACTTGGTGTACCCATAAGACATGTTCAAACCCATTTCTGCCTTGCCTGGTATTCTATCTTCCTTTCCTCCGGCATCAACTCAATCCTCCGCACCCTCCTCAACTAACCGCGCCTTGATAATCTTGACTGTATCCTGGGGTCGATCTTCAGCATCGGTCTTGACCAAGCCCATGCGCTGAATGACTCTCATTCCGCTTTTTATCCGTCCGAATATCGTGTGTTTTCCATCAAGCCATGGCGTCGGAGCTAGGGTAATGAAGAATTGACTTCCGTTCGTATTCGGTCCGCTGTTCGCCATGCTCAATATTCCTGCCCCAGTATGTTTCAATGAAGCGTGTATCTCATCTTCGAATTTCTCGCCGTATATCGAGCTGCCTCCGCGTCCGGTGCCTGTAGGATCACCTCCTTGGATCATGAAGTTCGGGATGATGCGGTGGAAGATGACGCCGTTGTAGTATCCTCTCTGGGCGAGAGTCGCAAAGTTTTTGCAAGTCTGTTTCACAAAAATAAAAAGTAAGCAAATAGATAGAAAGCTGGCGTTGAGTCCTGGGGCATACCTTTGGTGTATGGTCATTGTAGAGTTCCACCACGAAAGAACCCTATCATGTGTTAGGTGACGGCTTCAAGATGCTGAGTAAGGATACATACCATAGTGGTATCAAATGCAACTTCGGTCGCCATGTTTGCGTCGGTTCAAATATACCAATCGCGTTGTCGAGCTTAAGCTGAGTGTTGGTGGTGGGATTCTCTCCGCGCGGGATGCCGATGAATTCTTCCCTAGGTTTCCGCCAATCTGGCACTACGTATCATCCTCCGTTCCGTCATAGGACATTTCGCCGGAGTACGAACTATTCATACAACAACTCATACCTCTTTATTCTGTCGACATTTCCTACGAGCTGCGGAATCTAGAAATAGCTTTCCGCGCATCAGGCGCGACCTCCATAACCGCCATGGCCGACGTGAACTCGATTCTCGAATCGATGCAGCCGATAGTGGAACAATTAAAGGACATGCAACCGTTTCTACCAACATACGCCCACCTCATCGTATCCGCCCTTATACCGATATATACAGGAGCTCATGCTTCACTATCGCGCCCCTCATCAGCCGCCAAACCGAAGAAGAAATCCAAAGTCGAATCTGATTCCGAGGACGAGGAGGAAGATGAGGGAAAGGACACAGGCAGCAAGATGGAAGGACTGGAGCCCTCGGATGCTCTCATGTTTCCGTTGATGGCAGGCTTGACTTTGGGCGGTCTCTACTTGATTATCAAGTGGCTGAAGGATCCTAGTATTTTGAACAAGATTCTCAGCTTCTACTTTTCGCAAATGGGCCTGTTCTTTGCTGGGGCGTTGTTAAGGGATGGGTTGAAAGTACTACGTTCATACATCTTTCCCACGACATATTCTTCCGGAGGTCACCAATGGAAGGTAAATCAATCCAAGCGTATATTCGCAACTATTGAGCGTGGCTCAGACACCATCGCCATCGAACGGACATCTCCCCTGCCAGGCTTTCTCGGTGCCATCCCATTGCCCGCTACAATTCGGAATTCATTTTGGGGTCTACGTGCTGTAGTATATCAAAAAGTACAACTTCGAATTAAAGCACTTACCTCTTTTAAAGCGAAGGTGCGATTCGATATGCTGGATGTTACTGCAGCCATTTCTGCTCTGGTTGCCGTCACATATTTCGCCTTCTTCGCGAAGCCATGGTGGTTGACGAACCTTTTGGGTTTCAGCTTCTGCTATGGCTCGTTACAGGTCATATCACCTTCAACGTTCACCACGGGCTCCCTGATCTTGGCGTCGCTGTTCTTCTATGATATCTACTTCGTCTTCTTCACCCCACTAATGGTGACTGTGGCTACTAAGCTCGATGTCCCTATCAAAATGGTGTTTCCTCGTCCCACTGGTCCTAACGACGACCCAAACGAGATATCTCTTGCTATGCTAGGACTCGGCGATATTGTGGTTCCCGGTATGATGATCGGTCTTGCCTTGAGGTTTGATCTTTTCTTGTACTACAAATACAAGAGCATCATGCTGTCGAAGAAGGAGTCTTCAGCAGAAGGGGCCGAAAAGGCAGTTTATCAGCGAGCAACTGGAGGATGGGGTGAGCGACTCTGGACAGGCTCGAATGCTTCGAAACTATTGTCTTTTCCTAAACCCTACTTTTATGCTAGCATTGTCGGGTATATCAGCGGCATGGTAGCCACTTTGATCGCCATGCAGTTTTCTCAACATGCTCAACCTGCACTTCTGTATCTTGTTCCTGGTGTTCTCATTTCATTGTGGAGCACTGCTTACTTTAGAAATGAGCTTGACTCTATGTGGTCGTTCTCGGATATGATGGAGGACGAAGAGCCTAAGGAAGATATCGAAGAAGACAAGGAGAAGGAGGGAAAGAAGATTGCCACCAAAGCCGGACTCTTCGCCCGCATCTGGTCAGGGGACCTCAGGTCTCAACTTGATAATGTCGAAGTCAAGGAAGACGAGGAACACCCGAAAGAAAAGTCACTTGTTGAGAAGTCGTCCAGTGACGAGGAGACGTCTGAGGCGTCGTTGAATGATTCTATTCCTTCAAAGACACACACCGAAGATGAGAATTGTATATTCTCTTTGTCTATCTCGATGCCGCGGAAGAAGGTATAAACTGGGTCTGCCAGGGAAGATGAAGCGGTTATGGTATAGTTGCTCTTGCATTTCAGGCGTTGTTTAATGACTGGATATGGGTAGAAGGGAATCTCATTATTATATGAATATATTGCATCAACGCAGATCATTCATCTAATCATCTCTATGATACTCATGACTTTTTCAAAATGCCGCTGTAGTGATAATCGCTCAATGTAAACCATCATAAATACTCTTGACATGCTTCCACCTCTGTGTCGAAACATCAACAAGCTTCCTAAGTTCCTCACGACCCACAGACAAACCACCATTCTTCTCCATACCCAGAATCTTCGTTTTACCACTCTTCTCGTCCCTGTCAACCATCAAATATACCCGCTCTCGACACAAACTCTCTTCGAAACCATCAGGATCAGCCAGAATCCACCTCTCCGGCTGCCGAGACGTCTGTTTAAACCCTCCATTCTCATCTGCATCTGGAGCCGCAACAGCGCGCCAATCAGCCGCTGCATCCGCCTCGAAGACAGTGTACGAACATGACACGGGGAACCCGCGAAGGTTGAGTTTGCGTGACTCTGAAACCTTGTCGGAGCATAGCACCATGTCATTATCAATATCCCACCAAGCCTTTGGTAACTTTGTGTCTTGTAGTGCAGCAACGACAGATGCCCATACGGCGTCGAATGGGTTACCGGCGAGAGAAATCATCATTACATCAATGTAAAGGACCCAGAACCCTTTGGTTTCTGGTTCAGGAGAAGACAACTGGTCCGCTGATTCGGTATCCATTGCGTCGTCGTCTTGCTTTTCTTCCTTGGCGAAGGCATTCAGGTCCGGCGGATTGTGCCATATTTGTAGATCCTCGGAACGGATTAGGCGTGTAGTATGTAGCATATTCAACATTTGGTGTGAGAGTGCCTGTGCAAGCGCAGAGGGAGGGGCACTAGGTATAAAACCAGGCGCGCAACCAGTACTTAACGAAAGATTGGGAACGATCAAATTGAGGTTTTTGATATAATCATCATCGTCCTCGTCGTCGGTTCCTTTTTCTTGTTTATTATCATCCTCGTCGTCTGAGATGATTTTCCTCCTCTTGCGACTTCCAGACGAAGTAGACACCCCCCATGAAGCTATATCTTCTGTATGCAATATTTCCGCGCGCACACCACAGACGGCGGCTGTATCTCCAATTCTCACGACGGCACTTCCATTCGTATGCGAGAGAGAACCTAAATTGGCGGACGTAGCTCTGAATTCCAGCGGTGCACGACCATTGGCTCTTAGGGGCGATTGTTGCTGGCTAGAAGGAGGTGGTGACAGATGCGCGAGAAGGTAGGCATGCGGTTGAAGGCGAGCAAATTGCGATGGTGGGAGGGCGAGAGAGGGCGATGACGGGCCTACAAGAGCCGGGTTCGTCGACTTGGTACTTGAAGACATCTTATGATTTCGGCGCGAGAGTTCGCCTACCCTTGTTTTTGAGGGGCGTTTGACTGGATTGGACAAGGATCTTTTCGGTCAATTTATTTGATGATAGTTTACGGCAGAATAAATTCGATCGTAAGGCGGTGAGGAGGGCTCCCCACATGCTTCAGTAGCCCTAACCCTGAGTTAGGGTTAAGTAGATCGATACACAGCATGTTTCAAATCATTAAGTAGAAAAGGGGCAAATCAAAATCAATTATTTGGAACTAGCAATGAGATTACCTACAATTCATTTCTAGGAAGCTGCGATGAAAGGAAAAGCAACTGAGAGCCAGAAAAAAGACCGCTACGCCGAAAACAGGGCCGCAAGCTAACAGAAACACGACTGATATGACTCCAGAGCTATCGTCAAAAGAGATCAGGCCTACGATCATCGAGGATTAGTCGTATCATGGGATTTGAAGAGGTGCCTTCGATCCTCCGAACGATTGCTGACATGATGGAGGAGTTTGTCGCCGTCTTCCGCTCTCGTGCCTGCCGAATAGCTGGTCTATGCTCCTGTTGCTAGCATAGCGGCGGAAGATTTTGACCTCACGTTTCTGGTCTTGTCTGTGGCACCGGACATAGGCCTGTCGCTCGCAGCTCTCATTCCACCAGATCTCCATCTGCACAACGATCGACACGTATTGGATATTTAGGCCCACGCCTCCAGATCCACTAGTGATTAAAATGGACCCAGAGGCGCGGTCGAACAAGAGCTGCGCGGTCTGCTTCTGGTCCTTTAACATTGAACCGTCGAAACGAAGACAGTCCAGCCCGAATTCATGTTTGAATACGTGGGCTATTATATCCAAGAGACACCCAAGAACTGAAAATGACGATTTCCTCATTCGGCCACTGGTGCCGAATGTAGCGCATCAGCTTCATTAGTGTCTGAATCCGTGTTGACTCTACTAGTTTTGGCTCCTCAAAACGTTCGAGATGTTTCAGCCAGTCCTCTTTGCTGTGCCGCTCTGATGTAACTCCTTACCTTTGGCGGAAGTTTGAGTAACAGATAGTCGAATTCCTTTCGTTCGATATTGGCGGGTTTGGATTCAGTGTCTTGTTGAGGTACGGCTGGACAAGCAATCGTGGCTTTCGGGTTCAACAGATTTGGACACGCAACCGAGAATGAATCCGTCATCGAGTTGGTAGGCATGAGTCTTCAGAAAACATGGATTTTGAGTCTCTGATGGGCTCCTGACTCCATTGATTTGAGTGTGTGCTTCTCAATGTGGTACGCCATGACATCGTCAAGGCTACCAATCAACCTTTGTCGCGTTCATAGAAATTCGAATCGAGTTGTCTGCTCATGATAGGCTTGAGTTGACAGTCCAAATGCTCAAAGCTTCTGTGCTTATCAAACACAACATGGAAGAGTTGTTGACACTCTAGATTTAAAAGATGGATTAGCTGGTGAATTTGCATAATAGAACCAACGAATGTATGTAGTCGGTGGTCAGTTAGTAGGATCTGGAAAGAGCCAATCACGTAACAGATCTATTTATATCGCAGATTGACCGGGGCCGAGAGCTCCTTCCTTTTTCCCCTCGTGGCCAGATGGCTCCTGCCTTGTCTATCATCGCCAGAGCTTCAAGTTCATCTCTCTCGTGCTACGGAGTACTTCTCCTCTTTGCCTTCTAGTCTTTTCTCGCAGCTACGGAGTACATCAAATGGCTTGTGCACATCGCATCGCTGCTCCAGTTTTGTAAGTTACAACTTACCTAGTGCCCGCCGCCAGTGCACTAGCTACTACCGTGTCCAATGGGAGTCAAACTCATGCAGGACTGCAGAATCAATCCTCACGCTACTGCCGAGCTTGGGCCTGTATCACCCAGAGCACAGCGTCCAGACATCCCATTGGGCCATACTCTGTCAAATGACAGCGTTTAATCCCAACATCCCATTCGTCAACATCCTTTCCCCTCTGCTGATTGCTGCTTATCTCCCGCACGGAGAAATTAGTCGTGATCGCCAGGCAGCGAGCAACAACCATTCACGTCGAGAAATGGCGGTGGACCACCTTGAAGACCACCTCTGGAGGACCCAAAAACACTCGGCCAATATGCTGCAGTTGTTTCCTATACGCGCAGCCATCGTGGCCCTAAATGTCGGGGTTAACCTCGACCTACTTTCCCATTTGTCGAGCCCTCGATAGACCTTGCCAACTTGCCTTGATAAGTTATCACATCACCCGCCGCGTGCATACAGACAGTTTATTTTTGGTTCATGAGAAGGAAACGGTTGCATAATCTACTAACAAGTTCGGTTAGGATGCCGGGCAAGAAGCACTAGGTTCGTCGCTCTTCGTCGGTCCGATCTAGAATTAGAAATAGAAAACGAGTTTATAACTTGCTGCTACTGCGCCAGCTGTCCATCTTCCCCGCTCATCCGATCAGGAACTTTTTCTCTCTCTTCTGCACCTTTGGCTCCTCGAGATACTCACGCATGGACCTGCTGTGCTTGTGAAGAGCAACGCTTGCTATGATTGACGATTTCTGATTCAATTCATTGTTACGCAGGTGTCTGGCTCTGCAACTGAAAGCTCTGCGAGCTTTCGGTAACTTGGATGTATGTTGTGCTGTTACGATTCGGTTGCTTGCAGTTGAGAACTACGCAAATATTGACCCGTCCAGAAGTTTAGCATCATAGTAACGGCTTGCTCCTGTTCCGGTACAGTGCCCGACTTCCAGTCCGTTCCTTTTCCTTCGTTTTACTGGATGCACATATTGGTGGCTGCACACAGCCGAAGGTGAAAATGGCTGGAAATATGTTCGGATCACTGGTTTCGCTGGCGAAACGCATCAATGTGCCAATCACAGCATCAACTACTGCGGCCGATCAAGCAGAGATGCAGAGAGATCCATGGTCCAAATCAGGAAAATATGCATTGAGCTGGGTTTACTTCAGCGTTGTTATTGTCGTCTTGACGTCTCTGGTTCGCGTATACCATCTTTTAAGCGATCGAGTCCGAGTAGCCGCTCACAGGGAGATCAACCTCCTGTCACCCAATGGAAATTCAGCGGGCACCTCAGAACAAGAGCTCACGAGCGCTGCCACCGACAACTCTACCAGGAAGTTCTTTCCAAAAACCGGACCTCTTCCCTCGTCATCTCGACAGCATGAATCTTCGTTGCTCCGCCCAATGAGTATTGTCATTGCAATTTTCCGATGGACTTTCTACAGGCCAGTCCCGACGCTGGCTATCGGCAAGATGCGCATTGTTTTTCCGGCTCTTTCGACAATAGCTCTCGTTGCAGCAGGCTTGGTGTTCATTACACTCTATTGTTTCCTTCCCCAACCACTGTATTACACGAGTATCGCACTGGGTTCACCGCCGTTGGCTATCCGCGCTGGCATGATTGCGGTTGCAATGATACCCTGGATCACCGCCCTTGGTACCAAGCCCAATGTTTTGGCTATAGTGACTGGTATTAGTCACGAACGACTTAATGTCATTCATCGGTGGCTTGGATATTTATGTCTTTTCATGTCACTCGTTCACATGATACCTTTCTACATTACCCCAGTTTGGAGTGATGATGGAGCTTATGCACTTTTCTCACAGAATCTCATTCCTCAGGGCGTACACATGTACATTTACGGCAGTGGAATTGCGGCATTCGTTCCACTGGCCGTCCTCTGTCTTCATTCTCTGTCGTTTGTACGCTCAAAAGCTTACGAACTTTTTGCATACTTGCATGGCCCCATCGCCGTTGTATTCTTGGGTATGCTAATTTGGCATACGAAGAACTTTCTCCTGTCTTGGAACTATCTATGGGCCACGATAGCAGTGTGGTTCTTCTCGTACTGCATTAGAGGCATCTACCTTAACTGGTTCTACCCTCTCCGAATGTCATGGCTAATTGGGGAAGAATCATCAGTAACGATACTTCCTGGCAACGCTGTGAAAGTGACCATTCCGACAGAGATGCGATGGAGACCCGGGCAGTTTGTTTACCTCCGAATGCCGGGCATATCACCTCTAGAGAATCATCCCTTTACCATTGCCTCCCTTTGCAGCGACGACTTTCCATCAAATTATGGGCCCGAATACCGTGACATGGTTCTGGTATTCCGGCCTTTCGGTGGCTTTACGAAGAAAGTCATGGAGACTGCAAAACGTAAGGGTCCTTACAAGATTTACCGATCAATGTTGGACGGCCCCTATGGAGGCATGCAACGCGAACTAGCTGCATTTGACGATGTTGTGTTCTTTGCGGGAGGCAGTGGCATCACTGCGATTGCTAGTCAATTGCTCAATCTAATCAAAAAGATGAGAGATGGTCATGCTGTGACCAAGACCGTCAGAGTGGTTTGGGCATTGAGGCGTCCAGAGACAATGGAGTGGTTCAAAGAAGAGCTTAGAATTTGCAGAGAATATGCTCCACCAAGTTCAGTTTTCTGCAACTTCTACCTGACGGATACCGACAAGGACAATGCTTACGCTACAGAGACGGTGAACGAGATCTTGCACGGAGTTTCCAACAAGCGAAACTCGGCGTGGATTCGCGAGGCAGCTGGCGGTGACCTACAACAGGAGAAGGAGCTTCGACGGGAAAATGAAGATGACATTGCTCCTCTTCCTAACGCGCACTTTGCGGGGGGCGTTGGATCTAGTAGCTACCCTCCTCCAACGGCTTACACTCACTATGACCCGTATGCGCCATATGCATATGGGGCTCCCCCACAGGCCAATCCATATGGGGCGCCACAAGCCCAGTATCAGGGATTCAATTTTGGCTTCCAACAGAATCAATCACCACAGCAACAACAATATAACTACGATCAATATCAGCAGTACAGCCAGATGATGCAGCAAACACCACAACAACCCCGCCAACAACCACATCCAATCTCAACGACCGCTATCAACACTCGAAACACACTGACGAGGTTCGCTTTCCTTCCACGACAGAAACAAGATAGCTGGCGCACCGACTATGTCAGACCCAACATAACAGAATTGTTGCAAGAGCAGTCAAAAAGCTGGGGTCGTCGTACCTGCGTCTTTGTCTGTGGACCACCAAGTATGCGAGTTGAAGTAGCCACTGCAGTCGCACGATTACAACATCTTGTCATGACGGATCCGTCAAAGGACGAGATATTCTTACATGCGGAGAACTACGCCATTTGATTGCGTATATCGTTTTCCCTCTGACTATTGACCTCAGAGCTTCGTATTACTCCATACCTGGGTATGGTTAATCAACTTCCAACGGTATATATTGATGCATTTATGGCTGGGGCTATGTATATCCCCAGTCATTCCACGTCTCTTTCTCTCTTTCATTGTATTTAGTTACAGGATACCCGCTGGACATTGACGGAATTGTATATCTAATTCATTCGTTTTGAGGAACTATGAAGAAGTAATGAAGACTCTGGGGTACTTCAAGTCTTATAGACGGACGGTTGATTGAGACATTGATACTTGATATACCTATAATCTATATTTGGGTATATGGATGTGTCAAATAAATGCATGACAAGATGAAAGAACGGCAATGCAATGCAGGTAGACAAAAATTCTAAACATGCTAACAAGAACCAAAAGCATTTTTTGTGACTGTCTATTTATGCCGTTTCTGGAAATGTTCGAGATCGCGTTTCCGTTTACCGGAGGAAGATGTCGTTGACGTAGGAGAATTATCGTCTAGTATCTGACTGTCTGTAAGGTGTACGACGCCGTGGTCATCGGCATCATCCTCTTCGGCTTCGAGTTTCTCCCAGTCATCGTCTTCGTCGTCGTCGTCGCTCTGTTCCTCGTTTGCGGATTTAGTGGCTTTGGATACGTCCGATGACTGTAGTGATTGTTTTAAATCTTCCTGGGGTATATCTTTCTTATCCTCTTCTTGCTCATCGTTGTCCCAATCAAGATCTAACCTGACGATTCTCGCTCCACCGGGATTCAAACGTCTGTAATAACCCTTGACAACACCATCCTCCACATGGAAACCCCGAGCAACATACCATCTCAACCCTTCATCATTCGTCTCATGAACATGAGCCGTCACAGTATGAATATTATAATGCTTCACCAGAGACGAAACCCGATACGACTTTGACGACCCCGATGGCGGTTTCGCAAATAACAGCGAGTTCAGTAGGGAAGCCGCAACACCATTCCCACGATGCGGCGAGAGTAAGTGTAGAGTCTGTATGTACAGATTCGTCGGTGGTGGTCTGTTATCTTGTCCGTTCAGGCCTGAGAATTCGGGAAAGAGTCGTTCGAGACGACATCTTATTCCTCCTATGACTTTGTCTGTCCCGCCTAGTCCTGCTCCTCCGGCCGTTGATGGTGTTGATTGATGGGCTCCACCGAATGTTGTCTCTGTAGATGGCCCGCTTGGGATGGGATGGTCATGGTATACCGCGACGCGTGATAATGAAGCAATCACTGGGTCTGTTATGCATGCGGTGTAAAATGAGCTAGGATATCTGATAGGAAGTAGTAATCCAGTAATACGGCTCAGCGAAGGAATGTGAGCAGTCCGGACTTGGTCGATGGTGACATGTGGATGGGGAGTTTGGTAGGAAGTCAATGGCTCCGAGAACGGTTCCGGAGTAAAATTTGGATCGCCTATTGACGGTGGTCTATGTGTGTTCGAGGAAGAAGAAGTAGCAGACTGTGGGAGCACCAAAGGCGCAGGATGGAGGGGTGGTTGTTTGGCCAGCAACGAGGGAGGGGAGAGGGGCGGAGAAGTCGCGGTTGTTGGTGTCGTATTTGTGGCTGTTCGCTGTTGCGCCTGCGCTTTTGCGAATACCTGGTATGCCATTGACTGAGCGTAGTCCGCCGACCGTAGCTCAGAGTTCAGACGCGTCAAGATGCTTGTAACTCTCTGTGTTGTTAGAGGGGAGAGGGAGTATGCGGAGAAATGGGTGACGATTTCGCGATAAGAGGGCCTTATCGGTGTCCGTTGTTGACATTGGTCCGGCGGAGTGGGCTAGTCCGCTCCGGGACTAGTTGCTCGGTGACCCCGTCCGTACCTAAAATGATCGCCTTCTTTAAAGTCTGTCCATGAACTCATTCACAAGAACCATCACTGGATTCTCTCGCAAGCTGCATTCGATTTCAAGCAGATAACGTTCATTTTGAGTTTGATTGTTGGTGTAGGTAAGTCGCCCACTTCATACGACCTGCCCTCAAACCACCAGCCGCATTGAGACCCACTAGCTGAGCTGGCTCCTTAAAACTATCAGGAGCATATCCTTTGTAGCACAATCGATCACTGACACTTTATTGAGTTTCTTCGAGCAGATCATTCGATACTTTACGAGTCTACCGTGTCACACAAGATATCTTCCCACCCTCGGCAGCTTTGTCACGATCTGCTGGATTTAACCGAAGCGCATCCACTCGTACAAGCCGACCACAAGCTCCGAAATTACCTACGATCGAGTACGACATAGATAAACGCAGACTGGCTTGATGGGATTTTAGAAGGTGCTATATCAATGATTGGAAGACGGGTGCGGCATCTTTCTTGCTGCTAAGCGACCGTGAGAGTACTGTCCACAACCTAATGTAAGCTCGCAAGCTCAATCCGAATCAAAGCACTCTCGGCCGTTTGTCTCTGGCATGTCCATTGCTAATCTATACGCAAAGCAAAACTTTCCACGAAATGGCGGGTCCAGATTCGAACAAGACTGCAGAGACCGGTTCTCGGGTCTTGACTTCCGCATCATTTTCAGAGCTGGTGAGAGCGTCTATTCCGATTGACATACCGTACAGCGGAATAACAGAGAAAACCAGTCCAAGGATATCCTGAATGCCACTTTTTACAACATCATACACGACATCGTGGCAAAAGTACATCGAGATGAAAAACTCGCGAGAATGAGATCTGCCGTCGTTCTAGCTAGACAAAAAGCTGAAGCCGAAGCCGAGGCGGGAGGCATTCCGGAAAAGAAAGTACAAGTAGAAACGGAGGGTGCTATCTGCGAGAATGGAAAAGTATACCTTAAGGGCAATCCGCTTGCAACGACCAAGGAGATTGTCTGTCCGTTCTGCCGGCTACCCCGTCTATTATACCCGACAATGGGGGTCGGCGCTCGTCCGCCCCCAGATCCGTCAAAAGAATATTGCACAAAGCATCCTCTAGTCAGCAGACCTGGGTATGATGTCCACGGCAATCCATTCGCTACAGACAAGACAAAAAAAAAGAAGAAGAATACCAATACCAACACGCCGATATCTAGCCCACCATCAACTCCAGATGCAAACGGCGCGTCCAAACAGAATGCACCCGATTACCCAACGATTAAATGTCCCAATTGCCCGCGCTATTGCCAGACAAACAGAGTTGCAGCACATCTTGACCGTTGTATGGGCATTTCAGGTCGTACAGCCACTAGAAACCGAGAAGGAGGTTCGGCTACACCCACAACTTCAGGACCACCCAAGCGACCTTTCCCAGACGATGATGCTGCGCCTATGAGCTTCAAAAAGAAGAAACCCAATACCCCGAAAAAGCTGGGGACTAGTAAACCCGCACCTCCAAGCAAATTGAAGAAAGCAGCCACTCCAGATACGATGTTGGCGGAGGAAGCTGCAGAGGCGGCAGAGGCTGCGGAGGCTGCTGATGCCGCCGAATCTGCAGAATCATTCCATGACCCTTCAGTCGATGGCGAGGAAAAAGTTGAGTCTTGATACACCGAGCATTTTCATACATGTTTATATTACTTGTTGCTCCAAGTTGTTTACCTCTTAGCATTTTCGGCGTCAGGATCCGCGGTAATGCTTGCAGGAAGTTTGCTTCTTTACGATGCCTTTTTTTCTATTATCTTTTGTTATAACCCAACGCAGTTGGGTCACTTTACGATGTGGGACGCTGTCTGGATGCATTGTGCATATCGCTTCTGCGATAGACCTGCTAACCCAGACTTGAACATGTATATTATGTAACATTGAATTGCATTATTAACAATCTTCCCATAGACTTTGCCTTCTTAATACATAAGTTAATGAGGTAGAGATAATTGAGGATCTCATGTAGCGGTGAATATAAGATTAAGGAGAGTTAGGGTTTGTTAAAGGTCAGCCACCTACACGCGCCATCATCTGCAGGGCGTGTAGGCCCCTTGATCTGAATAGGAAAATTTATTAGAGTTTAACTAAAACACTACACCTACGTTACATATAATCGGTGCTACTTGAATTCTCATGGTCATTCTGGGATTTGCGGATATTGCGGTAGGTAACCAATTTGTCATCCTTCTAACGTTCTTCGTCTCGTATAGTTACCTAGGCATGAGACCCCGGATGACAAATTTAATATCTAAAGTTTCCGAGATATCAATTGATTCAGACCAAAATCAATTGCATCACCGGTGCTTTATTCTCTACAGTCCATACTAGGAAGTAACATTTCATATCCCGATCCGGCGTCAATATATACGATAATACGAGGCGGGGTAGATTGTACCTCAACATTTAAAGTATTTATAGATCTACATCAACCAGTTGACCTGATTCTTGTCAACTCTGGCATCCAATTCACTTTTCCTTCCCAATAACCTGCAATTGAAGACGAAGAAGTATCTGCTACGATGTCAGCCCTATCTACAAAGCCTGTTCTCCATTACCTGGACATTGGTAGCCTGGGTCGAGGAGAGGTTGTCCGGTAAATACGATGTTCCTCCTCTCTTGATAGTACCGCTGACAAGAAGATCCACAGATTGTTCTTGAAAGATGCCGGCGTTAATTTCGAAGACATCCGCTATGCATATGATGATACCTGGCCTGCAACCAGTGCAGAGCTCAAAGCAAAGGGCATTACGGTTACAGGAAAGGTTCCAACACTCGAGTACAATGGTACTATTTTGGCACAGGTTTGTCCTCTTTTTCCATGTCTGTGTCTGTTTCTCAATTGGTGATACTCACGTAGTTTCTAGCACGTACCAATCTTGCGATTTCTGGCTCGGGAGCTGAACGATTATGATGGCCAGACAAATTTGGAGAAATGGCTCGTTGATGCCGTATCTGACATCTATGTAGACTGGAGAGTGAGTTACACGTATGTTTTTTCTCGACCAAACAATTGACCGAAATCTTCCAGGCCAAATGGGTTGCCCAGCTCAAAGGTGTATCTGAGGAGTACAAGAAAAACTACGTGCCGGAATACCATAGGATACTTTCGCACTATTACTCGCAAAACGAAGGTCCTTTCCTCCTAGGGGACAAGGTAACCTATGTTGATTTTGCGGTCTACCAATCTCTTGATAATGAGGAGAAGATCGGTACTCTTCCGGTATGTCAATCACTCCGTTTAGATGAGGGCTGTGCTGACATGAGAGCCAGGAAACCATACCCGGTGTTCTTGAATCGTTCAAGAAGGCTTTTGAAAGCCGCCCTCGTATCAAAGCTTACCTTCAAAGTGGCCGCCGCGTGTGAAGGTTGACCAGTAAGGAAGAAACTCGATCTATAAGTTGATCTACCACAGCGTTTCGATAGGGGACGGTCAACTATAAACTGGGTGTTGGATTTTGCCTTAGGGTCGGAAGATCTAAATAGCTAAAGGAAGCTTACGTCAATAAATATACAAAATAGAATGAATTCGTTCATGAACCTGAAGAATAGACTTTGTAACTTAGGGTTACCAGGGTTAGGGCTGTGATAATGGCTAGACCCAAAGCGGTCTCCGCACTGATAAGTAGCGATAAGAGGTGATCATCTTCCGAGGAGCTTCATCTTTCGACATCACAAATCACCCCGCCATGTCGAATTCTCTCGTTACTTGGGCGCTTCCCAAGCTCTCCAACTTTCTCCCACTAGATGAGGAGTCCCTAAAACAGATAATCACATATTCCGCCGGACTATCCAAAGAAGAAAGCGCCGAGCATCTCAAGAATCTCCTCGGCGACGCGCCACCAGTTCTCGAATTCATCTCATCGTTCAACTCGCGACGAGCCGATATTGGAGCATCTACTCCTCAATCTGGCGCAACTACACCCCGTACGGGTCGCGATGATACCGATCCGTCTGAACGAAATCAAGTCAAGAAGAATAAACGAACCAAGGCGCCATTACACAATGCCGGACCTCCGCGACGACCAGAGAACTACGGAAATGTTTCCGGTGGATATAAAAAAGCCGATTTAGAGCAGGACTATATGGCTGCGTCGAGCAGACCTGCTTCGTTGCAACCGGACACCGGATCTGGATATGGTTCGTCGTCGGCGAACTCACGGAATCCATCACCCGCTCCGAAGAGCAACAATATAAAAGCGCCGCCGTCGGCAGCAGGACCTTTGATATCAGACTACTTGCCTAATGTCAAATCAAAGACAAGTAAAGCTCATCGACCAGCTGGCTCTGGCTCTGGATCTGGACATTCGACGCCGGGTAAAGGGTCGGTAACGACGACAAACATTGCGGATTTGACATCTGCGATTGCGGCTTTGGAAGTATCTACGAATCCTACATCTACCAAGAAGAGACAAAAATGTGATTGCAACGCGTCAATACATCCGTTATTCACACCTGCGCCGAACTGTCTCAGCTGCGGGAAGATTATATGCTCACTCGAGGGTTTACAGCCATGTTCTTTCTGTGGCGCACAGTTATTGTCCAGCCAAGAAATCCAGAGCATGATCAAAGAACTTCGTGCTGAACGAGGACAAGAAAAAATGAGAGCCCATAACGAAGGTGTCCACCACACAGGAGGTCCCGGTATATCCGACAGCGGACCACCAAGCAAACTCGACGCCGCCGTCGCCCATAGAAATAAGTTACTTGCTTTCCAAGCGCAAAACGCCCAACGGACGCGCGTGGTGGACGAAGCCGCAGATTTCGAAACACCCAATATCGGATCTACGCAATGGATGAGTCCTGCACAGCGGGCACTAGCCTTGAAAAAGCAGCAAAAGATTCTACGAGAAATGGAGGAGAAGGCGAAACCGGAGTGGGAGAAGAAGCAAACTGTTTTGAGTCTGGATATAAAAAGTGGTCGAGTTGTGCGGTCGTATCATGCTACTCCGTCAGCGGCTGTTACGCCGGATGAGGAGGAGAAAGAGGTTGAAGAAGCGGCGATGGTTGATACTCAGAAAGAGTCTGGTACTGCAGGTGCGGCGTTTAGTAAGAATCCTCTACTTGCGAGTGGTGGTCTAATGCGGCCTATATGGAAGGGTCCGACTGATGGTGAGGTTGGAGATAAAAACAAGGAGGTTAAACGGACATGGCGCCGAGTGCAGGATGACAATGATGATAATGAGCAATGGATATTAGACGGTGGTGCTCATGGGTACAGCAATGATAGCGGCGCTTGATACATTTACTCAGACGGAAGCTATACATAATCATGTACATAGGATAGTTTCATCCACAATAGAACAAGTCACAAGACTACAAAGAACTCATACGTAGACTGCAAGATTATTAACTCGGTATCAGAGGAAAGGGAGGAAATATCCGGACCAGGTTTCAGCTTCGCGGGTCATCGGCTATACCCGGATTTTGACTGACTCAAGGCTCACTATCTATTGCACCTTCTACAAGCAACCCGGTATACATTCTGTTGATAGAATTGTGACTTGAAGAGCGGCCTCGTCGTTTATATACTTGAACTAGGAAACATGAGAAATGATTTAAAAAGCATGAAGTGAAACAGTGGTAACACGAGTGAAATATCCGGCCCTACCGTAGTTGACAGAATGACATATTCGATGTCCAGATGGAATATCGGCACCGGCTATAACCGCGCCTTGACAGACTATATAAGAGCGTACAGAATCCTGTCTATCTTGATGATAAAATTGTCTATTCCAGCACGATTGGAATCTATGATCTGGGGGTGAAATCAATTGATCCCGTTTGCGGAGTCAACGTCATTGAGCGCATATTCACGGGTAGCCACGGCTACTTTCTTTGATCCTTTTCTGGGGAACTTATTAAATGACAGACGGAATGATTTCCGAATATTTTGGTCTGGCTCGCTTTGTAGCGGCTGTTGGCATCGCGGGTATTGTGATTGCTGTATGCTCTTTCTGTGTCCTTGGTATGAATCTCGTGAGGCTGATCGTTTAGACACTTGGATACGTCGCCTACAACCGCTTCCTCCATCCACTACGACACGTCAAAGGCCCCTTCCTAGCGACAGTCACACCATGGGTACAACTCTACCACGGCATCAACGGTGACCGACACCTCTGGCTACACAACCTGCACCAACAATACGGCTCTCATGTCCGCGTAGCCCCAAATTTCGTTTCTATCAACACCGCCAAAGGTCTGCGCGACATCTACGGTCACGGCAAGCAGTTCAAAAAGGCCGATTTCTACCACGGTTTCGCCGCTATCAAGGGCGTCTACAACACCCACAATGCAATCGACAAAGCCATCCACGGCAAGAAACGTCGTGTCCTGAGCCATGCATTCTCCGACCACGCCCTCAAGGCCATGGAAGATGTCATGTTGATCCACATCCGTCAGCTGTGTGCCGTGCTAGGCGAAGAACCCCGATACATGAGTGATGTAATTTTGCCGAATGAGTACAAGAATGAAAAGGGCCAGATTGTGCGGAATATGAGTAACTGGCTTGGATTCATGACTTATGATGTGCTGGGAGAGCTGTGTTTTGGCAAGAGTTTCAATCTGTTGATCGATGGTGCGAAGAGGAATATGGTGCATTTGGTTGATCGGGCAGCCTATCGTCATTATGTTGTGAGTCCCCCCCTTTTTTTCCCGGATATCGTATGGTCAAGTCTAATGAAGTAGTGCGGCCTTTGGATGCCTCTTGACAGGTGGGGGCTCGACAAAATCTTCATTCGGAAACTCACCATGGACCGATGGAACTTCATCATGAAGTCTCGCGCCGAAGCCACAGAACGAGCCAAAGAGCGAGTTGAAGCCGGCCACGACTCAAAGAAAGACTTTTTCTACTACTTGCTAAATGCCAAAGACCCCGAAACTGGCGAGGGGCTTTCAATGAAAGAGCTATGGGGTGAAGCCAATGTGCTCATGGTCGCTGGCAGTGACACCACGTCGACTAGTATCGTAGCAACATTGTTCTACCTCGTTCGGCACACGAAAGTTATGGAGAAACTCAAGGAAGAAGTGAGGTCCAGTTTCACAGATGTGGAGCAGATCGTGAGCGGTCCTCAGCTCAATGACTTGGCTTACCTCAAAGCATGTATTGATGAGGCCATGCGCTTGTCGCCGGCTGTCCCTGGATCCATTCCCCGCGAAGCAATGGAAGGCGGCGCTGAAGTTGACGGCGTTTTCCTACCGGCTGGCAGCGAATGCGGCACACCGGCATTCTCAATTCACCGTTCCCCAGACTACTACCGGGAGCCACTGCAATACATCCCCGAACGTTGGATTGAGGGCGCAACATGCCAGACTCGTTCTGGATGGCAGTCATGGGTAACGACAAGGTCTGAAATTGAGGTCGCACGGAACGCCTTTTGCCCATTCAGCATCGGACCCAGAGGATGTATCGGAAAGAGCATGGCGTTGATGGAGATGCGTATTACGCTAGCCAGATTGTTGTTCTTGTTTGATATTGAGCTGGCTGATCGGACTGGGGAGGATGCCGATGGGTTTTTGGCATTGACCGATCATTTTGTGTCGGCAAAGACCGGGCCAAATGTTCTCATTCGACGAAGGCAAGATGTGTAAATAGTTTACCTACCTAAACAGTCAATTGATACGATTTAAAAGTTGTTACTGGCGCTTTTCCTTTTTTATGCACCGCTGTCGGGCGTCGGTTCAATGTTGTTGGTGACGCCCGGAAAATTTTTATATCAGTTGACCTTTCTGTCTTTCCCCCTGACCTCTTCTCCTTCCCTCTCCCACCGTCTTCCTCCTCCCTCCCATTTTTCATCCTTGTCAACTCCCTCACGATGTCTTGCTCAACTGGCTATCTCTTCAACACTCTCAGGTGCTCAAGATCTCCTTTTCCATAGCAAAGAAGATGGCGAGAATTGTTAAGAGACGCAAATTTGACCAAGAAGAGCGGGATCAACCATACAAATATCTCCCCTCTAACAAACCCTCATTTTGGTACAGCGGTCTTTTCTCCATTTTCGAGTCTTTTGCTAACAGTCTGTCAAAGGGGGCGCAATTTCAATGCAGAAGTGCCTCTCGCAGGCCACCCACTCCCCAACGTGCTTTTGTCGATCTCTTAAATCGACTTCTCCCAGGCAATACCCCAGACACGTCACATCATGGCTGCCTTTGCTGAAACACGATGGATGGTCGTGTTGGATTCAGAAGCTCGTGTCACATCCATGGGGCCGGGCCACAGTGGTGGCCAGCCAGTTCACCACAGCATTCTCCGCCCATCATTTCCGTCCATTCTTTACTTTGTTCCGGCAGGTCGACGATTGGCATAGTTGATAGACGCCAAAAGATATGCGCATGTTCATCGATCGGTCGTCCCTTTTGGGCAGACGTCGAACCTTCGTGCCTTGTTCTATCAGGTTTAGCAGGACGACTTCAATATTACGATGCGTATGAGGCCAACCGGGGACCTTCACGATTTGAATGTCGCCAGTCTGAAGGAGGCGCGTAGGCAGGGTACGGATCCAGGTTTTCCGGACTTGGAGAGCCCAGTTACGATCAACGGCACGGCCCATCATAAGAGGCGCCCCGATTTCCTCTCCCGCCTCACAGACGCCTAATACCATCGCCTATTTACTCGTCTAAAGTCACTTGACGAGGATGCTGCCTTTTCCAACTGGTCCAAAGTCATGAAGGACGACACGCAGCATACATGTCAAGACTTCTCCAGCGTGATGAAATATATGATGTTGGAACCAACTAGACCAAAAAGCAGCGCGCATACTAGATGATCTAGTAAGATATGATATAGATAGCAACGAGGATCACATGGTATATAGAGCGAGGGAGCGGGACATTTTTTGAACATATGATTTCATGGGTCGACCCTACCGTTATATGTACGGTTACGGCGAAATGCCCATCCTCGTCTTCATGGAAGACGAGATTGAATGCGATCGGCACCTCGCAACGTGCCAATCAAATCGATATGGATGCAGAAGCAAAGTTGCCGGCGAAAGACCAGGCATCTTACATCGTTGTTGGAGTCGTGCCGATTCTCATGCCCATTGATGAGGATCTAATGACCCATGAAGTTCTACGTACTGACGGACCAAGAGAAGCCCTCTGACTTATGTCGCCCCTACAATATCGGGCAAGATTTCGTGTTCCATTTCTCGGAATACAGAACGACGACCACGAAGTTATCGGAGGAAAAAACAGTGGAACGAGCTGATAGCAAACTATTCCGTTGGGTACTTGGAGCCTGTAGAGCCCCGAGCTTTGAGAAGTCGCCTAGAGCCGGAGTCTCTTGATGACCCAAGAAGCAGCGCGCATACTAGATGATATAGACTTTGGTTACACCTTTGGTCATCAATGTGAGAACAGAGCATAAACGACCTAATTTGTTATCACTTCTTACCAGCGAGTAGTATCATGGGCCCCTGGCAGAGTATAGGTGCTTCCCAGATGGACTACTTGTGTAGGTCCAATTCAGAAAAGACTCTGAAGCACACCAGGAATACACCTAATCTTGGAAGTGTTGTGTACAACCTCGCGACGAAAAAGCTTTCCACTGTGAACCTTGTGGAAAGTTCTTTGCCTATCTATCTCATTGGGAGACACATGAGGAGTCAGAAGAAATGGGCATGGGGAAGACTCCGCCCGGTTTACAAGCCATCGACCTAGCAAAGGACATACCGGATTTGTTTTCACCTATTGTGTGCCCTTTGTTATCTTTTAGAGGCAGAAGAAATCAGATGAGAAAGACTGCCTCTCCATGTTAACGGGGTTAGGGTTATATTGCATAATTCTAAGTTGTGCCTGCCGTCAATCCTGCTTGTCAAGCTAAAGTTAATTATCGTTGAAACGACTTAGGTAGCAAGAAAAATCAATATTTCAGCTTCAGTTTCATCATTCTGTAGATCGTATGTAGCTTGGGGGTTGTAACTACCTAGGATGTCGTATCGGATGTAGTGGCTGCTAAGACCAACAGAGCCTAAGGCCACGTTCTCCACAGATTTCAGCTGACATAGTACAGGAACTTCGTGACAGCAATCAGCAACGTCGGCATGAATTTCAAGAAGCCAAACGCTCCACTCGAGAATCGACAGGTTTTGGACTACCTATCTATCAATCCGTCAAAGACCCGAAACGAATGAGGGTACACCCCTTGAGAAATAATCTCCGATAAGACCTCCGAGTAAACATCAACACGGAATGATGCCTTGAGCTGTCGGCCATCAACATCCTGGAATAATTAGTCCATGTTATCGTCCATACGATAGTATCAGCAAGTCTATCTCCAGCCAGCTAACCGGCCGGCCAGCAAAATGCCGTCAGCCCTCACCGTGACACTGATCCAATCAACCTTTTTCAACGCCATATCCAACATCCTCGCTCAAATCATAGATCAATGGCACAACGAAGTACCTCCCCAACCTTCTTACTTTCTTTACAAATTATACACGATTATACTAACTATTTTTGAAAGGAACCATTCAAATTAAACATCCCAGCATTCATCCAATTCCTCACATACTGCATCATCATCGTCCCCATCAACTTCTACTGGCAGCGATGGATGGAATCACGCTTCCCGGGGTTTCCATCGTTTAGCTGGTTCTCTTCTTCTTCTTCATCCTCCTCCTCTTCATCTTCGGCATCTGGCTCTGCTACTACAGCAGGAAGTAACAGAGGCGATCCAGCAGGCGTCATAATCCCAATCGAGGATCTGGCTGTCAAGGATAAGAATATAGCTGACGTCCAACATCTACCGGCACCTTCATCATTATCGTCATCGTCGGTCTCATCGAAGATGAGGAGATACTGGACGCCTAGGAGGTCATCCACTACCACCCGGCTCGGTGCCAGCACCCGGAAAGGTAGTAGAGGAATAAACAACTTCCTCAAAAAATTCCTACTAGACCAAACCATCGGCTCGGTGGTAAATGTCTGGCTCTTCATCGTGCTCATAAATTTACTAAAAGGGAAATCATGGAGCTATACATCCACGCGGGTAAGCGAGGATATGCCAGATGTTATGATTGCGCGCCTCAAGTATAGACCTATTGTGGCAGGGTTGATGTTTACCGTTATTCCGGTTGATAGGAGGGTTGTGTTTGGGAGTTTTTGTGGGGTGATTTGGAGTGTTTATTTGAGTTTGCATTCGTTATCGAGATGATATACCACGTACCTAGGTAGGGCGATGTACTTTTAAATGATTGATTAATTGTCCATATGTTTTTGACAGCGATAATGCAATAGGTGTATACATGAATCAAACGCAGATAGAAAGAAATACATTATCATCATCATCGTTGGCCGATGGCATATTCCTTGTGAGCGACTAATGCAATAAGAGCTGCGCCGACCCCGCTGCCGTCTTTGGCAATTCCAATTCTTACTTTTGACTCCTTCTCGCCGATGCCCTTGATTTCCCGCATGGCTTCTCGCATGTAGTCCACGAATTTGGGGTAGAATTCTACCAGACTGCCGTCGACACCGATATCGACAGTCTCGTCCGTGTCTATCCGCTTGGTGTCTAGTAGAATGGCTGCAAGAGCGATGCCGCTAAGACGAGCAGCGCGTTTTGCGATAGCGTGGCCTATAGCTTTGATTGCCTGCGCATCATCGGTAGTAGCATTGCTCACTTTGAAGTGCTCGAACAATGCAGCCTTTGTCGCAGTGAGATCGGAGGTGGTGTCTGCTTCAATAATACTCAAGAAGCTAGTGTCAATGCCCCAGATCTCGTAGAGCGGCGAGTCAGACGGTATCAAGTTGCCCTCAGTCTGCAGCAGCTTGGCTTCGGAATCCTTGGTCAATGCCAAGACAGCACGGCGGAGAATCTCCCCCAAGAACATGCCGGACACGCGCTTTTCAAACATTTGGATACCAGGGTTGACTGATTCTGCGTCTAGTTGCTGATCATATATGGTGTTCGGCAGAACGCTGAGATGGTTGTCGAAGCTGCCCCATTCTGTGTTGATGACCATTTGGTTCTTGGTGTGGTCAATTGTCCTGTCGTTCTTGACATCAAGTTTTGTGACTTTGTCAAGCTTCTCAACGTACGCGCCGTTGGTTCCTGTGCCGAAAATGGCACCGAGTAGGGTCTCGGTTTTACCGGGTGAAGTATAAGAACGAGCCATCAATGTGCCGACGGTGTCATTGACCAAAGCTGCCACTCGGACAGGAAGGTGGAGTTCATTGATAGCATCCTGCAGCATCAAACAGACATCCTTTCCGACGGCATCCGGAATATCGAATCCTTTCGTCCATCGGATCAAGGTACCTCTGTTGATGGATGTCTGGTGCACGGGGAAACTGAAGGTAAAACCGAGATCGAAAATCTCTTCGCGGCGGTATTGATCGGTCGTGCCAGTCAAGCGGCGTCTTCGGACGGTGGCTTCAAAGTGCTCGTTGTGGTGTTCTTCGAGGAAGGCTTCGATTTGAGTGGCGAGAAACTTGAACAATTGCTTGTATGAGGGAGCGACCATCATGTCCCGGGGGATTGCGACTTTGTTTTGTGTGAGGTCGAAAGTGCTGTCGCCCTTGAGGTTGATAGAGCAGACCCGGAAGTTGGTACCACCGAGGTCGACGGCCAAATAAAGGCCCTAGTAAGAGTTAGACATTGATTCAGAGCAATTGAGACGAATGCGAAAGTAGCACAGAAAATTGTACATTGCGTCATAGATGAGGAGAATAGATGAGGAGAAAGAATATCGCGACAAGACAGACACACCTTTTCGGTACCATTGGGAACGCTGGTCACGTATGTAGGAATCTGACTGAGGGTAGTTCCATTCTTTGCCAGGCCTTCGGCCATCTGGCTCAGAAACTCGTCGACCCCGCGCTGTGCCTGGTCGGAGGGGAGATCGAACTCGCGTGCTACCCGCAAGGCGGCGTCGAGGGAGGGGCTGGGAGCAGCCATGATCATGCCGGCGGGGGAGGAGGATAGTGAAGAAGCGGAGAGGATGTTGAGAGGGTTGGCGCAAGTAGAAGTGAGTGAAGAGGAAGTACAAGCAGAGGGAGAGTGAGAATAAAAAGTGTCGGGAGCGATGATCTCAGTGGCAGCCGCTGATGAGGGGCAGTTGTTGCTGCTCCCAGAGGTGCTGGCAGTGGTACCACTCCGTCCAAGGAAGTCCGCGTCTTAGTCAAGGTTAGTCTGGCAAGAGCAAAAATAATTTCTTCAGAAACACCATAGCACAATAATCCGCGTCATTATATTGGCACACCGTGGAAAGCTCATCCACTCCGTATTCAAAACGTTCACCGTTGCTCCACGAACAGTGCGAACACAACGCTGAAACAAAATAATAAGTGGGGAACATTCTGTACTCACAATAATTATAATTCCCATTCTCATTCTCATATTTGTGGTGCATTCCTCCGCCAAACCCCAGCAGCCCAGCAATGGTCGCTGCAAACACAAGCCCCAGAACCCCAACCCATGCAGTCCACGGCTTGCCGGTGACCTCAAACAGGAAGCCTAGCCCCGGCACGCTGGATTGGACGAGATGCGTCCATGTTGCGTCGTCTTCACTTGCGGACGACAACGACACCGGCTGACAATCGGACTCGGAGAACTTGGCCGTCATAAGTCATGCTGTTGGAATAACGAACGAACAGACAATGATCAGATCACACTGCGCAGTCAGAGCATAATCGACTGAGGCAATTAGCAATAGCAATTAGACTACGTAGCACGGATAAGCCCGGAGGTACGCAGTCCGCAATTTGCGTTCCGTGGAGTATGCTCGTCTTTGTGGAGTGCCTGACTCGTTGGATTAGCGACGGCCGATGTGACCTCCAGATAGTGACATGCAACGAGGATGCGATTGACCAGGAGGGCTGATAGACTGGACAGGTCTGCAGACAACTGAGCGAGGGATAAAGAGCAATTGGCGTGGCACTAAAATGACTAGCAGTAGGCCCGGACATTTAACGGCAAAATGCAAGGTGCTACAAACCCCAGTCCAACATGCCGGTGCGCAATTCATATTTGCATACGTTTTGAGAATCTTCATGCATTGAAAGGCATTGAAATGCATTTAAAGGGATATTCAGGAACAAGAGACGAGAAAGGGGAGGGAAACATAATATACCTCAGTTTTGGGGCTCGAGAGGATCCTCGGCAATTGCTCCGAGATTCTTACGACATCATGCAGTGCAAAACACTTTGAACATATGAATGAGTCTATGCTACAATTATATCGGACATGATGCTGTAACTAAACGTGCTTGCTCCACCAGAATGAATCTATCCGTACAGAGTTTATAAAATAATCCTTCATTTTTCACCCAACAACCTTATCCACAAAAGCCCGCTCCAGCTTCGCAACCTCTTGCTTGAACGATTCAACCTCCTTCCAGCAGTCCAGAGGTCGTCGATCGTTTATCCTCAGACAATTGACAACCTCGGTCTTGGCGCGCTCAACATTCTCGTCGAGCGCGGACAGTTTCTTTCTCGACTCGAGCTTGGTTCGCAGACGCTCAATATCCTTCAACACGGCTTCGCGCGATGGGTCGACGACGGCAGGGGTTTGCTGAGAAGGTGCTTGTGGTGGCGTGACAGTGGCAGGATCAATAGGGAACAATGGCGCATCGAATTCTCGTCCCGCAAACGGGATTCGAGGAGCATCAAGATCCAAAGATCCGGCCGGCGCAGCGTATGATGCAGACAAGGACGGAGCGGTTAATCCAGAGACTTTTCGCTCAGGTAGTTCGGCCGCAACGCGCTTCTCAATTTCTTCGAGTGTTTGTTTCTCCCGTTGCCGTAGGCGTTCTAGTTCTTCGGCGACGCGCGCTTGGATGTGTAATTCGAGAGATTTGGCACGGGATGAGTCGGTCTATTCCTCAAATTAGAGACGCGAATGAAATAGTTTCGGTAGATAGAGTATACCTCTTTGCTGGACTGTAAAGCTTCTACCAAATTAGCGGAGAATTGGACCGGCGTTTCGCTGAAGTTGTATAAATATTAGCTCGAGTTCTTTCCTTCCGTATGACATCGCTTTTCCTTAGGCGCAGACCCAATTTAAGCCATTGAAAATCCAGCTTAAAAATCCACAAGAGAGAGTAGTCCTCTGCGACATATTCTTCAACTGGCAATACCGTGCATGGTCCTTATTCCACGACCAGGTAGTTCACGTACCTAGCGAAAATATGTTTAGACCCAGCCGAAGCCTCGGGTTTCGAGCCCCCAGCACCCATTATTGCCTCTTCTTGCCGTTGAAAATTCCTTCCAAATGTAACCCGAATATTATCGACAGCAACTGAAAAATACCCAGTAGGTCGCAGTCGTATTGGGGACCTGACGGGCGAGCAATTGATGTTTGTTGCTGTGACGATCGTCAACAAGTTTCTTCGAGTTCGGCGTCATTCGGGACCAAATTGCCAGATAGGTCACGTGTATCATTGGGTGCCTCAGGTGTCTATTCTTTATCTACGATTAGGGCTTGTAGCTTGTCGAAATCATCTCATTGGAAATAAAAGGGTATCATTCGTTATCCAGACATATCTATCTACCGCTCGTCACACAAACTCCCACAGTCCAAGTCTACCGACACGTTCGCCCGCGGATCGGACAATACACACTCTCCTCTCAGAAGACCCCTTCTTTGTGGATTGATCTTTTGTCGGAGGACAAGATTCGACCACTTTCGAGACGACGATTGATCCAATTCCCGTGCCTTTGCCTTCTGTTAAGTTGAAATTACCGGACGATATAAACCCGATCAGATCGTCTTCTGGAGGGAGAGGAATTTCCGAAGCTGACTCGGGTGTGGAAGAATCAAGTAACGATGCTGCGAGTTTCTGTCTATCTTCGTTTCTTTTCGTTACTGGGTCGATGTTACCAGGTTTTTGGGATTTCGACTGCGAAGATGGTCGTTCTGGAGCCAATTTCATGCTAGAACCGCTTTTGGATGGAGATGGTTTCGTAGATAGCCATTGTTTGCGTAGTTCAGCATTCTTCAAAGGAAGACGATAGAGCCGCGCACATGGAGTTGGCGTTCCGCGTCCAAGAAGTGTGACCCTCACTGTGGCCAGATATGGTTTATCGTCGGGAAACTTCCAAGATCGTGCATTCGTGTTTAGTTGTGATGCACTTTTGGCGTCCAACTTCAAATGTTCAATAGCCAGCGGTGGCAGGGTGTCCAGCTTTGTGTCTGTCGTCTCCTTTAATCCACTGCTCTCCGTGTCCTGTGTCTCATCCATAACATCTGACTGCATCTTCTGGACTATTCTTTCCCAATCACATGCCCAACCTCGTCCGACCTCTCCCTTCTGACCATTGCCCAAGTCAAGACTGTCGTATTCCACTCTCTTCCCCTTGGGCCTCCTTTCCCACTCTTTCTTGCGATCTTCGTCTTCCCGAGCATTCCATTCCCACCCGGCACGAGTCCCTGGGTAATCACCTGGAAACCAGGGCTGTCCATACTCAAAGGCTAATTGACGTTGTTCCTTGACACCGCCAAATCGAGGGTTGTCTCCACTAGATAATGGATAATACATGAGCACGTACCACAGAGGCGTAACACATTTCCAGGGAAGTAGGACCGTCCAGGTACCGTGGTTGTTCATGTCTTTTGAGCTGGATTCTGGCCGCGATGCGTATACCATGACGGGAATCTGAGGATCAGTAGTTTGCGGTTTCAGTGGCACTCCCGGACCAGCCAAAGTCCTTCGCCGGTTGATTGCTTTCTGGCTCGGCAGACGACGGCTTGCGGTTAGTCGTGCAGAGCGGTCGAATAGAGCTGGCGAGTTCCGGCAACGGTCCGGTGGCCATGAAGATAATATAGTGGCCAGATTATTCAAATCTGATTCCGATGTCGAAGGCTTGAGAGGTTTTACAGGGTAGTGTAGCCGAGGATCGCTAATGGAGAATGACAAGAGAGCTCCATTTGGTAAAGAAGAGGGATTCGTGACCCCGAGAAGAGATTTCCAGGTCGTAGCATGACTATCACCTTCTGTCTCGTCATTCGACTTGAAAGGACGCATTGTAGCAAGAAGTGCCTCCGTTGACCCTGGGCCGGTAATTTCAATGCTTCCAATATCAAACCGCAAGTCTTGAATAGTGATGGGCGGATTCTGCTTCTTGCATACTTGTAGAAGCACATTCCAAAGCTGCAAAAATGCAGACGGATGGACGCGAATGAACAATTTATCCCGCACTTGTTGCTTTTTCGATGCTGCCGTATCCCCAGCATTAGATATTTCTTGGTCCTCCTCGACTTTTGGCGTTGTAGCACACCATAACAAGGTCACCGGCGCTATAGGTCTCTTAGCTTCGTCTGCTTCGTGTACCCATTTTTGAAGCACTCTTGTCCCTTGTCTCCATTTCCTTCCCTTGGGCCCCCAACAATCCTCTCCCTCGACCCGCAGACTCTTTAGGACATTTTCTAAGGCTGTGAAAGTCCCCTCTAATTGGATAGTAGACATATAACTCATATCCCATGCTATAGCACCCCTCGATCCTGCAGCTCGATGAGTAGGCCGATAACTCTTTTCCGTAGGCGTCCAAGGGACCGCAAATCTCCAAAGCGGCTCTCCAGGAGGCGTCATATGTGCCCGCTTTGCATGAAACATGTGTGTAGGCAGCCAAGTTTTCGAGCGTTGCCGTTTCCTATACTTCGACACGGGCGGCGATGGTTGCGAAAGTTTGTTCTTTTTGATCTTGGGAACTCGTGGAGCGATAGTGTGGGTATGGCTTCCTTCTGCCGAAGTCTTTTCTTGCGCTTCTTCATCTCTTTTTGCTTTCAAGGCAGCTCTTTTCTTTTTTGTTTTTTTATTGAGGCTTTGAAGACGACGCGCTGTCTCGAGGCGGATTCGTAATGTTCTGGTAGGTTTTCGTCGTCGGGCAGTCACGGTGGGTGTATTATCTTCTATCATCTTGTTTGCATTAGCAAATAAACCAGCAAAGTAGTTGTTAAGCATGCAAAATTATACCTCTCTCTTAGCTCTTGCCCGCAACCTCTTCGGCACCCTCTTCACATTATGGCTCGCAGTCCTCCTCCGAAGCGATCTGGGAACTTTCTGAAACGTGCGGCTCGCCAGTGCCCCTTTAGATTTATCGATACCAGCTTCCAAAGCTCGAATCTCGTATTCGCGGGCTCCTACATACGCCGCAACATCGAGCTCGCCGGTAGCAGAGAGAGCTGCATCGGCGGACTGCACGGCCAGAGCACGAGCATCGTGGTTTTTGGCGCGCTTGCGAGCTGCGTTGTCGGGCCGTGAATCGGTTGAGGAATGTATAAGTGGGTATTTCCTCTTGGATGGCGCATTTGCAGCCATTGCAACTTGGTTGTTTGCGTGAGGGTGTTGGTTGTAGATTAATTTTCCGATGTGGTTCTCTATCAGATCGCGTCCGGGTGGGTCCGTTATCAAATAGGGTTAGGGTTAAGGGTTATACACCATAAATACGTTAACCTCGGTCCTACTTATCTCAACTTAGCCAGCCTTGACCAGAAATCATTGCAACTCTGACTCATAAATCGGCCAACATTCAACAAGATGGAGCATTATGAACTGTCTTTTGTCAGTGTTTGCGGCAATACCGAGGAAGATGTCCGCACGACAAATAAGGCCGTCAGAGCGCACGTCATGCGTAGGTATAAGCAGCAGCAGCGAATATCAAAGTGGAAAAGACATGAAAAAGACACCAGGTTGGCGGAGGATAAAACCATGTCACCTAAGCCATATGTGATACAACGCCGTCCTTCATCTGTTCTGAAGTTAACCACATGCCTCGATGGGGAGCTGGACCCCTTCCACAGCCTCCCTGTTCGCCTGTCACGTCGAGAGCTCATGCTATTGCATCACAGTAGGTTGAATAGACATAATTGGATTAATGTCATCGCACTTTGTGATGACCGTTCGGTATCTCCGACTGATAGATCTGATATCCAGACGCTTCATCTGCCATTCGCACGTCTGTGCATGCAGACTCGTTCGACGTCTATCGAAAAACATGCAGCAAAGATCCTGCATGGCTTTTCATGAACTTGTTCTATGCATCCAATCGTTTTGCAGAGGTACTGAACCTTCAACCAACGGAGTGCATGGGATACCTGCTCCAATCAATATCCGCGTTGAATGAAAGCATTGCGCGATATCCGGACACGGTCGACGACTCAACCATTGCCACTGTGGCTTGCCTCGCAAATATAGAGGTATGCTGAGGATTGTAAAAATCTCTGATTTCTTTGCTCAAGGTTTGTTGACTCATCTCATGGTAGAACCTCAATGGAATTACATTCACGCCGCTATTCACATGCATGGTTTACAACGCATGGTGGAGCTGAGAGGAGGCCTTGAATGTCTCGGCATGCGAGGCATCTTACGCCGCTTAGTATTATGGTAAGACATTATGCGTAAGCAGAGTCTCATGTTTCTTTGCTTCGTCTGACTCTTCTCGCCATCACAGGTCAGATCTGCTACATAGCTCAAGTTGTGAGAGAGCACCTCAATTCTCGTTTCATACTGGACGCGACATGACTCATCTCTCCAATTTCATCCCGTCAACCTTCCATGTAAATTTTCACACTCAGACTTACCCGGACTTGGATGACATCACAACAACAAAAAACAAAATAGGGGCTGCACAGATATTATCCTCTCTTTATGGACTTTCTACATTTCTCAACATCACCGGCACTCAAAAGCTTCCATGGGAGGTAGCCTGGCCAGATCATGTGTACGATGTTGAATATCGGATCGTAACATCTCTTTATAACGATACCGTTATAGCCAGTACAGACGTCAAGACCAAGCTTGGTGTCCTGATTCTGCATGGCGCATTACTATTCATCTATTCGAATTTGCGGGAAACGCCAGTTGGTGGGGAATCCGAAAAAAGCTAATATATCGTCTTTATCAGGCGGCCAAAGTGGCAGATATAGAAAGATAGGCGTTACTTTCCCAGCAGGAGCCCTTTGGGTAGCTCTGGTAGGGACTACAAGTGCAGCCACGGGGGAGCACCAGCGTTATTTCAGTGATATCCTCCGGCAGATGTGTCGCAGGCTTGATATTTGGACAATCCTCGACATGCAAACATTTCTGATGGGTCTCCCGGTGTTGAGAAAGGATCGTTGGCAACTTCTCAAGGATTTTTCATTCTAGAGCTATCAAATCAGGACCACTGCTATAAGCTCTCTTCCTTTTATATTATTATCTAGGTAGTCTTCGAATATAATACGTATGGTATATGGCTAAACTTCTATCCGGATATCACGCCAACTATTTTGTCATTTTGTACTGTAGCCCGTAAGCTCTTCTAGTCTAGTTTGTACTTAGGTATGTATAACCGTACCATTCATCTTTAGACCATGCTCGATGTTGCTTAGGGCACGAATCATACTATGCTCAAGTTAGCAATGATTTTGATTGCCTCTCCATCAAGACATTACTTTACATACCGTCGAAGACCTTCTGCCAGAATTTCCCGTTTTTGGCTGAAAACCAGATGGAACTGGCCTTCTTTTTCAGCATGCTCCTCGCCAGGATGCAGACCAACACCAGCATCTAACATTTGTTGAGCTAGAATGAACTCCCGACCACGCCTAGTGCTGTTACTGCGCTTTTCAAGCCATGGGCTGAGATCGATCAATAGGAAAAACACAGCGTTCCTGCTCCGTCAAATTATCAGTCAACTTCCAAGTTGGTATGAAGAGGGCTATCACTGTACGGTTTTTGATATTTGACTCCAGCAGTATCCAAAACTTGCATTGTATAATCTCGTGCGGCTCTGAGCCTCTCGCGTGATAAATCCACAAACCAAGACACGAACGTCCTATCTTCCAACATTCCGGTTGCAATAGCTATAGATACTCCGGAAGGATTATGGAAGCGCATGTTGCATGCTACTGCTTTGCGCAGCACTTTAGACCGGGTAACGAGACAGCCTAGTCTCAGGCCAGCAGCAGCGAAATCCTGGGTTGGTAAGTATCAGTCTCCTGCAATAGGGTGTCAAGTAGGGACTTTGAGCTTGGGACCAACCTTGCTGAGACCATAGAAGACGTGAATCCGATCCTCGTCAATAAGGCCGCAAGTGTCAACTGACAGCACGGAAGTAAAACCATAACCGTGTTTGTAGTCCTTGTCATATACGGATAGGCCATAGACCTCGTCACTGATGAGATGGATCTTGGACTCCTGGCAGAAGGACATCAAAGCCCTCAGGGCCTCGGCTGAGTAGCAGCGCCCTACAGTCTATGATTAGTTTACAAGAGTAGAGTTAAGCCAAAATACTTACCTAAAGGGTTGTGTGGATTGACGATCAGCACAGCTCTAATAGTCACCCTTTCTTGCACAGACTCGTCCCAAGCTTCTTGGTATTTGGCCACGGCGTCTACTGAAAACGGATCAGTGTCGTGTATATCGGCGTAAACGATCTTTATGCCATTGGTATTGCCAAAGTCGAGCTCAAAGCGACCGTACACGGGTCGACTGACGAGAATCGCGTCGCCGGGGTCAGCCAAGCTGTAGCCGACTAACTCATGAATGGCCGTCAAGCCCGACGCAGTGATGATCTGATCTGCCTCGACGGGACGAAAAGGTTTGAAGTACTCGTTGAGATGCTGCGACATGGCCATTGGGAAAAGAGCGCCCCCCATTGTGCTGAAGCGGTATGCGTAGGCCAGTTCTGGGATGATTGCCTGTTTGAGCATAAGACTCAGTTTCACTGCGCATGGAAGATTGAAGAACGAAGCTAACGTTTGCAATACGTACATTCTTGCCAACATATTCATGTAGTTCCTTGTGCATTAGGTTCTGGGCAGTCACAAAGTTAGCCTTGCAAGACTATCCGGTATCATCACACATCACAGCTCACATTTTCAGCTGTCGCGAAGGAGATCAATCCATTAGGGTTTGAAACTGGGTCATATCTATTGCTGCCACCCGGTGCAAAGCGCCATGGAATGTCTTGGCTAGCAGCGCTTTTGATACCTCGTTTTGATAGCATGTCGACGTCGGGAACCAGAGTACCTTCAAAATTTTCGAAGCTCTCACCTTTCTATTAGGGGTTGAGCCGGAAGGTAAGCTTTAATATGCCATGTGAAGCTCCGAATACGGGCCACCATCCAAGCAAGTCATCAATTATCAATAGTTTGAGTTTTAGACTAACACGCATGTGTATAATGCTAAACTTAAGCTAAACGACGTTATCCGGAGTGGATCGGAGGGGGGATCAGGGATGGCAATTAGGGCTAACTAACCCAATGTGTATCATGCTGAGATAGGGCTAGTTGAAGAGAAATTGCAATGGTTGGTATTAACTTGTAGAATGCCCCGATAATAAAACCCCATAAAAAGCCAACCAGCTGAATTGGGATATTGCTAAGATAAAGCGTGATTACCCCATGATTGTTTGATATCATAATTGATAGCCGACATCGATTGAATATGAGCACACAATTCAATCCTATATAAAGGACCATGCCAGTTAGGATCTGTACAAATCAGAACTGTGAGGACTGAATAAATTTCCTTAGTAATGCAAATGCAAGACAACAAGAACAGTATGTCTATCTCAATCGATCATAACATGGGGGAGATCGATGCTATAGAGAAAGGGGCTGCCAATACACTCTCCATATCGAGTGACCCAAAAGGCCTATTGCAGCCAAGAGAGTATTCTGGAAGATCCTCCTCTTCTACGGTGAGTGCTCTTTAGGCACCATGGGCATGTGGAAGAGAAAACTTTCTGACGCTGTCTGTATCCAGTCATCACAATTTTCTTCGTTGGTCTCATCGTTCCATCCAACAATCCTAATCTTTTGCTCGGGACTGGAAACGCGTCCAAATCCCTCTTTGTCATTGCTGCCAAAGGAGCTGGAATTCCAGCCATTCCATCCATAGTCAATGCCGTGGTGCTGACTTCGGCATTGTTGGCTGGTAACTCGAGTTTGCTCTGGGGGTCCCCTATCCTTTATGCGATGGCAGTTGAAGGTAGTGCCCCACGACTGTTTACCAGAGTAAACCGCTTTGGCATCCCATACCTTTCCGTGCTCTTCTATGGTACATTTATGGCTTTGGGTACATGTCTCTATCTAGCACGGCGGAAACGGTACTTTCGTGGCTCAAAACCCTAGGATCGATATTGACTCTAGTCAATTGGATGGTAATTACTGTCACCTATCTACTATTTTAGTATGGCTGTCGCGGGCAGAGGATTGACCGTCAACGGCTTCCATGGACTGCACCTCTCCAGCCCTACATGTCATGGTGGTCCATAAGCTTATTTGTTATTCTG
Organism: Talaromyces verruculosus; assembly: GCA_001305275.1. Taxonomy (NCBI): domain Eukaryota; kingdom Fungi; phylum Ascomycota; class Eurotiomycetes; order Eurotiales; family Trichocomaceae; genus Talaromyces; species Talaromyces verruculosus. The sequence goes on from LHCL01000002.1 coordinate 699,879, forward strand.
CTTTTAACGGGCGGATTCTCGACCTTCATTCATGGACAGTACGTTCTGCTAAGCCTCTTCCCTTTTCTCTGTTTTGTCTCATCACCGAGATACAGTCTTACATACTGACTACAATGTGTCCACTTAGCTGGAAAACTCAGACGTTTGTGTCTACCTACATCAACATTCCCATATTTTTCATGTTGTACTTTGGCTACAAGTTCATCAGGGGATCAAAGATCATAACGCTGAGCGAAATGGCAATTGAGCATTTTCTGGTTATTGCAGAGCAGGAGGAAAAGGAGCCGGAGAAAGTATTGACTCGATGGCGATGGCGGACGTTTCTTTGGGAGTGAAGTGACCTCACGGAGAGGGGGAAATGTGTATACATATATCAGCCATATAGTTGCATCTAGATATTGGTATATACTACATCTAATATGTAGTCAAATCCGTCATAGAGGACAATAAAAAAATTGACTAGTCCATTCATGTAATGAAGTAGTCTTTAGAGCAGACTTTCGTAAACAATAAATAGTTATATCTTGTCCAGTGATGAGTTTAATCCGACTCGGGAGCCAGCCGGCCTCCAAAACGAAGTTGACGACAGTTGACTTTTCCTGCGTTGCCATAGGCGCATTGAGGAGAATACGGTGAGGATCGTAATTCATTTGACTCCAGTGTTGTTGTGGTTGCAGACTACGAGTCAGGCGTCAACCCTAAGGTACCTGCTACTAGTACCTAAAGGGCGCAAATCTGCTCACTTTTTGAGTTATGGTATATCTACCACACACGATAAAGCGAAAAAACGTTATGTAATACGATTTTGCTATTTATGGACTTCGCAAAGCTAGCCCATGCAGCTGATCCATCTATGTATATTCGCATAAAAAGCTACCTAGATAGGTTGTAGTCAAGGAGAATATATGAGAGAAGTGTGATTATCTGGCTATTGGTCTGCATCTCTTAACGCTGATCGATATCTATAAGAAAGTAGGCAGGGGGAGGGGGAGTTTAAATAACCGTGCCTTTGACTTGCTTCTTGTCTACATTATAGTCTTTCCATATGGCAATCGCCGGGAAAGCAAGAACAACAAGCGTCGCCGCTGTAATACATTCGTACTTCTGACTGTATGCCCAAGCGTAATTAATCGCATTCCTAACATCACTTCCAGGAGGGTACGTGAGTTGCACCACTGATCCGCCGGCGTAAATAGTCTCAAAGTCCGATTTTGCATAATCCGGTAGCGCTCTCAGCAGAGCTTGAGGAAACGTATTGGAATATATGGCGGAAGCAACGGCGTAGCCAATGGAACCTCCAACGCTAGAAGATAGACTGATCAGTGCAAGCATCATCGGAATGCCTTCACGGTCTGCGGCTGCCATCGCCGCCATTTCATCGCCAATGACCAGGGTACCGCCTCCAAAGGCGATGAAGATCTGGCACATTACCAAATATCCGATGTCACTTTGAGAGCCACGAAAGTGAATCATAAGTCCAGCTCCCAACAGAATTAGTGGCGCTCCAAAGAATAAACACACCTTTTTGAAGTGTTTGGTTTGGCGGACATACACTCCAAAAAGGACAGCCCATATAGTTGATCCAACACCATATATTTGAGTCATGTATCCTGTTTTTGTGATATCAAGGTCGTAGACAACCTGGACGTAGTAGTAGAAGTACTGATCCCAGGTATAGTAATTGAAAAAGATGAGAGCTGACAGGATACATGCTCCAATAACTGTCCGCTTTTTCAGCAACTCCCACCGAATGAAGCCGGTTTTCGCAAAGTAATACTCCCACAGGGCAAAAATGGGGAATAAAAGGATCCCAATTGTTACCATCGCAATGAAGGTAGCCGAGGAGTATCCGCTGAAGCCATAGGTTTCAAGGCTAAATGGCAAAAGGAATAGTACAAATGCTGCCATGAGAATAAAACCTCCAATGATATCGAACTCGTGGATATAATGAACGACGGATTGCACCGTTGTCCTACCACTAGGATTCTTGACCAGAAGACTCAGCTTTTCAGCTTTGCGTTGATAGAACTTGAAGACGACAGCAACTGGCACGATGAACGCGAATGTGATGATTGTGAAACAACCATATGCCCAACGCCAGGTAGAATGGTTTACGAACGCCTGAGCAACGAGGGATCCAGTAAAGGCCGTACACACTGTAGGCATACCAACGAACGCATACACAAATGCACGGTTTCTTAGCCCTGATGAGTCGGCGACGAACACATTCAGAATGAAGTTCAGTTGGCTATATCCGATTTGATACAGAGTATAGCCTGCGGCAAATCCATTGGGACCGCTGCATGAAGCTATCACTACTAGGCCAAGAATATTTATTGTCAGAACAAGCAAGAGACCTTCAGCACGGCCCCAGAGATTCAAGATTTTGGCGATGGGCAATTGTATCACTCCGCCAACAACCGTCGATATAACGTAGGCCTGGGATATCTGAGGAGCGGAAGCAAAACTTGCGTAAGCGTAGTAGATCAGATTCGTGTTGATTGACGACTGCATGGACAGAACGAAGAAGCATAACCAAATCCTATCCATACGATGTCAGAGACCGATCTACCTTTCTGAGAGGACTGTGAGGCAAACAAGACTCACCAGGCATATGTGGCGTACAAGGCCGTTCTGGTCCAAACCAAAGCAGTAGCTTCGGCCTTTTGAATACCTGGCTGCGCTCCTTGGGTGACGCCGTTGGGATCTTCTAGCAACTGTCGCTCGTGTCTCTCTTTCAGACTCCGAACGTCACGATTCTCGTGGTGGTCGTGCTGGTTGCCATTTTTTGTTTGGATGCTGATAGGCTCATCGGAACCACCGTTAGCGTTCTGTATCGCCATGATCCCGAATAGAAAGAGATGGAAGTTGTGAGATAGGATCCCAGGCCGATATACTGGGAAACGAAGGGAGTCCGTCTAGAGAACTCTTGTTATAAAGCCAACTCAGCACAAAGGGGATGTAGATTGGTCAGTGAAAGCTAGCCAGCAACACATGTTTTCGTCGAGTCGCAATAAAGCCTTCAAACCAAATCGTGTCATGTAGGTAAGACTTCTTCTATCCACTATTATCGCCCCTCACAAGCTCAATTGTGCTCATTCTCTCTCTCCCCCTAGTCATTTCTAGCGTTGTATGTGGATTAACCACCTTACCCTCGCCCAATAGTTGGTAATCAAATGATCCGATCAGGTATTTGCTGGCTGTCATCACCCGTCAACATAATCCAATTTACCTGGGCAATTATTCTAAATGTTAGTTGCACCAAAGAGGGCAAGGGCGCAAAGATGGATCTCGGATTTCGAGGAAATATGCTCAAATGCTCTCGCGCTAGTCCATTCCTTAGCCCTAAAAGGATACCGCTAGTATCTATATTAGAGAGCTTTATATGAGGTTTGTCATTGATTGCATGGCTGGGAAATACGAAGAACCTGTTTGCTTCCATTCTACAATATCTGGTGTCTACTACGTATCGTTAGAGTAGGCATTCCAGTTTCGACGAGGCAGAATCTTTCACCTCATCAATTGATAGTTACAGGCCCCCAATCAAGTACTGCAGTCAAGCCACGTTATGAGTGAGATGCACGGCTAAAATATTTTCATTGTATTATAATACATAGAGCCTCCTGCTTTATGCAGCGTTACTAAACCTCACGAACAGTTCGCTGTCGAGTCTTGGTTTTCACGTTTACCATCAGTCTTGATACTCCGCCATTCCAAGAAGCAAGCCGCCACAAAAGCCACAAGCATCAATGCCATACTGAGGCGGTATGTATCCCTCAACCCGTCAACATAGGACTCGATCACCCCTTGCAACGCATCGAGCTGGCCCAAAGTAGCCAGCGCAGACTTTATATCAGTTGCCCCGGCACTAATGATCACACTTGAGTCAACACCGGGTGCATGGTCATGTATACCTGCTGTAAGACCATTCTGGAAGACTGACTGGCCGACAGCGATAAATATAGTACCACCCAATGTCTGGAAGAACGTAATAGCAGCTGTACCCACTGGAATGTCCTCGGTCCTCAGAACAGTCTGTACGGCGGTCATTGGAACTTGAAGACCTGCTCCGGTGCCCATTCCAAGCACAATCTGATATCCAATCCATTTCCCAGTGGAAATGTCGACATCATAAAGGGTAACAAGACCTGCACCGATAGCAACAAGGGCGCTGCTGGCAATGAGAAACGGCGTATAATATCCGACTGCGGTGACTAGGGCGCCGACGGCCACAGACGAGATCACGGTGGCCATCATGAATGGTAATACCTGAAGCCCAGATGTTATGGCAGACGATCCTTTGACACATTGGAAGTAGATCGGGAGATAGTAGACCAAAAGGAAAAACCCGCCACTGAAGAAAAACGCGAAGAGGGCAGCGGAGCAAATGGTGCGTTGCCTGAGAATCCAAGGAGGTAGTGTGGCCTTTCCACGTTTGTCACCTGTTGTGCTATTTTCCAAATAGATCTGGGTGATTACAAAAAGGACCACCATTACCCCAAAACCCACGAACAACCCGATTATTCGTGAATTTCGCCAAGGATAAACATTTCCACCCCATTGCAGGGCAAGAATCAAACATATAATAGCAGGGATGAGCAGGCTCGCACCCACCAGATCGAGCTCCCCGATACGTTTCCACAAAGGTATTCCCGAGACGTTGGTACCACGAGGAAGGCGAAGGACCCAAAGAATGACTGCGATAGAAAATCCGCCAACCGGAAGATTGATGTAAAAGCACCACCTCCAAGAGACACCGTCAGTAAAAGCTCCGCCGAGTAGCGGTCCGACGATAGAAGCAAGTCCCCAGACCAAGCCGTATATACCAAAGACGAGCGGTCTCTTTGCAAGGGGTACTGTCCTGGAGATGATCACGAGTGCACCAGAGAATATACCCCCAACCCCGATCCCAGCAATTGCTCGACCAACGATCAAGACCGTGCTAGACGGAGCAACGCCACAGACCAGGGATCCGATCTCGAAGATGGTGACGGCGGCAAGGAATGACCATTTTACCTAAGTCATAGTTAAAGTCTCCATCAGGTAACAATAAATCAAGCAAGTGGATAAGATTGACTGGATGACCTACACTAAATAGCTTGTAGATCCGGCCGTATGAAGGTTGTAGTGCCGTTGATGTCAAGAAGTAAGCACTACCATACCAGCCAATATCAGACACACTTTTGAATTGATCAGTGATCTTTGGAATAGCAACTCCAATGATGGTTTGATCCAGAGCCACAAGAAAAGCAGCCAGATAAATTGCCAGAACAATCAATATTACTTTGCTAGCCGGGGGGTACTGAGATCCTTCGTTGGAGCTCGATCTCTCTTCGCCGCTGATTTCTTCACAGTCCATCTTCCGAGATGTCTTCGTCTCTTCGAGAGCCTCGGCGTCTTGAGTACCGCAGATGGTGTTCATGATGAGATGAGTACTCGTGATACTTGAAGGGTCAGAAACAGCAATGAATCGAGGGCAAGCCCTAAAGCGGAACGCTTACTCTGGTCAAAAAAAAGGTCAAGATAGCGGGGGTTAGGAAGGCTGGGTTCAATGTTGGCAATCGCCAGAAAGGCACGTGGTCGGAAAAAACGTCTCGCAGTCTTTTCACTTTTCGAAGTTTTCATTTGAGCCTGATGATTAATTATCCTGGATTTGACTTCGACTTGGCTTTCCAGCACCATGACTCTCTAGAGAGACGCGGGCCCTCTTTGCAGCAACCCCGACAAGGAAACTAGAAGCAATTGAAATGGATTATAAATAGCTCAAAATTGCTCTAATTAGCGTAAATACTTGTAGTGGTATTTTGCAACATCTCCGCCCATCGCGAAGACTCGGCCTTTTTTTGCATGCCCTGATAGCCCTAAAAGTAACATCTTTGAGCCAAATGCCATTAACAGATTTGATCTTATGCCAAATCGAGGTGTCCAGGTTCTTCAATCAATGCAGAACTTTAGAACAATCAATTTACACCATCATACTAGAAGTCCTGGTGGACCAACAATCGGCCACCTGAAATGTCAACGTCAAATTTTGTTAAAGTACGGCCCCTCTGTAAGTGGCCTGTACCTATCAGTCTCTATCGATTTCTGCACATACTCGGCATATTCTGTATTGGACTCCCATATTCTGCCACTGAAACATGCACAGAATAATGTTGGCAATTTTCATCTCGGTGTACTGTACTGATTCTACAACCCTCAACTTTTGGCCCCCTACTTATATGCTCAATTGTGCTCACAGAGACTGCCAAGCATGTAGGCTTTTCCCTTTTTGAGACGTTTCCTTTTTTTTCCAAAAAAGGAGGAGAAAGAAAGACCCGTTAAGAATATGATGAGGTTGTGATTAGAAAGTTTAGTCCATGCCGTACGCATGTGCAAGGGTGTGATTTGCATTTATGCTGCAGAATCTTGCAGAATACTTCAATTAAACATGATCCATCTATAAGAAGCATGTTGCATATGTCAATATTTGACCTCAGTTACAGACAAATTCGCGGTTCTGCATTCTCAACATGGGTTCCCAGGAGACACATTCCTGTCTGACGTACACAAGCTTCAGACCAGGTGCTAGCCCTTCAGTCGCCAGATTCGCTTCTCCCACTGACAATGTAAAAGAGGTCTCCCTTCTCATTCGCGAAATCTTCTTACAGTATGCTCTCAACAAGTTCGAGCACACGGATGACCGCCTCGAGTCCGCGGAACACAGCCTCCTCGATGTCATTGGCCAGTATGTGTCTGCAGGTGTGCGTGTCAAGGCTTGCCTTCCTGCCTTTCCTTTCAAATCGGCAAATAAAGTATACAAAGTCCTTGGCAGTCTGCCAGATAAGGCTGAGGAGCTGGCTCTTGAGCGACTGAACGGCCTGTGTATGCGCGTTCAGGAGGTTTATGAGCCCGGTGCGGAGATTGTCATCATCTCCGATGGGATCACATATAATGGTATGTAGACCAGAAGTAACCTTCATCTGTACAGATATTGAACTTGACCATATCAGATTTGTTGTGCATATCTGATCGGGAGACCTGGGCTTACGGAGAAGCTCTCCGAAACATGGTTGTCGAGAATGGTTTCAATAACATCTCGTTCGCGAGACTAAGAGATCTCCTCAATTACTCTGTGCCAGAGAAGATGAGTGAGATTGTCTATGTGGCCAATTGCACTACCTTCCGTTGCTTGCTATTGAACCGGTTCGGCAAAGAGGACATTGACATCGACTACGAGATTGCCACAAATCCAGATACGAAGTTGACGTATCTGGGTTACAAGCGTTTCCTGGAATCAGACCTTCAATATATCTATCCGCGAGGAGAAAACCGTTCTGCGCATAGTTACAAACGAGATTGTAAATATTTGGCCAAGCAGATGCTAATCAGGGGATATGTTAGTTTGGCTTTTCGTCTATATGCTCTCTGAATTATCACTAACATCATAGCAGGCATTTGCACAAGCAGTCAGGAACGCTTTCCCCAACCATATACGGCTTTCGATCCATGAATCCATATCAGGCATGAAGCTACCGATTAGTCTACTAAACACCAAGACAGGTTTTACAACTCCGTGGCACTGCGCTGTAGCTCAGTTGGCAAATGGTGCCTGGATTAGTGCTCCCAAGGGTGAGTTCAGTCAAGATGACCGCTTGGAGTTAGTTCATGTAAACGGCAGCCCTAGTCACTATCGAGAAAAGAAAAATCACGGAAACGTTGTTCCTATAAATGAGACGAACGCCACTTACATGCAATCAGCTACGTCTATTAACATGAACCAATATGTCCAAGATGCGCTTCAAAGTGCAACATCACGTACATCGTCCTCCAGCGAACTCTCCAGCTCTTCTCTGGAGAAAAGCATACTAAACACGCCGGAAATCCAGTCAAGCAGGGAATCAACTCCACCTAAGTTCGAGTCGAGAATTACCCCAGATAAGCCAAATAACCTCGCAGGAACAATATCAGCATATACAAGCGTCACACCGTCATCCCCTTATGGTAAAAGGCTTCTTCCACAGATTATGGATAGTCTTGCCGCTGCCGAGCCAGATCGTACTGTTTTCTCTCTTGCATCTCTTGTCCACGGCTTTATCGAGCTTGAGCACATCTCCGCTCGGAATTTTGCTCAAGCAGTTGACAAAGTTGCATGGTGGCTTCGTGCCCAGGTGGGAATACCAGATGCCATTCAACCTGTGGCCTATATTGGAACGCGTGCGTATATCCGTTTAGAACGACATTTTCGGATCTGTCAACTAACACCTTTAAAAAATATAGATGATCTCAGGCACGTTCTTTTGACGTATGCATGTATCAAGGCGGGTTACGCAGTATGTTCATCTTTAATACAGGCACGCTATTGAAGTAGAAGATTTCCTAATTCGGTTTCCGTTAGGCATTGTTTTTATCGCCAAAAAACAACACAAAGGAAGCTCTGGCAGTACTCGAGTCAACTGGCTGCACTATTTGGGTCAATGCAGTCGATGCTGCTCCAACAACTTTAGTCAAAGAAGTTCTTGAAAATCGTCAGATGAATTTTATCCAGCTTCCCCTGCTCAGTGAACTTCTGGATGCGGAGTCTGCTAAGCCTTTCCCGTACAACAAGTCATTTGATGAGGCAATTAATGATCCATTCTGCTTTTTACATACTTCAGGAAGCACTGGTCTGCCTAAACCGATTCCCTGGTCTCACGGGCTCATTGGAACTATGGATGCAGTACGACTGCTCCCACCTGTGGGTGAGAATTCCGATCTTGTTCCGTGGACTTTTGACTGGAATGAAGGAGACAAGATCTACTCGTCATTTCCAATGAGTCATGTAGGTTGACTGTCTCTTTCCATCTCAGTACGAGAACTCCAGCTAACCGGGATTCAAATAGGGCGCTGGTGTTATTATGGATATCCTGATGCCTGCGCTTTTTAACCTACAGTGTGTTTTAGGACCGGTTGGAGTTTTACCAAACCTCAATCTTGTGGAAAGATTAGCTGTGGACGTGAAAATAGACATATGGAGTATGGTCCCCTCGCTAGTAGATGAATTGGGCGAAGCGCCGTCAATATTAACACAGCTCGCACTGAGCAAGTTCATCTGTGCTTCTGGCGGCCCAGTTAGCCCTGTTAGCGCTGGCAAGGTGAATGAAGTAGTAAGAGTCCTCAATTTGACTGGTACCACAGAGGGTCTCTTCATTGGGAACCTTGTACCACAACGAGAAGACTGGTTCTGGTTCTGTTTCCATCCCTATTCTGGGTTCGAATTCAAGCAACTTGAAGAAGATACTTATGAGCATTGGGTGCATCGCAACGAGCACTGGCGCCTCTTTCAGGGCATCTTTCACACCTTCCCAGACAAGGAATCAATCAACTTGAAAGACTTGTACATGAAGCATCCTTTCAAGCCTAATCTATGGGCATTCAAGGGGAGAAGTGATGATCTCGTTGTTTTGTCTAACGGATACAAAATATCGCCATTGGAAACAGAGGCATTCATTTCAACCCACCCAGCCATTGATGGTTGTCTCATTTTTGGAACCGGAAAGCCTCAGGCTGGTCTACTCATTGAATTGAAAGAACCGGCTGTCAAGACAGCTGAACTGCTGGATGATATTTGGCAGATAGTCGTGAAAGCCAACGCAACCTCTCGTCATAAAAATCAGTTATTGAGAGACTTTGTCACGTTCACCCTGCCCGACAAACCTTTGCTTCGGACAGACAAACGCACCGTGAAAAGAGCGGCCACTTTGGCCCTATATGCTGACTACATTGAACGCTTTTACGACTCACGAAATAATGACTCGGATGTAACTTACAGCTTCGATAGGAGCACCGTCAGCAGCATGGAAGACTCGCTCCGAAAAATCTTGAGTACATCATTTCCTGCAGCTCAAAGTGCGTCTCGGGAGGAAAATCTCTTTGCACTCGGGCTCGACTCCCTTGCTGTGTTTGCGACTGTGAAGGCAATCCGGGCAGCTTCTAACCTCCGCGAGAAAATTGCTCCTCGACACGTCTACGCGAGTGAAACAATTGCTGGCCTTGCCGCTATCGTCATGCAGCTCATGGAAGCAGAAAGTACCAAAGACGCTGCACCATTAGATCAAGCCCAGCCTCAATCTGGTTTTGGAATCAAAGCTATAATAGACCAATACAAGGCACGGCAGTCATTCCGTCTGAATGCCTTTGACTACGTCAATCCTAATCATGGCATGGGAATCGTTCTTTATTTTTCTCTTCATGACGGTGTAACTTTCCAGCAGGTCTTTGCCAACCTTCAAGAAGGACTCAATCGCACTTTTGATATGATACCGGCGCTTAGCGGTAAAATAACAGAATGCTCTGAGCAAGAATTTGGATACACGCAAGGAGATCTTTGTGTATCCATACCGCCACTTCCCATGGCAGCTTCGGTCAAAAATCGACTGGTATTTAAGGATCTTTCAAGCACCCTACCGCCTTTCGAGCAGCTACGGGACACAGGTTTTCCGCCATCAGCCTTCAGAGACAGTCTTGTTTTGCGTGACGACCCTTTTCCAAAATTTCCGGTAGATATCTTTTCTGGTCAAGTCAGCTTTGTCTCTGGTGGCTGCATTGTTGCAGTTGATCTGAATCACTGTTGCCTCGATGGCCTAGGGGCATTAATCGCTCTTAATGCCTGGGCTGAAAACTGCAGATTTTTACAAGGTGACCGCACAGCAACTTGCAGTTGGTTTGACCCTGAGAGCTTTAACCATAGCCTACCAGAAATTATTCACGAACGAGAAGGATGGGCTCGGCCAGCTGAGAGAATTGACCCTGGAATATGGGGTTTCCTGCCATTCATCCCACCTGACGATCAAATCGCACCGCCATCCGACACAAGGAACGAACATGGATTATCCCCTCCCCCAAAAATTACTTTGCACAATGTTTGGCCACTTCCCCGTGCTGAGAGGTGTCTGAGAACGACGCTATTTCTCATCAGGCCTAATAAACTTGAGAAGATGAAGGAAGAAGTGTTAGCAGACCCAGAAGCCAAGGGAGTGATTCAGTCAATAAGTGACATTGTGCAAGCCTTCCTATGGCGGGCTGCCATCAGGGTTCGATATCGCGTTGCAAAGGATATTCGGAAGCAGACATTCCGACCTGATGAGCTATCAATCCTTGAGCTGCCCACCGATGGGCGACCATACTTCTCTCCTGCATTACCCTCCACGTACATGGGTAGTATGCTGATTCTGAATCGGTCCACCATGCCGATTGAGACACTTTGCTCTGATGATACGAGCATTGGGCGCGTTGCTTACGTGCTCCGTCAATCCGCGGCACGCATCACACCTTCACTTGTGCATGACGCTTTCTCGATCTTACAATCACTGCCCAACCACAACCGATTCTCAACAGCCAACATGGGCCTTGAGCATATGCATGTTATGATATCAAATATGATGCTGTTTCCGAGCAATGAAGTATGTTTTGGGAATGCATACTTCTCTAACCGGGGTATACCCGAATCCTTGAGGCCCCAACTTGAGCGCGGGAATGGTCGATTCCGATTTTTGGTAATCTTTCCAATCAGGGAAGATGGAGGTATTGAGTTTTGTTTCGGCATGCATCCTGAAGAGCTCGAGGCTTTCCTGGCTGATAAAGAGTTGATGAAATATGCGGAATTGGTGGACACTAGCTAATTATCAAAAGAGAGCACCTACTCTACTGTAAGTCATGTATATATAACTATCGGGAAATAGGGCAGATCGGCGGTGAAACTGCTAAATATTTCGGCTTTTATTGCTCAGCATATGAATTGCTATATATATGTAGATTTCTATTCTAAACCAGGGTATCGTATCGACGGAAAACTTAGGAAAGCTCTCGGCGGTTGATAGAAGGTCGGTGTTCTTATACTCATACAGAAATACACGGTCAAATGGAGGATATACCTTTGGGGAGCAGGATTGTCCTTCAGGGCAGGCAAAGCTACATACTATCAAGATCATACATGTATCCACATATTTAGGGCTACTCTTAGCGCCGGCCCGGAGATGCTAGCGCGCCCTCAGTCAAGCCATGACCCTTCTCCGAGGGCCCGGAACTATACAGCACCCAATCTCCGGCTTCATGGGCTATAAAATGGAGTGTCGACGGCATTGTAGACACTATCCATTAGTGCCGGAGCCAACAATACCCTGGGAAGCATCATCAGTACTTTCTAATTTCTCCTTTCATCATGCCTATCGCTATCGACCAGGCTTTCCCTCCTACTCCCAGCTTTACGGAAAAAGACATTCCAGACCTTACTGGCAAGGTCGCTATTGTTACAGGATCATCCTCCGGCGTCGGCTTCCAGTCTGCCACCATCTTATACTCAAAGAACGCCACCGTCTACCTCGCGGCACGCTCCTCGGACAAAGCTGCGAAGGCTATTACTGCGATCAAGAACTCTGCAGAATGCGCAGGGAGTCTAGGCACCCTAAAATTCCTGTCGCTTGACCTCTCTGATTTAGGTAGCATCAAGGGTAGCGCACAAGAGGTCTTGCGACAGGAGACTCGGTTGGATATCTTGATCCACAATGCCGGTGTTATGCGGCCACCAGCGGGCAGCACAACTAATCTGGTAAGTCGACATACAATTCTTAGGTCAACAAGATAACGGGGCTAATCTCGCAAAGGGACACGATCTTGAAATGGGAACCAATTGCCTTGGCCCGTTCACCTTCAACGATCTCCTTCTCCCACTGTTAAAACACACAGCAGCAAGTGCACCAAAAGATAGTGTGCGAGTTGTATGGCTGTCCTCTGTTATTGCCTATGGTGTTGTACGCGGCGGATTTATATTTGATGATCGAACCGGAACACCCGCGGTCCTCAAGGATCCCATGGAAAATTACATGCAGAGCAAAGTTGGAAATGTCTTCTTGGCTAGCGAGATGGCCAGACGTATGGGCGAATATGGGATTCTCAGTCTGGTAGGTCCCAACCCCTTTGAAAACATGACGGTGATGTGATGGCGCTAATGCGGAATAGAGCGTTAACCCAGGCCTTATGAAGACTGAGCTGCAACGACATGCTGCTCCGGTTGTCAGCACTATTATGGTAAGCTAGGATCTTCGCAGATGAATGAGCTGCGAGCTAATAGCAGATTTAGGGCCTGGTCTTCAAGCCCCCTCGGTACGGTGCATACTCTGAGCTTTTCGCAGCTCTCTCCCCTCAGATAACAGCCAGCCAGAACGGAGCATTTATCATTCCCTGGGGTCGACTTGGATCTATCCCTCCCCAGATCAAAAAGGCATTGCTGTCGAAGTACGAGGGTGGAGCTGGTGTAGCAGAGAGATTCTGGGATTGGTGCGAGAAGGAGACAGCTGCATATCGGTGAGCCAAGTGAAGGGGAATGTCGTGTACGTGTATGTATTGAGCGCTTTGGTGTATCACGGGTAATTTGGGCACACCAAAATTAACGCACCGTTATACAAATTATATCTCTAGCATGTAGTAGACCATTTCACAGTGAGCCATCGTAGCTGAGCTATACCTAGGTAAGCTAGGCAGCTTAATTGTGGCAGGCCTAGTTTGACTTGTTTGCATTACGCAAATAGCCCGACGAACCCTTCTAGACTTCAAATCCTACGTGTATCATCCCTACTTCGCGATCTGCGTGTTGTAAGGATTTCCGAGTGGATCCGTTCTTTTGCTGTTTCCGTGACATATCTGGAAGTTCCTTTTAATGCGGGGAACGTCAATTTGAAGCCATGAACTCGACTACTTCGATGGACCATGCCCAGGCTCCGACTCGAAGCATTCTCTCCTGTACCTTTTGTCGACAGAAAAAGTACACATACTCTATCAACCAACCCCCAACATGTTCTACGGCTTATCATCCTTGTTAGGTTGCGTTGTGATCGCCTCCGCCCTTGTAACAGCTGCAGTAAGCGAGGGCTGCAATGTGTCTATATCATCAACCCAGCCCCTCCACCTCGCAATGCCCCCTCCCGCTCTACCAAGCATCTGCAGCTGCGCATTCGACACCTAGAGGAGCTGGTCAACTCTCTGCGCAACACAGAGGACAAATCTCCCAGGGTGGATTTGGAGAGCGAGAGTCAACATGATACCCCCGAAGATGTCATTGCCAGCTCTCTCGGCAAGATTCATGTGGGAGAAGCAGGAATGAGCTATGTCTCTGGGGCCCATTGGACGGCTCTTCAAGATAGTGTACTTCGATTTATCCCAGAGCAATATTTTCTTGTTTACTGACCATAAGCAGATTGCAGACCTGAAGGACTGCTTAGAGACTGGCTTTTCCGTCAATCAGCCTTCTCGAACCTCTGACGCTCCAGCACTTTTAATAGGACTATGTCCACTAAATCATAAGGACGGGATCCTGGAATTGATTCCTCAGAAGAACATAACGGACCGATTAGTATCGCGATTCTTCAATTCCATGGAACCGGGAGTTGGTAAGTGATTCCCTATAAACACGATAGTCTTTTCTAATGTACTGGGAATATAAGTTATTCTACATGCCCCTACGTTTCAAGAAGAGGTTCGTTCCTCACCAAGACCGATACAAAAGGCTACTAACCCTACCAGTACAATCGCTTCTGGGAAAATCAACATGACGCCAGCTTGACATGGCTCAGTCTCCTCTTTAGCATCATGAATCTAGCTATATTTAGCTTCCGCACCGATGGCGAGCTGACTAGCTCCATGTCCAATCTAGAGGAAAGGGAAGATGAATTTCGACTACAAGCGGCTTATTGTCTGATTAGGGACAAATATACAAAGCCATCAAAGTATACCATTGAAGCTCTACTATTGTACGGACAAACCGAGTACGTTCGCAGTCCAGATGCACAATATGAGCTATGGGTGGTTTTTGGAGTTGCGATGCGCTTGGCCATGCGTGTTGGTCTTCATCGAGATGGCTCCCGCTACCCTGGATTATCGAGTTTCGAGGTTGAGATGAGGCGGCGCATCTGGTCTCTCATGTCCCAGCTAGATTCACTATTCTCCTTCCAAATGGGACTACCCCGGATGATCCACAAGGGTCTTTCTGATACCAAATTGCCCCGCAATCTATTGGATAGTGACTTTAATGAACAAACCACGACACTGCCACCCTCTCGCCCGGACACAGATTTTACTGCAGTCTCATATCTGATTGCAAAGGGTCGAATTGCTGGCGTTTTCGGCCTGATTGCAGACCATGTAATGTCAACACTTCCAGGCTCCTACCAGGATACGGTGCAGCTGGATCAACAGCTAAACGAAGCCTATGCCGCTGCCCCGTCCAATCTACAATTCCGTGGGGTCGATCAATCAGTTACTGAGCTGCCCGTGATTATTATTGGCAGATACAACCTTGACATTCTTTATCAAAAGGCCCGATGCGTGCTTCATCGAAACTACCTACACGATGGAAGATCTGACACGCGGTATGCTAATTCGAGAAGGATTTGTATTGACTCGGCAATCAAGCTACTGCGACATCACGCAACCATAGATGCCCAAGTTCAGCCGGGGGGAGTATTATATTCAGGTCGATGGTATCTTTCCTCACTAACTACTCATGACTTTATCCTAGCTGCCATGCTTTTATGCCTCGAATTGCACTATATTTCTGAAGGTAGCGGTCAAATAGGAGGCGGGGATGTCTATTCCAAGGAAGAACTCCTTTCCACACTATACACATCGCGGCAGATCTGGAGCAAGTACAAAGAAAATTCAGTAGAGGCATTGCAAGCCTGGAGAGCAATCACTGTCATGCTGCAAAAGCTAGACAGTTCGACGGCTACAACGACCCAAACCACTGATAGCCACCACATATCATCCAAGGACAAGCAAAATGCAGACGTCGATATGCAGTTCACTTCTCCCCGTATGTTCCTCCAAACATTTGACCTGCGACTCTAACTAACAAGTAGTAGAAATTGGAGTTGAATCGAGTCTTTATAGCCCTCCACCTGCCAATCTCCCAGACTTTGAAAATTCAATGTCATCAATGACGTGCGTCCCAGAAGATTTCATGATGGATAACAACATATGGGACTTTTCTAACAACATCGACTGGGTAAGTTTCACAAAACGTCAATATCTCGCAATCCCAGATGTCTGACCTGATACAATAGCTTCAATGGGACGCGGAGAATGCAAAACTTTTCGACATGACGGGGAATAGGGCTGGTATGTCGACAAACTAGTGAACGTCCTTGGCCATGATCATGACCGACACACGCCCTGCCAACCACTCTTCACGACTCTATAACTGTGGATGCCGACTATATTTTCGCTGTTGGCCTATGTTCAAATTCTTTATACAATTCGTTTCCATTTATGTTCTTCGTCTCTATGCTCATCATAGTGATCTTAGATACTGACAAGATTACTTTACCGCTATCCCGAATATGGTGAGCACAGCGCATATATCTACTCACATGCCCTCATTAAATAGCTAGCTTTCCTCAATATAAGGATTTGCTAAGAATCCCTTTTATTAAATTAGCATACACAATCCTGCGCTATATTATATTTAGTATACTTATATTAGATATTTTTACTTTTTTAGATATACTTAAAAGGCTCAGTGCCTCAAGTATTGAGAAAAATCCTTACGTACTGCATTTTTTTCTTGTCCAACAGTGAATCCGGTCTCATCAAAATTCTATAGATTAAAGGCTGGATTCTAAGCTGTTGTATGATTACTTAGAGATTAATAAACTAGCGGTCAAACTCGCCATAGTGCTCAACCTCCGTACGTTCCATTTTTTAAGATTGTTGTTCGACTCGTTTATATCTTGGGGGCATATTGGTTCAAGTACATTTTCCTAGAACAATTTAGCTCCTGAGCTTATTTTCAAAAGTACACTTTCCTAGAACAATTTAGCTCATGAGCTTATTTTCACTGTAACCCAATCAGTTGAAACAATTTATCGGCCAAGACTTTGGGAGTTTGTTTTTCAGCCGCTCATGGCTTGAATAGCGTGGACTTTATTTACAATGTGCGGGAGTCCCTTGGTTCGATCCTATCGTGATGTACTACGTAGCTAGCTATTCATAGTATTTTCGTTTAGAGTTATCTGTTATCCGTTCCTAGAGTGATTTTGCCAAATATCCCCCGTGGCTGGATATGGCACGACAGGAATAAGATTCAAGATACATACATGCTGAACCGTGTCTGCGCATCTCCTACATAGTGTCACTGCAACATTAAATAAAACCTGCCTTTGCATTCGCACTCGCGCATGGGAAAACCTAATAGCTGGGATAAAAACCCATGCAAGGCTGACTAGGTACATAAAGCAACAAACATTCCATCCCAGTTCATCTCCACTCACAACGATACTCAACACGAGCTTTTGCAATTTGAGACAGGGCAAATACATCACAAGAGTACGTAGTCCATAACACAGCCTTTCCCCTGCCGACTTTAAGCAAAAAATATCGGATGCATTGAAGAATATATCTATTAGGTCGCCAACCAAAGCACTTGACGTATGTTCCTAGCGATATGCATGCTTTCGAACACTCAATCATATAGTAAAACTATATCTTCTCTCTGGGATTAGCGATATGGGAATATTAATTGGATTGAATACATACCATAGCCTCGTTCACAAAATTGGCTTCGTTCAATTTTTAACATCCCCCCCATTGGCACTAGGAAACCTATTAGGATATCCCTATTCTTATACTATGAGAGATTAAAGTATATCACACTCACAGGATCACCATGATCGGGTGGAAGGTAATCACAACAAATGCTGCCACTTCCAGGACAAAGAGCAGGGTCGTAGCCTGCACAGTCGACCACCTGCCGTTGCTCCTTTCCTGGGTAACCAAACCCAAGCGTAGCAAAAAGCACCGCAAAAAGAATAGAAGACTTCATCGTGTAATCAGAGTTGAGATTTGGTTGAGATCACAAGTTTTCTTAGTTTCTTGTGGTAGTTTCTGGCTCAGGGGAATCACAGGTTCTTATAGATTTCATGAATGCTTTTCTCTCGCAACCAACAGGCTCGTAACCACTGCGTATCGCCAGCAAGGTTTACCTAGAAGGAACTAAGTTCTGGATAACCCTAGTCTGGTAGTCCCAAGGGCTTTGGCTGCACTAGTAAGTGGTTAAAAACCTGAAGGTTTCCTCAGCCGCATTCATGAAGCTGATTTTGAGTTATCAGCTGTCGGCCCCACACCGATCTCGACATAAGAGATTTGGAATGAGAATTAGTGTAGGATAGAGCGAGAAAGGGTGTGCATATTGGCGCAAGAATTGGTGCAAGAATTGGTGTAAGAATTGGTACAGGATCGAGGACGTGAGAAGTGGGAGTTGCAGAGGACAATGTATGGGAGGGTGCTGGCGTGCATGTGCAACCAAAAATTATGTTTATTTTATTTGGTCGATTCATCATTTGTTTGCATTCATTTGTTATCTCATTTGTATTACTAACATTCTTGGTGGCTTACCTTGTGGCGCGCCTCAACCACTCTTCACGAGTCTATAACTGTGGATGCCGACTATATTTTCGCTGTTGGCCCATGTTCAAATTCCTGATAGCAATTCTTTTCCATTTATGTTCTTCGTCTCTACGTTCGTCATAGCGATCTTAGATACTGACAAGATTACTGCTGGTTTAGCTTTCCTCCGTATCACTAAGCATAGAGTAGGGAACAGGGGCGGTCCAACTGCGGCGTGAGTGTGGCCGGCTCGGTAGTGAATTACGTTAATTAGGAGACAAAAGCTTTCTTCCAGCGACTCTAAGCCCAGTGTTGCCCAAAATGTCCTACCCAATCCTGTTCAAATTGAGCCTCCAGCTTCGAGCCGATACCACAGAAGTCGTTGTGGGAGCAAGCTGCAGAAAAGCTTGACCCCGAAGTTCGGCAAGCATGAAACGACGTCCGATAATCATGATGATTATTTAACCACGATCAAAATAAAGATAGTCAAAAAACCGCGGATCCTTCTTCCCTACCAGAACTCGTGCAAAACCTCACCGCCTTTGCTCGCTTGGCAGCATCTCCGCCCAGGCCAGGCTTCCAGGATTGGCACCATGACAAAATGAGACATTTTACTCGTCACTTGATGCGAGCTGCATCAACAGCCACCAATTCACCCTTGTAATTCTACCCCACCATGTAGGCAGGTTCATACGCATGGCTGTCTATGCCTCTTTCCTCGTTCATACTCTGTCAAATGTCTGTCTGTAAATAGATGTATAAAATGGCTCAACCAGTGCCCTTACCACAGCTGAACAACTCGGAATATACCGTTGGCTGGATCGCTGCGTTACCTCATGAAAGTTCGGCCGCACAGTCAATGCTCGATGAGAAACATGCGCCACCTCTCAAGCACCCTAATGATGCGAATATTTACACCCTAGGGTCAATCTATTGCTCAAGCGGGAAACACAATGTGGTCATCGCCACCCTTCCGCCTGGCCGTAGTGGTCCTACACCCGCAGCAACAACTGCTACACACATGCTGTCAAGCTTTCCAGAGATCAAGTTCGGACTCATCGTTGGCATCGGGGGCGGAATCCCTAGTGAAGATAACGATATCCGCTTGGGCGATATTGTGGTTAGTCAACCTGACGGTCAGTTTGGCGGTGTTCGACAGTATGACCGAGGAAAAGCAACTGTTCAGGGGTTTGAGGAGTGTGGTTCCTTGAATTCTCCTCCCCGGGCGCTCCTCAATGCTGTGGGTGCACTGCAAAGTAAACATGAGATGGAGCGCAGTGCGATACCCGATATTTTAGAGACTATGTGCATGAATTATCCATTGATGGCTAAGCCGAGAGTAGGACCTGGCTACGTTTATCAAGGTGCGATAAACGATCGCTTGTTTAATGCAATTTACAAGCACTCCTCCGGTAAGAAGGAATGTACTGAGTGTGACAATGCCGAAGAGAAAATTCGCCCGGAACGTCCTGATCAAGATCCTTATATCTTCTATGGCACTATCGCATCTGGAAATGCAGTGATCAAGGATGCACAAATAAGAGATCTATTCTCGGATTGTCTATGTTTTGAGACAGAAGCTGCAGGCTTAATGAATGATTTCCCCTGCCTTGTTATTCGCGGCATAAGTGATTACTGTGATAGCCATAAGAACGATCGATGGCAAAGATATGCTGCAGCCACAGCAGCTGCATACGCAAAGGAACTGCTTTCCATTACAGATGTTCTGGATGTTAAAAGCACCCCTGAAGCGCGCAGAATTACTTCTCACCGTCAGTTCTCTCTTATTTACCTTCTACTTCCCGACCCCATGTCAGTCAGTCAGCGAGCTAAATGCTCCCATAGCATGGCAAGCTGCAGCCTCATAACAGAACCTGGTTTCTATGGCATACTGACTAAGTAAAAGTCCAGGAGATCAATTCGGCCACCCAGAAAATCGCTTCAACTCTACAGCAAACTCAATTAAATCAAGAACGACAAGATATTTATCAATGGCTGTCTCCACTCAATATATCAGCTCGACATAGTGAGAACCAAAAGACTCGGGTCGAAGGTACAGGTCTGTGGTTGCTCGAAAATGTTGAATTTGGAATTTGGCTTTCGCAAACCGTCAAGTTCCAAACACTGTGCTGTTATGGGGACCCAGGAGCTGGGAAGACCATACTATCGTGAGCCCAATGAACTCCTGTTGCTGCCCACATGGAAAGATTGACTTGCGTTAGGTCACTTGTAATCGATCACCTAGAGCACCTAGCAAGAGAATCCAACTCAGCGTTGGCCTACATATATTGTGATTACAAAGCCTCTGAACAACAATCGACGGAGAGTATTATTGGTGCAATTATCAAACAGCTATTAATCCAATTACCCGAGATTCCAGATCCTGTCGTAAGTCGATGCCGAGAACGAATGAATGCAGGAAAACTACCGAGCTTGGGAGACGAAAGCGAACTTTTCCATTTGATTTGTGCACAGTTCAGCCGCGTATATATCTGTCTAGATGCACTTGATGAGCTACAGGAGAGCAACATGCGTCGACTTTTGAAATGGATTCGTGATGGACCTTCAGTTCAGATATTTCTCACAAGTCGCCCTCATATTCGAGACATTATCCTGAAATATCTTGAAAGTCAGCACGCAATTACTATTCGGGCAAATGAAAGCGATATTCAACGTTTCATAGAACATGAGATTGGTGGACCGAATGATATTGCGCCCAAAGCTATGGATGAAAAGCTAAAAGGGGATATGTTTGCAAAGATTCTGGGCTCAGCCAAGGGAGTGTCAGTACACATGAAACTATGCTTGCCTTTTTTACTGCCTTGCTGACAGCATTGGGTTGATTAGATTTCTCCTACCCTCGCTTCAAGTCCGCACTGTGCTTCAGGCCGTAACGAAACGAAGCCGGGAGGAATCTTTGGAATCGCTTCCTTCCAATCTCAGCGAAGCCTTTAAAGGATCGATTACTCGAATTTTACAGCAACCAAACGCAATGTCCGAATTGGCAAAAAAGATTATTCCATGGGTCCATTTTGCAGAACGGCCGCTTACTGTCGATGAGCTAGCCTCTTCACTTGCTATCAAGGACGACGATACTTTTTTCAATTCTAGGGGCATGCCTGATCCAGACATACTACTACATTGCTGTTATGGGTTGGTGGTGATTGATCAGGAAACGTCTACTATTCGTTTAGTGCATTATTCTCTGGCTGAGTATCTGTCTAATCAAGAGGAGCTATTTGGAAGTGATCAACGACAATGGCACGATCGAATCGCAACTGTCTGTCTTAGATTCCTCAATTTCTCGCCCGAAAGCCACACAGAAGATATTCCGCTAAAATATGCCGCTACACAATGGGGTCATCACCTTCGGAAAAGTGACCAGATGCCAGGTGTAGCGTTTGACATGGCTAAACAGTACCTGGATATCAATTGCCAAAATCATATTAACGACTTTGCGGGATTGAATTTGTTGTGTGATTTCATGTACAAAGTCAGGTTTCGGCGGGAACGAACTCCAGGCAAATATCCATTTGCTCACATGTCTGCATTTTTTGGTCTTGATAAGATCATCCTACAATCAAGCTGGACAGTATCAGACCTAAACTCGAAAGATGCAGCTGGACGAACGCCGCTCGCATGGGCCGCAGAGTCAGGTTATCATGCTGCTATGATGGCACTAATCCAAAAAGGAGCAACAGCATTGAATTCAACGGATGATTTTAACCTATCGCCATTAATCCTGGCTGCGGTTGGGGGACACCATGCTGTTGGGCAAACTTTGATTGAGAGAGGTGCTGCTCCGAATTTTAGAAGCAGTTTTCAAAGATCGGCGGCTATATGGGCTGCAGAAAAGAATGGGAATAACGATATGCTAGGGATGCTGGCTGAAAGGAGTGCAGCGTCAGGCTCCGCCGGCAGTCTTGGAACATTGATGCGGGACGCTGTACGGCGAGGAAATAAATCCATGGTGGAGACACTAATTGAAAAAGGCGCAGCAATAGATTCTGTCGATGACTCTGGAAGAACAGCGCTGACACTTGCCGTATACCGCGGAAATGAGGACATGGTGGAGATGTTGGTCGAGAAAGGGGCCGGATTAGATGTAGTCGATGATTCCGGAAGAACACCATTGGTGTGGGCAATAAGGACTGGAAACGATACGCTAGTGAGGAGGTTGCTTGAGAAAGGGGCACCAATAAATTCAGCCAATATGTTCGGAAAGACGGTACTGATGGAGGCTGTAGAGAGTGGAAAGGATACTATAGCAGGAATACTGACTGAGAGGCGTGATTTAGCGTTAGATGCAGCTGATATGTCGGGTAAAACGGCACTGATGCTGGCTGCAGAGACTGGAAAAGACACTATGGCGAGAATACTGACTGAGAAAGGGGCGGCATTGGATGTGGTCAACGCATTGGATCAAACCGCATTGATGGTGGCTGCAGAAAACGGCTGTAACAATGTAGTGGAGGTACTAATTGAGAAAGGCGCTGATGTAAATTTTACGAATGATTTTGGGGAAACAGCATTGACCTATGCCGAAATGGAGGGTCATCACGGTGTGGTTGAGACACTGACAGCAAATGGTGCTAGGATACTTGAAGCATGATCTTTCATAGCAGATCTAGCAGATAGTACCATGTTGCTTCAACCGGAAGATAATCGGAAAACAAGCTGCACGGTCGATCAGCTAAAGTTGATTGCGTAGTTTGGTCTAGATGTCTACCTGGTCGATGATTTAGGGTTCATGTTAGACTATTAACATAATATGCATGTCACCCAACTTGATAGCACGCGACATATCTTGATGCAGTGTCAATGAGATTAGTACAATCATTGATCAACGAATGCCTTTGATACAAGTGTCGATGCCTGACACAAACTGGTGGATGCATTTTGGAACCAACATTGGAAAAAGGAAGGATTCGGGCCCAATAGAAGAATGTGTAGGACAGGCTGATCAGTAATGCCGTGATCCCATACCTTGCAGCTCAAGATCTGGATATTAGGTATCCATGTCCTTGGTGAATGGATATTAATCTATTCTTGAGTGATATCCATCAGTCGTTTTTACATAGATGCATGCATGTATACATATTCATAGGATCATGGCAGATTGTGTATGCGGTCAGATGTCTATATTAATGTCAACTTCTGCCTGATCCGTATCTAACGAGACGTTTCATCGTGGTTACCACTTGCAAATAGATCATAACTGGGTAGCTCAGCGTCTGATTCAGTAACCATCGTGCAATCGAATCCAATTCGAGAACCGAATAAGTATGGGTGTAATATATATATTCAGAAATTTCTAGAATCATCTTGCTATCTATTAGTGATACCTAGTCATCACTGAGTTTCTAAGTAGACTGTTGACTTCATCACCTTACTATAGCTGTCCAACAGGGGTGCTTAGCTAGTTAATCAACTTGTCAGAGTATTCAACATACTTCAAAAAGAGTGAAAATATATAGGAGCATTGCTGTGTAAGCAGTAATTAATGTAGTAATTTCTTAATCTGTATGGGCTTAGACGATTTCATAATGCATAAGAGTACTAATTGAGAAACCTGCTCCGCATTCAGTACAGGACGATCCAGCTCCATATATATTAAAAAGTCACTCGCAATGTGTGAAAATGGGTTTAGCTAAGTCTATGTTGTAACGTTTTCCTTTTCCTTTTTCAGAAATCCGACATCCCCTAGAACTGGTGACAAGGCGATGGACCGCCACTGCATGGTTTTGGAGATGCATTTGATGCAAGAAAATTTCGCCGTCATCGCAGAAATTGCACTGCCGATCCGGAAGACCCTTGTCTCGAAAATGTCGCACTGTCGCGTCCGGCCTCGACCATTTTTTGATGCTCTTGTGTTCTGGGAGCGACTGATTACCGAAGCACTGAAAACAAATTATTGGTTTCTCGATATTTGGCTTCTTGCGATGTCGCTCTCCGGCACGAATGATATGCTGTTTGGCTTCCCCCAGGGATTCACGTGAATCTGAATATGGGACATCCGAGATGGGAACATTCCTTTCCATACTGATTAATAGGCGAATGGCCAGTGCTGCTCCATTCATGTCCTGACTGACCAGTCCACGCTTATTCTGATTAGGCAGGAATTAGGGAAGTTGCAGGCGATTGGCTGAGCAGAGGTGTTGATTCTTGTCTTATTGGAAAGAGTATTTTATGCTGGCTTTTCCACAGCATACTGTAACAATCCGATAGGATCGCTGTGCCAGATCATATCAACCACAGTGACGCATCTGACTTGCTGTTATCAATGGCTCACGTTATCTCATGTCTGCCCAACCTGACCCCTCATACTAGTATCATGTCATGACCCAATCCTGAACCTCACCATGGTCCATGGGCTATTACATACCTATAAGAAGCAGGCTCCTGGCAGATAGGGTTCTTTCTCTTTCAAGCTTCAATCTTCGTATATTTGCAACGGTACCTTTGGTCAATGAAGATTAAACACACTGAATGACCTTCTACCATATTAATAATTCCTCCTGCTCAACCATTAGATTAACCTCCTATTACACATATTGAGCAAAGTTCAGTCGCTAGTCCGTTAAAAGAGATCAAAGATATCAACTACTATAGAGTATGCCATTTGCTAAGTATGTTAATTATTACTATTATAGTATATTTTCCTAACCTAGTCACAGAAGGATATTAGTTATATTCCTTGCCAAGAGCGGAGACTCTAGTATTGGCACTGTTAAAGACTTCAAGGTAATCACTATACCATCTTACATGCATATAAAATTAAGGATGAGGCTCATAACTCTGAAAAGAACAGAAAATACTGTGTTGAGGTTAAAGATAGCAGGATCATTAAACTTAAAGAGGCAAAAGTGAAGGAGTTCAAGATCGAAATGTCAAGCAAACTCTTTACTACATATAGTACTTAGTGGCTAATGCTATAGAGGTGCCAGGGTTTTCGTTCCCACTAATAAGAAGTTATCTGTTGAGAAAAGTGAAGTGTCTAACACCACTAAATGGAGATGGTATACTCATATGGCTTGAAGCTTATGCTAACTTGGCCTATTTTGTCTGTGTACAGCCCTCCAGGCATTTCTGAGGAGCAGCCCTCGGGTACTGTCGCGTTTCATTACTCTGTACAGCTGGATGGATGGATGATTTCATTTCCCCTGACCCCTTGCTACTCTAGCGATATGCAGGTTACTACCAGTATCCTTGTAGCTCTAATTACAGTCGTCGGTCGTCGTCACATTTCTTACGGGCGGGTCTTATGCATGGAGATCGGGTGACCCATATTTATTATCACTTTTAGCCCCAGGCAGCTTATCGGCAACCTCCAAACAGGGTTTCGGGTAGATTTGATAAGCAGAGCCTTACTCTGAAGTACATCAGGAGACTAACCCAAAATAGGAAAGTAATTTTCTGACCTGAATCTCTATTGGACCGGAAGCCGTCGGAATTGCAAAAAGGGTGCGTTGGAGTGGTGACTCTCTAGGGTTTCCCGGCATCATGTGCTTCCCGTTGGTGGGTTCTTGCCGTCGGGAGAGATGATCCGCGGAGTATCTTCTACAGTTTCGATGTTCTTCATCATTCGAGCTGAAATGCTGTTCGTTATGCAAGCCGTTCTTTACGCAAATTCCTCGGGACCAGACGACAGTCTCCTCTCCTCCTCCTCTTCTTCTTCCTTTTTTGCACGCCAAAAATCAAGAAGAGCTCCACGGAGAGATCCCAAATCTCCGTCGAGTCTCATTGTAGTCTTAGTCACATCCGGTCATTCTCCCGATTTGGAAAGCCGTTGATATATATACCTCTATGATCCTATCTCAATATAGATGTTTGCCTGCCGACGAATCCACCTGTCCCAGATAATTAAAGATAATTTAATGAATGTTGATCTCAGTTGTCATCACAATTCCTTTCTGCGGCCTGTTTGATGCTTCTCCATCCAATATCCTTTCTTCGCTACCAGACTTATAGAAGGTTGCTGTCGCGCTGTGCCCTGCTGCTTTGGATTGTACCGCGGCTCCCGAATTGCTGTCTTCATTACTATGTAACTCTTCGAGAGCGTATGGGTCATTCCAGTGTGATGAGCGAGTCTGACTGGCGTACCGACTGCCGTAACGATTGTTATGATCATACCGGTGTGAGTACGAGTTACTGTAGTCTGATAATTTCAGTGCTTTGCTCACGAGCGGTTTGAGTGATGGTACGCAGGCAGCAATGATGCCGGTGTTGACTTGGAGACTATTGCCGGGGATAAAGTCAATTATACTGGTCTTCCTCTCATCGAATATGCAGGTAGGAGTAAGACCAAGTGGAAGGGGACATACATTGCGAAAAACATGATAGTATCATTGCTGGAAAAGATGTTAGCATTGTGATTGATAAACCGCCCAATAGCGGAATTCTTTGTTGGGTTTTCTTACTAGTCAGCATCTGATTCTGTAGCGTATGCGATCTGGTATACACCATTTGTAACGCCGAAAGCCACGGCTCTGTTGTTTACCAAGGAAGGCAAAGTAAGTCTTAGCTCTGCGTAATGCCGTCTGCACTAAGTGCATTTATTAAAACACGACCAAACTTACGCATAGCCCAAGCTCAGAACACCAATCAAATACAGTCGAACCTTGCGTTTCATTTGAAGTTTCCAGATGATTGGGATCGGCGCGGCAGCAAAGAAAACATCTGTGGCAATGTTGAAAGCTTTATGTGAAAACCCAACGTTAGATGCAAAACTTGCTTATTGTATCAGGCAAGTGACACGTACCTGTGTTAACTAGAGCGAATTTGATAAACAGCTGTATCGAGTAACATTTGACACCGTTGATCGTAGGGTCCCAGAAACCCGCCATGGGTTTGCAGTAGAGGAAGAAGGTCATTGCTCCCATGAAACAGTAGGCGATAACAAATGCTATCACGTTATCAGTAGTCAGAACATCAGAAGGTTTACTATTTTCAGGTCTCCTTTTGCATCCAAAAAAGAGAGAAACTCACCGATGCTTACCCATAAACTCCAGACGTACCAGCGACCCGGACTCAGTCGCAGCAAGTTTAGGGCGATCGAGACCTTCAGCAGAGCCATACCGAGACAAGAAGATAAAATAACCTGCCAGAAAGATCCTTGCGTAAACTTTCTTTGATCTTCGTCTGAGACGAATTGATTGTGTCTACCCAATCCATGGAAGCCTTTATAGATATAGATAATCCATACTGCGATCGAACATACCTGGAAAGGGGGAATGGTGCCAAGTTAGCATGCTTTTAAAGACGATCTTTTTCCCCAAGGTATATATATATAAAGTACAGACTGATACATCAACCACGTGGGAAAGAAAAAGAACAGATCTTACCGCAGCACCTCCCATTGTCCAATCGTCTCCTCCAATGCTTTTGATCAACCTCATCCGCACATAAAAGCGCAAGGCCACGCAAACGACAGCGATAACCACTACCAATGTCTGGATGGCCAGGATCTGACCCAGATGGCTATCATTCTTTTGCCCTGCATCTGCCATGACTGTCCATGTGGAGTTTACCGCCGAGAATGGAGATCGTCCCCAAACTTTGGCCGCGAGCGATCACTAGATATGCTTTGTATCAAAGCTTGACTCAAGGCTCACCGTGTCGATCAAGGGACTTGTAGATATGCGATATAATAGACGCGAGTAACAAGTGTTGCAGCAGTTCTCTCCAGATTTCTGAAGAGATGTAAATCGAACGAAGGAATGAAGGGTTTGACCAAGGGGCCAGCATAACATATATTACATACAGTTTAGTGTACCATTGACTGCCTCGTATCCATGGGTTCTTTTCTTTTTGAAAAGAACAGAGACTGAAAGAAAGCCAGGGTTCCAGAAAGCTTATTTTGTCACTCGTGCGTTAGAATTGGGTCGCTTATGCTGGTAATTGACCCCAATTAGCTGGAAGTTACTCTCAGCAACGAATAGATTTCCCACTAAGTGCTCCGTACATCCTCCAACACTAGCTGGCCACTGTACATCTGGTCGTGTACCGAATATAGTGTACTAAATCCTGGAAGACCTTTAGGATTGCATCATTTCCGCTGGTCGCTAACCGCTTTTGATTGAGGCCACCATGCTCGGTTTTTGGGATTTATCTACTATGTACTATGTATAGTCAATGGTACTCCGTATTTTGGCATTAATCCCTGTCGGAGTTATTACCAATTGTAGAGCGCAACATCCCAGTCAGCATCCGGAAATGGCAGGCAGGATCGTATTCATGTACGGAGGTGGGAATCAAAAGTGATAATAATACGCTAAATGTTAGCCTACACGCTAAAGGGTAGAAATGTATATCATACTATGTAATTGATTACGGCTAGATATAGTTTGCACGCCTTTAATTTGCCAAATAATATCCTATCTACCCCCTTCCAGTTAGCTTTTCAAAAAGAAAACATGAAAATACACTGAATAAAGACTAACCTATATACCAGTGGTTACCGTATTATTATCACTTTTGACTCCCACTTCCGTACTAGCACAGAGTTCTCCGTAAGTAGGACTTGAGCTGGCCATCAACCAAAGGTCCGAATCCCTAATTTCATGGCAAAAGGGACCACTTACCGTTCTACCGAGAGCGGTGGCG
Source organism: Talaromyces verruculosus (assembly GCA_001305275.1). NCBI lineage: Eukaryota > Fungi > Ascomycota > Eurotiomycetes > Eurotiales > Trichocomaceae > Talaromyces > Talaromyces verruculosus. Next base: position 728,877 of record LHCL01000002.1, read on the forward strand.
AGGGTGGAGAGTGGAAAATTAAATTATGCACTAACTGCGCAGAAGGGGTCTGTGGCATGTGCGAAAGGCTAAGAGACTCAAGTGGTGGATGGATAAGGGCCTGGAAGAGCCGAGTCCTGGTGTCACTACTACGTTAAACTAACAAAGTCACTCAACTAAATTAGCAAAAGCAATAGTTTATGATCAGAGTTTGGACTAGCCCAGAAATACTCATGCAGGATGTTACTACACTATTGCTGAACCTCAGGTTATTGGAGAGAAAAACAATTTCATGCAGGGGTTTACCGGGTTATGTAGTGATTAGCACCCAATGAGCTATATACATAGTACGTACATATTTTCATGGGCTGCCACGTGTGGCACTGGAAATTCGAAATCAGTCGCCGGCTGTGTACTACAGAGTATACATAGGAAGTAATCTGAAGTACTCCGCTCTGTAGTAGTCACTATAGTGCGTGTACGGAGGTTGGAGTCAAAAGTATTGGCACACGCTAAATATTAGCTTGCGCGGTAAATAGCACTAGAAATGTAAATCATAATAAATTACAACTAGAAACTTTTTGAAGGCCTCTTATTTGTCTAAATGACTTATATCTAGCCCTTCTTAGTTAGCTACATCAAATTACTTCGAATAAAGACTAGCACGCAGACTAGATTTTAGCGCGTGCCAATACTTTTGACTCCAACCTCCGTACTCCCTATAGTAAAATGTAAATGGAAGTTATGAATATGAATTTATCCGGATTGAACTTCCTGTAATATAGTGCGTTTTCTATGGATCGATTGGTCTAACCATTTGTGATCAAGGTAAACTCTGAAAGTGTCTCTTAAATAATCACCATGCGACCCTTGGAATGAGTATTAAATCACAGCTTTCTTCTCCAATCCTTCCATGCATATTGAGTTTTACTCGTTGTGCCTCACTCCTATTTTAGCCTGATTGGTTCTCCCTTCTTCACTTTTCTTTTCCGATTATTTGTCATCCACAGTTCTGACTTTATCAATTTCATTATCTTACCAGCCATGAGCACAATGTTATCGACAAGAGCTGCCAGTCGGTGGCTCGCAATCACTGCTGTCGTCGGAGTAGCCTCAGCATTGCAATTGCCCGACATTATCAACAGAGATGTTGTTATTATTGGCGGAGGAGCCTCTGGTGCCTATGCTGCCGTTCGTCTTCGAGATGACTATGGCAAGAGCATTGCACTTGTGGAAATGCGAGAAGGACTGGTAAGCAAAAACGACCCACATCGCCCATTAGCTGCTCGTTCTCCGCACTGGGTTTCTGGGACTAACACAGCTGCTTAGGGTGGTATGGTGAACACCTACATTGACCCTACCACAGGTGATGCCTATGACTTCGGTGTAGAGACGTTCTTGGATCTCGGCAACGCAACAGGCTTCTTCGAGCGCTTCGGAATCGAAACGGCTCCTACGAGTCAAGCAGATGTTACTACCGAATATATTGACTTTATTACTGGAGAGCCTGTCAATCTTACTCTGCCTGCATGGCCCGATCAGCTAGCCGCTTTTCAGAATTTCCTTAATGTCGTTGAGCCGTGGACGGACTACTTGCAACCAGGCTACTGGAACTTTCCCGAACCAGCTGATATCCCCGAAGACTTCCTTATCCCCTATGGTGACTTTATCACGAAGTACGGCCTAGAGGATGCTATCCCCCTGATCTATGAGACTACGGGACTTGGCTTGGGGAATATGACCCAGGCAACAACCATGTTTGAGCTGCAGGCTTTTGGTACATATATGGCACAGTCTTTGCTTGGCCAGCTCAATTCCTCTCACCCTGCTAGTGGAGGCAACCAAGCGCTCTACAATGCAATTGAAAAGGATCTTGGTGATGTTGTTCTATACAATAGCACTGTCTTGTCCAGTCTCCGAACAGACTGGGGGGTCTTTCTTACTGTGCAGAACCATGTAACTGGCCAGGTTACTCTGGTTACAGCCCGCCAACTTCTCATCGCGATCGAGCCAACTCCGGATAATCTGGCCCCTTTCAACCTAGACTCTGAAGAGGAGAGTGTGCTGTCAAAATTCAAGTTCACAAGAGAGTATACGGCCATTGTCAATAATTCAGCATTCATCCCTCCAATGTCATACTCGAATATGGCTGCTGGTGCCGCACCGGACAACTACCTTGTTCTACCCAATACCCCCTTTGTAAATGAGATCAGCTACATGGGTGGTGATAACCTCTTCCACGTCATCATCGTTGGAGATGATTCAACCACCGAGGATGTTGCTAGGTCTTTGCTGCAGCAGAACTTCGAAACTTTGCTCCAGGCTGGCAGGCTAAATGAAACGTACAGTGGCCAGGAGATCGAATATGTGGCATTTTCAGTTCATGGCGCAATGCATGCCCATGTCTCCGCAGACGATGTCAGGGCCGGGTTTTTCCAGGATCTCAACTCCCTGCAAGGGAAACGCTCCACTTGGTGGACTGGAGGCGCCTTCTCCTGTAACTTCCAAACAACTCTGTGGGAGTTTGATGAGACTCTTTTCCCGAAGATCCTGGCAAATCTCGATTAGAAGCACCATATTGTCTTTTACGCATAGAACCATATAATTCCAAATAAGTGTAGCTTTCTATTTGACCGTGAGACATTATAGCTCTCTACTGCTTGTCGTATAGAGTCTATTGTGCTATTTTCTAAATCAGAAATAGGTAATAGGATTGGTCCTTCTTGCTCAGCTGAATTTTTCAGTTTTTCTTAATACGTAATGTTGTTTTAACGTGTATGCTACCTCATTCATCCCATCTCTTAACAGCCTCATGGCTTGGCACACAACTCGACCATGTTCCATAATGAGTGTGCGATGTACTCTGGTATGGAAAAGGAGAAAGTGCCCGGTAGCTCCCGAGATTGAAAAGCAAACTGCGCGGGTCGGGACTTGGGACTCGGGAGTTGGGAGTGGCGTTCGTACTACGTAGTAAGTTAAAGTAATACGGTAATCACTAGTGTTTATCGGAAGTAATTTCATGTTTCCTTTTTGAAAGGCTAACTGGAAGGAGCTAGATAAGAAATATCATAGCAAATGAGAGGCCTGTAAGCTATATCTCTGTATTTGATTGTGATATACGTAGTATATTTCTAGTGGGCTTTAGTGTGTAGACTAATATTTAGCGTATTATTCTCACCTTTGACTCCCACCTCCGTACTCCGTAGTGCATAGTGGTCGCTGGATGAGTGTGCACCCGAAAACCAAGCTTCGACTAGTAGATAGTAACACTCCACTTGTCTTGTCTTCATATGGCTCATACTACGTAGTATGTACTACGTACTCCGTAGTACGCCTTCAAATCAAAAGTGACCTTTCCTTTCTGGTCATAGTAGAATTTAGCGTCATGCAGGTTGATTTGTAACACCCCCTATATAAGAGCACAGAACGCTTTAATCTTAGTGAAAACAGAGAGAAGGAGAATGGCTAGTGAATCTATCGCAGCAAAAAGTCGATGTGACTGATGTATGATGACGATAAAAACTCTTATGTGGCACATCTGGTGATTATTCCTGACCCGTATTGGGGAACTTGTAGAGCAATCATAAAGTATACAGCAGCCAGGGATTTTTTTTAGGATGAATATCTCTAGGAAATATCAATCTGTTTAGCATACGGGACTGATATTTGCTTTCATCATACTATTGTGGCAATTTTCGTAACTATCCTGAAAAGATGGGATCAACCGGAAATCCCTGAAATGAGTATCTTCATGCCCTACATGGACAAAAGCTTATTCTTTTAGGCCTTCGGGAGATCACTCACCGCTGGGTGAAGGGCATAAGTCCTTATAAAAATACGTAGGCTTGTTGAAGCGGCAGACAGGATAATTGAGCAGTGCGTGGTATAGAATACCTCTATGTGAAGTTTTGTTAATGTCTACCAAGATACTTTCCACCAGGTCCTGCCCGACAAAAGCTTAAGCAGTTCAATGGTGCTCAACTTGGTGCAGGCTGGTATCCACATGCTTCTTTTGACAGATTGCTTGCTTGCTCATGCCTGCTTCTATGGGCTAGTACTTTGTGAAGCTATTCTGCTCTCCACAAATAAATGACCGACTGACAATAGTATTGATTAGTTGTTCATCTGGGATGATGTTATTACTTCTTTAATGTGCTTTCGAGTTCTAAGTCTACCATTGCAATTTTTATGGAGACGGATTCGGCCGAGATCAACAGTCTCAACAAGGACCCCGAGCAAGTAGCGAGATACGTGGAGCAGACGAAAGAATTCGTTTACAAATGCATAATGATGGGGAACAAGGATCTACGGGTAGCAAAATACCGTCCATTGCATTCTTTAAGTGTCCAGCGGAGGATATCTACCCGAGACATACTTTAGGTTAGCTGAACCCAGTAACAGATGACGGGTCTTAGCCATATCTGACAGACCAACAGAGCAGAACAAGCTGCTTCTAGACCAAGTCTACTACTTCATCGATAAGTCCTTCCTCGAGCTACAGATTCAAAGTAGCAACAAGCTCCCTTCAGTGGAAGAATATACCCAACGCACACTTGGCTCTTCGGCAGATGGAGTCATGTTTGCTGTAACCGAATTTGCGCTAGAGATGGAAATGCCACGGTCAGTCTATGATGCAAATATGCTACAAGCCTGGGACATGGCAAATTTGTTGATTGCATTGTTTGTCCCCTTATTTCTAGTCACTGAGTAATATTATATGCGCTAACCCATTGTTCCGGATCGACAGTGGAAACGACATTCATTCTATTCAAAAGAGCCTGTATGTGTGATATCTCCCTTCTCTTCCTTTTAAGAATATTCTGAGTACCCTTGCCAATGATCGTGAGTGTATAGGAGGTAGAACAGTTTGACAGCTTAGTCCCTCTACTGTATGTGAAGCTAGGAAGCTTACAAACAGCGCTCGATCAAGCCCGAACCATGATCCAGGATGTGGCAGACGAGTTTGATTCACGCTCCAAGGAGTTATTAGAGAACCACGCAGATGATTTCATACTCCATGATAAAATAGAGAAATTCCTTCATGGATTGGAATATGGTGTGACTGGCTATCATAATTTTGCGTTCGTCTCAACTTTCCAGGATTATTTTCAATGTTACAACTACTAACGCTTTATAGCCTTCATTCACCGAGATATCGACTCCCGGAACCTAATGCAAATGGCGACTATGAGATTCTAATTCTTTGAAACCACATATTTCACAAGATCCTGTAATTCAATACTGGTTTGCTGTTTTCCACGATTTGGCGGCCATTGGTCGTATTATTTACATTGTCTATCTCATTTGTCAAGGCTCACATGCGATCAAGTACTCTGTCTGTATCAGTCAATCAAATCAATGTTGCTTTTTCCTTCAATGTCTTAGCCCCCCCCCCCCCCCCCCCCCACCTTTTCCTTCTCGTCGTTTCAGGGCTACAGCGTGTGACAGCGCGCGTCTAGTACTCCTGATACCAACCCCGTATTCTTGGCCACAAAATTACACGTAAGAGCTGCCCCGAATAGGGGCGGCCGGGAGCCTGATCCGTTTGTCTCCAGGGCTTGATAGAACCCGTGCTCTTATTTCTAGGCTCTCGGAGTCTGGTTTACTAGAAACCGAAACCCTAGGGGTATCTTCACCATGTACCCTAAGGGAAATTGATTCCCTACCCGGGAATCATTTATCGACCTTGTCTATAGTTACCGGGTTACAGATTTCATGATCCCTTTGATACGAAAGAGAAGGTAATTTGTAACAAAAAATAGATACTAGTATATTAATATGTTTCACAAACCAGATATTGTGGATGCTCGTGAAATGAAATGAAACATTGGACTTTTGAGGATTTTGTCATGTACTCATGATTAAGGACCTCAATAGATAGTAACTACTATAAGGGTTTCGCTATGTCGTACCTCTTTGGAAACATTGAATTGTTGCAATCCCACTAAGCTACCTTTCCAGCTCTGATAGATCGAGAAAAGTAGGTATACAACAGAAATGGTGGATAATATCGAGTTTCATTATAAGCTCATATAAGTTCGATCACCTTGCTTTGGTTTTCTAGAATACTGAATGCTCGGAATTAAAATCTTCTTTCTCCTTTCAAGAACACAGTCATAGTATCAATCTTCTAGTGCATACTCAACAGTCCACCTTGCTATCGGCAGAGTAAATAAGACAAGCTCTAGTTTCGTGGGTGGCTGTCATGATCTGCGGATTGTTGGAAACACGGCTAAATTTTGAAACACCATGTTTCAAGCCAACATCAACTCTTGTATGTCGATCACTGGGTAATCTGTTCCAATGATCCCGACATTCCCTTGCCTATGAGAATCTTACGTTTTCGGGCTTGTCGTGCAGCATCGGTTAAAATATGTTGAACGTTAGGAAGACATTCTGCCGACTATACCTACCCCCTTCACTTTGGCTAAATAAGGGAGTAGTGAAGAGATGGCAAGGTATAAAAAGCAAGCTTGCACCTCGCGATACTGCTACTTACTATATACGTAATCTTGTCAAATGACTTGAGCTCATACTACGATATTGTACCTCAGCTATGGTATCCTTTACTTCTACTCTTCTTGCCGTAACCACGGTGGTTGGCGCTCTCGCTTTCCCAACCCAGGTTGGACCTCGCTCCGAGAACGAGATGGAAGCACGCAGCACGCCCAATCAGCAAGGACAGAGCGGCGGTTACTTCTATCAATTCTGTATACTACATATGGCCCAGAGTCCTTGAAGTAAGAACTCTGCTGACATATATCTTTGAGGGTCCGAGGGTGGCGGAGATGTCACCTACACCAACGGTGCGGGAGGTGAATATAGCGTAACATGGCAGAATGTCGACGACTTCACTGCTGGTAAAGGGTGGCAGCAGGTTACCGGCCGGTTAGTAGTTTTCTAGGTATTCACAGCTCCCGGGTTATTCTTGTTGACATGATCTCAAGGGCTATTACCTTCTCCGGTACCTTTAACCCTGGCACCAACGGCTACCTCGCTGTATACACCTGGTCTGGTATTGGCGAGACATATATCCTGGAGAACTTGGGTCTTATAACCCTGGCAGCGGCGGTACGCTTATTGGCGGCCTGTCGAGCGACGGTGGCACATATGATGTCTACAGGGTCTACCGCAGTGCTACGTATGTTCAGTACTGCTCCATCCGGAGGCAAAAGCGCACCAGCGGCACTGTTACGACTAGCAATCACTACAATTGGTACAATGCGCATGGCCTGCCCTTTAATCCATCTACCAATGCTACGTACCAGATTGTGTCCACTGAGGGCTTTGGCAGCAGCGGATCTGCCACCATCACCGTAGGTGAGTCTTCTCCATCTGCTTCTTGTTTTAACAGTACTGCAGGCATCAAGAGAAAAAGGATGAGTTCAATAGTTAGATACCATTGGCAGGCACCTATATCTCTATAAATCTATTGATTATCAACCAAGATATATTCATAATCATGGTGAGGTATAGTCTCTCGTCATTCCTTTTCTTGCCCGTCCTTCTTCCATCATAGCCAGGTGGGCATGCTCGCGTGGCCTCGTGCAGGGCCTCCGGTCGTTTCTGTGGATAACTATAACGAACAGAAGACCTTCCAAGGTCTAAATCTAATATCTAGAGATTCTAATTCGTATGACAGTGGAGAACACTCTAATATGACAGCCTTTCTGAGCAATAACAATTTGGAACACTCTCTGTATTGATGCGAATAATGTCTAATCCGAGGATAATAATTGATGTGTGGTCTCTCGTCATTTCGTTTCTTATTTAGCCTTCAGCCAGGAGAGCAAGCGCTCTTCCGCTTCCTGCAGGGCCTCCGAGCGTTTCTGTGGCCACACTAACTTTTCCCCTGTCATGGATTCTATTTCGGATTTGACGGCATCGAATGGAATGAAATACGTTATGTCCAGGTCGTGAGATGTGGCAAAAAGCAAACCAACAATGAATGGCTGGCTGGAATAATCATTTCTGCCTAGCAAAGCCTCCTGACGCATAGATAGCATGGTAATCTTGTTGTCATGTCCATCATACTCCCAACCCGCAGCAGCAATGATAAACGAACCAGAATCGCCAGGAGAGGCAAAAAACCACGGACCGGGCTCATCATCGTCCAGGCTATGAAGTCTTCGAGGGCAGGTAATCGCCCAAGCTTCGACCTCCCATGATCCTGGTTGGCCCTTTTCCCCAAACACAGTAACAGCTCTGAAGTCACTCACAATGCCCATGGTGTAGGACCCTGATCGGGATAGCCTCGAAACGACTTTAATATGCTTCTCGGCGCCCTGAGGATTCACCAATGAGTCCACATCCCAAAAATTACACGTCGTATTCTTCGGGATTGGGGGATTCTCGGCGTTCTCCTGCAGGTAAATCTCTTCGGCCCTCGTATCTGTTAAACAGTCCATCTTTATCAATGCGAGATCCATCAGAAATTTTTCTATTTGTCTTGCGATAGTCGTGTTTGTCGTGGTTGTCGTGGTTGTTGTGGTAATTATGATTGTTGAGGTTGGTACGGTGGGCGAGGTTGTTGAGTGCGTTGTGGTTGTTGAGGTTGGTGAGGTGGGTGAGGTTATTGTATAGTCTCTATAGCCAAGCTTTGCACTGTGTACCGTTCCAATAGAGAGGTTGCTTTGGACTAATTGCAGCCCTTCTTTCAGAGCTACAAGTTTGGGCTCGTCAATTGGCAGAGCGTTTTTTGATCGTTGACAGACGTTAGGATCTGATTCTTGGACTGCTTCAATTATCTCACGTTGTGTCTCGATTCTTTCTTCGGTCTCCGCAAGATATTTGAGCAACTTCTTCTCAGACTTCTTGACTTTGTTTGCACCCGGTGACTGGATACTGATGCCTTCACCGGCTGGCGCTTCGAAAGACGTTTCTTTGTAGTCTATGAATTTTGCTGTTAGTAGGATTATCGGGTAGATGGCATATAGTGATAGAGACTTACTCGCAAGCGCCACATGCGCATTTGTAACTCCAAAAGTTGTTCTCTCTTTGGTATCAGTGTTCTCTGTGATAACGTAGCCGCCCATAGTTCCTGCCTTTGTATTGTCGTTCTGTTGACTAATTTCGCAACCGGGTTTAGGAGACCTGGCGTATTGGGCAAGGTTCACCTCACGTGCGATAGCTCCGAGATCACCACCACAGAACAACGGAGCCGCTCGCTGGCGGATCTCAATATCGATGCTATCTGGGAGTATAGAGCGCACTCGTTCTTCCAGGAATCCCATGCAACGTCCTCGGCATCCATCGCCTCAAAAAGAACAACCGTCGTCCATTCATACTCACGCCAACCTGCTGCACATCGGCCGACGGGAATCATGACCTGGAACATGGTAGGGAGATTCTCAAATAATTGAAGAATTTGGTGGCGATACCCAAGTCCCTCTTCCCAGTTTGCCTTCAGACTGCCAGAGTCAGGGGGCGTACAGATATGAGAAGTGTCCGTAAATCGCCTATCACAGAGCTCAACACCAATCTCTTTCCCTTCTTCGGCTGCCTGCTTTGCTGCTGTGTAGATTTCGGTCACAGCCTTTGCCCACATTTTACTGTCGCTTTTTCCCTTCTCGTAGATACAGTCAACAATGACACGTGGTAGCATAGAGCTGCCCCATCTTTGTGCTCGGTATACCACTTCAGGAGAATGTGGTCCGCGAGGGATATTGTAAAGATCAATGATAGTGTTGATATGCGACTTCAGCGCTTCGAACTGGGCTTCGTGAATCGGGTTGGCTTCTTTGTCGATGTCTTTACACGTTACGGACGGTCGAAGAAGGCGGGGATATCCTGCCCGATAGGGCCAGCGAGTGTCGATAGCTTCAACTTGGATGTTCTGGTCCATATTTGTCCTTGCAGGTCGCTGAAACGAACTCTGTCGGCCTTGAAATTGTAGGGTTCGTTTTTGTAGAGGTGAGCCTGTATGCTGAATTAGCTCTCGTCGTGGTGAAACCACTGTTGGGGCTAGGCCGCTATGATATAACGGCATGATGATTGTGTGTCTTTAGGCAGACGCGGAGGTAGGCCAAAAACTAGGGAGGCCACTAGGAAGGCAGAAGTGTGGTTTGAAAATGCAGAAACGAGGAAAGAAGTAAAGCTCGAGAGACCGACAGAAGGTATATTGGGATATCATGATATGGGAGGAAACTGGCGGTCTTTCCCACCAGGTCGCGTTATTTACGCGTGTCAGAAAAACCGAAGATGAGGCAAAGACTGGAAATATGACATTCGATTGTTGCAGGAAAGTCGAGAACAGCAGCATATGTACCAAAAATCACTTACTTACCTAGACTAGAGTTCACTCTGTGTGTGTGTGTATGTTATTCACTAGATATGACAACAGTATCACTTGAGGTTTATGTTAAAGATATGAAACTTTATTGGAACGCCACAGCCATGGATGCTTTAAATGCTGGAGCATTAGGTATTTATTCACGTGATGTCATCTGAAGACACCCAAGTGTCTTTGTTCACTGCAGATCTGCTGCAAACATGACTAGTTCTGTGGACATCTCTCATTATTCAGCGTCAATCTGTATACCTAGCCAAGCCCTACTACGTGGAGATGTGTCATTTTCAATATTCTGGGAGAAAAAAAGGCTTTCACCCTCACACCAACCGACGATAAGCTCAGGAGTATGATTACCAGCCACATCGAGTTATAAGCTCATATTTCAAATGGAGAGTGCCCCGGATGGTTATTGGTCAGACAGATTGATATATCAGAGTGCTCTTCATTCCCGTATGAACTAGAATTTCCAGATATCAGATTTAGATGTTGGAAGGCCTTCTACTCGTTACAGCCAGTTATCCACAGAAACGCTCGGAGGCGCTTGCCCACCTGGTTGTGATGAATGAAGGATGGGTACATGCTAGGTAAGAAAAGGAATTATAAGAGACTACACATCAATTACTATGCGATAATATCTTCACCATGATTATGACTATATCTTGGTTGATAAATCTGATGAATGTGTTTTGCAAGCTATCCTACTGTCCGCAACGACTGGAAACCTTTACTTGCTTGCGAATACAGAGAGTGCTCCAAATTGTTATTGTATCAGACAGGGTGTCATATCAGAGTGCTCTCCAATCCCATGTAAGGCGAAATTTCTCGATACAAGCTCAAGGTGTGGGAAGGCCATCTGTGCGCTATACCCAGATTCTACTGTAGTGAGCTTAGCTTAATATTATTAATATAATAGCTTTATTAACCTCAAGATTGATGCAATACACAAAGGAAAAAGAAGAACAACCAACGAAAGACCGAGCAACACGTACTCCAAAATAGCTCAAACAACTGACCAGCACAATGCAATGATTATTTAAAGAATGACAAGAAGTGAAGTAAAACAGTGTAGTAGGCAATGAAACTATCTTCGATGGGAATAATTGTTCAGAAAAGGAGAGACTTGAGACGTATATGAGATACGAAGGAGACATGTACCTAAGGCACATTGTCTAGAATTTTAACCATCTTTTTCGACCGGGCTGGGTCTTCAACGACATATGACCGTCGTTTTAGGACTAGCTCCAATGTATCAACGACTTTGTGAAAAGAGGAGGCTGCACCGCGCTCTTGACGGAATCGCACGAGACTCAAATTGGCGTGACGTCCGTGTTCGAGCACGGTAAAGAACTCTGCTGAGAATTCGACCGGACGTAGATTGAGGTCTGCATATATGATAAGCCTTAGCCACAAATCAAGGAAAGGGTACTTACAATTCGACTCGCATACACGTCCACGAACGACATTCTTAGCTCTGTCAAGGTATACGCCGTCCATTCCGTATACTTCCCACTCACGAAGCGTTCTGTAAACTTCCTTACGAATCTTAGTTTTGGGTATCTTGAATGCAATGATTCGTACTGCAGGCTTAACGTGGAAAAATCGGGCAAACCAATTCTGATTAGCACCCAATGGTCGACGTGCTCGATTTGTATAAGGAACTGGAACATGGCTTAGTGCAGTATCGTTTGATTCAGCCTGGCGTAGTGTGCCGTCATGATCAGGCGATGAGTCTCCTATGTTGTCTTAGTATTCCATTTCTGGTTTTATTTCATCTCACTGCTTACCTGTAAGGCTGTCACTCTCCGTCTTGTCTGCTTTCTTCTTGCTGAAAATCTTGAGGAAGCTAGACCGAGACTTTTCTCCGGATACTTTCCTTGGAACATTCTTTTCTTCTGTATTTGTAGGCACCTCGACACTGACCGAACCAGCGGGTGCTGTCTTTACAGTCCGTAACGTCGCTTCCTGGGTGTTTTCATCATGCACGTAGGATTTGTGTTTGCCGAACCACGACCACTTCTTCTCGTTGGATGATTTAGCACTAGATCGGCGCGAGTCTGAGCTTTCTGATATCGTCTCCAAGACCATCGGAAGCCGTGCGTTATATCGTAAGCTAGTGGCGACAGAGTCACTGCTTGTTCGTTGCTCGGATGGCACACCTTGCTTGCGAATATGGATAACAGAGTCAGCCGAACTGTGGCGCGATTTGCTTATCGGAGCAGGCGCTTCTGTTACTGCACTTCTTTTTCGTATAGTCAAAGGCTTGATATCATCAATGGACGGCAGAGAAGAGTCTTTTGGAACCACCCTGATGGTAGATTTTGCTTCAAGATTCTGCGAGACCCTAGGAGATGGCTCGGGTGTAGCATGATGGTCAACGCGATGTAAATCATAACCACTGGACGTCTCCAACGGCGTAAATATCTCTTCAGATATAGATGGCAAGTAACCTATATCCACAATAGGTTTCGTAGGTGGTTCAGATAGTATACGCCTATTTGGATTTTCAACAAGAAACTCGGACTTGGCCTTGCTGCGCGCGATGTCTTGTTCAATCAATCGATCAAGATGGGCTATGACTGCACATAGGTGGTCTGGTAGACCCGCAGCCTCCGCCTTGGTAGAGTGTTCGATAAGTTTGCGACGGGTTTCAGCAAGTTCTTTCACAGTGCAAGATGCTGGCAAATCAGAAATCTTATCTAACACATCACTGCTTTCTCCTGCATGGGCTTTTTCTGCTGCTTCTTCATGAATAGACATAGATGTGGCCGTAGTCGCAGTGCTAACAGCTGTGTGCCCAGTAGAAACTGACGATCTGTTGAAGGCTTCCTCGCAAATTTGACTGAGCTCGTGAGAGACTTTTCTTGCTTCTTCTCCCCAGAAGTTATCCCTAATCTTTCCCACCAAGAGGTCCTGCTCTAGACTAGCAACGACCTCTGATGTACGGACCACTGCAGGTTGGGCTGGAAGCACAGGACTGCTCATTCGGACAGAAGATGGTGCGGTAGTAAGCAGATTGGAGCTCTTATCGTTGGCTAGCAAATGCGCAATGGAACCCTGCGACTTAGAATAGTCTCTCGCTGATTTAGCTGAAGAACCACCACCAGATTTGTTCCTGATATGGTGAAATGATACATTCCGTCTATATCCAGCTCGATGTTGAGGTGCAGGACTGTAACCGCGACGGGACGTGGCCAAGGAGCTTCTTGAATGAAATGAGTGTTGCGCCTTCTTTTTCCGGTTCCATTGAATGATTTCAACGGATGAGCTTGGGATGACATCCGCCCTTGGCGGAGAAGAAGGGGGAGCAGCAGTATCGCCCCCCACTTCCACAACCACATCCTCTGGCGCTTTGTGAACATTATCATCTCGATGAATGGTGACCTTCGCATATTGAACAGTAGACGTGGCCACCGGAGTTCGAGAAGCTCTGAATGGGTCATAGCTGGCAGATGACCCGGGCTCTCTTCCACTATTACTGTGCCGACTCGAGTCAGTGAGGATGGAGAACTGAGATCGACGGCGACCATGTCCTTGTATTCGACCATTTTTCGAGTGCTTGGCCACTGCCCTTGTCGCCGCAGGTGGTCGAGATATGTGGTGATAGTCGCTTGCAGAGTATTCAAGGGGCTGTCCGTGGTAGTTCTCCAACTGTTCGTCGCGAAATTTGATGAGGGCATTATAGAACATCTTCTCATGATTCGGCCTATATCTCTAGTTAGAATATTCAAGCTGATGAGAAGGGGTGGTACTGACTCTTGAGAGAGAAGCCGCTCTATGAGACTTTCCGTATTGGCACTATGCCACAAAGTCTGAAGACTTCGAAGTAGCTCCAAATCAATATCGGCACGAGAGGCTACTGCTGGACCACAATCTTTGGCCGATAGAGGCGGTGGAGGCCCTAGTTGATGTTGGGACATCGCTTGGTGTAGGATCTCATACTTCTTGAGAAGGGGGTGATTGAACATGCTTTGTATGCTGATCCGGTCCTCTGGCCTCTTCTGTAGGATTCGCTGAATTAAATCAGCTGCCTCTACAGACAACCATGTTGGTATATGGTAGTTTCCTTTCTTCACCAAATGCAATGTGTTCGACAGATCGCCCCCATCAAACGGTAAGAAGCCGGTCAATAGTGCAAATAGAATGATTCCACAACTCCAAATATCTGCTTTGTCACCGCGATACCTTCGACCGTAGATAATTTCTGGTGCGGCATAATGAGGACTTCCGCATGAGGTATTGAGCCAATGGCCCGCCGGTTGTAGAGCAGCCATGCCAAAATCCGCCAATTTGATGTTGTGATTCGGATCCAAGAGTATGTTTTCGGGCTTGAGATCGCGATGGCATATATTGAATCTATGACAATACGCGAGACCAGAGATTATTTGCCGAAACAATCGAACCGCTTCTTCTTCGGGGAGAGGGCCGTGAGTGGATACATAGTCGAAAAGCTCGCCACCTTCGACGTATTCAAGAACAAGATAGCTATTGCAGTTAGCAGCCAAGTCAGGAAAGTGGTGTATTGCCTTCAACTCACAGTTCGCCTCGGTTCTCCCAGATGTCGTATAGGTTGATGACGTTAGGATGTTCAATCAACTTCATGATCACCACTTCTCGCTCAATTCCAAACGGCATTGGCCGCGTAGCCTGATCCCCTAAAAGAGAGGCATTCCTATCCATTGCGGCTATACTTTCGCTTTGAACCATGGCCGCAGATTTCTTCGATACGATTTTGATTGCCGCAGCCTGTCCAGTCACCGCATGCTTAGCCAGCCTGACGCGTCCAGTGGCGCCTTTCCCCAGTGTCCTTCCCAGTTGCCATGGTCCAACATGTGTCTTTCGTTTCCCTTTCCCTGATGCTGTTGAAGTGGTCGATATTGCCGAATTTCGATTTGAAGCAGCCGGTGAGTCGGTAGCCACAGAGAGCCGTGCGGTATCAGCCACTACCACTGGCGAATTCTGAGTGATATGAGGTTGTGTAGTTTCAATCGACTTGAGGCGTTCGTGACGGGGTGTCGTTGGATCTCCTCCAGGTGTTATAATCGTTGGGCCGTGGTTTAACCGAGCAGCAGCATCTGTCAAAGGCTGTCTACCATGTGCTGAGCGATTTGCTGTATTATCCATGGCGTATTCTGCCTCCTAGTCGCGACTAAACAGCGCAGTCGAGGATCCAAAGGCTCAATATCATTCCAATTGAACTTGGTCGTTTTGCTTCTGTCGGCGTGCAAACTCTCGACCAAAAAGACTACTTTGTTCCCCGGTTGGGGACAGTTTTGTTGTTGCAAGTGTTGTCCAGTCTCAACAAGTCCAACACAGTTCAATAGTAAGATGTCGATTATAAGGATTCTATGTGTTAGTCAAAGGAGTAAAGTGAAGAGAGAAACATCAAAGAAAGAAAAATAACGAAAAGAGAGTGAAGAGCAATAATGAGTGTGAAAGCTATAGGAGTGAATATAACATGGAGCGAATGACGATGTGCCTATAGACAGCTGAACAGTGTTGTTGTGCTAGTTGCTGGAGATGAAAGAGAGAAAAGCCAGGGCCAGCATGACTGAAGGTTGAATACACACAGTAGACACTGGACAAGCAGATGTGGAAGAGAAGATGGAGAGTGTGAGGTTTGTTGTTGACCCCGCGCCCATTCCTGACCTGCTGATGGCCTTGTTTTGAGGAATGTGCCTGCCCTGGCTCCTTCCCTTTTCCACCCACCACACAACCATTTCTGCCCAGCCTTTCTACCATCGCTCTCTCTCCCTCTCTCTTATTCTTCAATTACATTCTAGCATCTTGTCAGTATTTTCACAATTCTTGTGTTGTGTATCCCCAATATAGGCAGTCTTGATGCTCGAATAATGTCAACTACCGTCTGTTCAACTTTCATTCCATGACCATGTCAGGGATCAACAACACTGCTCTGTTATCGCTCAATCAACGAGTAGCCAAATTCCCGGTCTGAGCATTCCAGTCCAGGCATGATGATTTCACAGTCAAGGCCGAGGCATTTATGTATTGGAGGCAGAGTTTGTGGATAAGCATTGGTTTGTTCGAGGAGGTTCGTCACATCGTACACCTAGGTATCACTGGCAATCAGATTGGCTGATTTTGCTTATGGTGGTGTCGAGTCGCGTGGGTGCATTCCTATCCCTTCCTGGCCAGAAATTGAGGTCATGGCGCACCATTGACTGATCACTAATGAAGGGCACTTCCGCTGACATGCTATTTGTATTAATTGGAACACTATATTTAGTGGTCTATTAAGGAAAAACAATCCTGAGGATGTGTAGTGGACGGAAATGAGGTTATTCTGGCTCCCACAAACTACCTAATACGGTATAGCCTGCCCCCCAATGCAGAACAATCTGGACTGAAGAGAGACATCCCTTGCAACACACGCACACGTGATTACCAGTGCTGCTCAGTAATCTCGACCTGGTTAACATCCACCCCTTCCAGGAACCAACGACCTTCGCCATTCCCATCAGGCCCCAAAACAAGATCATTCCCCGACATCTGCCGCTTTCGCATCTTCCCCGTCTCATAGTCAAACGTCCAGTCTTCCAGACCATAGCATCTCTTCCATTTCATCCCATCGCTAGAGTCTTGATACTCGTACCAAAACTGCACGGCGATGCGGTTGTCAGTAAACGCAAAGAGCTCTTTGCGCAGGCGGTAGGATTTTTCTTTTTGCCATTTTTTGTCGAGGAAGGCTTTGACTTGGTCTGTGCCTTGGAGGAAGGAGTCCCGGTTGCGCCAGATGGTGTCGGGAGTATATGCTTTGGATACTCGCTCAGGGTCTCTGAACGATGTTAGTATCTCTTCTTTGTCTCCCTGATGATCTTACGTACTGGGTGTTCCATAAGTCTTGAGCTGCCTTGACCTTCTTACGGGCAGTCTCTGCCGTGAATGGGGGTTTGATGTCAGCCATGATAGCGATGGTTGTCTAGCGATGGTTGTCTCTTCTCAGATCAACCAACTGCTTCTTTATATACTCGGTCCTTGAGTGAATATACATAGTCGGAAGGATGACGAGCTCATTCAAGACGCGCCACTAATTGCCTATATAGGAAGGCGCATCAATGAGATGATTGGTCGATCGGAAATTGACCCACTAAGAACTCGTTTAGGAAGATCTAGACAGCCAATCAGATATTTCATACACTGATGTACTACGTAGTATATTCTACGTAGTGCACTATTTATGCTCTGACTAGAACTCTATATAGTACTGTGTGGTTCATATCAGCTTTACGTACATGATTGACTGGATTGACTAGAGGTGTCCTTAGGTCCTTCCGAATTCGGCATAAAGTGTGCGGGCGTCACGTGGCCACGCGTCACCGGCGTGTCAGTTTTCCGCTAGTGGAGGGGCAACTCGGAAACATCCCGCCGAGATCGCAATTTTTACTCTCTGCTCAGTGAGCGCTCAGCTCTGATTCTGGCGATTTCGATCTGCTTCGGCCCACTTGCTACGTCTATCGCGAGTGGTCTGATCTGATGCAATTGGTCCGCCCTGGATTTGTCATGGAGACTCGGTCTAGGAGTCCCAGATTAGTCACATCGACGTTCTGGCTCGGGTCGGCTCCCCTGCGAGTGTTGCGATACGGACCAATTTGCCCTCCTGTCTGACAAAAGCAATTGACGACTTTGACGATTGTTGGCTGGCCCGCCTATCAAATTGAGCATCGGATCACAATCTATTATGGAATATGGGCAGCGAGAAATAGGACGGTGGTGAGTTATGCGGTGAAAAGACGGCAATCGGGTTCGGCGACGGCTTATCAGGCGATTGTACCGTGTACCCACAACAGTCTCGGACAACCAAGGTACCACTGAGTACCTGGGCGAGCCTATATATAAGGCCAGGACACGTCTATCGTGCCGCCCGCCTCCGTGACATTTATCTGATCTGATAACCCCTCACACCACTTCATCTGTCCTTCATCATCCCAACAACCAACCACTACATCCCTTCATAATGCCTCTCCAGCCAGGTGACCAGTTCCCCGACAACGTTGTCTTCTCGTGAGTGCTCTTTTTGTCGGTTCTCTGTCTGTAAGTGACACTAATTTATCAAAGCTACATCCCTTGGGTTGAGGAGTCGGCCGATATCAAGTCCTGCGGCATTCCCATCAACTACAACGCTTCCAAGGAGTGGGCCGACAAGAAGGTTGTCGTCTTCGCCTTGCCTGGTGAGTCCCGCAAACTTCTTTCGTGCTTCAAATCACGTCCTAATACTTCTTCTAGGTGCCTTCACTCCCGTCTGCTCTGCCGCCCACGTCCCCGGATACATTGACAACCTCCCCGCCTTGAAGGCCAAGGGTGTTGATGTGATCGCCGTTCTCGCCTACAACGATGCCTACGTCATGAGCGCCTGGGGCAAGGCCAACGGCGTCACTGGCGAAGACATTCTCTTCTTGTCCGACCCCGAGGCCAAGTTCTCCAAGAGCATTGGCTGGGCCGATGATGAGGGTCGTACTTACCGTTACGCCATCATCATTGACCACGGCAAGGTCACCTTCGCTAAGAAGGAGCGTTCCAAGAACGTCCTCGAGGTGAGCTTTTTGGCATACCTTTTGGCGTATTTCAGTCACTAACCATTATTAATAGGTCACCGACGCCGAGTCTATCCTCAAGGCTCTCTAATTATTTTCATGACATGACTTGCCAGCGTATCCGTGATGATCAATCTCTTCGCTGATGATGAGCGGTTTCTTGGACAAGCGGAATAATGACCTTTCCTTTGTTTTAGATTTTGCTAGAGATAGACTACAATGATAGATATAGAATTGACCAATGTTTTGTCACATCATCTATTGAAAGTTCCCGTGGTCGTTCTATGACTTGACCGATTGACCGAGATATATTGGCATGCGTAGTACATCAGGGTTAGGGCTAGCAGAATCGGGGCGTACTCTGAGATGCCGAGAAAAGATCCCTTACAACAAGCATCAGCCAAGACAACCTGCTGATGGTGTTGTAGAGGCGTGAGAGACGAAGAACGGTTAGATATATAGAACGAGGTTGATCAGAGGGACTTTGATCTATTGGGTGCTGATCTGAGGATGGCCGATGCGTTCCAAGCTCAGAGACGTAGCTAAATGCTTCTCTGTATGAGTAATCAGACTATGGAATATCCATCAAGATCAAGAAAGATGAAAGATGACCTTGAGAAATGCACTGAACTTAGGGCTAACCCTACAGTAAACCTGTTTGGCAATGACGCAATTGATCACCATCAGCCACTAGGCCTAAATTGGCTTAGTACGGTGTACCTGCTTATCAATGATCTGATAGAGAAGTTGGCCCCTCCGACTGTACCTTTTCTCTCCATCAACCATCACAGAAAACAAAGACTCCAGTCATCATATCAATAGTGACGATGGAGAATGTCGGAGATCAGTTCTATGGGCATTAACCCCGCAGACGCCGTCGCTGCCGCGATAAATGATGGCAAGACACATCTCCTTTTAGCCTCGGTATTCTTCTCCGATTCAAATATACTCATGATCTCTCCACTAACAATTTAATATACAAGAGTGGCTCTGTTGCTACCATCAAACTACCCCTGATAATATCCGCCTTGCGACATCATGCCAACCTCTCGATCCGCGTCATCCTCACGAAATCCGCCTCGTACTTCCTCCAGGGCCAATCCGCGGAACAGCCCACCATCGCCTCTATCGCTAAGCTGCCAAACGTCGAAGCTATATATCAAGATGAAGACGAAATGACTGAATCATGGGTACGGGGAGCAGGGATCTTACACATCAATCTACGCAAATGGGCGGATATACTGGTCGTTGCGCCGCTGAGCGCGAATACATTGGCCAAGATTGTTAATGGGATAAGTGATAATTTGTTGACGGATGTGATTCGGGCTTGGGATACCTCTGGGTTGGTTGATGGGGGTGCTAGGAAGAGGATATTGGTTGCACCCGCGATGAATGCGGCAATGTTTGTTACCTTTCTTTTCGGAATCTGGATGTTCGCTGATTGAATTGATTAGGTGGCTGCAACCGATTACTAAGAAACAGATCCTCGTGTTGGATCAGGAATGGGGTGTTGAGGCTGATGCGGGGAATCTCGAGCATCAGGGATGGTTTGAAGTATTGAAACCTATTGAGGTATGACTATCAGAATTGTCTTTGATTTGACTGAGTATAGGTGCTAATTGATCTTCTAGAAATCCCTTGCTTGCGGTGATGTCGGTGTCGGAGGCATGATGGAATGGACTCATATCGTAAAGATCATTGAGCAACGACTAGACCTTGTTGCTCCAGCTAAACAAGTGAAGTAAGCGTCTTGATCTATGTGGATGACAAGCTATTCAGCGTTTCAAAACACAGTAGACTGGTGTAGAGTATTACCAGTGGAGTTTACATGTAGTGGATGATCAATTACATTAATTACATATGTACATATCCATGGATATACCCGTGGACATGTTTACAGGGATTTTCCATAGCTAGCGAGACTAGAGAATGTAGTAACGCCCTTCCAGGTTCAACTTGTCTCTTAACTCTATATATAATTACCCTTTTAATCATGTCCGAGAGTCCCGAGGTCGGATAGATTCACGGATAAATGTTGAGATTTATACGACACATCCATGCGAGAATAAGACATGAGCGTATGTTGTTTACATCAATTGATACATTACATAATCTCCATTCGGGAGAGTCAACTGTATACTACAGAACTAATACACAATCACAATCACCACTCAGGCTCAATCCAATAATCCCTCCAAGAACCCGTTTGTGCATCAGCAAACACACCAATACTCCCCTGCACCCCATCCCTCCCAACGCCCCATTTCCCACTCTCCACAAGCTCACGCCACCGATCCATCAACTTCTCCAACCTCTGAGCCCGCCATTCGCCTCCAAACGGATGGTAGCACCCAAACTGGAAAAGCTGGGCGTAAGATCCTGCATCCACGAAACTCCCATCACTTCTCCTCGGTGTATACTCATCTTGTCTCCAATCGGGTCTCAGTGCAAATGGCAATAAGAGGCGGAATCCCTCTTCGGCGATGTCGCAGTCACCTCGGCGGATAGGTTCACTGTACAATCCTGCTAGAATGGGTTGACCATCTCTGTATGGGATGTTGGCCTGTCGATCGTTGGGGGTCACGAATGTGCGTCGAATCTCCTGGTTGAATCCGACGGTTTGCCGTTTATCGGCTGCCGCAAAGATGAGGACGGATGGGATGATTTCGTCGCCTTCTTCATTACGAGATGGTTGTAGAGCTGTGAATTGTTGCTGGGCTATGAATCTTGCCGCGTCGTGCGGTACTTCCAGACCCGGCGCGATGTATTTGAAGCGTGGAGTCTTGGCTTTGGTCAGGACAGAGCGGATGAAGCAGTTTCTAGGGATGGATGCTGCGTCAAGGTCTGCGTGAGTCAATAGTGGCGTGGTGGGTAGGACAGGTAACAATGAGCCAGATGGTATTCTCGCTTCGATCGCGGCCGAAAGCTTCTCGATCGCCGCAACGGCACTATCGACCTGCGCGGGACTATAAGGCTGCCACATCCACGGCCCAAGCTGATCAGCTGCTCCTGGTTCTTCATCATCCAACACTCTCTCCGGACCAGCATTAACCTTCCCAATCCGAAGCATATAAATCCAATTCGTAAGCATAGTCTCCAACGGAAACCACATATCCAGATGCTGCTCAACTGGGCTAACGCTATCGATATTCTCCTGGCAAAGCGTCATGGCCACTTGATGACGCTGCTGGTCGTAGACCAGGCCTACCCTGTGTCCACCATGCTCAAACCAGCTCCCATAAAGAATGACAAATCGCTCTTTGTCGTACAAGTCGTTTTCTTCAATGAAGAAGAGTTCATCGGCGGGTGTGACTTCGACATTCTCGACCCAGTAGGATATCCCTGTGTTTGGCATGATGATGGAGTCCAGGTAAGATATTAGTCCTGCGCCCAGACGTTCACGGAGAACCTCCGAGTCATCGCGCTGACGCTCAAAGAATGTAGGACGAGCTAATAACTCGTCGAGATCATCAGGACTACGCTGGTGATACGCCATCCAGCCGTACGCGACTAGATAATTGTGCAGTCTTGCGCAACGCTCGTAGTCAAGACCTCTTCCATCGGTGCGCGCCGGATTGGAGTCTGAGACCAAGGCATCGTCAATATCAAGAAGTAGTCGAGGATTGGCCATCAGGTCTAATCTGCGAGTTGCAGTCCTAGTAGTAGAAGCGTCACCGTATTCTTCCCAATCAACGAAAAGACTCCATGCCAATGCGCATATTATTGTCCCGACTATATCTAGGAGGCTAGTTCGCAACAGTCGCATGCTGTATTAACAATGGAGTATTTCATCCATCTTCCCATGTAGTGATGAGTCGCTTCCTGCCTGTTCTGTCTCACTCATGATCGAAGGTGTGGTGTTGAAGAAACTGCAACCTGGAAGAAAGACATGGGTATCCGCGGCCAGCTTGTTAGCTCCCCAAGCACTAAGATTACCCTCATCACCACACCACGACCGTAGACTCAAACAACACTGAGTATGAGCATAATTTCTTAGATATCAATCCCTTTAATGATCAGACACAATTCAATCAACATAAAATACAAACCAGTGTCTTCATGACCAGATACCACAATACCAAAAATACCCCGTACGTCAACTACGCTATGTACGATGCACGCGGCAAGGAAGCGTAACATACAGAAAAAGCAAAACCGATGGGGGCTAAATACGTTACATACGAACATACGACTCAGTCAACTAGCCCTTGGCGGGACGGGCCGCTTGCTGGGAACAACGCTACGTAATTATCTAGTTACCTAGTTACTACGTAGTAGATACTTACCGCATCCTACTACGTACGTCCGTATCGTCGCGTCGCATACCGTCTCAGGGACGGTCGTATTCGCAATTACTCTGGGATCGCTCCGATCTCGTACATCCAGTCTGCGATGGGCTGCCTGGTCAGTGTGATAAGAATATTATTTGCTTTTGCTTCGTGTCGGGATCATCCCCGCCGAGGTATCATCTATATTGACGATGTTAAAATGCTACACTGCAACTGCACCTCCCTGTAGAATAGTAATAGAACAATGAATTGATTGATCAGACAGCCACCCATACATAAACATAAAGTGCTCAGATATCCACACAAACAAGGGGTAAATCTAAAACAAAAACACGCAATCTCGAACGCAGACAGGATAATCAGATAGCCACCCAGAAAACAAAAACAGCATGGATTACAAGTCAGGATAAAATCAAAAGAAAAGAAACGTCACACGCGCACCACACAAGGATCAAACAGATTCGGACTAATTCGACATCGTGTTCGGACCCGAAGGATTCCAGACCAGTCGAAACGCACAAGGAACAGTAAATCAGCAAAATGCCGCTAATTCCGCAACTTTTTGATTCCACCCATGCCATAACCAGTATCCCGTGCATAAAGGTCCTTGAAGCCCCAAACGACCAGTAACCCGAGGATGAAATGTCAGAAGAACCGCCCGAAGCGCTCAAAGAACCACGAAAGAGCCACCGTACGACAGATGCATTATTTTGATAACGAACAATTCGCAAACTGCCACCTGAATATTTTCGCGAAAAGAGACGAGAAATGATGCCGCCGCTCCATTCCCATGATTATTTCACATGGTGTAAAAACATAAAAGACAGATGTCCATCCGGAAATTCATCGCGACCAGAGTACTAAAGGAATAAAAAAAGAGATCAGTGCAGCCTCCCGTGCAGAAGAACAAACATAGCATAGAACATGGAAAGTCATTGAAGACACATTAACGGGTCGCCCCAAGTATTTTATCGGAATGAAATCTTCCGTCTTTCAATAAGTCGATATGAAAGGAAATGATGGAGCAGGAAGTCGCGTACACAATCATCTGGAGTCTCGCATGATGTTGGTCCAAGATCATCGAAGAAGACCGAACCCGGGTTGTAGTCTAATTTCGGTCCTGTTTTGCGGACGATTGCGGTCGTGTAGTCCATAACATTCGTCTTCGAGGCTTCGTTTCAAAAAGCAGAAAGATTGCACCCTGCTCCAGGCAGGGGAAAAAAGGTCTAGTTAATACGCAAGCGTCCTAGAATCCTTTCAATCCAAGGTAGCGAATGATCCAGCCATCCACTACCTAGCCATCTCGGAAGATATTCTTGACGCGCAGAACTCCAAATAGTCGTATAACTGCGAAACAATGCGTTGTGGAGGAATAAGGATGAATAATGGTGGTAATAAATGATAGTACAGCTTCGGCTCGCCGTTCGCAAATGATGGAATTTGTTGTGCGACCTGCACAGAGTTGTATAGCCCATCGTATCGTTGAGAGAGCCGAGTCGCTCGGCATCTCGATCATATTTTGGAATCTTTTTGGTTTTCGTGTAGTCGTATCGTCTCCAGCAGCTCATAAACACAACAGCAAGTCGCACCTCTCAGAATCGAATCGCTGGTTTTAAACTTTCCGATTCAATTGGTTGAGCATATCGCTGTCTGTGCTGGAACGGCCACCGTTTGCGCCGGTAGCATCACCAGGAGGATTATTAAGAATATCTCGAACATTCAATCCTCCACGTGATGGACCCGGAGTCGCAATCGGAGGGGGAGTTCCATGAGCTGGAATCGGTGTGTAGCCTGGACGATCGTAGGCATATGATTGCGGAGACGCACGTCTATCCTGTGGTGGAGCGTGATAGTATGGTGCTGGAGGAAAACCCGGTGCCTGAGGGCCAGAGACTGGTGCTAGGTTAATGGGTTCGGGATACTCAAAGCCTGCGCCTGAGCCTCGTCGACCTCCCTGCTGGCGCTAGGAAGCATGTTAGCCCATGATGAACCGAAGACAGGAAGCTGTAACCCAAACTTACTTGATCGTGAGGCACATGGTGCTGCATAGGAGGAGGCGGGATTCGATCATCCATATGAGGAGGACGGCCATAGGGAGCTTGATAGTAAGCACCTTGTGGTGGCGGAAGTGTGCTCTCAGGCATAGCTTGCTGTTGTGGTGGGAGAGGTTGGCCGTGAGCACCGTACAACACGACATTATCGCCAGGGTAGCCACGACCACGTCCTCCTTGAGTCTGTGGACGCAGCAGGTGAGGATAGGCTGCATGGGCGGGAACGAAGGCTTGCGCTTGAGAGGATACGGGCGTGAACATGCATTCCTGGTTGAATCGGACACAGTTGGTGCAGCGCCCATCAGGGGAGCTCTCGAAACCGGAACAACGAATCTGTATAATGTCTTTTGCGTCAGCCATCATCTTTGGAGATCGTCGCTTGTAGATGTAGGAAATAACTGACCTTGCGACGACGACAATAACGGCAAGCTATAGCCGTTCGCTGCCTCGGGGCGGCGGCTTGGTAGACCACTTGCGATCCTGGTGGAGGTTGAGCGTACATGTCGGGTGGTCGTTGGTAAGGACCAGGAGCAGGTGGAGGAGGCAAACGATGGTAAGGATCTTGAGAGCCTTGAACCTGAGAGTGTACTGCAGCCATGCCGGATGGTTGTGCCTGAGAGTAGGCAGAGGGAGGAGGAGGGTATGCCGATTGGGGGTAAGGCTGTTGGTTATAGGGGGCTGGAGGATGCGACTGAGGATAAGAGGGAGCGTAAGTCGACGACGGCGGCGGCGGATATGTTGACGAGGGACGTGTCGATGAAGGACGCTATTGGGTTGATGAGCTCTATTGTCAGTGACGCGTTGAAGATTGATTGGTCTGCGAAGAGATCTTCGAGGCACGAAAATATGTGGAGATCCAAGATTCCCGGGGTAGTACGTAGTAAGAGAAAGAAGGGGGCGGTCAAGTGAGATGTGCAAGGACTGGACTTGAGAAGAAGTAGAGATAGGGATGGAAGAAGGAAGAGGAAAGTCTAAATGACCAAGGTCCCACCACTAGGGACGAGTCCAGGTATATAAAGACTCAGGTGCGTGTGACTCAATGATGTTGGAAAACAGGCCGAGGAGTATTATTAGATTGACTTACGTTATTATTGTCTTCGGGGTTCCACGACTGTTGCTGGGGTGGATGTTGAGGATTGGGTTTCTCGCTGTTCCACGATTGTTGTGGATGAATGCCCTGACCGCTATGATTTGACATTGAGAGTCTAGGGTGCAGACGCGTGAAGCTGCAGTCACAACAAGTGGAGAGGCGAAAATGGGAAACGAGAGAAGAGAGGGGGGAGGAGATGAGCGAAGGAATTAGAGGAAGGGAAAAAAATAAGTGTGATATCAGGTTGCAGGGCCAGTCAGCTTGGGAATGTAGAACCGGGGGGCGTGTTGGACTTTGGGCTGGCAGCTGCACAGTGGTGGACACAATCCGACAGGGCCGACAAGGGCCGGCGCAGAGCACTCGGATGGGGCCCAATCAGCACCAGGGCACGGCGAATCACAGCGATTACCAGGGTGCTCGGCTGATGCACAAGACTAGCATTCGCGTGGTAGACGGGAACGGCTGGAGACGTAATTCGTACGCCGGAAGCCGTCGCCAACTTTCGTTGGTTGGCGGGCCAGATGGGGACGCCTTTTTTAATGGACAGGGAGGGGGCTGTGGGCGCGGGCCACTTGGAGAGGAGCCCACTG
This sequence comes from Talaromyces verruculosus, assembly GCA_001305275.1. Lineage (NCBI taxonomy): Eukaryota > Fungi > Ascomycota > Eurotiomycetes > Eurotiales > Trichocomaceae > Talaromyces > Talaromyces verruculosus. The sequence goes on from LHCL01000002.1 coordinate 755,716, forward strand.
GCACTCTCGACTCTCACTTTAACTAGTGCTTCCGTATTTGCCTAGAACTGACGACACACAGGCAACAAAGACGGGGCGACGGGACGGATGGAGGAGGCAAGGGCTTTTAGAACGATGATTGCAGCAGGGTCGACCGTGGATCGCAAGGGACAGATTCCTCGGCAGGATGGCACTGATTAGTGATAGTCTTGTGGACACGAGGACTAGGATTGATTGTATTGCATATTAAGGATTGCGAGCAGCGGCGTGTCTTGGAACTAGCGGAAGAGAGCGCGACTGCGATCATGTAGTATGCAGTATGTAGGACGTATAGGTGGGTAACTCTGGTAGAATCGGTAAGCGCGAGAGTTGGCAGGAGAACGGCGACAAAAGAGACAAATAACGGAGGAACGTGAGGAAGAAGCCAGAGAGGGTGGAAGTTGAAGTTGTTGTTCTGGGAAGGAAGGAACCATCGTGACAATGCCACTTGGCAAGAGGTCACTTGGGTCCTTCCTTCCTCACGTTGCGCTGCTGCTGCTGCATTCAGGCAGGTACTCGATCGTTCCTTCCTTCCGTAACAGTTCATCATACATGTACCTGTACCTCCATCTACATCTACACTTACTCTGCATGCACTGTACAGTAACAACGTCCTTGCAGTACGGTGTACTCGGTTTAGTACGACGTACTGCGTACTGCGTAACTGTACGTACATACATACTCCGTACGGTACTAGCCACTGACTAGTCGAGTGGCACCAAAAGCGGTGTACTAGTAGGCCCTTGGTTACCGCTCGCGGTCACTGTCTAGGGCCATCATGCAGGCGCGGAATGGGCCTACGTGACTCTGCTTAAGGCTTTAACGCCGGATTTGAAAATAAAATACGAGAGTCATTCCTGTCTTGAGATCGAAGTAGACGTGTCATAATCAGTCAGTTACTCATACTACGTATGCTGTCTACTCTTATCGACGGTTATTGACAACGTAGATTAATACTCCTGATATAGCCAACGTTGATATAGCGGTGGATAGGATAGACGATCAATTGATCGGAAGACGGCAAGGCGCGAGCGGAACGGGGAGAAGATGGCTCCAAAGAAGCAATAACGGATCGTGGATCTGCAGTCCTCGAATGAGCGTTCTCGATGCAGCCTTCGTACGTCGATTATTAGATTGAAAAGATCAATTTTTCTTCTCCGTCTCCTGTCAGTGCTGACTGCAACCACGTCATTCGTTATTTCATCATTCGTCATCCATGTACAGGCGGCAGAGCTTGCTAACTGAATATGACCTGATATCCTCTCCGTGGGAGTCAGATATACGAAGAATGGATGTCTAGGGCTGATGCTGATCGTGGCCTTTTCATTTTTATTGAGACATCTTCTCTGGTTCTCCTCCTTGGGCTGTCGCGGTGTCGCCTGGCCAGGTAAGCACTTGGCCACGTCCGTACTAGGCAGTGATTAACTTTGCACTTTTGTTCTGGAGGGAGGAGCCGGTCCTTTTAGGGCCCAGTGCCATATCCATGGATCGGCTTAAATAGCGCTAGGCCGGGATGCGCTGGTGTCTTACTGGTAACAAGTAATACGGAGTACCGGTATTACTGAGTACTGATAGTACATCGACAGGCGTTAGGGCTGTTTTCAAGCTGCGGATAAATTTACGGGTCGAGACTACGAGGATTTGGCAGTCTTGCTGCATCACCAACTGATCACGTGTATTTTTGTCGCTGGTCGGATTCGGTGCTGTGCTATGTACTAATATTTTGAAGATCTTCAATTGCACGATGGATCTATAAATTCCTTTCATTTTCAAGTTTCCAGTGTCCACCCAAATAAACTCGGCACATGATTTCGTGCTCATGTACTCCGTTCGTGACCGACTCTTTTTGTGATTCGAATTTCTGCACAGGCCGCCAACAGGACAAGTCGAACGAAGAACGGGTTGCATATGCATGAGCGCTTACCCGGGGGTGTTCAGCGGGCCGCGCCGGCGTGATATAATTACTTCGCGGCCAACGAAGAATCGATAAAAATCAAATTGGCTTCAGGCAGATGTGCAAGTGCAGATTGTGGATATTGATTATCTCTTTGCTGCGTGGTCGTTGGTCGAGTTGGCTTGATTTTTCATGGAAATCGCGAGCTAGGGTCAATCAAGAGTCCTCGATAGATATAGTACGGGGGTCCTATTCCTGCGTGTCTTGCCTAGAATTAGGTATCTAATATTAACCCCCCGTAATGACCCCCAAGCATGATGTATGACAACACTCGAATAATCCTAGTACTACAGTCTACTACGTAGAGCGAATCACGAATAGTCCGAGGCTCGTATATCAGTGGCCTAATCTGAAGAAAAACCGACAGGGATTGCTGTCATAGGAACCATGTGCTGACGTCCACCTGATTTGTTTATGTCTCCAACAGTCCGTGAATCCCTAACAGAAGCAGGTGGTGACGATAACCTTGGAACATATTGCATTCAGCTGGACTACCACATGCCACGCCAACCCATGCCGAGTAATTTTTTTTTGGGCAAAATCGCTGACTCTCCAAGGCTGTGTGTCACGATTCCTAGTTTCCTACAGGGGGAACGGTTATCCTATTTCCGACTCACCGATGAAACCCGCTTTGAAGCGTCGGCGACTTGGGAAGTGTGACTGACGGTCACTCCGACGGAAGAAAAAAATCGTGTACGTATGTACGTACCAACAATTGAATTTTCATATGGGCTAACGCCCAAGAGTTCGCCATCACACTTTGTGTATCCATGGTTCGTGTGGGTTGACTAACCTGTAGGCTGTTAGTTGGATGGGGGATATGTGGGCGCGGACGAGCCGTCCCTTCCCTTCCCTTTGACTTTTGTGTTCTTTTTGTTTGACCTCAGCTGAAAAAAAATCGCATCAATGCGGAACCATACAAAAATTGCGAGTCTTTTTGCCACCACGGATTTGTCTCAGAAAATCGAGACAACATTAATGAAAGAAGAAATCAGGATTCGATTCGTCACAACCAAATTCCATTCTGAACCAATCAACCCTTCCTCAGCCACGATTCATTCCTTGTTTCTTGGAAAATCTAGTTAATCTACCTACCGTCTGGATCTGCCCTTTCTTGTAAGGTAATTTCAAACTTCCTGCGCGCCATCCTTAGGTGGAGCAAGGACCTTCCCTTCAAAGAAAAAAATATGATCCACCATTCTCCGATCTTAATTCTCTCTTTGCCTTGACGTGACTCGACAATTTTTTCGTGCTTCCTGGCTTTTCACTGGATGCCGGTACACAGAAAAAAAACATTTATGCAAGAACGGCCCGTGTAGCCGCTGCACGTATGTGTAGATTATCTTAGTAACGTAGCATAGGGCTATGATTAAGCACTTCAAAGATGTCATCTCCTCTACTCCGCAGTTACTTTGCCTTCTGTGTGCTATCGTGAGTCGAATACTCATCGAGCCAACCATCCAATTAAAAGCATTAAAGACAGGTGGAATTACTATATCCTTGACTCGTTCCCGGATTCTGGTCGCCGGGTCAAGGAGCACATTTCGCATCCATGGTTCTATTTCGAACCAGCGCATCTCGTTTGCTTGGTATACGGAGAAGTCCGTTTTCATTATTACTTACAACGTACGCACTCAAAGGGCCAACGGCCAAGACAACTGGCAACAGCCCAGGATGATGGATCTCGGGACACACTCGGGATTTATCATTCCACCACATGGGATCCACATCCTAGTCCACGGTCCCCCATGGTGGTGGGTGGCATTTCTGATGAAGGTCTGCACGAATGAGACTTGAAAACAACGGTTTTCTGAAGGAGAGGAGAATCTTGTGACCGTCATAGATGTGAGATATCTGAGTAAATCTCGAGTCTGTTTTATCCGTTCGAGGCTACATGTCGAATTTCGGGTACCTGCTTCGACTATGACTGATAGAATTCGAGTCAGCGAGATCTGGCCCAATTTCCTATTCGGTACATACGTGCCAAACTCAAGTACTGTCAAACCGCAACGACACCCCACGGAATTAATCAATATAACAACTGTTAATCATGATGCTACGCACCTGACTATAACCCAAAACCAAGCAGGTCCCTTGCACCGTCTCTTCACCGCTCAATGGTCACATACATCCATCGATCCTGTCGATGTTGACCGCCAGTTAGCAAGTGTCATGGCATGATGGCACATGCAGAAGGGAAGAAGAGGGGAATAATACAGTAAGTACCATGTACGAAATAAATAATACCAAAATTACATACAGTTAGTGTCCGGTACTTGTATGGAACAAGCGGCAGGTTTCTCGTCCTCTCTTGCTGCGTTGGGTTAAGCGGCCAAGCACTAAGGATGAGCGGACCGAAGCCACGCTGATTATTGGGACTCCAATCACACTGCGTCGCCGGCTGATCCACCTCGGAAGCCCGCAGGCAGTTTCGGTCACATGCTCAGCTAGTGGCCAATAAGACCAAGGGGAGATGCACTTTGATTTTTAGTGCTGTTTTGACTTCTACTGGCAGTCTGGCAATCCCCGATCAAATCAGGCATTCATGCCTGAGTCTTGCCTGTTTGGTCAGTCGAACTTTACTGTGTCGTCATTTCTGGTTGTCGCATTGATATCATAGACTGGCTTATGCAGTGTGTCCAGCATTGAGTCAGGAGCTGCATACTGTTGTTGGTACTGTGACTTGCATGTAGTAGCGCCCGTACAGAATGTCTTCAACTTCAAATGATATGTTCATCTTATCTCTCTTATCGATTGTTACTATTGTATAGTGTAGAATTCCCAATCCGCAAGGAACGACTGGCAAGTTGCAACAGCACCTTCCAAGAAAGAACAGGGAAACCGAAGCGAGGCAGTCAAGGAAGGCGCCAAACGACGCACGCCATCCTTTAACCTAAACCAAGTAACTACAGGCTAGCAACTTTTTGAATTTGTGATAATCTCTCAGCCTTGCATGAAACCGTCCACGCTGAGCCAACCGCACAACTTGATCGGATACCTACGGACGTTGTACATGTACATGGTACTACTACCTAGGCACGAAGCTACTCAAATTCCAGATGTCGAGTAGACCGACCATATCGGTATGTATGTCTTGACACGAAACACAAGCTGCGTTGGTTTAATGCATGGCTAGATGATATCTGGAAGGAGGTCATGGCCAACTCACCACCGCATCGTTGAAACTCGATGGCAATCAAGGCCACGCTGTCGATGCATACTACGCCATCAAACGTCTTCATTTTATCATGACAAGGCTTCAAACCACGTACTCGCTCCGTCTTTCCATGCTTCTGTTCTGGTCTCTCGTTTCTTTTTCCCGATATCAACGACAAACAAACAATGACCATTGACCAACAACCAGACCAAAGCAACTAGCATCTGACTTGCATAAACGCCGCCAATCGTCCCCTATTGACGTGGCTAGTACTACGTACATACATTCAAGAAAATCAGAAAATGTGATGGATCACAAAAATCTTGACTGATCGTTTACGATTATATCTCGATGAGAGTTGGTTGATCACGAAAGCCGAAAGCTTATGACTAATTGAGTGTCTTAGTATCACAGGGATCCCACGGATCTTAACATTCCTGCGGTCAAGGTCAAGGCATACTTTCGAGGTCAAGGGACGGTGTCACGCTGCCAGCCAGGCGCTTTTGAATGTTTGTTTGTACCCGGAAGGCCTTGTTGAGTTCCGGATTCTTGTTGATGGCTAGCCTTGACTAAGAGAAACAACAAAGGTAGGCTTACGGCCCAACTTGGTTGGTATCGAGTACTACCGTCTACATATGGAAGGTTAATGTCGGATATGAATTGGCCCGCTTAGTCTTAACAATTACTTCATACAAACAAGTCAAAATCGCTGCAAGGACAGCTATCACACACAAATCATCCTCACAGGCTCACAGCACTACTCACTTTCATCTTCCTGGTCATTCTCGTCATCGCTTGGCGGGTCATCGGGCATCACAACGCTGTTCAGATACGTTACCTGCAGATGATTGTCAGTGCCCAGGTCTTATATTCCTTGTAAAGGAATGGTGCTGCGGGTATGCCCGAAAAAGGAATTCATGTTAGAGGTGAGAATGGGTGAGGGATTATTAAGTTTCAATCTAGTCGATCCCAAGAGCCAATCGAATGATCGATATAGCATAGGGGAGTAATAGAGAAGACTCTTCATGTCACCATGATGCAGTGACATGCAGTCGAAATGCAAGCCTGGAATACTTCCTCTAGCATGTCTTCTTCTCTAAATGCCAAATGAGTTGAAGAGGGGTTGTCACGCCGCTAAACGCGGACCGAGAGCGGGTGGATCAGAGCGAATAACGAGGTATGAAATCGAGACCGATTCCCACAGAAGGGCAAGGGCTGTTGCACTCGCAACTTGGTCGGTGGATCATTGTGCTGCATGGCCAGGACATGATTGCAGAAGGTAGAGGCAAAGGCAGCTGAAGGAGGGGTGGATGGATTGAAGGGAAGAGGGACGGGACCACTCACAAAAGGCACCAATACTTCTATCAGACTCTCAATTCGCTCTTGTGCATCGGTGCTGAGGAGGATTTCATCCGAGAGTGGTTTACCGACTGTGTAGCTCCGCAATCTGAGTAAATCAATGTTGGGATTATCGTGTTCGTAGCCCTTGCAAGTGTCTGTGTTAGTGCCAGGAAAAATTTTTGTAAGAACTTAGCAAGGATGAAACGGGATGGGAAATGCTGGTGAACCATGGAACGAAGCGGCACTATGCTGCGCCGTCGAAGCCATCGCGTCGGCAGATTGGGCCAGGCATTGAACACACAGAGTACAGCATACGGAGGGAATGACTATCAAGCTCCAACCACAAAGAATGACTCTGGGTATAGGGAGCAAGTGTTATGCTTTTTGGCGGTATTTGTACCACCTCTTGTCGTAGTCATGCTCACTCTAGGCATGATTTGGAGAGGCTGGTGGTTGGCAACCTAAACAGGGGCATTCACCAAAGTTTGGCACCAATGGGCCTGGACTGTCACTGGCCGTGCCGTCCACCCGCGGCTTCCAACCATCAACCTCCGTCAAATCAACCCGTATCATGTCATCAATTGGACAGTAAGAGTACTGACTCTGACAAAACATTGAGGAAAAGCTTGTCACGCTTGTAACCATGCCTTGGTAGAGCATTTATGATGTCTGACGCGAATGACCTTGCAGGCCAAGGCGATCCACGGCATCCGACGCACTGTTAGTGGCAGATCGAGAGCAGCAACCCAAAAGAAAAGATTTTTTAGTGCTGACATTCACAACGCAAGGAAAAAAATGACCATTGAATCTCATCCCCGAGTCGCGCTTCGCTGCTTCATAATGGACCTTGAACCCTACCAATTGATATCGTCGAATGTCAAACCGCTAAAAACGACATTTTTCCAGGCCGCGTGGTGACAACGAACAGGGGATTGTGAGAGATGGCAAAGGGTCTGAAACAGTGGCTAATTGGGTGCAGAAAGAATATCATGGACAAGCTAGCTCACCTTTGGCTTGGTTTTCAGGGCACTCTCCTGATTGTGGCTAATAAACGCTTTGACAGCTTTGCGCTCGTCGTCAGGTATGCCTTTGAAGAATTCTCTTCTAAGGTCTGCGTTCCTCAGAACTGATTTAAGTCGCGTGGAATTCCGATCGACGTCTCTCCGAAGAAGAGCCAGTTTGCTCCCCTCTGGCATCCATAGCCCGGCACCTAAAATATCACGGACGCGCGTTAACAAACCCTCATCGGAACAAAAACATCGTCTCTAGTTGCTATATGAAGTCGCAGACTTGCTCATGGACAAATTGAAACGCATAGCCGGATACTGCGTGTAACTCGCGGAACCGATCGTGATAACTCGGCCGGTCCGGAATTGATAGCTAACGAAGCGCGAATACGTACCTATAAAGCAATGTCCAGGTTGGAGGTGTACATAATACGCTGCATATGGTCCCTTGCGTCCCGTACGACTCCTGTGTCTAGGTTAGCCAGCTCACGGGTTGTCTATGTGGCAGATGATACCTACCATGCGGCAGAAAAATGTGTCTGTGAACCGGTTAGGCAATTTCAATGCTCAACAGGATACCAGAGACTCAGGCTCTTGAAATAAAATGGAAGGAGCAGAGTCATACCTTATAGGGAGTGGGATCATTACTGAACCTGACATCCCTATGGATGCGGAAGACCTGATGATCATTAGGGTTTGGTGGACTGTAGTCAAAGGCGGAAGCAGGACAAACCAAATCTTTGGCAGGCAATTCCGGAATTGTTGCATCTTTCTCGATGATTTTCTCAGTCAGAGTTTCCACGAATGTGTCCCAATCTTTTTTGGAAGCGCGATAATCGGCGTCATGGGCTGCCGACTGGTTAGCGTATTCACGTTAACGAGTTAAGGCGTTACGGCCAGGTCAGTACCTTTCAACCACTGCCGCTCGTTGTTCTCCTTGAGATCTTTCAAAAAAAGCATAGTATTCGGGTGTATCGTATTATCCTTATAGTCTATGCCGCCCAGGTCTCGTGCTTTTGGCTTTTTGATAAAGACCTCCTTTCCGGGACCTAGTCCTGTCTTGACTCCTTCCCGCCATAACTCTTTGCCTTTGGCCGTCTGTAAGGCAGGTGAGTCTTCTGCACCATCATCTGAATCTTGCTGCTTTGTTTTTGCGCTTCCTGAGGGCCGCGCGCGCCCTCTTTTCTTTGGCTTTTCTTCTTCAGATTCCTCCTCAAATGCTTCCTCTTCATTGATCGAATCCTCATCCTCATGAGCTGCTTCGTCTTCCTCATAGGCAGAGCCAGAATCGTCGTCGACGTCACTGGCTGATTCATCGGTATCAGAGCCTTCAAAATACTTGCTTTTTTTGGCTGTACTTTTCACAGTAGACCCCGCAGAAAGTCGTTTCCTCTTGGTGTCCACCTCAGTAGCTGGGCTTTCGCCCAAGGAGAGCCTTGTTGACCGACGAGGCATGCTTTCTTTGCAGCTGTATGAATGGAATTTCAATCTGCCGCTGTAACCACCTGTGAATATCCCGTTGTAGGTCGTAATGCGGAAGCTTTGACCTGAAGAAAAACAAACTCCTTTGACACTTCGAATCAGCGACAAGAAAATTCGAAACAAGTTTATATTCTGGTTGCTTGCAGCACCAAGAAAGTCAGCTTGGATCGGTGCCAGTGGACAGGAAGACCCGCATATCATAGCGGGACGGACTTACTCCAGAGTAAGTCTTGCCACAAACGAACCTCGCGTTAGGCGTAATAAATGGGTATCCGTAACGGCCGCTTACCGCCTCTTTCACAGTAAAATAACACGCCCGCGATAAATTACACTATCGCCTCTGACTCGTCTCCAACGCAGAAAGAAGCAATTTCATCTTCTCATGCTGTTTCTCGCCGTCACACTTTAGTGCAATCGCTCATTTTGTGCAGGGTCTAGCCGAAAATAACCAACATCGATCGGGAGGTTGTTCAACGTCATTGCATTGCGGTGATCTGAGAAAAGCACAACCATTGGTTGGTTAATTTGACTTACATTTTTGAACCCTTAATATTCGAATAAGGAAGCAAAGCAGTAATAGAAAATGGCCGCATCATTGCAATACGGCGATGCTACCATTACGCCGGGTTTCGTGGCACGTAAGAGCAAGATTTTATCTGATTTGTCTGTTCCCGATGCAGAGTATACGGATCTGTCGCCGAAGGGGTCGGTCGATGAAGGTATTCGCGACTTGATCAGGGACATCAATGCTTTGGATGGCCTCGTCACTACTAGCAGTTGTGCTGGAAGAGTAAGCATCTTTGTCGAAGGTAGCAAAAAGACGAACAAGAAGCGAAAGACGGATACCGCAGGCGATGGAAACCCACAAGCGATTGAACAAGCTGCTGGACAGGTTCCAAGCCAACTTGATGGTGGTAAAATCGACGACCGAAATCAGGATGAGAATGAAGCTGAGGATGAGTTTGCCAACAAGGAAGGTGATGCTGGGCGGAGGTTCGCTCTTTCCGGCGGAAAGGGCGAGGGAAGGTGGTTGTACGTCTCACATGACCCCGTCGACAACAACGTCAAGTCTTCATACCATGAGTTGTTTGGCCTTGTTCCCGGCGATGGAATCCCTAGAACTAGCACTTCTGGTGATGCTAATATGCGGCTCATTCGCTTTCACTATGAGCCAATGGTGCGTGCCGCAATATTCCATGACATCTTCGATCTAGTGGCTATGAGGCTAACAGCTTCCAGATCTTACACGTTATGGCTGCCACGCTTTACCACGCTCACCCAGTTCTAGCCGCTGCATCCCATGCAGGCTTTCGTGAAAGTGGGCTTCAGAGCTTGCGGTGCCTTGAGGTTTTACATAGTAGTGGTCCAGATCAGAAATCGTCATCGACAGACCATGCATCGCACAGCCCGGTTGTCGCCGTTCGCTCAGCTGGGCTGGCTCTTGAATCCGTTATCGGGTACTGCGAAGATAGCAACGGCGACTCAGAGCCACTATTGCGCAGTCTAGTCACGGAAGAGTACTTACGAATGCTCGTGGCTCTCGCCAATGAAAGGTTTGAAGTCAATAAGGAACGTGTGGAACGGTTCCGATCTAGATTACTTGAACTCTACAAGACGGCGCCGGACACAGCACCTAGAACTGCTCATGGAAAGAAGCCCTCTGATTGGGAAGATCCGCAGGCCCGAAAGGAGAGAAAGCGACAGGAAGGTCTCAAGAGACAAGCGGAGAAAGCTCAACAAAAGGAATTCAATTCAAACCCCGAGGACACGGATGTCGATATGAGCGTAAGTTTTTGAAGCAGGGATCGATACGAGAATATTACTACTACAGTAGTTCTTCAAGCTTACCTACGAAATTTCTACTCCCGACAGATGTTGAGAACTGCGGTTTTCAGATAATCATGTTGCATTCATGTTCCCTTTCAGGACTATTAACCTCGCTGCATACAAAATGAGTGACTAGTAGGGTGCAATGACAGGAATTCGACTTTGTCGTTTCACGGTCAGAAAGGAAACGAAAAACACCACTACCTAAAGAAGGAAAGAACAGAACAACCGAGGATTGAGGGGAGCAAGCACCTCAAACTGTCAGACATTGACCAATCAGCTCAATTGCCATGCTCAACTTCCATTCGAAACGTTCATTGCAAGAAAATAAGGATGGGAAAAGCCAAGAAAGATGTGGCGGAAACCGAAGAAAAAATTGCAGAATCATGGAGCCCTATGATATGCGACCATGCGGAGGAATCCATCCACGTGTAGAAATGTCAATGATCAAATCAAGACTTGATTGGAAGGCCCTTGCTGAACACATCTTCCTCATCCTCGGACAAAACGGTGAGACCTCGCTGCTGGCTGGACACCGATAGGTTGGAAACATGACGACTTGAACGCTCGCTATGACTGACAATGTCTCCTTCTGCGGATGCAAACGCATTTTTGTTTGGTGTGGCATAAGAAACCCGGTCAGATGAAGTAGTAGACCAAATTCCATGCTGCAACATCAGAGTGTTGACATTGTGACTATCGCTCGACTTCACATCCTGATCGGCAGTAACATTTGCAGAAAAACGTGCAGCGGCTTGCGACACTCTGCTAGCAGGAAGGGATAGGAAGGATTGATCGTGACTGTCTGAAAACCCGCTGATGCTCTGAATGGTAGGCGGAATTGAGATGCTTCCCCTACGACGAGCCGGAACGGAGTCCTTGAGATCAGATTGCGCAGTGAGAGGTGCGGCAGCCGAAAAAGACTGGCTATGCTGATGCCGATATTTAGGCTTGTTCTCAAGCGATACACCATAGATGTCACTCTCATTGGTGGCCAAACTGCCGTTAGTCGAGCCAAACTGACTAACTGCCCCGGAGAAGGTAGAGCTGGTGCCAGATCGAAGACGAACGTCTTGATGAGCAGAAGCCAGGCTCTCATCATCTGAATTGGAGTTTGACAAGATTTTCTGATCACAAGATGGAGGCGACGGAGAATTGCGGTTAGAGACTTCATGCTTGGCAGCCTCTTTAGCCCAAGGATCTGGGAGCGCAACAGTCTGGTGTTTCATGATCTGCTGTGTTGGGACTGGGCTGCTAAGAATCATAGGCCCTGCGAATGGTCGAGTTGCGTTCTGGAGTTCCGTGTGCAAAGCAATTCGAATCAAGTCGCTGGCCAACTGGATTTCGAGCTTTGCAGCCTCCTCGAAAGTGGTCGTCTTGTTGTGGAAGTTCCATTCAACCCATAGATGGCCCCAAGGAGAATCTTTCATCAGACCAGCTCTATTGCGCCAATTGTTGCGAACGACCAGATTGTCCTTGTCGCATGTGCCAAGAGCTTTGCGGGTCAATTGGGCGTAATACTATCAACAGACACACGGTTAGCTTATGCTTGTTATCACAGAAGTATGAAACCAGGGAGTGAATACCATAACATCGTACTCGCTAGCCGAGTTGCTCTTCACGAGACAGTCGAATGGCCAGAACTCAAAGTGATTCCGGTGGACGATAGGAGAAAAGGCCGGCATCTCAGCAGCTGCGATCAAGCAAAACTTCTGTCGCTCATTGAAGGCTGGACACTTGACCCCAGCACGAAGGAGATCTACAAGCAGCGATTCATTGAGGCCGATGATACGACGCTGTTTGACTTTCTCAGACAATTCCAAGATCTGTTGTATGGCTGCTTGGTAAAGCTCGTCTCGATCGGCAATGGTGTACATGGAAGTGGCGAACCAGGGAAACTGAGCTTATGTTAGAGACAGGACATCATAAGAGTCAAAGATGAAGGACATTCATACCTTCCATAAAGTAGAGATCAAACATTCATAAGTTCGCTGACGGCACCGCTCGGTGAAGGGAGACTGAAGAGGAGAAACATATCAGTGTGAGTGTCAATAGGAGTATTGGATCAGAAGGAATACATACACGAGCAGGTACCAGGGCGTGAGAAACCAGGCCACGAATCTCTTCGCTGGTCAAGAAACCTTGGAAGCCGGCGGAGTAAGGATCGGTGTTGGGAAGCAACTTTGGCATGCCGTTCTGCCATTCAACGCACTTTGCTCGAGGGAACAAGTCGTGCATCAACTCATCCTGGGAACTCAATGCGATGTCGACATGACGTGTTCCCAGTCGAGGATAACGCCCAGATTCCGTGAAGCTAAGACGACGAGCCGCTGCCTCTGCATCCTTTTGGGTCTTGAATTCAACAAATGCGTCCATGGTCTTCGCGGTAGACCGTTCCATGATGATATGGATGCCGCCACCGAGATCAGGGCCAACAACACCAGAGTGACGTCCCATCAACTGATGAATCTCGTGCCTAGTGACGGCGTAAGGGAGCTTGTGCTATGTCAGCAAAGGGTCTAAGAAAAGCAAAAAGGCGATCAATGCAAGAACTTACGTTGCTGATCTTGACGACTCCGTACTCCTTGGGCTGCTGCTCGCCTGCCATGTTCTTGAAAGGGAAGTTCTGGATATCGCACGCTCCAGTACCAAGTCGAGCCTGCACCTTTGTTATCTCGGACTTATCCATGTTTTGCTGGTCGATCTTGCGTTGAACAGCCATACGCTGTTCCATCTGCTGCTGAATTTGCTTTCGCTGCTCATTCATGAACTGCTCCATCTGATGGCCATAGACCTGGCGGTGGTTGAGCTGGTTAGGCAGGGGGCTGTGGGCTTGCTGCTGAGGTTGGACCCGAGGCTGTGTGTGGTATTGCTGGTGGTTTGCCTGCGCGAACTGCGATCCAGCAGAGAAGACCTGGTTCCGCGTCGAGGGAAGCATGTATGGACCAGCTCCATACCGTGGCTGCCCCTTTGCTTGGAATGGACCTCTGCCAGCAGAGAATCCCGGGCCGTGGGAATACATGACGGCTTGATGCTCGTGTGATTTGAGAGAGAAACGAGAATCGAAAGCTGGAATGGCGACTCAAAAGAGTGACTCGAGAACGACGAAGAAAGTGAAGAGGAGGAGGGATTTGAGGCTTCGAAGACTGCCAAACGTCAGGATATCTGAAGAAAAAAAGAAGGTGTAGATGTGAAGAGAGGATATCAAGAAGGAGGAAAGAGTGAAGTGAAGTGCAAGATCCCCCCTTTATATAGCTGTGAAATGGTGAACAGAGTCAAAGATGCTCCTTTTCAGATCTCATTCATATCTCAAAATAGCATTGTTCCATCTCACTACTTGAAGTGAATCTATTCACATCAAGGGCTATGAATAGGACGTGCTTAATGAAGTGAGAGTATTCATCATTATAGATCAAGATGAGCTCCGCTTCAGAAACCATCATTATTGGGTTCCTGAGCTTGATCGTGAACATGCGGGGTCTGGTAGGTCACTCGAATGTCTCCCTATCAATGAATTCATTGATATACTGAGGTGAGAGGCTTCCCACAATAGTTGAGATTGAGACTTGAATAGGATGAAGCACTGGACAAGATTGAACAATCGCCGTTCGAACTTCGAGTAAACAGGCTGGGATATATCTAAAGACTTCTCTCTAGTAGATATCTCATCCAATATTCTTCCTACACTCTAGACGCCATCTGTACCTAGGTATATCACTCTGGTGATATAAAGACAAACATATGAGACGACAGATACAGCCTCTGAGCTTATCTAGATGAGGAAATCAAACAAGCCAATGACTGGCATGCACAAACTACTTGTTCAATACCCTGCAAATCGTCTACAGTTACAATGCAACAAAGAATACAACAATAGATTTTCTGAATTCATAAACAAGGCTAAAAGATATCATTGAATCAATCAAACTAAAAAGAACCCTATTGTTAGTCTTAGAGCCACATGTGCCACAAGACCAGATACTTACAGGGGTGAGAAAGGACTCGGCGACAAATCGGGCTCGAGCATTCAACTGTCGAGAGAAACGTCAGCTCAATAGAAACAATAGTAAATATATCGGGCAATTGAAACATACAAAGAGTTTCATTTCTGAGATCTCCTTATCCACTTCCTCCATACTGTGCGATTGGTTAGTTTTCGGACTTCCACGAGCTTGTAGGGCAAACGGCTAGGCATCCAATAAGATGGATGACGTACAATTGGATTATGAAATCGACGAGCTTGTGTTTTAACATGGCTTCGGTGTGAAAGTTCGTAATGAGGAAGGAAATGTCATATCCCTGTGTACTAGTCAGAAATCGTTGAATCTGGATGATGAGACATGCAAGCGTGCCATACCCTCACAGGTTTACGTCGCAAGATGAAGAACGATTCCGCACGCTGAGTCAAGAATCTCGTAAACTTATGTACTAGAATATTCTCGATTTCGTCGGCTTGCTTGATACGGATGCTAACGCGCACACTGTTCACACTGGGTTCGATCAAGACCCTCTCGCTCTCATTGCGGGCCACTGTGAGCGGGTTCAAGAGCACTTCGGGAGAACTGGCAGCTTCGATTTCGGGGACATTATGTCTCTCGGATGTCTGGGATGCGAAGTTCGATACAGAGAGAGCCGCCGTCAAGGAGGAACGGACGCATTGGAGGTACGGGCGGAGGGATTGCGACTGAATTGTCAGCATGGTATAGAGGTTGGGTATGTGTATGCATTCCGTCTTACCATGTTGGTGATCGGCCAGCGGGGTATCCTATTGCTCAATCATGCAATTCAATGACTTGACATACAATCACAAATTGTAACGAGAGACTATTAATTCGACACGGCTGTTCAAATGTCGGGCTAGTTCATAGCATTGAATAAAGTAGCTGAAGTAGTTGTTGTTGCGGGGAGCTCAGGCGGCACGATTGATTGCGATGATGGCAGAACTGGTCTACATAGTACGGCGGCCTCCTAGTGTTTGCACTGTTTGCTTCCTTCCATCAACAGTGTCGTCAAGTGCTTCCCGCAAGTGGCGGCCTTTGTTTACCGCTTCATCAACCCTATTACATTTTCTCAAATCTCTTCTTTGCATTCGCGCTCTTTTAGAAGTTGGTACGGTCTTGAAGTCGCCATCTACGTTCTTTCGCCATGGCTACGATACCAGGTTTGTCCTTTCCCTTCCGTCTGAAGCTTAGCTGTAAGAGCTCCAGTGCTGATTAATCCGAAGTCATCGTCAAGCATCAGGGCAAACGCTACGATGTCGAGCTCGACCCATCATCGAACGGCGAAACCTTCAAGTTCCAGCTATACTCACTCACCGGCGTCGAACCAGAAAGACAAAAAATCTTGGTCAAAGGTGGCCAGCTCAAGGATGAAACCGAGCTTTCAACCCTCAAGGCGAAGCCTGGACAGACCTTTATGATGATGGGAACTCCATCAGGAGCTGATGCGTCAGCTATTTTGGCTCGTCCCAAGGAGGCCGTTAAGTTTTTGGAGGATATGACGGAGGCAGAAGCTGCCCGAGCTGAGGGAGCCACTCCAGCTGGTTTGCAAAACCTGGGTAATACTTGCTATTTGAACTCGACTTTACAGACTCTACGAGGTATCCCGGAACTACAACAGGAGCTCTTACGATACAGTTCGACGGGCTCTGATGGAGCTTCCCGATTGGATGATCTCAGCGCCCTCGGCCTCGGAGGTCTCGGTGCGTCGTCAGACTTGACCGGTTCATTGAGGGACTTGTACAAGCAAATGTCCGAAACCCAGGAAGGATTTCCGCCGTTGATGTTCTTGAACGTCCTCCGAAATACGTTTCCGCAGTTCGCACAAAAAGCACAGAATGGTCACGGATATGCGCAGCAGGACGCTGAGGAAGCCTGGTCACAGATCTTGACCCAGCTGCGCCAGAGGTTGAAGGTCAAGGATGGCGAAACCGAAACTTCTTTTGTTGATAAATACATGAGTGGTCGATTTGAATCCATTCTAGAATGCGATGAACCAGCCGCCAAAGACGCAGGTGAAGAACCTGTCAGCTCATCGGATGTCTTCCTCAAGCTAGACTGCCACATCGACAAGGACATAAACCACCTGGGTGATGGAATCAAGGCTGGTCTGGAGGAAAAGATTGAGAAACGCTCAGCCATCCTAGACCGAGACGCCACTTACACCAAGAAGTCAAGCATAGCCCGACTTCCAAAATACTTGACGGTCCACTTCGTTCGATTCTTCTGGAAGCGGGAGAGTCAGAAGAAAGCCAAGATCATGCGCAAAGTCACCTTTCCCGCCGAGCTTGATGTTGTTGAGTTCTGCACAGATGAGCTCAAGAAGAGACTGATTCCCGTCAGAGACAAAGTTCGCGAAATTCGTAAAGACGAAGAGGATGCTGAGCGCGCGCGCAAGCGACAGAAATTGGCTCACCGACAAGAAGAGGATCGCAAAGCAGACGTCGAATCAGGCCAACCAGCCGAACCCTTACAGAAGAAGAAAAAGGCAGAGGAAGCGGAGGCTAGCAAGAGCAATGACAAAGATGGCGATACCGCTATGGACGATGTTTTCAAGTCTGACGAAGAGTACGAGGCTGAGAGGAGAGCAGCTATTCTTAAGGCGAAGAAAGAGCTTTTCGAACTCATTGATCCAAGCCTAGCGACCGACGATGGTTCTAATCAATCGGGACTTTATGAATTGAGGGGGGTGATTACTCATCAAGGCGCCAGTGCTGATAGTGGCCATTACACTGCATACGTGAAGAAGCAGGGCCGCATCGTTGACGATGCTCGCGCCCCTAATGGCAAGCGACGCGAAGACGATGGGAAATGGTGGTGGTTCAATGATGACAAGGTGACCGAGGTTGATGCCGAGAAGATTGAAACCTTGTCGGGTGGAGGTAAGACTTGACTCGTGCTATTGTAATGTTGCTTCTTGCTAATAGATATTTCAGGCGAGTCTCATTCGGCACTGATCCTTCTGTACCGAGCTATCGATCTCCCTAGCAAAGACGAGCTAGAGTCATAGTTGTGGCCGGCGTCTGGTTCCCGCTGCCCGGGCTACCGATCTCAGAGAACATCAGGCCCTCACGATAGATCTATGAACAGGCAGACATGAATGTTCATATCAGATCTCGGGGGTCATATATCAGTTGGTAAGACACGAGACGGATGGTGCTTGGGAGGCAGCAGAGGATATTATGCATTGATGATACACAAGATGTACATGTTCAAAACACACTTCGCAGATAAAAGAAACCAGATCAACTTTAGACAGACAGAGGTATCTGAGTCCGTACTTGTACAATTTCACTCTACTTCCCGTAGAACTGTCTGGGAGTTGGAAAAAAAAGACGGCTATCACTCATTCTGTTATGAAATCAAAACAAGATGCCATAACTAACCTCTTGGGGGTTCAAGAAAGTTGCGACGTCGGCATGATTCGAACATGCGCGGGCGAACCCAAGTGATAGTTTCCACGATATTTCCACGATCATAGTAGATAACAGGTCACGTTACATTCTAATCACTCTCCATAACCACTCGGACACGACGTCGATGCTTATTTCTACGTGCTGCTATTTTTTAATAATATCGGCTCTCGATATGTCTCGCCGAGTTGTGAGAAACAAGTGCTACTCAACTTTTCTGTTGTGTGCGCGTGCGAACCCAAGTGATATCGTCTACAGAAGTAGCAAAAAGGCTTTCCTAAGGGGAGTCTCCACTCCCTTAACCTCTCGGACACGTCTAGCTCGTGACACACACGATCAGCTTGCATACTATGCTTTCTTGACGCCCCTTCTGCCTAGTGCCGAGGCTTGAATCACGATTGCTTCCAGCTATCCAACTCGACATCTCGTGCCACCACAGAGTGTACCTGTACTCTCTGGCGGTAAAGAGGTCAAGATGTTCCACGCTCCAAGAACACAATTCAATGCCCTACCTTTTCTTCGCGCCGTCCCTCGACTCTTCCGCCGCAGTGTTGTTCCCACGCAACTGACCTCCACACCTGCCCGCAACAACACAACACTCGCGTTGAACAACAACCGTCCAATCCGACGATTCAAATGGACACGAAGAATATTCTGGGGACTGATATTTGGTAGTCTGGGATACTATTCAGCAAAATCATCAGCCAACGCATTCTTCCACCCGGCCGAGCCAGGTTCGAAAGAGGATGCGATCCAGTTGGAACGCCTCCGGAAACTGGTCGATCGCCTTCCAGTGGTTCAGAAGCTGAGACTAGATCCCATGTGCGATGAATGGGATGCATATGGAGACTTTGTAGACAAGGAGCCGAGACTCACAAGTGGTCCGTTGAAAGGTAGTCGGGCTCTTGGGGTCCAGGTAGGCATACCGATCACGATTGTATTCTCGTTCCCAATGATGATGTTCTGCGCTGACACTTTTCCGAATACTTAGAGAATCTTCTGGAAGGAAGCGGAGGGAGTCTGCTTCAACATAGTCCGCTTTGGAGAAAGCACCGATGGCTGGCCCTCAGTCGTTCATGGCGGAGTTTTGGCGACTGTTCTGGACGAGACCCTCGGACGAGTTGCAATACGATCTGTACCTGCGCACACGGGGGTTACCGCCCATCTCGAAATTGGCTACCAACGTCCCTTACGTAGCAGGGAGTTCTATACAATTATTGCCACGCTGGACAAGAAACGCTCTACAGATCGAAAATCTTATGTCGCCGCGGTTCTAGTCGATCAGAAAGGAACCATTCATTGTACGGCCAGTGCTTTGTTCGTTGTGCCCAAGGACATCCCACTTCGGCCGTTGGTAGAACGCTTCTGAAATGGGTTTCAAAAATTCCATACACAAGGATATATTTCTTCGAGGTCCATTTCATTTTATCACCATGGGCTAGGCGAATTTGGATAGTGACTCGTTGTACACGCTTGAAAGTTGACAGCCTTGTTGTGTTCCGAACCAAATCCCAAGGCTACAGAGATGTATATACTCTGCAGCATAAGATCCTGCGGTAGATACTTCGATTAGTGTATCATTACCGCGAACACCATCACCACCAGTAAAAGATCAGCGAGTCATTACAGACACGGCAATATTCATGTGTCAGGATGACTCTATTGATCCAATTACTGGAATGGCCAGTTAATCCTACGTTTCCGTTCTTATACATCTCTACCTGATCTAGAAACTCATGTGTGACCAACATTTGCGCAGATTAAAGGCATTCAACGGGTACCGACTTGACGGAACGAAACTCCCCCGAAGATCCCTGGTCCAAGTGTCACTAGAAATGGGGGCGAGCTGTGAGCTGATGCAAGTATCTATAATGGGTTTGTCAACAATCTGTTGCAGATTGTAAAGTCGACTACAGTGCACAAATACTACTGAAGCTGTGATCAATGATAATTCCGAGGAAATCGCTTGGTGTACAGGTGGTTGAGGAAGTGAGACGATGCACTTTGATATCGTTCGTTGCAGCATTTTATAGTCGAATAATGTCCATCTTCTTTCCGAGCAATTGGTATAATTGTGTGTGCTTGGGCCGTTACTCGCTCTGCGATATCATCAATGACTAGATACAATGAAAAAGTGAATATGCGGCGTATCTTCTGAACAACTGAAATAGCAAAGTGTCGGACGATTAGAACAGCTACAAGAAGCCCTAACAAAAAGAAAAGCATTGTAATAGTACGTATTCAAGCAGCAACCCCGACATTATTTACCACGTGCCATTCAGGACAAAAACATGAAGCCACTTGCTTTGTTTACATATTGGAGGACACCCGACGATTCATAATGGTCTAGAATTTCAGTTAGTGGTGACCAATCACACTTTCTATCTCAAGAATCTCTTTCCCGGCGAGGAATTGAAAATTAATTATTCTATCAGACGAGAAAGTTGACATTTACACCAGAATGAACACTCGAACCCTATTCGATCCGAGGTCTAGCTTGATCTGTACAGATTCCATGATCACGGCGTACGTATACGAAGTAATAGGAGTCACTACAGCCCAGTGTCGTATATCTTCAGCGTCTGTGCATACTAGAATCTAAGCTTTCGCTCCTTTGACCTAATCCGACAGGGTGCTCCGGCGAACAAGCCAATTGTCTCCTGTCCCGGAGAATGGATCGTAGGGCTTACAAGTTTCGACGACAACAATTCGGAAGACGATAGGCTTGGTGAAGTTGGGTCCAATGGATTGACATGTCAATCCAGTTCCATGCTCCACTTAATCTATAATCTAAGACGTAAGAATGTGGGAAACGCGGGGGAATCCCCTCGATTATAGATTGCAAATGTGCAGTTGATGAGGAGAAATTGACACTTTTGCCGAGGGACAAGCTATCAGAACTTTAATTGCATAATCTTTGACGCGGGGGACTGCTAGAAACTGCAATCTTGCCATGAGCACGAACCTAAAAGTTTGGGAACTGTCATGAAAACGCTTGTAGAGCGATGGATTTGACGGCTTCATCCTAAGAAAGCCCGGGGTCATGGCCCTCAACGGAGTTAGCCGGTTATGCTTAGAACTTTAAGCCTGCTTAGGCTTGGTCTTGGGCCACTATCAGAATACGGGGTAAGACTGGAACTTCTCCGTAGTACCATCCGTCCAGAGAGTCAGAGACCACACCATGTATCAGTTGATCCAAAACAGAACACCTCGCTCTTCTTGTCCGAAAAAGAAAAAGCGCCGACAATCGCGGCCTGCTAGCCCCAGCGGATGGGTCTTCTGCAAGGCGGGGAGGGAACATAGGTCACGTCCCTTGCTCGATATCCAATCCGCTTGGGGCTTGGGGCTTGGGAGCAATAAAAATGACATACACGTACATGACATACGTATCAATTGTGTCCACTGGCCAGCCATTATTCTTCTCGATGCCCGCTGTGTTCAGGCCCAAGAACCGATGTAAGCATAGTTGACCTAAATGCACGTTGCACTAGAGAAAGATGAATCTAACGCATGTGCCTAGCCTAATCGCAGAAGATCCATGGATGTATAAAAAGTCCGGTGTCGTCCCTTGCACTGCAGAAACAGCACCTGGCAGATGCTGGCCAGCCTTTTTGACCTGTTTAATCTCTCACCGACGTATTTGGGACAACAATCCTAGATATAACTTGGGATATTTTCGTCATTTTCTGTATCTCTATACAAATTGATAAAAAGAAAGTGACATTGATAGTTACCAACATGGACACCAAAGAAGAAATGTCGCCGTCCTTCAGCCATGGCACGACTAATAGCACCCAGTCAAGCCCGAAGAGCAACTTGGAGGCGATACCTATTGTCGAAGTAGTCGGAGATTCAAGCGCTGAAGCACCTGTATGTGAAAATGGTTCAATGTTGGAGACTTTGACCACCCACTGATCAATATCAAGATGACGATGAAGCGGTTCTTGGGCCTGACTGCAATGGCATTTCTGTGGACTGGTAAGTCAATATTCATATCCAATTCATAGCACGACAGATTCTGACAGGGATCGTCTTTTAGGCTCTCAGATTCCAATTTACCTTTTCGGCGGCATTCCTCCCTATATCTATGCATCCATTGGTGGAGCAGATCGTTGGATATGGTTTGTACGTACTTTCTCACAAACAATAAGTTTTAGCTGCTTGACTAGAGCTAACATCCATGCAATATAGGTTCTGGCAAACCTGCTAGCCCTCGCAGGTATCTGTCCATTCGTCGGTAGTCTATCAGATCTGCTCGGTCGTCGATACGTCGCTATCCTCGGCGCAATACTCGTATGTCTCGGTCTGATCGTATCGAGTACTGCCAATACCATGAACATTTTTATCGGAGGCATGGCCATTTCCGGTGCTGGAGCAGGTAATTTCTCTTCCACGCATATGTCCACTCTCGAGAACTTGATACTAATCATATGTACAAAACAGGCATCAACGAATTGACAGCCCTCTCAGCCACGGCCGAAATGGCACCAACCCGCAAGCGCGGCACGTACGTCGCAGCCCTGATCTTGACAATCCTGCCTTGGTCCGCCTCAGTCATGTGGGCTCAACTCATTGCCTACCACTCTAACTGGAGATACGTCGGTCTACTAGCTGGTATCTGGAACGGCCTCGGATTGGTTTGCACGGTGTTCTTCTACTTCCCACCCAAACGAGAAAACAGTCAGGGTCTGTCGAAGAAGGAGATTATTTCCAGGATTGATTTTGTGGGTGGCTTTTTGAGTATTGCTGGGCTGATTATATTTTTGGCGGGGATGCAATGGGGTGGTTATCAGGTGCGTTCTTTGCACTAACTCATTGGAAATAGACAACTGACCTGTATATGATTAGTATTCGTGGAAGACAGCTCACGTCTTGGTTCCCCTCATCCTCGGATTTTTCATTCTTGTCGCATTCGGATTCTGGGAAGCCTACGGAGCTCGCTATCCCATGATACCCAAGAAGATAATGCAGGAACCTCGCACACTCGGTCTGACCTTACTGATCACATGGATCTCTGGCGCGAATTTCATATCAGTCATTCTGTTCTGGCCAACGCAAAGCTTCAATCAGTTTGGCCATGATCCCGTGGGCGTCGGCCTTCGTTCTCTTCCTGTTGGATATGGTATTCTGGCTGGCGCATGTATCACGCTTTGCTTGTTGTCGTATATGAAGGGTCAGATCAAGGCGTTGATGATTGGAAGTAGTGTTCTGATGACTGCCGGTATGTTTATTCCTTTCGAGATTGGGCTATGAATGAGAGTCACTAATTTAACACAGGATGCGGAGCCATGGCTGTTGCGACACCCGACAATCTCAACACTCTATGGATCATCTTGATCATCGGAAGCCTTGGAATCGGTGGCATCGTCGTCCCAGCAAGTATCATGACGACCATCATCTGCCCAGATGTGAGCGAACCTCCATATCTCTAGAACTCGTGAACAGAGCTAACCATCCACAGGACCTAATCGCCACAATCGCAGCCCTAACACTCTCCATCCGCGTCGTCGGCGGCGCAATCGGCTACACCATCTACTTCAACATCTTCATCAACAAATTCACCACAAACTCCATCCACTACATCGGCGGGCTAATGATGACCGAACTCGGCATCACAAACGTGACTTATATCACCGAGGCAATCGAGCTCACGACCGCTTCGCTGCTGGAAGAATTGCAGGCTATTCCCGGTATTGCCGGAAACACCACTGCGTATGAGATGGTTGTTGCGGCGGGCCAGGTTGCGTATGCTGAGAGTTACAAGTATGTTTATCTGGCGTCTATTGCATTTGGGGCGCTTTCGATTGGGGCTTCGTTGTTTTTGGATGATATTACGAAGTATATGGATGATCATGTTGCGGTTCAGTATCATTGATACCGGTATTACCGTCCACAAACGAGGGTTGGCTTTTGCCGTTCTTGTTTTGTATGAGTCCAGTGTTATGACTTGATGAATGACTGTATGGAAGTTGCGATGAATCAAAATAGTGCAATTGACATTGACTAGTAGCTTGCTAATTCAACCTTAGTACTAATGAATAATCCCTCAGTAACCAACAGCCTTGATATATGGGTATCAAAGAACGCCATGCCATGCATTAAATAGTAGTAGCATCAGAGAGGTCAAATTACATCGTCTCGATGCGATCAAACTGAAACTTCCTGTTCGATGAACTGGTTCGCCTACTGCGATCAGTTGCATTTGCTGTCAGAACACGACTGAGGCCTCCACCGAGGCCTCGAGCAAAGTTTGCCCCACGCCATGCATCCAAATCATCGTCTGTTTGTCCAGCCATGACACTCTGTCGAGATCGAGTTGCCATTTCAGGTCTAAGACGATGGTGTGCACCGAGTAGATATCCTCTCTCGTCGTAGGTCGGCGTTGCAGCAGGAGATGGCATGACTACTGTCTCAGAGTGCTCAGTGCAGCTGCAGCCACACGGACTTGGACAGACTAGATCCGAAAGATCTTGTGCTTCGCCAGTATGAGGCTGCTGGAGTGAGAACCATTCTTGGTGGCATTCGAAACAGCATACGTGACCACACTCTAGACATGGAATGAACATCCCAGAAACAACCTCTCCGCAAATAACACACCCAATATGAGCAGATAGAGGTTGCACAGCAGCGCATGAGGGACATTTTGGAAGTGGTGGTGGCTTCACCATTTTGCCACTAAAAGCTTCTGGCTTAACAGAAGAGAAAACAGATCTGTACAGCGCATGTCCACACTCAGCACAGTGTCGTTGGACATCAAGAGTTTCACCTGTGGCTTGTTTTGCGAATGATGTATCTTTTTGACCACGGGTTTCGAATGACGACAGCTGCTTGGGTGTTTGATTTTGACGTTGTACCGCAACCGAGTCACCTCCAACTTCTGCAGGGGCACCTATTTTCAATACCTCGCTCCGCTGTATTGGTAGATCCCAGACAAAAAGTAAATTAGCGTATGAGTTGCGGTAGGTCTGAAACAATGCTTCTCTTTTACGGTCGATGAACGGACTGCCAGGAGAATCATCAGCGTCAAACGCTGTGCGATTCTTGTGTGACACGCGAAGCCTCATCGGTTTGCGTGTGTCTTTCTTCTTTTCGCTATCCGCCTCCGAATGACTTCTTGACGTAATCACCATCGAGGAGTTGAGGTATTCTGGTATCGCTGAAACAGCTCTGTTGAGCAACTGAGAAGCACTCCAGCTGACAGCCGCCGGAATGTTCAAGCTTCCTATTGGACTTGTCTTTTTCTTAGCGCTTGTTGTTGGCGGCGAAGAGGCAGCAGAAGGGCCAAATGTGAATGATCGTGATAACGACGACGCAAGTGCTGTACCCACTCCTGAGCCAAGTCTGGATGGACCATGACTGTCTGGCGACGCAGAAATGGAGAGTGCAGGGGTCTTGCCTCCCAGTAGCCTTGGATGTGTTGCAATAGGAGACGCTGAGCTGGAATGCGGTGTGGTGCCCATACTGTTGAACTGCTCCGCTGGAATTTCCGGACTTTGCAGCGCACTGACGTTAACGCTATCTCTCGAGAATGAGGTCATTGGAGTCGCAGCCTGCGACTTGCTATCAGGGTCTTTTGAAGAAAAGAAATCCAAAGCAATCGGACTGTGCGCTTGCTGACTGAAGGATACTTCTTTGTCTCGGCGCCGACCGAGCCGATTGCACAAAGACTGCTCGTGAAGAATGCAGGAAAGCATTGCGAGCATTTGAACATCTCCTATTTGTTCGAAGTGATCAAAAAGCGCATTGATAAGCCAGCGGCCACCAAAAGCGCTATTGTTAAAACCAAATCGATGTAATACCCCTTTCGGAACTTGCTTCGTCTTGATTAAATTTTCCGCCATATGGCCACCCATTCGCCCCGCAAGGACGTCTGCGTCTATATTCTGAGATCGCGAATCGCCTTGGTTTTGTAGAACCAGTTTTAACAATCCCCAGACCTGGGCTAGATGATGATAGCCAGAATCCGCCGCCACCGCTGCATTGTGCGCACAAACGTCTGCACCGCGTCCAAATATCTTGTACTGGCTAGCCAAAGCTCTCTTGGCAGGCAGCAGGTCACTGAGATCGTGTATAGCAATTATGTTGTGCACAGAGTCTGATGATTTGACTGTACCGATGGTAGCAGCCGGTCCACCAACTGTGGACAACTGAGAATTGTCGGCGGACCTCGTACGATAGGTGCCAAGAGTGCCAATACTACGCCACATGGAGGCGGTTTGGTATCGATTTGGTAAGCCAAGTATCATGCCGGAGGAATCAGACGAGCTTGAAGAAGCTGTA
Organism: Talaromyces verruculosus; assembly: GCA_001305275.1. NCBI lineage: Eukaryota > Fungi > Ascomycota > Eurotiomycetes > Eurotiales > Trichocomaceae > Talaromyces > Talaromyces verruculosus. The sequence goes on from LHCL01000002.1 coordinate 782,193, forward strand.
TCCGAGTCGTCAGAATAATCTGAGCCGCCATCATCGGTTGTGCTCATTGTGCCAAGTGCTTTTCTGGTGGGTAGACGGCTAGGTGAGCTTGTATGCAAGCGGCCGAATCCTTCAAAAACTCTATCATTCCGAGTGAGTCGACTTATATCCTTGAAGCCAAGGGAGTCAAAAAGAGAACCGGGCTTGTCTTTCTTCGGTGGGAAGAAGCAGACAAGACGACCGTCATGGCTCCAGGTAGCACCGCAGACTTTGGCAACAGGGACCATGACATTGGCATTGATAGGGCGGAGCAGCTCGGAACTCATGCTGAGATCTTGTTTCTCAAATTGACCAACATCTTCATCCTCATCGCTCGACTCGTCGTCCTCTAGTCCCGCAACTGGGGACTTGATGGTATCAATAGTCTCCCCGAGTACAAGAGCAATGCTCTCTTCGAGGCTACATTCTCCGAGAAGATAACGAAGTGCACCTTCAAGACATCCTCGCTTTCGCGACATGTATGTCTCTGAGATTGTTCGCAATTCCGACACTATCTTCTCCGACAGTTCGTTTGTCATGGCGGAGGTCTTTTGAATTTTGAAGGCTGGTATTGCAGATCGTGGGTAATCTTCCGGAAATTTGATATCGAGTTTGAGAAAGAGCGAGGCTCCTTCTGCTGCCCAGGGACCATGCAAGGAAATGGTCACTTTTCTCTGGCGGACATCCACAGACTCGAAATCTACTTTTGAGAACTTTTCACCCACATGTGTGATCTCATCTCCTAGGGTTTCAACGTCCCAAACAGAGATTTTAACACCGCGCATCCATGCGATAGGATTGGTATTGGCCCTGAACTGTGTTCGCCCCTGCATGCCGACCCTGGGTTCAATGTGAATTTTATGATTTACAACACGGGAGTACCGTGTAGACACATTATTCGTCCCGACGCCAGCACCAACCTGAGGCCGGGTACCGGCCGAAATCACCGTTTCTGCGTACAAGGAGTCCTCGAGATTTTCGTCATTTGGTTCGTCACGGAACGTTTTATATGTAGCGCCTTGTCGAGTGAATCGCATGCCCTGATCAACAGTCTTTCCTTTTTCGTAGCCAACGTCGCGAAGGATATCCGCATCAACTCGGTGTAACCTTAGCTCTCTATCAGCACCCCATGACACTAGTTGGAACTCTCGATTGTCCAGTCCGTTGACAACGGATCCTCTGGGTCGCCACAAAAATTCTTTGACTTGTCCCTTGTGCCCAGGAAAGCTATGCACAAGAGGCATAGTGTGAACAGATGGGTCTTCCGTTGAGCTTAGACCATACAAATGCAGATCATTGTCACCTCGTTGGGGCATAGCGAGAATTCCACAACCGAATGGAGTATTTCTCGCTCGCCAAACTGGAAATGGTGTCTCAATGACCTTCTCAGGGACGTCTGTTTCGCCCTCGGAGTTCCAGACTTTGATCGTTTTATCCAACGAGCATGTGACAATACCTTCCCTGCGTGTGCGATCCCAATCGACACCGTAGATTTTCGTGCTGTGAGCTTCAATAGATTTTAGCGGTATTGCCCCCATGCGATCGTCCCAGATTCGTAGATATTTGTCGTGTGAACTTGCAATGATATGAGGATCCTGGCGATTCCATTTGACTTGAGTTGCGCCGGCGAACCAGTCGGAGAAGGAGACTACAGGTCTGGATGGTGTCCGAAGATCCCAACAGTGGACGAAGCTGTCAACTGCACATGTAGCGACGATTTCGGCATGGTGGGCGGAAAAGTTGATATCGGTGATAGCACGTGAGTGTGCATGCAGGACGTATTCTATGGAGTTTTCCCAGCTTTTCATGGACAGGTTCCATACTAATGCCTTTTGATTAGACGTGCTGACAACCCAGGAGTCTCTGTGTGAGAAAGGCGACCATTGGACATCAGCGACCTCCCAGGGTGTATGGTGTGGAAGGTACCGAGGAGGTGAATATGGCGAGTCGAGGTCGATGATATGGAGACCTTCCCTGGAGGCTAGGACGACGTCTCGACCGCATGGTGAAATGGACGCTGAGCCTACAGGTTGCTCGACATGAAAAGAGCTGTCCTCGCCAAACGTGGGGCTCTCAAAGGCCGACGTAGGGGCTTTTAAGTCGGCAGGGCTCGACATGACTAATTGCTCTTCGATCTGTCCAGCAATTATTTAGATCACCGAGGCCGACGAGCGGAGGCGGAAGGAATATCGAGCACCGAACTAGTTAAGACCTCCATCGGTATGATTGTGAGGACCGCGCATTGCGCAGAATGACGCAGCTGTAGGCCAAAGAATGGTAGAAATTATGCGATCGCTGTGTTGTAGAAAGACAATGTTCAGGTAATTGAAGTTCTGTTATCGCGAAGGACCTTAGGGAAGCTGCGGAGCTTGAGCGGAGTGTCAGGAAAGAGCGTTAGGCCCACAATTCATGTGACTTTTGGCCACTAAGGTTGCTTCAAGCGGATGAGCTAACTAAATCAGGAAGGCAACCCATTGTATGAGAAGGGCAACGGCTGCCCCTCTTTCCGCGTTCCCAGGATTTCCTTCCGACTTCAATTAAAGAGCTGCGTATTGAGCCTCCCAAGAAGGCCGCTTCAACGGCTTCATTCGCTTTTGCTACACTTGAAGGGAAGGATTTCATCTCGGGTATTTGGTTTTTGCTGGTCCTCTATATTGCGGCATACGTCGGTCAGATTCTAGAATCACCCCACCCTTGCTCGAGGTTCTTGTTACAAATACACCTCGCGGACGATTCATACATTCACCATTATCTACACTCGTTGGATCATCAAAACAATAGCACAATATGGCGGGCTTGCCGAAGAGAATCATAAAAGAGACAGAGCGTCTCATGGCCGAGCCGTGAGTGCAGCTACAACCTGGTTTCCCCGAGACACGGTTTCTGACTGTCAACTAGGGTACCAGGTATTAACGCAGTACCTCATGAGGATAACCTTCGGTATTTCGATGTCACTATTCACGGCCCAGCTCAGTCCCCTTACGAAGGTACGCAACGGAGTCGTTATCGCGGTATAAGTGTCAAGGGCGCAATCTAATAACGTGATATAGGCGGCATCTTCAGACTCGAACTCTTCCTTCCCGACGACTATCCCATGACTCCTCCCAAGATTCGATTTCTTACAAAGATTTATCACCCGAATATTGATCGTTTGGGACGTATTTGCTTGGATGTTTTGAAGAGTATGCCTTCGACACGGTTCAAACAATGCTTATGAAAGGGACGCTGAACTAACGATGCGACAGACAACTGGTCTCCCGCTCTACAAATCCGCACAATCCTTCTCTCTATTCAAGCTTTACTCGGTGCTCCCAACCCGGACGATCCGCTCGCAAATGACGTTGCGCAAAGATGGAAGGAGGATGAACCGGCAGCGATTCAGACGGCCAAGGAGTGGACGCGAACCCATGCGATGGCTTAGATGAGAGTGGCTGGCAATGATGTTGGACAATTGGGCATCATTCCTTTAGAGAAGGAGAAGGTCGACAGAAATTACGAGTCCATGAACAGCGCAAATGGCGCCATACACTGCAGTACCGTGGAAGGGCGATAGCTACTTCTATCTTCCGACACAGGCACGGCTTTGAAACTTGATCGATCAATCACCATTGAATCTTTATACTATTCTATATGTTATATGTCCGTTATGAATAGACATTGCGTCTCATACTACACTTTTCCCAAGATTTGTACCGTGCTCGTCCGTACTCGTGAGAATGAAACAGTAAAACTGAAAATCTGATGGTGAGAACTCGACAAATTCATTCTTTCCTGTCGCTCTCGTTGAATTTCGTTCGTATACTATTTGGCATTGTCTGCTCTTTCAATTGCAGTCGCAAATGTATGCAGAAAAGGCTAGCGGGCCGCTATTTATAAAAAGGGCAGCTGACATCACGTGACGGATTTAGCGAGTTAGCGCGCACCACAATTGATATCATCGGGAAACGGGTAGAGCCACCACCCACGAAAAAGAGGTTCCCGTCTCGACTTTTCGACAACCACTTCAATCCGCCAAACGACAAATCGACCGGTAACGCATCTCCAGCATTCAAGATGCGTACCTACGACGACTCTTTCTCCGGCCAGAAGATCTACCCTGGAAAGGTGCGTTGCGTTATTCACATTCGAGAGAGATTTCGAGCGATCGGATTGAGAGAAGGACCGTGGTGAAATGATTGTGGGATCGCAATTCGCATCGATTTCCGCATCGACATTATCATATTCATTTTTCGACCTTTTTCTTGAACGATTGTTCTCCTCGGATGCACGGTGGTTCTGTATATGGAGGAAATATACTAATATTTGTCGATATACAGGGTAAGCTGTACGTCCGTGGCGACAGCAAGATCTTCCGCTTCCAGAATGGAAAGTCCGAGTCCCTCTTCCTTCAGCGCAAGAACCCTCGCCGAATTTCCTGGACCATCCTTTACCGTCGCCAGCACCGCAAGGGTATCTCTGAAGTCAGTATTCTTCCTTGGAAATACGAGTTGTTTGTCATACTTGGGCATGGGAGGATTGAGATGAGACTTGTGGCGGACGTTATTCACGGGAATAAATCGCCATGGGGACATCGTATTTCCCGGGAACCGACGACTACGACAACCGATGGATATGAATGTATACTGACGGAATGAACAGGAAGTCGCCAAGAAGCGTACCCGCCGTGTCGTCAAGTCCCAGCGTGCTATCGTCGGTGCTTCCCTTGACGTGATCAAGGAACGACGAAGCCAGCGCCCCGAGGCCCGTGCCGCCGCTCGCCAACAGGCCATCAAGGACGCCAAGGAGAAGAAGGCCGCTTCCGAGAGCAAGAAGAAGGCTGAGAAGGCCAAGTCCGCTGCCAGCGCCTCTGCCGGCAAGGGCCGTATCCAGAGCAAGCAGGGTGCCAAGGGTGCTCCTATCAAGGTCCAGGCCAAGTCCCGATAAATGTTGAAAGTTGACGATTTGGGAAGTTTATGACGGACGGAGCGGAGTGTTTTCTCAAACCCTAGAAAGCTTCATTTTTCTATAGGAACAAAAAAAATGGGGTAATGCTTTACTGGGATTCTTCTTTTTTTCTCGCGACATGTTTTTATCTGGAGCTGGGACTGTGTTTCCATGTTATTCAATGAATAAATAATAAACAAAAACGGACAAGAAGCATGTTATCGAGCAATACAGTGCTACGACCCGTCGTCTCGTCTGGCATTCGGAATGAATACCTCTAAAGGGTACTTATCGGGGCAGTGTAGATTTTCTTAATGTTCCCATGCATTGGGTAGGAATACATAAATGAACGATTAATCTATTCCAGCTAGTAATATTGGACGACGTCAATTCGGGTTCCCATTGCGAAGTACTAGATGGTGATCGTTGTGACAGAAAGAATATACGTGTATTAGTACAATGCCTATAGTCTAATGGTCTGTTATCCCTGACAGACCAGTGTATCCCTCAATGTAAAAGCCTTCCTTTTCCCAGACTGTAATGAAACAAGAATTAAAATACATGCTTATGGATAGTGGTACCAAGAGGCCCTTTTTAATGTGCAAAGACAAATCAACGCAGAAGAACGGCAAGAATCACTGACTACATCATCAGTAGTAGTGCGCCATCTCAAGACCGGCACGCTTGAAGCCGCACTTGATATAGAAGCCTTCATTGACTTCAGAGCAGTCGAGAATAGTCTAGGTAACGACGTTAGCAAAGAAATACTCCAGCTAAGGAGGAAAGAGGAAGAATACCTTATAACACCCAACCTTCTCCGCAACATAATCAAGCGTCTGAATAATCCTCAATCCCAACTTCTTTCCCTGCTGATCCTGCGCAACCGCAATATCCTCGATATGGCCCACCAGTCCCAAAGTATGAATGAATTTCCGCTCAACAATCAGACTGCCCGTGCCCACGATCTTGCCGGTGCCGTCGCAGATGACGATCATGTAATATTCGTCATTTCGCTTGAAGAGGTAATCGTATCGCTCGTTCCACATGGACTCTGATATATCGCCCACCGTGGTCAGGACGCGCAGGACATCAAGGTATCCGAGGTGAAAGTCGGAGCGGCGCAGGGGTCGGGCTGTGTAGCCTTCTGGGAGGATGGAGAGGATATCGTGGGAGATGAGGGTGGGGGAGAAGAGGGGTTCTTCTTCCTCTTTTGTTGTTACATTCTCCAATTGTTGTGAGAGTTTTTGGATTGTGCCGTTGGATGTGCTGTGAGTGTTGCTGTTGGTTGTTGTTGCTGTGGCATCAGTCTCCTCGGTGCGGAGTATATTTGTTGATTCGATGCTGTTGGAGGCGGGGACAGAGTAGAGGTCGGTTGTCATTTCGATATCAATTGATGTGCAATAAATTCGAAAACTGCTTGATTCAATTGACGATAAGAGAATTGATGATGTTGAAAGTCAAAAATGTCGATTCAAAGAAGGGGCTTTGTTGTGCTGAGGGGTGAGACAGTAGGACTAAAAGGCGAAAAGTAAAACAGTGGTGGGTCAAAGCCAAGTTCGGAGCAAAACACAACTTTTGTTGGTTCAAGAAAGAATCGGAGCAGTTTAAGTATGTTTAACGAGAGAGTCAATTGACTGATTTATTTTGAAAATGGATGGTGGAAAAAGGAGAAAAGAGGTCTCGCTGGTATTTAACTGAATCAGATCCGTCATTGTACATACACCAGATCCAGCACGGACCAGTCAGATTTGCTGCTATTTTCAGCACTGCTCCGCCACTGCCCAGGGGTACTCTACAGTAAGGCTGATTGACAGTAACTACAACATAGGATATGTAATAACATTAAAAATACATTGTATGCTCATCTACATCTAGCTACTCCTATAGATGCTCTTATATATACGTACCACCCATCTATTTCTTCTCCTTGGGGCTGATCATCAACTCGGGACGGACGTACTTGTCAAAGTCCTCTTCGCTAAGAGCCTTGAGCTCCATGGCACTCTCCTTCAAAGTAAGACCCTTCTTGTGTGCGTTCTTGGCGACCTTGGAGGCCATGTCGTATCCAATAATGGGGTTGAGGCAGGTGACAAGCATGAGACTGTATGAAAATTAGCTATAGTACTGCTAAAAAGACAGACAAGAGACATACCTTTCGTGGAGAAGAGAGTCAATGCGCTTCTCATCAGCTTCCAAACCGTGAACAAGGTTCTTCTCAAAGCTGGCCATGCCATCAGCCAAGATACGGACGCTGTGGAGGAGGTTGCGGATCATAACAGGCTTGAACACATTAAGCTCGAATTGACCGTTCATGCCAGAGATGGTGGTAGCAACGTGGTTGCCCATGACTTGAGCGCAAACCATGGTCAAAGATTCACACTGGGTAGGGTTGACCTTTCCAGGCATGATGGAAGAACCAGGCTCGTTCTCAGGGAGACGGAGCTCTCCGAGACCGCAACGAGGACCAGATCCGAGGTAACGAATATCCTGAGCAATCTTGAACAAAGAGGTGGCAAGAGTGTTCAAAGATCCGGACGCCTCAGTAATGGCATCGTGGGCAGCCAAGACTTCAAATTTGTTAGGAGCAGTCTTGAACTCGGTTCCAGCAAGCTTGCTGATTTCAGCGGCAACTTCCGCATCAAAACCCTTGAAGGTGTTCAAGCCAGTACCAACAGCGGTACCGCCCTGGGCGAGAAGGCGAAGGTCAGGGATGGTGTTCTCAATGCGCTTAATGTTGCTGTCGAGCTGGGCAACATAACCGGAGAACTCCTGACCGAGGGTAAGAGGAGTAGCATCCTGCAAGTGGGTACGACCAATCTTGATAATGTGGTTGAAAGCCTCAACCTTAGCCTGGAGAGCATTACGCAAGCTCTTCAATGAAGGAAGTAAAGTGCCCTCGAGCTCAAGGACAGCGGCAATGTGCATAACAGTGGGGAAAGAGTCATTGGAAGAAGCGGACATGTTGACATGGTCGTTGGGGTGGACAGGCTTCTTGCTACCCTTTTGTCCTCCAAGAATCTCAATAGCGCGGTTCGAGATGACCTCGTTGGCGTTCATGTTGGATTGGGTACCGGAGCCGGTTTGCCAGACGACGAGAGGGAAGTGGTCAAGGAGCTTGCCCTCGGCAACTTCAGCGGCAGCTTGTTGAATGGCTTCTCCGATCTTGGGGTCTGCTATTTGTTAGTATCATGGCTTATCTCCAAGCATCTGGCGTTTCCGGGTTTCGTACCAAGTCCGTATTTCATGTTGACGGTAGCAGCGGCACCCTTGAGGATACCGAAAGCCTTGACGACGGGAGGAGGCATTCGGTCCTGAGGCTGGTTGATTTTAAAGTTGCCCAGCGAGCTGTATACCATTTAATCAGTATGCTGACCACAAGGTTGTTCAATCCATGACGTACCGCTGAGTCTGGGCACCCCAGTACTTGTCATCGGCGACCTGTATAGCATCCCCCAGTTAATCGATTGTCCAAATATGCATCGTCCACGGCGAACGAACCTCGATCTCGCCAAAAGCGTCGGTTTCAATACGAGTATTGGCAGCCTGTCATGATAGAGGCGAGTCAGCATGGTTCCAAGAATGCGCTTCCTTTTCAGAGCTCTGGCGCAAACTCCCAACACCGACCAACTCACCATTCTTGCGGATGAAACAAAAGTCCTCTGGTTCGAGATAGACTGAAGACGAGCGTATTGTGAGACTCGCGCACTGCTCACGGAGAATTGTGAAGCACGGGTGGGGGTAGAGAGACAGGTGACGCGGGGAAGATTGGACACAGCTCGCCCAGCATGTGTCAAAGTTCGGACCGATAGCCGAGATGCCATGGTTCTGTATGTGCTCTTTGTCGATGTTGTAGGTGCCAATTAAATCGGTAATTGAGATTGATTAGATTAAAGGGGCGCCGATTGCCGTTAACAAAGCGATTAAGAGAAGAGAAGAGGCGAGAGGACAAAAGAGATGAGTACAATAGAAGAGAAAGATGTTGTTGTTTCTTTTTTTTCCATCTTGTTCTCCTTCCCCAAGAATCGCTTTGCCGGGTTCTTCCGTGGCCCCGGTATTCCTGTACAAAAGTTACGACGCTATACTGTGAGATAATGCCGTAATTACTGTATTTAACGACACAACATGACTAAGCAGTTGAAATCCGATGTCCTCTTCCGAACCTAACATCGGAACGTCACCGTCAACAAACACCCAAACAACAAAGAATTCACTCTAAATTTTCTCTAAGCTATCGACTACTATACAGATTCTTTCCCCTTCAAAGCCATTCCGACGGCGAGTATTGTACAAACGGACTAATGCCTCTCCGACTGCAAAGTCAAGTTTCCCAGGGGTGGAGTCTACAGAAATGATTAGGGACTATCTGAAGACAAACATAGTTATAGGTTGACTTACCATATACGACACAACCTTGTTACTGATTAGCCACGCCCCATCAATCTCCTCCAGAGTATCATTGTACTGCTGGAAATACTGCGCATACATTGGCGGATCAGCATCAATCGTCCAGAAAGTGCCAGTGAAAGACGTAATAGCAACTGCTGACTTTCCATCTTCACTGATATCAATCTTCTGGGTGCCAAAGTTGTGCTGAGTCTTGAATCCAGTCAACAAGCCACTTAGATATGTGCTGATGTTGGCGGCACCGATTTGCTGCGATCCACCGATGCTGAGGTTCATGACTGCATTCGGCGTGAAGATGTCGTCTAATGATGGTACAGGGCGTGTGTCAACAGCAATGAGAAGGCGTTGACTGTGGCCCTGATTGTGAGATATGTATCGGCATAGGACTTGGATGCTTTGTTCTGGCCATTGTGTGCCTCAGCGAAAGTCACTGGGGCGAGTATCAATAGGGTTGAGATCAATGCAGAAGAGAAATGCATTTTGGCCGTAAGGAGAGTTGGTAAGGTTTTTGTTGTTTGGAAGTCAATATTAACTACATTTTCGAAATGAGCTCTCTAATAGATTTTACATGTTTGGTCTCAGTATCTTTCATTCTTCCTCAGCCACCTCTTATTCCAGTTGAGCAATGTGTAAGGTTATGAGCTTCGGATTGGATGGGGCTCCGGAGTTGACACGGGATCTTACCGGCGTTGAGGTCAGCCCTACCGGCATTCAGTCTCACCAAACAATAGAGTTTCTGCATATTGCCTTTCATGATCTCGCATATTCAAGTCAATACATTCAATTGCGGAATACTTCAAGTATTGGAGCGAATTAAAGTAGATAATCATATTGATTGTATTATTTACCAAGGTGACTAAGTCTCTCATGAGTCCGATATATACAACGCTTCAATGTTACCTTGTACACGTGAAATACCACCTGGGCACACTCAAGAATTGTCCAGCGCATGCAAAGCCTCCGCAAGCGTGATGACATGAAGATCCATTTTGGGCAGAAGAATGTCGAGCATCACTTTAGCGACTGAGTCAGTCTGATCAACTGGTAATTCCAACACATTGTCCCTAATCACATAGATCTCGTAGTCTAGATCGAACAGTCGATAAACGGTAGCCATGACAACACCAGATAGACTTAGACCAGACTGTATCTTAAATTAGTAGGTCTCTATGGAGCGCTGTAAAGGATACATACAATAACAACAATCTTAATATTTTGCGCTTTCAGAATTTGCTCCAAAGCACTCCCCGCCGTAGCAGACCATCGAGTCTTTCGCAAAATGAGATCCTTCTCATCGACCTTGAAAACATCGCAAATCTGAACTTCAGAAGAGACATCCCTAAAGTCTCCAACAGGGGCAATCAGCCTGGCAAATGGCGAGTCGGGTGCAACCTCATGCTGGTTAGGGCTAAACGAAAGAGTAGAGAAGACTGTGAGAGGGCGTGGAGTCTTGAGGTGTACGGCGTCGTTCCATTTGGTGCAATTGGCAATCATAGCTTGACCTTCGGGTGTATCTTTGACTGCATTGATGAGGATTGTCATCCAGTCCAAATTGAGGATGGCACAGTTGCTTCCGAAGCTGAGGGGGCTGTTGGTTGTAGACATGGTTCAATCTGACATAAGTGATGGTTAAAATTGCCAAAATAATGCCTTTTGAGTTAAAAACAAAGGCGTATTTCTACAATTTCTGAGCATAGTTATTTCTCGTTGTTCAAGTAGTATTTGATGAAATGACCTTCCCGACCATGACGGAGCTGAGAGCCCCTGGAACCTCAACTCCGGCGCCTCCGGAGTTGAGACCTTAGCATCTAATAGTGCCAAACACACCATTTACTACTTATATGTCCAATCGCACCCACAGGTTCACCATAATTCAACGCCTATGTTCAATGACATACTAATAACATAAAACTATCAATAAGTACTTATTACGCCATGAGCTCTGAGGAAACTGCAAAACAACTTGAAAATGAGGATGCTACTCCGGAAGCAGCTCCAACGATGGAGTCCCCAGAAACCAAGACTCCCGATCCACCATACAGCATATTCGATAAAAGACAAAAGTGGCTCATTATTATTATCGTGTCGACAGCTGCAACCTGTAAGTTCTTCTAGCCTCTAACTATATTGAACAGTATTACTAACATTAACAGTCTCCGGCTTCGCATCAAACATCTATTTTCCTGCCCTACCAACAATCGCATCTGATCTCAGCGTCTCACTCGAACTGGTCAATCTCACCGTCACATCATATCTAATATTCCAAGGCCTTGCTCCCAGTCTCTGGGGCCCAATATCCGACGTCAAGGGCCGTCGCACAGCTTATATATGCACGTTCCTCGTCTTTCTGGGAGCATGCATTGGTCTTGCCGAGACCAAGAATTATGCCACGCTTATTGTTCTGAGATGTCTTCAAAGCACAGGAAGTGCCAGTACCATTGCAATAGGCTCTGGGGTCATTGGGGACATTACGAGTCGTGCTGAAAGAGGAGGGTATATGGGTATCTTCCAAGCAGGTTTGCTTGTCCCCGTGGCTATAGGACCAGTGATCGGAGGCGCCATTGCGGGGTCGTTGGGATGGAAGGCCATCTTTTGGTTCTTGACTATCTATAGTGGTGTGTTTCTTTGCTTGTTGATTGTTCTGTTACCGGAGACCTTGCGATCCATCGTCAAGAATGGTGGCCAGGTACCCTCCAATTTGTTGATGAGATATCCATTGAAGGTTTACCAGCATACCAGCAAAGTCAATTGGCAACAGGAAGCATCAAAAAATCAACCTGCGCCCAAGAAACACATTGATATTTTTGGACCACTCAGGATTCTTCTGAGCAACCATGCAGCACCTATTATCATCTTTCTCGCCGTCTACTATGCAGTTTGGCAAATGAGCATCACCGCCATGTCATCTCTTTTCAAGACCCGGTATGGCTTGACCGAGATTCAAATCGGACTGACCTTCATCGCGAACGGAGTCGGATCAATGGTTGGGACATTGATAACAGGCAAGATCCTCGACAAAGATTACCGCCGCGTCAAGACGAAGTACGAGGCTTCTCTGGACAACGAACGCAGAGAAAGTGTGCAAGAAGAAGACTTTCCCCTGGAAAAAGCTCGTCTTAGACTTGTGCCTACTTTCTCCCTTCTGCAGTGTCTTTCTATTCTTCTTTTCGGCTGGACCATCCAGTACCCTCACAAGGTTCACATTGTTGTCCCTATTATGTCGACTTTTATTACTGGATGGACTGCCGTTTCGACACAGTCTCTCATCATGACTTATCTAGTTGACATATTTCATGACAGGAGTGCGGCTGCCAGTGCTAGTCTGAATCTTGCTAGGTGTTTGTTTGCCGCCGGAGGTACGAGTTTTGTCATGCCGATGATCAATGGTGTTGGGGTCGGAGTAGCATTTACAATTTGTGCTGCTGTACAAGTACTGGCATTGATAGGCCCGTTGATCCAGTACAAATTTGCCGGAGGATGGAGGCGGAAGGATAGAGAGAAGGCTGAGCAAATAGATGGAGAAAGGACGAATGAAGAGTAATTGAGACCTCCACAGGCAACGTCCATGCGTCCATGTGGTACACGATCATATCTTCAAGCTTGAGTCGAATAACCTGGAGGCTTGAACATGATCATATCTGGCTTTCAGATGCTCTGAAAAGCTGTACGGCTGATTTGACATTTTTTGATACATAATAGAGTCTCGTACGTATAGTCAATTGAACAATAATAAATCAATAAATCTTACAACCGAACCTATATTCCCTATGTGTAGTCCCAGTCAGAGTCTATAGACAGATTATTCCTCCCCCATAAGGCGCAACAGTCCAGTTGCCTGAAAGTTGTAGTCTGTTAGGGCTAGGGTAAACTACTAAGAGGTTTACTGAATTGGTGGTAGTTTGTCCTAACACTAACCCTAAGATATCTGAAGAGCCGGTAGGTTGATAGGCGCAGAGTTAGGGCCCTGGCGGATAGCGGGGCTTAGCTTTTAAGGGCCGACGCCCCAGCGATAAGGGCGTTGTTCATTATACACCACTGATAGCAGAAGCATCATGCCTTTTCCCCTCATTTTCTTGTGCAGCTTCCAGATAAATTCTCTACCCGTTCTATGGACATTTCGATCTAGGCTTTATAGTCATTCCACTTCCAGACATGTCCACTGACGAGGCACGCCCGTCAGATCCTCCTCGGTGGATTATGTCTCGTCATGTCCGTCATACGCTCCTTTGTCATTGGTATGAAGGAGTCACCCAAGTGGCTGGTCACTAAGGGGCGGATCGAAGAAGCGGTGGCAGCAATTAACGGTATTAGCAAGAGGAACGGATCTGATCACGTTGCGCATCCCGATCAGTTTTCTGCTAATCCTGCTCAGAGTCGCAGAAAACGCACTGGCGACAGGATTTGGCGACATTTGGTAGCTCTCTCGTGTCTCCGAAGAAGTTGTATCTGGTGATTTGTCTGATCCTCTTGTGGATATTGGTTGGTATTGGATGAGGCTTCCATTCATCACGTTCAATTACACAACACTAACAACCACAGCTACCCAATTTACGCACTATTTCTCTCCTACTATCTCGCAGGTCACGGAGCAGATCTAGGAGACGGCAGCAACTACCAGACCTATCGAGACTGGGCCGTTTCTGCTGTTGTAGGCATCTTCGGTCCTGCCTTGAGTGCCGTGGATGGTCCATGTCCAATTTCTAGGATCTCGATGGTCCTTGATAATTACCGTTGGTATGTGTGCAATTTTCGCTGGGGCTTTTACCATCATCAAGAACGAGGGTCAGAATCTTGCCTTCTCCTGCATGATCAATTTCTGGCTTAGTGCTGCGTATAGTATCATTTCTGCGTGAGAATCCATTGCCGAATCCGTATTTTGAATCAGGAGGAAACCATACTGACTCAGCCCTAATACCGAGTAGATACACCCCAATCGCGTTCAGTACTGAGTATCGTGGCACCGCATGCGGATTGTTGCTATCCTGTGGCCGAGCAGCGTCATTGTCTGCGCCCTTTATTGCAACGTACGGTAGTGTCAACTCGCCGGTACCTCTCTTCGTCTCTTGTGGTCTGTATGTAGCCATTGGGGTTGCTGGGTTGTTGCTGCCGTTTGAGCCCGCAACAGCTGAATTTTCCATCAATGAGTAATTAGTGCATCGGCACTGTGGAGGATAATTTAGCTAAGTTTTAGCGACATTAATTCACATATGACCCGAATCAAGTAGGCATAAATTGGATAGTTAAATATGTGCCAGGGAAGCAACCGGAGTGATGTTGTGAGTGTTAAGCAGCCGAATCACAATCCATTAAGTACAAGACTCAATAAACCCTACATAAGCATACACCAGCATCATGACTCGAGAAATGAGGCAATGAAAAAACAAGCCGTGTATAGGCAGCAAAACCTGCTTGTATCAGGGTTCGTCATCTGACGAGTGATATCGCCTTAGATCGAAATTCTGAAACTCACCTGACCAGACGAAGGGGGCCATATGGCAAAGATAGATCGAAAATGTCGGCATTTGCCCTATCATTCGCCAATTGGCAATAGTAATATTGAAAGTGGTAGTGGCTATAGCATGGGTTCATGCATAATGTCACAAAATAGCCGTATCAGGAAGTGCTTTCGGTATTGACTTGGTTTCACTTCTTATCGCCATAGGATATCAGGGCTATGACGACGAGTCGTCTATCATAGATAGCATAGATAACACTGAACAGTAAATAACGAACAATTGCGATTAAATTCCTGGATAAATCGACGTTTAAGTTGGAAATCAAGACAAAAAGAGGACAAACAGCCGATCATAAGCGGCACTAAGCCCCCGGGTAGAGCCGGAAACCTCAGGCTATTTTTTCATCTTTTTCTTCCCTTTTTCCTCCCCCGACGAATAAGATGGCAAAACTTGCGAAAAATCAAGGGTATTTTACTAAGTAAGGGCGTTTATGCTGGGTTCTAGAAAATACCCCATATAGTTCTTCAGGCGGTACGACTGCGTATAGTAAATGCAATTAGCACTATAAGTTCGAGGGCTTGTCGTGAGTCACTCAAGCAAAAATAGACCCATTACCGGTACGGAAAACATCCGCTTCAAATTCTTCCTTGTTGTCCCGCGCGGGTATTTCTTCCCTCTTTTTGTATCACGAGATACCTCCCTCTACACCTCCTAGATGCCAACCAGACGAACAATTGATCTCATACTGTGCCATTAGCAACAAAAATAAGTCATTATGCTCATTCAAGATCAATCGGCCAACTCGGCCCCAAAAGCATCTTCATTCTCCAACCTCCCTAATGCCCCCGTCGATGAAATCTTCAGTCTCAACCACGCCTATGTTGCCGACCCAAACCCCAACAAAGTAAATCTGAGCCTGGGTGTCTACCGCACTGAAGAAGGTCAACCATGGCCATTGGTATCAGTCGAGCAAGTAGAGCAGGAACTTTCCACTCAAAACGACCCCGCTCGCCATGAATACTTGCCCATTGAAGGCGATTCAGTGTTTCTGAGTCATGCGCGCGATCTCATGTTTGGATTTAACAAGAACGATGCAGACGTCGCAAAAGAGATTGAAGCCAAAAAGCGAATTGCGTCCGTACAAAGCATTTCAGGTACAGGCGCCAATCATCTCGGCGCAGCGTTTCTGGCGCACCATTTCAAACCGAAACATGTCTGGGTCTCAATCCCTACATGGGCTAACCATCACACTATCTGGGAATTGCAAGGCATAGAGCGTAAGGGATACCCCTACTTTGACGCCGCGACATGCGCATTCAACTTTGACGGCGCCATCGCCACTCTTGAGAATGAGGCTGTCGAAGGCGACGTCATCTTACTCCATGCCTGCGCACATAACCCAACAGGCGTCGATCCATCCAAGGAACAATGGAAGAAAATTGCAGAGCTGTGTCAACGCAAACGCCTCTTTCCGTTCTTCGACTCGGCTTATCAGGGTTTCGCATCTGGATCTGTGGATGAGGATGCCTGGGCGGTACGGTATTTCTTCAATCTCAGCCCTCCACTCGAGATGTGTGTTGCGCAGAGTTTTTCGAAGAATTTCGGTCTTTATGGGCATCGGACTGGCGCTTTCCATTTGGTGACAAATGGCGCAAATCCCACGGAGACGGAGCTCGTGCGTAAGAATTTGTGTCATATTATTCGCGGTGAATACTCCATGGGTCCGCGCTATGGTAGTACGATTGTGAAGAGAGTACTTGGAGATGAGAGGTTGCGAGCCCAGTGGCAGGATGATTTGACGGTTATGAGTTCGAGGATAAGGCGGATGCGTCAGGCGCTATATGATGAGTTGAAACGATTAAATACGCCTGGGTCGTGGGAGCATATCATTAATCAGAATGGAATGTTTTCCTATACTGGTCTAACGCTGAAACAGGTGTTGACACTGAGGGATGAGTTTCATATTTATCTACTCAAGTCTGGTAGGGCTTCTGTTAGTGGATGTATGTGTCCCGTTTTCCCCCTTTCACATCATACATAAACTTACTAACTGGATGAATAGTTAGCGAGAAGAATGTGGCATATGTAGCCCAGGCTATTGATAATGTTGTGAGGAGGGACTTATAATGTTGATCTAGCATGGCCATGTACATCAATCTACTAATCATATATCCTTCATCAATGTTCCAGGTTTGCATGTGTACAACATATGTACCTAAGTACCTAGATTCTGCTATGACATGCACTTTTATGAATTCAAGTATATACAATTCAATTAAGACTTATGTGTATCCAACTAAAAATAACAGAGTAAGCCTCCACAAAACCGATCAGTCATCCATCTTCTTAAAACGCCCGCTATGCAAATGTTGAATATGGCCACCTCCGATGTATGTTATAACGACTTTTGAACAGAAATCACTTGGCAGGCTCGAATATGCTAACCACAGTCCGCAGTTTGGTAATCATTTCATCCCACTCCCCTTGCGGTGTACTCAATATAGTCACCGCGCCTCCTGCACCCAGACGCCATACCTCAGGCTTGGTGGCGCTCGCTGCATCTTCACTATCTGAGCTGCTAAAGGCAGTTCTTATCAGAACCGAGAAACTGCCCGAACCACCCAAATCTAGATAACCCATCACGCCGGAGTATATACCGCGTTTCCAGCCCTCGATTCGGTCGAGATGCATACATGATCGTTCTTTCGGTGCTCCCGTCATTGATCCAGGAG
Organism: Talaromyces verruculosus; assembly: GCA_001305275.1. Taxonomy (NCBI): domain Eukaryota; kingdom Fungi; phylum Ascomycota; class Eurotiomycetes; order Eurotiales; family Trichocomaceae; genus Talaromyces; species Talaromyces verruculosus. The sequence continues at coordinate 799,726 of LHCL01000002.1, forward strand.
GTAGGGTGCGTTGTAGGGTAGTAAGACCATATGCAGCCATACTATCATGCTTAGAGACCTTTGCCGTCGACCGATCCACTATCCCTTTTACATGGGTGATCATCGAATACACACGCCCATAATCCTCGACATCCAGAAGTTTCTCAACATGCACATTCCCCGAACCGCAGATTCCATACAAATCGTGACGAATCAGATCGGCAATCATAAGATTTTCTGCCATTTCTTTAGTGGTGGCTAAAATCTCCTTGGCTTTCTCCAATGTCATGCCTGGTGATTTTCGGACTGTTCCTTTCATTGGTTTCATTTCCAAGGTAGAGGTTCGATCCCATATTAAGAAGCACTCAGGACTGCTACTTGCAATCTTGACTTTGCCCAAGCTTCCATAGGCGCTGAATGCTGCGGGATTGTATGTTTTTAGTTTCTTGTATATCAGCCAAGGACGGAGTTTGCGCAGTCTCGCATCAGAGATTGCCGGTAACGTTATGGTTGTTTCTCCAGTGAGGCATAGCTCATAGGATTCGCCGGCTTTGAGTTCTTCCTGACATTCGGCGATTTGTGATTTGTATGTCGTTTCGTCAGGGATCTTGACTGTGCTTCCTTGGAGAAGTCGGTCGATAAGTTCCCTTTCCGCAGAAGTCAAAAGACTATATTGTTCCAAGGCGGCTGATTTGTGTCCGATCTCAACAACTTGACTCGTCCGTAAATGGAACTGCTCTATCTTTTGGTAGATGGTTTCTAGCCAGCCACCGGGTTGATTGTCGGCTTCTCGTGTAGATTGGATAGAGATTGTTTGCATGGCATTATCAACGACTATGCTTCGCTCAACCCATAATAGGCCAGTATCAGGGGCAGATGTTCCATTTTCTTGAGTAAAGCGTGAGTCCTCTGCGTTAGATGTCACAACTGGCGAGGTTTTGGGATGAGATAGCCCAGCAAGTCCCATTTCATACGAGAAATAACCGAGAAAACCGCCCCAGAAGGGAATGCTGTCTTTTCCTGAAGTGACTTTCTTGGTATCCATGATATGTTTCAAGAATTGCCAAAGATTTTCGACAGAAATATCGTTATAAGTAGTGGTGTTGCTGATTGCACCCAGTTCTTCTATCATAAATGTCTTGTTGGGGACAGAGTACTCCAGCCGCCAACTTCGGGGAGACGGAAGGGACATTATGTTGAATCTTCCATTGGACTGGAAGAGTACTGATGACGAGCCAGGTGTGCTGAATAGCTCAAAAATATTTTCGGGGTAAAGTCCGTGCAGGGCTAGAGAGCGATGAAAACACGTTTTTGAGGAGTCTGCAGTTAATTGATCGAGAAAATGCCTGAGACTGTCTTTAACTTCCGGTATTTGTAGGGTGGATGTCAATACATCCTTTGATAATGGTCGAATGACGCGTTTTGATGTTTGGTTGAAATCTATGCTTGCCGCCCACCACTTTCGTAGTAAATTTTTGCAAGCATTTCCGTCTGACTTGCAAGACTCTGGATGAAACTGGAAACCCCAGAAAGGCTTGGATTTGTGACGAACGCCCATCGGAAGCCTTCTATAAACAGACTCTCCTTCCTCGACCGACAACCACGCAAGAAACGAAAGATTTCGCGACTCGGAAAATCTATGGGTGTCGAGATCCTCAGGCTTAGCGAGAGTCTCAGACCCTGTCGAGGCGTAGAGTGAATGGTATAATGTCACCTCAAAATCCTGAATGCCAGCAAATATATCCTTATCGAGAACAGATATCCGATGTACCTGACCATGCAAAGGACACGGGAGCCTCTTAATCGCCAGGCCCTGACTCAAACACAAACTCTGAAAACCCAGACAGATCCCCAACACAGGCAACAAATCCTCTCCTTCCAGAGTCCAAATATCATTCATAATGCCGACATCAGATGCGCATTCTGGATGACCTGGACCTGGACCTAGCACAACAGCGTCGAAGTCACGCAGAAAACCTCGCATGTCGCCGTTCGGCCATTCTGAGTCGACCGTCAGAACTGTGACTTTTACATCCAAGTTTTCTTCGAGCATTGAGATGACATTGTTGGAGAATGAGTCATAGGCATCTAGGTATAGAACGTTCTTTTTGGTGGAAGCTGATGCCGAGAGTTTTCTTAAGTCGGTGGGGTGCATTTTGATGGCTTTCAAAGAGCGAAATTTCAAGCAAGAAGCTCGTTGTTTTCATGCAAAAAAAAGGCTTCGTCAATGGCGATGTATGAATGGTGGCAAATGATTGGCGGAAAGCTTGTTATCTAGGGAGGCTAATCAGAATGCCGGCATGATGGATATTTAGTCAATGAACGAGGGTCTATGGTAACCCCAAATTCTGTTCTAGAGAGAGTTGGCGTTATGTATGCGAGAAGATGCAATTGGTTGTAGGCACGCGAGAGAAAAAAAAAAGCGTGCCATATTTTTAAGGTTCTCCATGGATAGCCGTTTTGCGGGAGTTCTACGGAGACCGAGATAGAGACTCCGGTTCCTTCCCGACCAGGTGATTGGCTGTGCCCTAACAATTCTCATTCATATTCTCAGACTCTTATTGAATACGAGAATTTGTACATTGTGGCTGCGATCATGTCTTCGTTATTGTACATTTGCAGATCTAAAGGCATACTCTAAACGCTCAAAATGATGAAAAGATATGTCTATCATGAAGATTGTGGTGCGTTGGTGAGTAATTTTTCTGCAACTTTCGAGAAGTATTGAGTAACAAATCCCTCTCTATAACAATAATATTAGCACTTTCACCATAACAAGGGGGGCGATATACTAACGTGTAGAAACTGTGGTCGGAGCTATGGTCCTCAACCAGATTATGTGCCAATTCATGGCAGAGAATCACCCACCAATACACGAGGGCATCAGCTCGACCGCCAATCGGATCCTGTGATAACCGAGCCTGATGCAGCTGCTTGAAGAATAGATAATTGCAGAAAAGACTACCCGAACGGTTGAAAGCGATCGTCTTGCCGGCAGGATCATAGAAAACACTGATGCTCTCCAACCTAACCGAAAAGACACTTGCGCACTCCACAAGGACTTTGGCAAATGCATTGATGCCTGCAGAGTTCTCCGATAGAAAAGCAGATCGATCAGTGACGGACTTCGCGCTTAGAAAGTGCAGGCGTGACGGTAGAGTGGCAACATATTCAAGGTCATGACTAGGTCGCTCGTCGCAGTAGGATTTTGTCTCGCTGACTTGGTTAGTAGCAGGACGGCTATAGACCCCGGATGCACCATGGGGTCGACAAGCGGAAATTGCAGAGAGGAGATTATTGTGCAGCTGATTTGGGGAGGTGACAGTTTTGGGTTCGTCGGGATTCGCGCTTGAGCCTTGATTTTGCCCCCTGGGGTCCGTTTCTGAGTAGGGAGGCGGAGATACTTCACTGCTTGGCCCAGGACCGCCATCTTCCTGTGTTGCACGATTCTTGAACAGGGACTGAAAAGGATTCTGTCCCCGTTTATTGTCATCTAACCCAAAGCGCTTGCTCAAATTCGAGAACAAGCCCCGTGGGTTGAAGTCTTGATCAATTCCGGTATGCTCCTCTTCTCCGTGCCGCTGATTCGAAGGAGAGTCTGGGAATAGTCCAGGCATCGCATGTTCATGCTGCTGTTGCTGATGATTACGTTCCTCCACTTCGCGCTCACTCTGAAGTTTGAGACGTTCAGCTTCACGTTCCTGAATCCGGAGTCTCTCTTCCTCCAATTCTTTCTGCCGCAAGTCTTCGGCCATTCGAGCTTCCTGTTGCTTCTTCTTGAGAATACGCTCAACGTTGTAGCCTCGTGCTCGCAGCTCATACAGATCAGTTTTGAGTAACATTTCCAGCGTGAGAATCGAATGAAGCTTGGGGCGTGCGAGCAGGATGTGTACGAGAGCTTGGCTGATTTCGTAAAAGTCATAGTTTCCAGGACTGATCCACAACGTGCGATCGCTTCCCTGAGATGTAATAATTGCACGACGTTTTTGACTGTGTGTCGCGCCCATGTTCTTCAAAGACCGCCGAAGTGATATAGAATGAACGACGACTATGCCAAGGTGCTTTTCCAACCACTTTGTATCATGCCTGACGGAGTCTGGGCTATGTTCATGCAGAAAGAGCCTCGTGCGCTCATTGATGATCTTCTGTAGCTTGACTGCTGACGTCTGGTCTGAAGATTTAGCACCCCAATTGGCACGTTCTTCGACCAGTGTGCTCAAGATAGGTGTGCCGAGTGCCGCATAAAGCTTTTCGAGGCTCTCCTCCTGTGGTGCCGCGAAAATATGTTCTTTGAACAATGTGTAGCTTTGGTAGTCATCCACGATAACGGCGTCCTTCGCTGCTGTAAGCCGCCATTCTCTGATCCCTTGCTCGTCGTCTTCAAACATGTCACTAGCCTCATCTGAGGTAGCTTTTCTAGCAACCGCACTTGAAGGCGCTGCGGGAAGCTCTTTACTTGCTAGTAGGAAAGGTGCCCTCATCATTTCACGGAAAAGATCCTTATGACGTTTCAGTGTAGAGAGATTGTCAGCAAGGCTTCTCAAGAGGTTTAGATATTTCTCAGGACTCTGAAACCTAGACGATATCCTAGCTGGTTCTTTGACCAACATTTGAGCAACCTCAACTTTCGTCGGCTCTTGTTTTGATCCAACGGCCTGCAAGAAGAGATTTCCCATTTGCCCAAAATTGACAAAATCGAAGATATCTTTGAAATCTTCGCTGTCGCCAAGATAACAAATTTTAGGAGAAACATAACGCATGACAGGTCTCTTTTCGGATGTGGTGCCATTAGGTATGGGGATTATTGCAGCGTCACCCAGTCGAGTTGTATCTGCTCCCTTTAATTCCGGAATCCTCACAGCCATGTAAGCAAATACACTCCTGGCTTCACTCAGCGTTTTCGGCGGTGCCTTGAGAATGGTCTGTACACACTCCATAACAGGAGGATGCTCACGGACGCCAAAAATGGTTGAATGCGGATGAAGGTCACGTCGCAAGATATCAAATCCAAACAAAGCCGCTCCCTCATGAGTGAAGCAGTCCTTTGGAATACTGAGCTTCTTGTTTCCCTCAATCGGTAAGAACGGGATAGTCACTAGTTCCATGTTGACCTGGTTATATTTGTTCGCGTGATATTCTGTGATGAAATATGTCATTGCCTTTGCTTGGAGAGCGGTATCTTCAGCCAACGCTGCCTTTGCCATTATTTCAATCACCTCGATCGCTGAAGGATGATGCTTCAGCCCCAGAGTTGACAAGAACTGCGCTTCTTTGCTGTGAGACAAATATTTTCCAGGCCAATCAATGACCAGAAGGCCTAACTTCCGATGAGAGCCTTGGGGTTCAAACAGCTCAGATATCTTGTACCGTTTTCGACTAGACGAGTTTTCCGCGAGGCATATCTTAGCTTGCTTGAGCCTCTCTATGTCTTTGGCAGGTATATCGTCCCTCACCGACGTGAGATACTTGATCAGGTCAACGTGGCTCCATTTTGGCTTGACGTTCTCGGTCGACACTGTCGGATCAGGCTCATCGAGCAGCCTCTCGAAAATAACGCCAAGTTCGACTGTCTTGCGGACTCCAAGAGCAGCCAGAAACTTATCCTTGACATTGGACAGACCAAAAACCACTGGCAAGTCATCAAAAAGACGTACGGATGGAAAATACGCTTCTTCTGGTCTTTTCATGCCCTTCTTCACGGGTATGACGGTTTGAGGTTGCAACGTATCAATCACAGTCTGTTTCGAGGATTGGCTGAGCAAGTCCCATTGCTTTGACAATACCGGCAGAATTTGAGCAGCAAACGAGGCAGTGTGGGTAAGATCGTTTTCAACCGGTAAAACACTTCGATTTCCAGCATTTTCCACCAGCCAACGAAGCCAAGGAACTATTTGTAGCTCCTTCCAACCGATAGCATCCAACTGGCGTTTCTCCAATGATTTTGTGTACTTGAAAGGGATAACCGAAGGTGGTATAGGCAAGTCAGAAGGTATGCGTGCCGGATTGAGATAGCAGTCGATTCCAGCCAACGTCAGCAACCGGCCGGGTTGTCCTTCAGAAGGCTCTTCATTGGCAACGGCAGCACTGAGTAGTGCTGACGTGGTTTTCTGGTCGAGTTCGCCAGAGGCAGCACGCTTTCCAATCCAAGAGAGAAATTCCGCTAGTTGGCCAGAAGTTAGAGCACTGTTTTCGAGTTCCCGCTTGATGTCTGACACTGTCACTTCTGTCACAAGACCAACATCTATCAACTTCTTGATGAAGTCTTTGGCAGTTTCCACCAATGCGTCAGGAAGAGATGGGATGCCGTCCATGAAGCTGAGATCCTTTGGTGCAATTCGAACGTGGTGGCTCGGTAAAACACCACAAGTGGAAAGGATTTCAATAGAAGCATTCTTGTTGCACATCCAAAAGGAATCTTCTATAGTCTGGCCCAGAGTTGCGGACGGGGTAGATTCTCGGAAGGAGAACTGGTTAGCCGTATGAATGGCTTCGGGTATGAAAGGCATGATATCGTCCTTACGGACCTTGGGGCCACTCTTTAAAGCGATCCGGTTCTTGATCGATGACATATCAGCAGTCCAAGCGATCCGACAAACGATACCTGCTGCTCTAAGCATTTCTATATTCCACCTGCTTATGTATCGAGTATTGAGATCAATGCTTTCCCTCTCAACTGTCGGGATGACAGAAGGCGCGGAGATATGTGCATTTAATCCAGTGGTTTGATGCGTAGGGAAGCCTATGAAGATCCGCCCCGACTTTGATGGCAGCACGGATGAAAGAATTTTGGAATTCTTGGAAGAGTTGTCTGTTGAATAAGACGGTGTTAAGATCGCGATGGTTGTCCGCTTTGGCGGGGGCTTTCGAGTCGCTCTTTCTAGTTCACTGGCGAGAGAACTGCTTATTGACGGCTGGACAGAAGCGGTGTTAATATGGAGAAACACAGAGGCCTTCTGGTTTTGGGTGAGGTCTCCTCCATCTCCCATTCTCTCTACTGACTCCGTGGGAAGCTTGTCAGAAGTTATAGAAGAGCCGGTGAATTTGGAGAAAAACGAGCGAAGCGTAGTTGTCGTATCTCGCATGCCTTCCAGACGAGCAGCTAGAGCAGTTTGAGGGCTCCATTCAATTATTTTCATCCAAGCGGCGTCGACTTGAGCGACCTCCCTCGCCACATTAGTAACTTTCATGAGGCCCTCGGAGGTTTTCGTTTCAATGTCTCGAGGTATCGTGACTTTCTCGCTTGGTGCAACTTTCTTGGTTAATGCAAGGAGCTTCCAGTTGTCTACCCACAAATCAATGTTCTCTAGACCGACGAAGGTGAGACTTGTAGCAAGAAACTTTGCAAGCTCTAATAATGAGGGAACAGGCGAAGAGTTATTTCGATAATCAAGAACAAACGTCGTATCTGGTGAGGCATCTGATCCGCTCAGCTCCAATCGCCGGGTGAAAAGTGAGTTTCCTTTCCAGTAGAAAGCCATGGCTGCATTGCCGGAAGAAACGAACGGCTCTTCGCAATCATCAAAGACACTGTAAAATCCTACACCAAAAGCACCGATTTTTGTTTCATCCGGGTTGCCGTCTGCAATCCTCTTCAGTCGAGCCCAATCCTTCTCCGTAAAGGAGTGTCCATTGTTCGATATCATAAGCCTCCGAAGGGTATGGTGTGAGATGACATGTTTTAGCGTTGCAGTCTGGTCTGCTGAGTTTGGAAGCGGAACTGTTGTAGAGGGTAAAGTCTCGAACTTGACGGTCACCCGAGTGGCCGAAGCATCAGCGGCGTTCTGTATCATCTCGCGAAGTACCGTCCTAGAAATTCCAACAATTAGCGTGACATACAATAGAAAGCTATATATGATGAGCAGCAATTACTAGGACATACCATTTCCCAGAGTATCGTGATAGAACTTTCGAGATCAAACCTCGAGTGTCAACGGTGACGGCCTCCTCATCATTACTTGATCCCATAGTCCGCGCTTTCAGCGCGTTGAAATCTATTGAGTGCGCCATTGTGCTGGCAGTCGAAGTCAAGAAATCCGAGTTCTCTCAAGATGATTGGTGTAGAAGAAAGTAGTAGACAGAAGACTGTTTATTGAGTAAACACAACCAGCTCCGGAGTCTACGGGGATGGATTCTTCCTGAAGAATATCAACAAGACTGAAACATTTTCATCAGGCACCAACGGGCGATGCCAACAGCAATAGAATATAAACAACTAAGTGTAGACCGTGATAAATGGTGGAAGATGGTGAAAAGTATAGCAGGCAGCCAGGCTGTGGCGATGATGGGGGAGGAAGGAAGGAGCCCAGGTGGTTGTTCAGTGCCAGTTACCTCGGAGATAAGCGTGTCATATCGATAAGGGGCCTTATCGCCTTATCAGATAACACCGCCCCTGACTGGTTGCCTCAGGCAGCAACTGTCACCTCCGGGTCACCACGAATCAACATCCACCCGTGGAACGCCGCAACATACAACTTGCTCCAATGTTTTTGGCTTGAACTGATCCTGCGATACTTTACAGTCGCAGCACAGCAAATTCAAGCTAATATTTAAGCCATTCTTATGGCCATCCCACATGATTGATAATTACAATATCTCTTTCGTGGAAGCAGTCCTGTGCGCCTCACAGACTGTCTCCGCACTGCGGAACAGTTGCCACCACCATGGGCCTTGATCTGTTCTCTCCAGTCGCACCAGTGCGTCTGAACATACTGCTCCTACCGGTCGGCAAGATCAAACGATCGAGATTTCTGAGCTTTGCTGCAAGGTTACAAGCCGAGAAGCTCGTCCGGCTCGGCGACATTAGTCCTGATGAACGCCCAAATCGGAGTACGGTCCCTCAATCGCCTGGCCAGAAATACGCAAGCTGACTGACGTGATCACATCAGATATGTTCACGCCTTTGGCGTTCCCTAATGGATTGATACTATATAACATATCGTTCTCCGTGCCGCCCACCTCCCATCTCGAGCTCTTTCCGTTCGAAATATTCCGAGAACCTCTCGTGGTAATTGCCATTGCCGACGGCGCCGAACTACAGCACGATGAAGACGCAGAGAAGGAAACAAATGCAAAGAGGAGTAGCGGCGTAGACATACCCCCGAATCCCAGTGGCTTGGAAGATTTGACGCAGGAGCTTTCGTGGGTCAAAGAGCAGAATCCCAGGGCCTTGGTCAATCAACTCCTTATTTTTGATTATCATGGTCTTGAAAAATCGATCAGCGGTCCGGATGGCGTTATATGGGTACCTGCTCCTCAGTTCTCTCGACCAACTACGATTAAGACCGTCCTATGCGACATAACTTCTCTGTTGCTCGGCGAGATGGACGGGTTTGCTAAGCTTATGCAGAGTATACCAGCCATTGATTCCCCAAAAGCTTCTTCCTGGGGTCCGCGAAGAGGTCCAGAGCTGCGTCCACGGCCCATAGACAAACTCATGCACAGAATGACAATGCCAGCACAGTTTCCGGTGCCGAATGGCGACTCACAATCGGCAACAAGCTCTGGTAGATCTTCTCCGGCTCCCGGTAGCCATGATTCTCCCACTACCTTTGATGAGATTACTCGATCTATTCAAGTTTCGAATCGGTCCGCTACAGGCACGCAATCGAAAGAGAGTAGTCGCGATCGAATGTCTATTCAGGGCCTCAGTGCTGCAGATCGTACTAAGAACAGAATTAAGGGCCGTCTTGGTGTAGTCGTTGGTACACTTTATTTACAAACTGGTAGGTGGCCGGATGCATTGAAAGAGCTTGTCGAAGCCGCTACCATGGCCCGAGCAAGCAGTGACTACCTTTGGCATGGAAAGGCGCTTGAGTCTATTCTCCTGTGCCTTTTGATGTTCGGGTGGGCTGGTATGGACTTTCAGGTAAGCTACTCGGATGTTATTGTGCAAAAGGAAAGCAGAAAATCACAGATAATTAACCGGCCACGATCAGGTCCCTCAAATATGCTATCCTGTGGCTGAAAAATCCAGCTCAAAATCGTCACATTCGACCCCCGTACATAGCGTGACGGACGTGGTCGGCTCCGGACAATCAGCTGCTGGAAACCGGCTTATATCATTGCAAAATCTTACGAATCTCTTGCCCGACCTTTGTAACAACATTCTCCACCTCTACAATCGAGCAGCCGTGATCACAGATGAACCACTCCCCCCTTTAGTATTTTCAGAAACAGTTATTCGCCTGTCACGTCTGCTTTGTGCAATTCGACTCCGATCCGGAACCCTTGATGACAATGCATTAAGACATATTGTCATGAACGAAACTCTTGTGCCTTCACATACTGAGTGGCCACGCGGGGCGCCTGTGCTGAAAAAGAATGACATTGCAAACTTTCTGTTTCGTGCCATGCCTGTCTCTCTTGGAGTCGAGCTACCAATTACCGATGCGGCGCCGATTCTCGTTGGCATATCTTCCGTTCTTTCAATCCTTGATCTTCCCCGGAAGAAGGCTCTAGTTTTGAGGGAATTGGTTTTGCTCATGGTTCCTGGTTTAGTGGAAGCTAGAAAAATTGGAGCTGCCGAAATAGGAATCCATCCTGCTGCAGGACTATCGACGTTAAGTGAGGCGGCCTTTGAAATCAATGCATTGGATGTAGGTCGAGGTGATATGGGAGAAAGTACACGCGCCCTTCTCACGATGATCGGTGAAATATACGGTGTTCAGCCTTCTATCTACCAGGAACACAAGAAGAGTGAAGTATCATCAAGACCTTCTACTGCCAAAGGCAGCTGGATGAATGAGAAGGAATATGATTCAATTGCATCTATTGTCGAGCGCGCTTTTCGCCATGTAACTCTTGACGGATATGGCGACCTTGGTCTGAAGATTGCCATCCTCAGAGTATCAATCAATCTCTGCGAGGCCCTTCCTGACTTTGAAGGCGTGCTACAGTACACAGTCGAACTACTTCAAACCGTCAGAGGTCATCTCATGCTTCCTGAATTAGGACGAAAACCACCTATCTTATCCCCCGACGAACAGGTGCGGTTACTCAACACAATCAAACGGACCGTTGGCGCGGCTCATAAGTTGGGCGCCACTCATCTTGAATCAGAGTACTGGGATGACTTCCTCGTCCGTGGGGTCACTTTACTTGAATTTCCGGATTTCAAACGTCTGTTTCGCCGAACGAGAAAAGATTTGAGCATCGCAAGTGTGGCCGACGAAAAATCAAAGAAAGACCCATTTTTGTACAATGCTTTTGCAAAAACAGATTATAAAACATCCGAGGCTCTAATGATTGCTAAAGAACTCGCAAGTTTCAAGGTTACTCTTCAGAATCCTTTCGATTTTGAACTTGAAATCGAAAGTCTGCAGATACAAGGTGACAACACGACTCTCGATGCTCGGGCGTACAACATCATAGTACCCCCGTTGTCTCTGTATGATGTTATGGTTCCGGCTATTACCAATGAGGTGGGTGCGCTTAACATTACTGGCTGCACAATCAAAGTCAGAAATTGCCGCCCCAGGACATTTCCAATCTTCCAATCCCCTTGGAAGCCGACTCCTGAGGTTAAGCTCAAACGCACCGGCCTAGCGGCTAAAAATCCTCTTTCCGAACGACCGCTGTCATGGAGTTCAACCACTTCGAAGGACGGAAAAGTTCTTTCAAAGGTTGGGCCAGAGACTCATACCTGCTCAGTGAAAGTCATCCATCCGCAGCCATCAGTTGTTGTTCACTCAACTTCGCTCTCTCAATCCGCTATGATGTTGCTTGAAGGAGAGACCAGAACTTTCGATATCACTCTACATAATGTTTCCTCTTGCGCCGTTGGTTTCATCTTTTTCACATTCCAAGATTCGACCACCCGGCAGTTGCAAAACGCACTAAGTAACAAAGATCTCCTCCCGGCAGAAATATATGAACTCGACCTCCAGTTGTCCTCTAAACCTCCCTTACATTGGGTACGACATGGAAGTAAGCCCAACGATGTGACAATCGAAGCTGGGGAGAAGGCAACTTTCACAATTGAAGTTTTCGGAAAACCTGGTTTGCAAGATGCCACTGTCCAGATCGATTATTGTCATCTAGGAGACAAGCAGGATTCCATTCCTGAAACCTTCTACACGCGACAGCTATCCATACCTATCACGGTAACAGTCAATGCGAGCGTTGAAGTGGCACGATGTGATCTTGTTCCACTCTCGGGTGACATTTCATTCTTCAACAATCAGATCAAGGATTCATCAGTCTCGTCTCAGGCCGATAAAGTGTACTCCCCACCATTATTGGCAAATCACACAGCCCAAATTACATCAACACTCTCTCATCTTAGCTCAGATTCACACTGTCTTGCGATCCTCGATTTACGCAACGCTTGGCCAAATCCTCTTTCCGTGGCTCTCGATGTTTATCGAGAAAAAGATCAAGATGAAACCTGGGTTACTGTCAAAGGCACCATACAACCTGGTCAGATCTCGAGATTTATTCTTGTACTTCCCAGAATTTTCTTAGATAACCCTCATGCTGCTATCCCCATCTTGCACTCTGTGCGAAGACAATTCGTTGTCAGTGCAAATAAGCTTACATTTGAAGCTGAAGCAGCGACCCGTGAAGCTTTCTGGTTCCGTGAGGAACTATTGAGACGTGTTCGAGGAACATGGCATGAAGAATCCACAGGCCGAGAAGGGTCAGTTGACTTCCGCGGTATCAGATTCACCCCCAGAATGGTTGATGCAATGCGACTTGAGGACTTGGAGGTCACATTCTCTCTGAGTTCCTCGGATGACCAAGAGTCTGTGGCTCAGGTCAAAAGCTCAAAGTACACTGCGAAGACCAACGACTTCCTTGAACTCAATGTCGAGATTGAAAATCGTTCATCTCGACCCGTACACCCACTACTCCGACTCCAGCCAGGTTTATGCAACCAGCCCAGTACCGTTGCGCTTGACCTTTCGAAAAGACTAGCGTGGACTGGCACTCTACAACGTGCTTTGCCTGTGGTACCTGGCGGGGATAAAATCGTTACTAGCCTGGGGCTCATATTCTTCTGTCGTGGGGAGTACGAAATCGGAGCAAGCGTGGAAGAAGTTCGCCTCATGAAACCCACAACAGGAAGCAAAGATACATCACATATTTCAAGGGACACCGACGAGATATTCATACCGGACACATTTGCGGCAGATGGAGGAGCCAGGAAGAGGCGCATTTGGCACGCCAGGGATCATTGTGTGATTGCCGCATATGATTGATGTGAAAATTTACATGTTTGATTATATATATAATTTTTTGATGTGATGCAAGTCTGCAGTATATACCCTGGTGTTCAGAGCGACTTTTTGCATTTAGCTTGAATTGGGCAGCATGTTGATACAGAAAATGCTTGACTTCTTGATTAATATGAAAATAATACACCACGTCCGATCAGTTCAAAGCCAAGCGGACGTTATGCAAATCACTGGCCCGCGGTTCTCATTCGTATCGATATTCTTTCATAGTGAAGTTTGTTCTGGTCTAAACATCCAGCTTTCGCCTGGCCGGGCTCTTTCTGTGGGTGCATCATTATTTCGCTATGGGAGACGACAGGGAACCGTTCTCCCAATGATTGACCATGAAATATGCCGATTGCCTTGCAACGTGCGCCGCGGCTTTGAAGCTTGGTCGTATGACAATATCTGAAATGATCTGTCATAGCAGGTGATGCCAGCGGATATAGTCAAGTAAAGATGTTGATCCGCCATGGGACATCATAAAATATCTTGACGTCCATGGTGTAACTCTTCAAATACACTGCAGAACAAGATCCACAATCGCAAAAAATGCATCCCTATCGATCTGAGACGCATTCAAGCCCAGGCCAACGAGCAGGACCCTCTTCTCATTCGGAGTCTTGGTCGCAATAGCACTGCCGATTTGACGCGCAAGAAGTTGATTTGTTGTTTCTTGTCCAGATGCATGACCACCGAGAAGAGTAGTGGCAGTTAAGGAAGAAAGAGGGAGTAGACTGTTGTCTGCGTCACCTTCTGAGAAGGTATGAAAACCATCGGTTCCCGGGTTGTTGTTCTCAAGGGGGACATGAAGCTGAAAGCAAACAGTTAGTCTTTGTGTTGAATACTGGGATAATTAGGGCAGCTACCCAATGAGCTAATCTGCCTGCTTGAGATACGGTGACTAGGATCCTATCACTGAATCCCATAGAAAGAACGTCTGTCAAGACGCCATTGATCATCCCCGCAACTTGTTTGGTTTGGGCTGGAAACGGGAGATTCAAGACCTCACTGAGGCTGTTCAAGTCAAGGGATTCTGTCATCGCGACGAGTGTATGGGCTTGAGAATTTAGATGTATAGTGAAACAGTATGTCTTTGAGTTAATAGAGGCAGAGATGAAGTTGTTTGTATGGGAATTGGCTGAACGTCCTCATTCGCTGGTCAGTAATTAGTCATCCAAGCTCAATGTGGGACAAAAAGCGGTGAGTCCAGGCGGTGAAACATCCAGAGCCATTTTCTCGGCAGAACTCTTTACTGCCGTCAAATAATTTTTTGATAGCGCCGAGTTTTGTTTTTGAGCAAGTCGTTCGATTTGGGCGGTTTCACAACAACCATGCCTCCTTTCAAGCCTAGAGATCGCAAGCAGCGAGGCAGGCGACAAGATGGGAAGTCCGCCAGCGCTCCGGTCGATACCAATGTCACCGAGATCATTCCTGTCTCCAAAGCGAAGAAAGAGGCCAAGCGGCAGCAGTTGAGGGAACAGTTGAGGGAGCAGCAGCCAAAGATGTCGTCGAAAAAGAAGAAGCGTCTTGATAAGTACATTGTACGACTGGGAATCCTTCCCAATTGTGTGGTTCTTAGCTAACGGAGTTCAGGAAACCAAATTGAGAAAAGAAGAAAATCTGGAGTTCATGAAAAAACTTGCGGAGACGAAGCTCGACCTTTCCGAATTCCGAAGCATCAAGGATATGAGCAAAAAGGAGCGAAAACGACAAGGCAACGTCGATAACACACTACAATCATTGGAAGCGGGATTATCGGGTGATGAGTCAGACGAGCTAGAAGCTGGACTGAGCGAAAAGAACGCTTCGGCGCCGGATATCCCAAAACCTGTGCCTCAGGTCCAAGTCGGAAGCGGTCTGAAGCGGCCACTTGATCTGGGTGCGGACGGTTTTCCTATTCTCAAGAAGCGCAAGAAGACAAAGAAAGCCCAGCCGGTTGTGCAGGAGGTTCCTTGGGAAGGGTTCGACTCGGGCGAAGAAGAGGTTGATGATGTGAAGGATGATGGCGTATCAGATGTTGATGAAGGTTCGGATTCAGAAGGGCGCAAATCGGACGATTCAGCCGCAGACGAAAACGATGTTTCTCATAATGAAGAAAAGGAAACGAGTGGTGCAAGTGATGATGATGAAAATGCGAGCTCTGATGAAGACGACAGTGACGAGGACGAGGACGATGATGATGCCGATGAACAAACCGACACACGAATTCGACCAAGAAACTCTGCATTCAAAGCCTGGGCCACACAGCAAATCAACGAAGCTGTAGGATTCAAGCCTAGTTCTGACCAGCCACTTTCGGAAAAACTGCCTGCCTCATCCGAAATCTACGTGAAAGAAGGCAAGGTACCGAGAAATACGGTATACGAGGAGGAGCCCCTACCTCGAGAACTTCTAGTTACTACCGGAGATCCAAATCGCAAAGCGTTTACTGTGAACGTGGAACGACGAGAAGAGATCCAGGAAGCCCGTTTGAAGCTTCCCGTGGTGGGAGAAGAACAAAAGATCATGGAAGCTATATACAACAACCCGTCTATCGTTATTTGGGGAGCTACCGGCAGTGGTAAGACAACACAATTACCACAGTTTCTTTTCGAGGCAGGATACGGACATCCTGACGGTCCAAATCCTGGCATGATAGCTGTTACTCAGCCTCGTCGTGTTGCAGCAGTGAGCATGTCGAAACGTGTAGGAGACGAACTCGGCCAGTTTTCAGATCGTGTTTCTTACCAGATCCGATTCGATACCAATGTTTCCAGCAATACCGCCATCAAATTCATGACTGATGGTATTCTGTTGCGAGAAATCGCCAAGGATTTCTCATTAAGCAAGTACTCCATCGTCATTATTGATGAAGCGCACGAGCGTAGTGTCAATACAGATATATTGATTGGCATGGTCAGCCGAATCGTCGACCTCAGAGAATCCATGCGCAAGGAAGATCCTTCAGTCAAACCGTTGAAATTGGTCATCATGTCTGCCACGCTCCGAATTTCTGACTTTACCCAAAATCAACACTTATTCCGTCATGGAACGCCACCTTTAGTACAAGCTGAAGGCCGACAGTATCCAGTCACGATACACTTTGCGCGGAAAACTCGCCGAGATTACGTGGAAGAAGCGTTCCGCAAGGTATCAAGGGGCCATCGCAAACTTCCCCCTGGTGCTATGCTTGTCTTTCTCACTGGACAGAATGAGATCAAACAATTGTCAAAGCGGTTGAAGCAGGTTTTCAAGCCTACACAGCGGGGTGAGACGGTTCAAGGAAAACTCCAGCTCTCCGCCGCCGATGCGCCACTTGAGACGGAAGACATCGAACTAGGTGACGCCGGAGCTGGTCCACAGGGAAATGACGACAGTGATGTCGATATTGTTGGGCTAGATGATGACGAGGACAGTGAAGATGATGAAGATTTTGACATTGGCGAAGCGAGCGTTTCTTCTTCTACCAAAGTTCATGTCCTACCATTGTACTCTCAATTACCCACCAAAGAACAGTTGAAGGTCTTCGAACCGCCTCCAGAAGGTTCGCGACTCATCGTGCTGGCCACAAACGTCGCCGAGACCAGTTTGACAATCCCCGGAATCAAATATGTTTTCGACTGCGGGCGGTCGAAAGAGAAGCAGTATGATTTGAATACTGGTGTTCAAACATTCCAGATTGGCTGGATCAGCAAGGCGAGTGCCAGTCAGAGAGCTGGTCGTGCTGGTCGTACAGGGCCCGGTCATTGCTATAGGTTGTACTCTAGTGCGATATACGAGGCAGATTTCGAGGAGTATACTGAGCCGGAAATACTACGAACTCCCATAGAAGGTGTGGTGCTTTCGATGAAAAGCATGGGTCTCCACAATGTGATCAACTTTCCTTTCCCGACTCCACCGAGCCGTCAAGGTTTGGCGAAAGCAGAGAAACTGCTGAGATACCTCGGCGCACTTAAAGCTGATGGTCAAGTTACTGAGATTGGAAGGAAACTGTCACTGTATCCACTGTCGCCCAGATACGGCAAAATGCTACAGATTGGTCATCAACATGGCTGCATGCCTTATGTGATAGCACTTGTATCTGCATTGGCAGTTGGCGATCTGTTCATTCAGGAAAGCGAGCTTGACTTGACACTCGCGAAACAAAGCAAGGATATGGAAAAGATATACACGAATGCGGACAGGCTGGAAGACACGCAACGCGAAAGCCGTCGCAAAGACTTCAATCGAGTACAACGATTGTTAAGTAAGCACGACGACACTTCTGACGCTTTGAAATACCTTTCAGCGATTTGCGCATACGCATACTCAAGCGGCTCTCCCGACGAGGAAGAATCCTTCTGCGAGCAAATGTTCCTTCGCGGCAAGGGTCTCAAAGAAGCATCTCAACTCCGAGGCCAACTCACCGAAATCGTCCGCACCAATAACCCAGGTCTTCTAGGACCATATGAAGCTCGTCTCCCTGAACCATCGCCCAAACAAGTCAAGGCTTTGGAGCAGATCGTCACAGCTGGATTCATTGACAACATCGCTATTCGCGCAGATACATGTCCTGATCCCCCGGAAATGCCGCGTAAGCCACGACGAGCCATCGATGTACCTTATTATACACTCTTCCGATCTCGCGAAGGTCGTGCCACAGAACTTTCCGAAAAGGCTGTGTACATACATCCCTCATCTATACTCGCACAATTCACGCCCAAGGAAATGCCTCAATACATAATCTACTCCCACCTGCAACGATCAACCGCTTCTCGTGTCCCGGTATCAGCAGACGACATTCCCAAAATTCGAATGTTCCCCTTGACTGCGCCGAGTGGTCCGCAATTATCGGCTCTTGCGAATGGGACGCCGCTCCTTGAGTACGGTAAACCGATTGGCAAAGTTGAGTCGTTGGGAGGGGTACCTGAGCGTCGTCAGTGTGTTGTTGTTCCTTCTCTTGTGGGTGAGGCTGGGACTACGGGATGGCCTTTGCCGGCGAAGAAGGTTGTGCAAGTCAAGGATCCGAAGGAGGGATGGATCGTGGAGAAGTTTTTATAAAATAGGTGTATTTACACAATATTCTTGTATATAATGAAGCCGCAATGACATGGAAACATTTGCATTGGTTGAATATTGTTCAATCCGTATATTCAAAGTGTCATTGAGAGAGACTTGATTTCATAACGCCAGTAACTGCCCGTGCCCAAACAACGCCGTTGATGCTGTACAAGATCATGCACACGAAGTAGAGAGGTCTTTAAGAGTATCGTCGCCGACGATCCCTCCGCTCATCCCGTTCTCTATCACGTCCACCATCCTCCTCCTCTTTCCTTTCAACCATCTCCTTCTCTTTCGCCGACGGAACTACATCCTTCTTCTCCCAATCCTCCTTAATCCCCAAAGCCTTCCTCAACCTCTCACTCTCCTGAATCTTCGCCTCCGCCAACTCATGCACCTGATAACTTTTCAACTGCCTCCTATCCTTCTCATATTGACCCCCACGCTGCGGCTGCTGTCGTCGACCCCGATAATCCCCAGCAGAACCCGATTTCTCGCCTTCCTCCACTTCCTTCAATAACTTCGCCCTAAGCGCATCGCACCGCTCATCAATCTCCTCCTCCGTCAATACCTTCTTCTTGTCTTCCTTCTCAAGCTCCTCATTCTCTTCCTCAAGTCGTTCCCGCTCTTCGAGAACCTGTACCTCAATCGCGCGTTTCCGGTCATGGTCTAGAATCTGTTGATCCGGTTTGCGTTGACGGAAACCTCCTAGGCCGCCTTTATCCTCTGTTGCGACAGGCGGGTAAGGAGCGCCGTAGCCGGCGTTTCGTGGTTTGAGGAAGGCGCTGTTGCGTTGGACGTAGCCTGATGTTCCGCTTCCGCGAGGGGTGGAGAGGCCGACGTTGGAGGACATCTTTTTTTGCTCTATTGTCCCAAGGTCGGATACAGGTGATTTTATTCGGCGTCGATGATTGGAATTTGTAAACGGAATAGAAGTGGCGGTTGGGTTTAGTGTCAGTAGGGCGATGACCAGTCCGCATATTACTCCCATCGACCCACGGATCAACTTTTATCCGATGATATATACTATGTACACACAAGAATTGAAAAGTTGCTTGGTCTTACACCGTCATGTGTTTTTATAGTAAAGCTTGATACACTTCAGTAATCGGCTGATTTCTGTCTATGTACATAGATCCATGACTCGCCGAGACTCGGCCACTGCATTTGGTGGCTCATATATTCAATGTTGCATGTGCGGTACAACTCCTAAATATCAATTGAAATTTAAATTCATTCACATATATATATTAATGCCGCCCGCACGAATCGAGAAGTTGACCTTCGGGTAGTACCAGTTGACATTGATGTATGTTGTCGCCACATACTAATAACCTGAAGATAGCAGCAGCTGTTTATTCCTGGCTACTATGTACATTACTCAGTCATCCCGCATTGAAGCCTTTCCATTCGTCGGCCCATATCCTCGAAGCTCAGAATGAACTCGGAGTGAATGCCATCAGTACAAGCAGATCCCGCCTCATCCCAATCATGTCAGCTCCAGATGTCATATTAGCAAATCAGTTGGCATCAGGCTTTTACCAATTGATAATACTTCCCCCTAGACACCATTTCTCCCGTTTGCTTGACTTGTCTTGTGGTGTTACGTCCATACATGGTAGATATCCATGCAACCACACGATGGAACACAGCACTTAGGGCTGATGCTTAATATACTTAAGCTTGTTTTTAGGCGTTCCCGTACCCAGCCAGCCGGGCCTGGCGCCATTTTAGGGCCGATCTACTGCCGGTTAATGAACTAGCCCAGGCTTTCCATCGACGTACGTACCTACAAGTCTATATGCACTGGAAGGGTTCAGTCAAGCAATCTGAATTAAGTATCTATAAGAATAAAGCGGATCACATGTCGTTGCCTCTAGCATATGTTGCATGCTCCCATTTCCCATCCGTTTGTTTGTTTAAAGTGTTTCCTTTCCTTTCAGCAAGATAATAAAAGCAACCACACATTATTTCCCCGGTCGATCCGCAACGCAAAGTAAAAAAAGAGTATCAATATCAATAAGCGAGTCATCTCCATAAAAAAGGACGCCACAGCCCACGCCATCTGAAACCGGATATGATGAGTGACGGATATTAAACCGAGTATAAATAGGCATATCTTCGTGGCAATCGGGGTATGCAATCGAAATCCATCGCACCGTCCCACGCCTCATCGCATAAAACAGAAGGAAGAAGAATCTGTCCACCGACACAGTATATAGTCCCATGCCAGTGTGTCCCACACATGAACACAATGAAAGTAATAAAAAATAAGCAGGGAGAAAATAGATAAGAGAAGAAAAAGACACAGGAACAGAAATTTGAACATGAAAAAAACCAAATACATCTCCCTTGAAGAATTCCTGTATGTATATGACCCTCCCGACGATAATAATAGAATATAAAACACAACAGAATTGAGAGAATTAGTAAATTGCACCGCTGAAAATGGGATCTCGTCGTTTATGCTCGTGATTCAGATGGAACACTGACTGCCACGGTGACCTCAGCTCCAGTCTGATGAGTAGCCGTGGTAGAGTCAGGTATGGCAGCAATAGAAGTGGTGGCCAGACCCTTGGAGCTTTCGACAGGTCCGTCGACTGATCCATCAGTGGCAGACCCCCCATGAAGACTCTGAGTATCGGTGGGTGGAGGAGTAGGAGGTGCCGCACCACCGACTAGTGGTCGCATTTCGGCAAGCGATCTGCGAGAAGGCTGTGGTGAAGACTTGTGTGATGCAGGTGGGGTGGTTGAAGAATTTGCAGCAACTGTCGGAGCGTTAGGGTCAACAATGAGTTTCTCAATAGCCATGATTTGCTTGCCATAGCTGAATTTCTTCAGCTGACTGAGCAATGGCTTAATTTCATCGATGATCATTTCTCGCTCCGAACCTTTCACTTGACCGAGGACTTTCTCTGTAGCAAGGATTAGCATGTTATCAGGGGTAGAATGACAAACAACAGAACTTACGGATTACATAATTGCCGTATTGGTCTCGCATCAAGGCTAGCAATGGGCTCTCGCCCCGGTCATTGTGCACTGTAAGCAGTCGGATGATTTCTCGTCGCTGGCTTTCTTCTCCAAACTCGATACTCTT
The DNA here is from genome assembly GCA_001305275.1 of Talaromyces verruculosus. Lineage (NCBI taxonomy): Eukaryota > Fungi > Ascomycota > Eurotiomycetes > Eurotiales > Trichocomaceae > Talaromyces > Talaromyces verruculosus. The sequence goes on from LHCL01000002.1 coordinate 821,038, forward strand.
CTCAACAACGTTACTGGCGAACTTGTGCTTGGAGAAATTGTGAATATTCTTGACGACAGATTTGATCATGACAGATCGGTCTTTCTCTTCGCCATTCTCAATGACGTGTTGAATGACATAATTGCCGAATTGGTCGGGAATCAGTGATTCTGTGCATACATGAAGCTCGGCAAGAATCGATTCACGGTCAGGAGTTTCACAATGTTCGAGCATCCGCTGGATGACCCGACAGCCGTACGGGTGAGTGGCAAGTTTGTTGACATTGCCCTTGAAAGCGTCAATGATGAAGCGAATGTGTTGCGTGGGGAGTCGCTCGATAGCCTTTTGAATGACGTGATTACCATTCTGGTCCCGGACGCATTTCATGACATGCTGATCTAGCTCCTTTACCATGGCGGCTTGTTGATCGGTGAGAATGTGTTCCAATGCCTTTTGAACAACGCGGCATCCATACATCTGGGTCGACAGAGCCAAAATGTGTGATTTCATCTGGTTCGCAAGAATTCGCTTTTGGGACTGGTTGCCATGCTCAAAGAGTTTTTGAACAACGTAATTGCCAAAGACATCAGTCATGAGTTGCAAGCAATTGGGCTGAATCTCACGGAAGACTTGATCTTTCTCATCGCTGTTGGCCGACTCGAGTTTCTGTTGAATGAACCGAGATCCATGTTGATCACCACTGAATTCTACAATGTGGTTGTAGATATCCTAGTATGTCGTTAGTCATAGTTCACAAAAATGATGAGTACCTATCTTACCTTGAGCTCGTATCGTTTGTTTGACTTGTTATGAGTTCGGAACTCTTCGAGGAGAGGGCTGCGAACAACCTGACTAGGATCTGGTTCACGGTGAGAGACGCGTTGAACAATTGATGGCGGCAGATTGTTGTACGGCATCTGCAAGTATTGAGGAAAGCCATTCAGCCGAGCAGCGGAGTACCCAGAGAGATCGTAGCTATTAGGGATGGAAATACGTTGCTGTATGGCAGCCCCTGCAGCATGACTGTAATCTTGATCCTGTTGCAACCCTCGCAGCCTACGATCCAAAAGTGCTGCTTGTCCATCGCTGATCTGGGCCGACATGCGATGACCAGAAGAGGGACGAACTTGACTGGCTGCAATAGGAGGTGTCCGGGTACTGGGATAGAAGGAATTACCGAGTCCTCGGCTATAGTCCCCAGGAGACTGATCACGCTCGCCGAGTCTGGACAGCGATTGGTATGGTGCGAGTGGTCCATCATTTGAGAACTCGGAGACATAGTCTTGATAATTGCCATCATCCGTTTGTAGCTGACTGCTGAAGCGATTGCCAGAGATGTCGAACGAATCATGATGACCATAAGCATTGCGTTGAGCATTCTGATAGCCGTTATCGTTCAAATGCAGTTGGTTCAAACCAGCGCCGATATCAATCTGCCCGCTAGACAGACGGGAGCCTAGAGTCTGAGCTTCGGCTTGGTATGACTGATAGGCCGCGTGAGGATAATTGTTGGAACCAACATGACGGGTCGAACCAGCCGAAATAGACTCTGACCCAACGTGTGAAAATGAACCAGCTCCCATGGATCCAAGAACATCTTCAGATCGTTGCGTATTTGGAACCAAACTCGACTTCCTCTGGAACCCACCCGTAGTCTGGTTGTTCGAGAATGAGGGGAACTGTTCATCATTCCTGAAGTTTCCGAAGTTCGATAGCGATAATCCCTCAGTAGCAGCTCCTGTGTAATTCTCTCCATTCGACCCAAGGTAAGTCTTTGAGGCGCCTGAGCTTCCATTTTGGCCGATTGCAGCAGACCGAGGTAGTGAAAAATATGAGTTATTATCTCCACTTCCAGCGCTGGCTGGTGCGCTTCGATCGCCTGTGCGAGCTTCAATGGGAGACGTTTTGATGCTGTTCAAGGTCGATGCCGTGCCAACTGTGTTCCAAGGGAGGCTGGCACGGCCAGCCCATCCATCGGATTCTGATGTTGCCAACAAAGACGACGAACCGGACTTTCCCTGAAAGGCGTTTTCTACAAGCTGTTTAGTTTTGATCTCTCGAAGAGTTGGTCCAAATGTGTCATACCTCTAGTTACAGTGCCTTCCGACTCACTGTCAGAGCCAAATGTATTTCTAGACCATATGTTGTTGTTCCAGCGATCTTTGCTGGCAGGAAAGCCGTTGGTCATCCCGCCGGTGTGTGTAGAATTTGTACGGTCGCCGTTGAGTGTTGATGTACCGAGACGATTTGGCCGAACCTAGAGACAGTCAGAATGATGTGCTTGCGAACCGATACTAGGAACAAAGATCAAGAGTCGTACATTGTTGTGAACGGCCGCTCTGTTTGTAGCCATAGTAGACGCCATGCTGCCAACCTCGTATGGCGTAGAGGTGACCAGTATGTATGGGAGTATTTAAGCCGGCCGGGTGGGACTCGAACGACGAGACGACTGTATACCGATTTCTGAGAAATAATAGTTAGTAGACGAGAGGCGGATGAGGTGAAGATCGAAGTGCCCCCCAGACCTGGAGATCAAGAGGAGCAAAACACCTCGTGAGAATGGGAAGCACTAACTTATCAGAGAGAGGAGGCGAGAATAAACGCCAGGGTGAGAGATATGTGGGTGCAATCCGAAATGGTGAGGATGTGCAGGTTATTGAATCAAAACACAAGGAATCGATGGAAAAGTCTTCCGGAGGTGCAAAGTGTATGAATGCAAGGCAAGGTATCTCCTCCTAGCACAAAGCTCACCTAATTCTCAGCAACACAAAAAATGAATATTCTGTTGTGCAAGTGAGCGAGCGGATAGAATCGATTGATCTATGCTCCGTGCATGCCCCAGGAATTCAAGCAGTTGCAGATCGCATTCATGAAGGTTGTGGAGACCTCGAACGGGAGCCCTTTCTTGGACGAGAAAGGCAGCTAGGCGACGAACTGGTGATTGGCGGAGGCAAGGGGGTGGAGGATAAAGGCCCGATGCAAGAAGGCAGGAGGAATGCTGTTTATCGTGCACGCCGACAAGTCGAGGACTGATAGTCGGTGTCGGAATGTGTCGAAGAGACAGACAGGCCCACAGGAGTTTGGCAGGAGTGATAAAAAAAGAGAGTGGAAAAAGAAAGAAGTGAATCCCAACGGCGACTTATTAAAGAGGTTTTGAAATGTCACACAGAGGGGTTGGCACTTTCTGATTCCGAAGGATGGAGACACACGACAGCGGTCGATCAATAGAAGCCGCGGTCTCTTTTCTTTTCCTTTCTGCGAACGCCTGAACCGATGCTATATTGTGTTTTATCTGAAATTGAATTGACCACGAGGATAATTGTTGGGAGATGGTCGAGACGGCGGATGGACGGTCGGGGTTGAGGATACGCAGGACGTGAGGGTCGTACAACAACGGAAGGCGTAGTTTCAGCGAAAGGGGAGGGGGACGGCGTTTTGAGTTGGTGGAGAGCAGGAAGAATATAAAGAATTCTACAGAAAGAAACGAAGACGAAAAAAAGAATAATTAAAATAATCGAGAATGGAGGTCCTCAAATGGCTGGGATGTTAAAGAAAAGAGAAAAAGAAACGGGGGAAGGCGAAGAATGATTGATGAACGAAGTGAGTGTCAGTCGGTTGAGGGAAGGTTCAAAAAAAAAGCTGCGAGGTTCTGATAAGTTGCGCTAGTGGATGGAGGAGGTGGACTGCGATCTGGCTGGCCTTGGCGAGTGCCAGAAACTCAAGGCAGCCTTACGTGCCCGAGTGGGACTAGCTCAACTTTTGACTGTGTCCTTTCAACTCAGCCATACCGACTTGTCTTATAACTGGATACAGCGAATCTAAGTATCATCAGCTGTCGATGCGATATTTTGTTTCCGTGTTTCTGTCAGCGGGAATACCAGGGACAGGAAGTGCCAGCACCCGTTGGATCTGCGGCTGACGATACAATGAATGATGGAATAAATACTCCGTACATTGAGTACATTAAAGAGTCAGTGAAAGAACACTACAAGCACCTGTCTATCTAGGTACTTGGCAATGTTTTTACATACCGACCTGGGTGATGGCTTCCTTCCTTGACATTAGGTAGCAGTACGTACCTTCCGGACTTGTCTCGTTCGGAACTGGCAAGTGATAGTGTACTCTAGGAAGGAGCACCTAGACTGTGTTAAGTCTATGACTTGTAACTTATGTGTATTGAACCTACTACGTATATCAGAGTTCACTTTCTCCCAAGCTTTGATACTATTGCCCTGGCTCGACAAACGCTATTCCTAGTCCATCGATGATCAGGACATTTCTCTTCATACTTTGTACTAGGCTAGGATGATGCCTAGCATCTATCCATCCAGACTAGCGAAATAGTGTCATCCACATGGCCATCTCGCATCGACTCCACGCTGTAAACAAGGCAGACGACGCCTCTTCACCCACTCCGTTTCGATTTGTCTCGATCTGTGTTCCACAAAACACCAAGGTGACTCTTCTGATGTAGAACAACACTCTCGCCTCCCTAGATATAAGCTCAGCATACATCATCGACTCGAACAAATGAATGGCAGAGTTCAGCCGATTTCCCTTGGTCAATTCAAAGTTGTTTGTTGAATCTATTTACAAGGACCAATCACGATGGATGCGGGATGGCTGCCCCACAGCATCCACCTGACACAAAAAGCTTCTTAGGCTCTTAGCCCGAAGTTGGGGGTCTTTGATCATGGAAGCTTTCGATGAAGACTATGTTGTGCTCATGACTAGATACTTCTTTGAGGTGTGGACGTGGACTGTACCCCTGGATGTTTATCATATGGAACCAATGAGACTTCATGGGTTATTTTCCCCCAGGCAACGGTTCCAGACGTACAAAAACTACGGTGTGGATATGATCGAGGTCTCAACTGCCAAACCAAACCGACAGTATGAATCATTGACATTCTGTCTACTCTGTAGAATCAATAAATGTGAGTCATATAAACTGTTTGCTTGATATTTCTAAGAACGTATCAACATACTGTCATGGAAGTGATACACTTGCAAGGGATCGACGCCAAGACCAGAGCTAAGCTTAGCCTCTTCAGTAGCGTCGGAGCCAGACCTGAGGCGCTGCAAGTGCTAAACTAGCGACATACATATCTCCCGAACATCAACCTAAAACATCCATCAACACATTCTACATACATTCATGTATAAATACTAACAATACTAACAATGTATGCGTCGAATTCATCGGGTTCCTTTTCCCGTCAATCGCATCGTGTCCTGTCACTGCCCAACAGGGTAAGAAATCGAAGAGGAAGATATCTCCGCCGCTGCTCAGGAACCCCAGTTACTGTGTCCAACTAGCATTTCAAGGCGGACCAATAAGTACCTAGAGAAAAGAAAAATACCCATTTCGGCAGTATCTAGGCATGTGACAGGTCTGATACTAAGTAAAAGTCTTATCTTAATTCTCGGTGGATTCACGATGTGACTCCATTGCAAGTTATGCAGGGATGGACAGAAGGAGGTAAAAATGGGGTACCTATATTTAGTTATTAGTTGGGTACCTGACCTGCGTAGGGAGAAGGGTTGGGCTACATTCAGTCACTACTCAAACATTGCTCGTTTGTCAAAGGTGGCTCACTAGGTATCCCTTGCTTGTTCCGATGTCCAGTCATCTATCGCGGGAAGAGCTACCTGCTAGTGTGTACCTGATAGGTACCCAAGTCTACGGATATAACGCGCCATGCGCCTCAGGCGGGTCATCCATTGGGATACGTACATAGATCGAGATCCTCACGATCACATCATCCACTGAGTGAGATCTCCGAATCGTTGTCGGAGCTATATCTCGTTTCTTTTCTTCCTTCACTCTCGCTTAATACAGTCTGTTTTATCAATTGAGCTCGTGGTGCAAAGACAGGAGCAACTTATACTACATATGATTGAGACTATCATCTCGATCGATAAATGGGGACGTTTGAAGAACGTAGCGTTGTCGTTAACCCTACATTCGTCCCTGCCAAATCGTTGACTTTCTCTTGGCACGGGACGCAAGGATGAGTAATGCTTCCTACTAAGCTCTGTTACCTAACTTAGGTAGGTACAGATCTAAGTGTAATCGACCATCTCGAGGTAGTACAAGATGTGACTGTACTCCTCCCACCGACCAGACGTAGTTAAACTTAAGGGTAGGGTACGTACCAGCGTTGCAGTTGTTCATTTGTACCTAGGAACCTCCTATCCATGGATGTCCAGGTGACCTTTCCCCATTTTTTTCAACATACTTTCGTTGCGGCGAGGTAGTATCTACGTCTAGATTTTGGGCTGTCCTTGGTATGTGCTATTCGCAATATTTGCTCTACCTGAGGCGATTAATTAAAAGATATTGTCTAGCGTGTTGTCATTGTTGATACGTTAATGTACAGACCATGTCTCGATGACACGTCGTAAAGATATGGTGGTAAGAATGATGAGATAGCTGTTGACGGATAATCAGAGATTGGTGTGTAGTCATCGATATCGATATTTTAACCTTGTAGCACCAACACGCCGTGTTTTGGTAATGTTGCATAATGAATAAGATAGAATTCTTGTAACTACAGCATACTTTGACTCAAGGTTGGCGACGTCTAAATGTGCAACGTCTGGCGTTCCAATATGCCTCAGAGCGGGGAGGCAGCCTGAGAAACTAGGCTCCTCATTCCGTAGCTAAACTTCGTTAGTTCTCCCTACAATGAATGCAAAGACTTTTCGTTTGAGTATCGGGAACATTGAAAGTTGCTCATGTTGTTGTCAGCAACAGAGTTGTCGTGGCTACTTAGGTACCGTGACCATAACAGACTTCGGCAGACAATCAACACAAAACGGTAGAAGCTATGCCTTGCTTCGTCGATGTTAGAGTTCATTTCGTTCCTGCAGACACATTCAATAGGTGCTGATCACTTGATATTGTTTATTCGACATCATCAAGATGGTCTGCACTGGATTGGCTGATGGAGTCGGACATGGTTCGTAGGCACTAGCTCTCACTGGTCTGGAAGCGCCTGATAGGAGCAGCATAAACTTCTTCAATTAAATGGCGAATAAGATGTTGTACCACCTTCTTCTTCAGAACAAAGACAAATGAAGACTTTGAAGAGAGTATCGCCGTGGCTTGGATTAATTTAGCACACAAGTCAAACAGCGCATGCTGAGTGGCTGGCTGGCAGCAAATTGACGCCAACAGAGCGTGCGTTCCTGAGCGGCGCGTGCAGCCCTTGCCTATTCGGGGCCTAGCTCAGGCACCACAGGCCCCGGCTAAGCCCGTTCGGGCCTGAGGCACTGCGCGGCCTCGCCGTTGGAGCTGCCCTAGGCCCAATCAGGGCGCCCTCGGCCAGCCCAGCCCCGGCGCTCCCCTTTCCTGCCAATTTCCCACTTTTCCTCTCCTCTCCTTCTTCTCCTTGTTTTCTTCTTTCCTCATCCATCTATCCTATCCTCACCACGCATTCTTTCGCTCCTACAATCCCTCCTTCTACCATCCCCGACTCTCGCCCTAGGTGTACGCAGCTTCACTCTTTCAGCTGCTCGCCGCGCCATTCATTCGACCGTCACTCTCTCATTACCGCTTATCCGACCATACCGACCGACTGTTTATTGACTTACGCACGCCAAAACAACCACCTTCATTTCGCACCAAAAACAACCACACGCCACACCGGCACTATTCTATTCTTGGAGATATATAGAGGAACTTGAATCTGAACAGAAACAAGAAGTCTTGATCATTGCAAACAATCCGCAAGCAAAATGGCCAACATGCGTGTTCTCGCCCGTGACGACTCAGGATCCCTCACTCCCAAAACAATCGACCTGTTGATCTCGCTCTTGGTTTTGATCCTTCTCGCAATTGTGCTGTCCGGCAGTCTGCTGCTACTCCGCCAGCGTCGTCGCAAACTCGAGCAACAGTCTCAACTCCCACTTTATAAGAGCCAAGCTCACCAGCGCCGCCTCACAATCACACAAAATAGCCGAACTGGATCCATTCACGTCTATAACGAGAAGCAGGATTTGATGCAGAGCTCCTTGAGCCCGCCACAAAGCCCTGTGCCCGAAATTCGCATCACTTTCCCTGAAGAGCAGGATGAGCAGACCGGCAAGCCCAAGGCTGGCCGCGTTGTGGTCGTCCACATCAACGATAACGGTGGTGTTGGGCTGTCACCCGCCCACGACGAACTTCCTCCTTACCAGACAAACGAATCCGGTCGTTTCCAATCGCTCGACCTGGAACGCATAGGCGGTTTGAAGGAGAAGGAAGAGAGATGGTCATAAAAGAGGAGCGTCTTCTATCCTCTTGACTATTTTACTGCATCTCTAGATACCATAAACTCTGTTACGCTCCAAAATTTCCTTCTCGCTTCTCTCCATTGCTACGACCCCATCGGCATGATGATACCAAATAGGCGGGCGTGATTCCCTACCATCTTCATTTCGCTTCTTTTCTACTGCTTCGGATCTCGGTTCACACCACGAACAGGCTTCTTCTCGACTTACTTCATTTTTGCACATATGCAAACCTTATTGTCTATTTTCTATTATCATTATCATTATCATCTTGGGATGTTATGATCGCTTACAACCGAACCGACATCCCGCCAGTCAACCGCGTTCGATTTCTACTTTTATGATTGTGAATATTCTGGGAATTTTCTTTTACTTGCTACTTGGAGCAACCTTGTCTTGTCTAGGTACTTTTCTAAGTATTTACTTTTCTTCTTCTTCGGCTATCGATCCGCCTGCTCTTTTCGTTCGAGCCTGGAACGTCATTAGGTCCTACGAAGGGGCGGACTACCACGGATTGGGTCATTTTCATTGTCATTTTTGTGATTTCATTCTTCTATTCATTTTTCATCCCACATTTTTCGATTTCTTGGAGCTTTTTCACATTTTCCTCGGGCAACTGGGTGTTGACTGAACAGCTTGGGCTGGTTGTATTTAAGCACCATAATCTATTCTATGAATTAATTTGGTGTAAATGACGATTTCTACCTTTTCGTTCAACGAGTAGCATGTAATCATTCATGATCATCGCCAGAGTTATTCGCAGTCGAGCCCGAATTGGCCAATCGCAGCCAGCCATGTTAAGACGTGGACCCTCCCTGAGCTGTTGTCGTATCCGAAGCTCTCGCAAAGCTGCCACTTTCAACGGAACACCGCGGCACATTTTTATTTTGCCCATGAGCTTTTACAACCGCTGCTAGGATCAATAACTCCTATAACTCACCTTTCCACTCATTATCCTTCAACTTTTTCTATTTTCTCTTCGTTCACTCTTTTCCCGGATCGGATTTCATCCAATTGAGCTTCGTCTCTTGACTGGTGCGATTCCCCTCTTACACCAGATCAGTGTAGCAACAAGCAGGAAGAATAATGCATTGTGGCATATGTTAATTCAATTGACTATAGTCATACACTCACTCAGTTACTACTACGACTATGATGTTCTCTCGATGAGACTTGTCCCATTTCCTACCTCTTAAACGCCGACCTCCTACGAATCCTCTACAGCCGTCACGATGCTCGCCAACAAATCCCAGAAATCGCCAGGCAGTAATGCCGCAGGATCCTCGAATCGGCCCAAAACCAACCCAAGCGATACCTCACAATCTGCGCAATCATCACACACTCAATCCACGAGTGGGAACGAGGGAAAGGCGGGATTGACGACGAGTCCGCAACCGTTGAGTAAAGCTGAGATAACTAACGCTTTGGAAAGGGACTTTAAATGGAAGCATCTCGGGGTTGTGGGTATTCTTCTGTGGATTTGGTGAGTGTCGCCCCAAATTCCTTGTGGTGGTCAAGACTAAGTAGGCATAGCTTCCTGCATATTGTTGGCGTGTACTTTTTCACAAAAGGCTTCCTACTGACTCGACTTGTTCTCGATAACAAATCAACATGTGACGTGGTACCCCTGGATGTGGTCACCAGTAGCGGGAATTCAGAAAAGGGTTGCTGGCATCCCAAAACTTTCGACAAGGCCGTCTTTCTAATCATTGACGCCCTGAGATATGACTTTACTGTTCCCTTTCACCCGCAGTTCGAGGGTGACGAGGCACGCATTTACCATAATAATATCCCCGTTCTCTACGAAACGGCAGTCCAACATCCCGAAAATGCTTTCTTGTTACCTTTTATTGCCGATCCACCTACAACTACTTTGCAACGACTAAAAGGCCTGACTACTGGTACATTGCCGACTTTCATCGACGCCGGCTCAAACTTCGACGGCTCTGCGATTGACGAAGACAACATAATTTCACAGTTGCGCGCTGCTGGCAAAAATCTGGTTCATCTCGGAGATGATACATGGGACAAACTATTTCCGGATTACTTTGATCCTGAACTATCGCATCCGTTTGACTCGTTCAATGTCTGGGACTTGCACACTGTAGACAATGGCGTGAACGACAATCTGTTCCCGCTTCTCCATCCGACGAATTCGAGCAAGTGGGATGTTGTGTTTGGACACTATCTTGGTGTTGACCATGCAGGCCATCGATATGGTCCAGACCATGCCGCAATGGCAGCTAAACTGAAGCAGATGGACCAAGTGATTCGAGACGTCATCCAGAAACTCGACGATGATACACTGCTCATTGTCATTGGTGATCACGGCATGGACTCCAAAGGCGACCATGGAGGCGAGTCTGACGACGAGGTCGAAGCTGCATTGTGGATGTATTCGAAAAAGGGCATCTTTGGGCGCACAAATGAGGACCACAAAACGCCGCCACTAACAGCAAAGGAACGAGCTGTGCCGCAGATTGATATTGTCCCCACGTTGTCTTTGCTCATGGGCATACCGATTCCATTCAACAACCTGGGCTCTCCGATAGAAGAAGCATTCGCAGGACCTTATGGAGCAGATATCAAAAATCTGGCAATCGTGAACCGTATTACGTCAGGACAGATCAAACGATATCAACACCACTATTCCGTGGCGCGAGGTGTGAACGATAGCCAAACCTCCGGTCCTTTGTCACTGTTGGTCGACGCCGAATTACAATGGCAATCTCTGAGCAAATTGAGCTCTAATTCCGACAAGTACCGCGCAGCATATAATGCTTATCGGGAATATCAGCGCGATACCTTGAATGTATGTCGCGCTCTATGGGCTCGATTCGACGTACCAAGTATGTTACGAGGTATTGGGATACTTGTCGGCGGCATTGTCGTTCTGATAGTGTATGCGCGTGGCATACGTAATGAGTCCCGGCCAAATTTCGATTCAGATTTGATCCGCCGCATTGGCTTAGGTGCGGGTTTCGGTTCTGTTGTTGGTCTCGTAGGAAAACGAGAAGACGCATTCTGGGCAGACATGATTGCACTGTCCGCCGCAGGAGGCAGCATCGCGTCTGTCGTGTCGAGCGCTGCCTTCTCTCCATCCAACTTCAAATCGCCCTTGCCCACGTCCCTTTGGAGCTGGTTTGCAGTCATCGTGACTGTGTCTCAGTCCATAGGATTTGCGTCTAATTCGTACACGATCTGGGAAGATGAAATTCTACTCTTCTTCCTCACTACTTTCGGTGTCCTGGCGGGAATTTCCTCGATGAGACAAAAGTTGACATCTGACCGGGTTCTCGGGGTCTATCACTCTATCATCTTCATTGTCATGACGCGATTGGCATCATTTTCTCGCCTGTGTCGCGAGGAACAAATGCCTTTCTGCAAGTCGACCTATTACGCTTCCGCGTCGTCTTCAACATCAGCTCCTTGGCAGCTCGCCATTCCATTTGCTGTTGCCTTACTTCTCCCTGGTGTCGTGCGTTCGTTCTATGCGGGATCAAAATCGTACGAAGGGTCGGCTACACTTTGGATCGGCGTTGCTTTTCGGGTTGGTCTCTTCATCTCAGCAGTGTTTTGGACTCTGGATGCTGCCGATAATGGCGAATGGTTCTCCTTCAGAAAGGGAGCATTCAAGTCTTTTCAGATTATTCTAGCGCAACTGGTTCTCGCAATTGCGTTTGCCGCGGGAACTACGACGTTCATCTGGGCGAAGCCATGTATCAGTATCAACGTTACGTCCGGATCAGGTACCGACCAGCCAGGAAACGCACAACCACCACCACAACAGCAGCGAACAACCATCACCATCCTTGGCTTTGGCAACGTTCATGGCACCCGATTCTTTCTACTGGTAGTCAACTTCGTCCTCGCTATTACCCTACTGAGCAAACCCATGGGCCAGGGCGCAATCGCCATCGAGACCCTACAAATTCTGTCTTTGCTTGAAATCCTCGACACCAACGGCCTCACCACAACAAACTCCGCCATCGGCCCCATCGTTCTGGGCCTACTAGGCTCATTCCATTTCTTCAAAACGGGCCACCAAGCCACCTTGAACAGCATCCAATGGGAAAGCGCATTCTTTGCCCTCTCCTCCATCCAATACCCATGGTCCCCTCTTTTGGTCATTCTAAACTCATTCGGCGCCCAGATCCTCGCCGCCGTCGCCGTGCCTTTGACAGTCCTCTGGAAGCGCCCCGTCGACACACACGGTCGTCTACCCGTACAAATCTTCAAGGACGAAGATACCACCCCCTCCACCTCCTCTACTTCAGACGGTAACCCTACCGACGACCAGGCTAAAAATAATAACAACCCCATACTCTGCCTCCTCTCCGACATCGTCCAAGCCATCTCCACACACATCCTGTACTACGCAACCATCAACCTAGCCACGACGATGTGGGCGGGCCATCTGCGGCGCCATCTAATGCTGTACCGCATCTTTTGCCCGCGATTTCTGATGGGTGCTGCCGTTTTAGGTGTGGTGGACGTATTTGTTATCTTTGTTGGCTTGGGGTTGGGTGTTAGAGCGAATATGTTGAGTGTTACGGAGGTTTTCGGGTGGTAAACTCACTCAGTCTTCTTCTCCCTTTTCTTTCGTGGAGGGAGAAAATTGATGATGGGGAGAGAAGTGAAAGATTTGTATGTCTATATAATCATAGTCTAGTATTTGCGTCAGCCTTGCAATTTATCTTTTCTACAACTTTTGAATATCGAATATACGCCTTTCCACCCGACACTTTGGACGGCGAGCCGCCGTACGACCGCCCGCTGCCCTATACTATGTAGTAGAAAGGCCAAAGTAGCGTCAGATGCATTGTGAGAGCGCTTCCGCCACCGGAATATGCGTAATTCCGACGCCCGCGACTGTACGGAGTACTCATGCTTAATTTGAGCCTGGTCGAATTATTCCCAAGGCGTAAATGAACCGATAACTTACCCCGGGAATAGAGTCTTATTACTTAATAGCGAATAACTAGCCGCCACCTACGGCATGAGCCGGCATGTGCAATCAGTATCCTTCTCAGTTTGATCATTGCTGGGCTCCCTAGCTCTCTATGATGCTGATTTGTTATAGTGTTCACATGCCAGCCAACTCTACTGTAGTGCAAAATTTACATACAAACGCAAAGAGCAACCGATGAGAAAGTCTTTTGAGTCTCCATTTCTGTCAATAATACGCCTTCTGTTCATTTGTCCTGCTCAGCGACCATCTGAACTTTCCATCTTATGTCAAGATGCACATGAAAGCAGCGCGCCTATTTAATACCAGCAAACCATGCGGCAATATTTCCCACGTTGCGATCAACACAGTCCGGCTGGTCGTAGTGCTGAAAGTGGGAAACCTCGTTGTCCCATATCAACTTTTTCTGATCCGTGGGAATGGACTCGTAGTGACGCTTAGCAGCCGCTGCATTCATGCAGTTGTCACCGTGGATCAACAGCGCGGGCTTTTGCAGCTTCGCCACGCCCGGGACTGTGGTATAGTCAAAGTGGTCCAGATCGCTCATCACCGCATATCGGTTTTCGAATCCTTTCAATGTCCAAGAGCCATACCAAGACCAAACAACTGGTCCGGGAAGACCAGCCAATGAACCGGTATTAGGATCAGCAGCCTTCGGATCAACCAACGGTTGATACACCACTTCCCCGGTCTTTTCATACAGTTCACGAGCCTGTTTGGCTCGCTCAAGACGCGCATGATACAGGGCTTCTCCCTGTTCAGCAGTGGGCATCTTCAACTCTCCGATATCCATGCCAGGCTCCCAGGCAACACACCCAGCACAAATCATGTAGATGTCGGTTTCGTGGTCGCGGTAGTATCCCGAGACCGAGGCCACACCTGCAACTCGGGTATCATAAGATGCCACGTCCAGGGACTCGGGGCCGCCTTGGCAGATTCCGACTAGGAAGAGCCGAGACACATCGATATCGCCACGTGCAGAGAGGTAGGTAAGTCCTGCGACTATATCCTCATTTTTCATTTTGGGGTTTTCTAATCTTCTGGGTTGGCCCGTGCTTTCTCCGACGGTGCGAGGGTCGAATATCAAAGCTGCATAGCCTTCGTCTGCAAGGCGAGTTGCATACTGAAGAGGTGCTTGCTCTTTCATGAAGGAGTACGGGCCAGTGACAACCACACCTGGTGGGTTCTTGACATTGGTAGGACGGTAGAGGATTCCACCAATAGTCTCACCATGCGAAGGATACTGGACCTTCTCGGTGGTGTATTGCCCATGGAAAGGCATCTTGGAAGGATGGGACAAAAGTGTATAGGGAGAGATTTAGTAGAAGAGGAGTGGTTTAAATTCCGAGATCCTGCTCAAACGACTTCATGTGCAGGGGTTATATAGTGTTTTTTGGCACACAGCGCATCGGCGATGTTTCAAATTTACAAGGAAAGGACTTCATCTCTGAAATTCTATTAACACACAAGTGCGGCATATCTCCAATCATAGTATATTTCTTGCTCGTGGTCTCCGCATTTCGACGAAAGCATTTACTACGTAGTAAGCTATCGCCGATACAGGTGGGTCAGGTCAAGTTCTTATCGCCGATGGACCAATGACAGAGCGCTTGCGAGAATTGTAATCCGCTGTCCATCGCCCAGTTCCAAATGGCCAATGTTTGTCAGAGCAGGGAGGCGCGGCGCTGCAAAAGCTGCAAACGGCAAAACGTGAAAAGCTTCGGCAGACGTCTCCATGACATCCACCTTTAGACCTTTTTATTGAGTCAAAATCAACAAGACTTAGCTACTGCTGGAATGGTCGGAGGGCAAAGCAGGACTCAAAAGAGAAGAAGGGCTGTTATATCTTGCACTGAATGCCACAGGCGAAAGCAGAAAGTAAGACTCGTTCTTGGGTCCATTTGTAGTTGTCATCTAACACAATGGTCAGTGCAACCGCCAATGTCCGTGTTGTAATTGTATCAAACGGGGATATCAGGTACCGTTACTTTATGTGTCTACTTTGGATTGTAGGCTGATCCAGGGAAGTAGGAACTCTGCCATTATGATTACGAGCGGGATAAGTACCATCAGCCGCCACGCACTCGTCCTATCGACTCTGGTCCTTCGGCGGGCAGCAGCAGCACCAACACGGTGCTCCCGACCCCTCAAACTAGCCTGGCGTCCGAATGTGCCAGCAAGGACCAGAAGGAAATTTCCAATTTTGGATACTCCAGTCAGAGCAGTCACCATACCCTGGCATTATTGCGGGCCACGGAGCAACACACAGATCACGAGCACACGTCAACTGGCTCATCTGGTACAAGTTATAACACTTCACGGGGAATCTTCCAAAGCGACGCCGACAGAAAATTTAAAGAGCTAGTCCGCCATTTGCCTTCACAACCGTGCATCGATGTTCTTATCCAGACATTTTTCTATGGCGTCAACTGGCAGTACGATCTAATTGACGAGGAGCATTTCCGAGAACAGCTGGATGCATGGGGCAAAGTATCGTATTCCGCTCTTCAAGCGGGGTGTGAAAAGTTGTCCCCCGAAATGCGTGTGTTTCCCGCTCTGCTCTTTCAAGTCCTTGCCCAGGCTCTATTGTTTCATCCTCCTCAAGATGAGAGAATTAAGATCTTGTTGACCGTGGCTGAAATGACATTCTACGATCTCGGTGTGGAATTCAGTGACGGAGGTGCCGAAATCCTAACGCTTTTAGGTAAAAGAGGCATCACAATAGGTACGGTACAAGCAGGCTTACTACGTGCCTCATTTTTGAAAAGCAGTGGCAAAGTGATTGAAGCTTGGCATACGCTCGGTGCAACAATCCGCGATGCGCAAGAAATCGGTCTCCACACTGGACGACTTATGTCAGACCAGTCGTCGGATTTATCGGAAAATGGCGCAATTAATGCTCGGGAGTCTTACATTGGGCACAAGATCTGGGTAGTTTTGCACATCTGGGACATTCATATGGCCACCGTTCTCGGCCGACCAATTGTCACTGATCTTAACCTGGACAATTTCACCCGCACCGTGACGAACGATGAGAAACGACGAGAATTATTCTCACATTGGCAAAAGGAAACTGATCCCCCTCGGGCATTTGATGTCATCCTCGCCGGCTATAGTGTGGCTTATCGATATTTCCCACAGATTCATCGTCTAGGGCAAAATGGGGCTAGGCTTCAAGACTACACTGTGGTTGAAAGTATTCATACCGCATTGAAGAAGAATCTGGAGCTTCTGCCATCTTGGTGCCAGTTAGAGGACCCGGATACAACGTTTGATCAAATGCCTGGTTGTCACTGGCTACCTCTCGCACGCGAAGGATTGTCTTCGCTCATTCACCTCGTGTTTCTCACCCTCCATCGGCCTTACATATTTGCAACAGCCAACAGTCGCACAGAGGCTCTCAAAGCTGGAATTGCCATTCTTCGTGCCCAAGAACGATTGTTTCAGCGCCCGGAGCTACAGTCATGCAAGATATTCAACCCTGTATATGCTTCTTTTGATGCATTTGTTCTCATTGCTGCCATTTGCATTTCCTTTTTCAAGCAGGGTTTAGAACAGTTAACAGAATGTATTCAAGTCCTTGAAAGGGGCGTGCAAAGGTTAGAAGCCATCGGCCAGTTCAATCCCATGGCTAGATCAGCCCATGCAGTGGCCTGGAACCTCTATCGCCAGCTTCAACACCGCCTCACTACGTCTGGGGCCGCAGGAAGCTCCAGAGACCAATTCAGCAACACAGACTTGGCTTCTCTCAATGGCCATACCGATTACCTTATGGGAATGCCGTCAGAGTTGTCTTTCAACAACGTTTCACCACCCAACCCCATCCAGGACCTATTTTATGACCATCTATCTATCTCACAAATCACGAGACCTGATGCACCAAATAATCTTCCATTCGACCCTCTTACTGTGGATCGTACAGATGGGTGGGACTTTGAAGGAACATTCGCGGATACAAGCTTCTGGAGTTTGATGAATGAATTCAACCTTTCATATTAAGATGGGGACTCTGCTGACCGCGACGCCTCACGACTGATTGCAGTGTTTTCTTGTCTAGTCTATTAGCATTGTTTTCTATTCCCGTCATTCTGATCTTGGCGATTTTTGTACATTCTCTAGGCGTGCTGGTTATAACCCTTCTGGTCTTATCTTTCTTCATTGATTTAGGAAATCGCTTAATCTCTAGCTGCTGCCGCTCTCTTAATTGGATCTCTGCTCTACTCTTATCTCGCGCCTCAACCCGCCTATGCTGGTGGGATAACCTTCAACACCCTTCCATTGAAATGTAAATTAAAGTTTACAAAAAGCAGAAAAGCGGCGACAATTTTGCATTGCTCGTCTAGAATAGAAAGGTGGGGGGGGGAAGAAAGAAAGAAAGGGCATAGTATCTCCTCTTACGTGCATTACAGCAAGCTAAAACAGCATGAATGGTATAGATGCGTTAAAATCGTGTACGCCAACGAGGCCTTGATTCATATAGAATCGTGTACCAAAGCCCTAGCTCTAACTATCATATGCAATATCCTTTGCCCCAAAAATAGTCTAACTTAATAAGGCAAAATAGTACCTATTTAGGTTTAGTGAAATGGGGTTTCCCCCCGGCGCTTTGCCCTTAGTCATCACCATATCGGAAAATCTTTACACCCGGCAGATATTTTACCCTTCATTTCACTTCGTTCCATTCAGGCATTATAGAATTTCGAGGCTGTCTGGTAGGTACTTATCAATGTGCAACATACGTATTCCTCAGAATGTGTAGAGAAGTATATCAAAACTTTTATTTAATCGAGAAGAGATTTCCAGGAAAGAAAAGAAGAAGAAAAAAACTTTTGTCGAGTGTCATAAATATAACAAATACCATACATCCATCCATTCATATCCATAATCTCCAACATCGCCAAACCAAAAACACGAAGAAAAAACAAGACATTTTTGATCGAATCCAACAATGCGATACAAACTTTTTTTGATGCGGTAAACAAGAAGTACCGGTTACATGTGACAATGTTGCCTTGCGTTCGTAATATGCGTAATATATGGTCGTTGCTTCGTTAGTTGGTAAAGTATAATAGCGTTACAAAGATGATATAGGTGTTATCGGGTCCAACGAGAAAAGTCCAATGCCTGAGAGACGTTATTGTCCGTATTCCAGTCACCCAGATCAGGACGCATTTGGCCTCTTTGAGACGGCATCTCATCCTCAACATGGATGTTCGTGCGTGTATTGCGTCGATGACCCAAGAACCCGCTCTCGGATGCATCGACTGAAGATGTACGGGATGTCATTACGCGATCACGCAAACGCTTGATTTCGCGCAGTCGGTTCCTCCATGAGGAGATGTGTTCGCCACCTTCGCGGTTCCAGACCAAGGAGAATACGGATGCGTTCATGGCTAGGATGCGCACGTAGGCGGCTAGACTCTCGCCCGAAATGACTTTTGGTGTTGATGCGGGTGATAGTTCTGGGAGGCCGGGTTTGCTCATCACTCTGACGACGTAGAAAGACTTGCTGTAGTCGCGAGCCGCGTCTAACTCGTGGCTGAAATCGGACTCGGCGATTCGGCACACTGGGGTGATGACGATGTTGATGGAGTTGAACTGCGATGGAATGGTCTCAAAATTGAAGGGTCTATTGGAACGGTTGAATATGATATTGACAAAGTCGTTGCCGACGTGACGCTTCTTGGCGACACAGGCCGGATCACTTTCAAGGTTTGTTGGCATCATGGTGGTTACGTGGTAGACCATTTCCGTCACTCGATCCCTCCAAGCATATGTGTACTCGCCATCGATATCGCTATGAAGCCCCTGAGTGTTGAATTGAGCTCCTCGGATAGATACTCTTGTACCCAGACCGTCTAAGAAATGGTTGTAATCTGGACTGCCGGCTGTGTTTGCCAAAATCTCGGCTTCTGTGGTTTGATTGTTATCAATAAATATCACTCCAACTTTGTGCCCATCGACAATATCATTTCTATCAAATGAGCTAATCGCTCGACGAGTCATGGCATCGTCGGGTAACGGTATGGGCTGCGAGATCTTTGGTGTAGGGAATGCCGAAGTGACCATCTGTAGCAGAACGTGAGAAGGCAGAATGGCCGTCCGACTTGCCGCATCGAACGTTGAAAGAGTGTCAGGTGTGGCAGGTACTTGATGAGGTAGCACTGGTGCAGTACGCTGACGGTATTCTGCATAAGTCGTCCCAGAAGCCATTCGCTTGGTGATTTGTGTCAACCCGGAAACACCAGCGGTTTCGACCGTGACAATACTCATTCCGACGATCCATGACTTGCTGCTGACGGGTCCGTCCTCTGGAGACGGAGGGAAGGTTTCGTAAGGTATCGTGTCGCCCAAGTCCGAGTATGTCACACGCTGCATCAAATCGATAAACACTTCGGTCTGTTCTTCTACCACCTCCTGGCCCAGCTCATCTGTGAAAATGAGTCGACTTGTTATCCAATTCACGTGCTTTGCGCGGTCTTGAAGTTTGAGTGAGAGAAACCAAAACACCAAAACGTGGTACGTCAGTGTGTAAACGTAGGTAGACATGCTCTCCTGCCATATATTCGCTTCAGACGAGTCAGATTGCATTGCGGCTATTTCTCTCAAGCCACCACTGAGCCTTGCGGGGATTGTGCTGGCCCGAATAGCTGCCGATTCACTTTTCAATCGTTGCTCCCTACTTGTTTGAATAAAGCGAATGCATATACCAAAGACGGTGCGAATCTCTTCCTCTCGTAGATTGACGTAAACGTCTGGAAGCCGGGCGAGAAGTGCTAGGAACTCCAATATATGGACTGCCACGTGAGCCATTGTAATCACTTTTGACATCTTGTCAAGGATTGTGTTCAATGATTTCGTCACCGATAACGGGATCTCGTGGCAGCACACAGACAGAGCGTGAATGCATCCTCGAGACGTACCATCCCAAGATCCAATCCCTAGCATAAATGCGCGTACCAATTCATCCTGTTCGCTCTTTGCAAAGTAACGATGAAATCCAACAAGCATGGCCAAACAATCAAAAATGCAGATAGCAACATCGGCTTTCTTAATACCAGCTATAGCCGGCGGCTCCCGGAACATTTCGCCCTTGATCTGACCGCAGAGTATGTTACGAAGCATCTGTATCTGCGGAACTGCGCTAGAGAAGAAGTCTCGGTTGCTGAGTTGTGGCCCCAGATGAGCAAGGATATAGCTATAAACATCCCATGGAGTATCGCGTTTTTGGAGCAGATCGATAACCGTCTCTAGATAGACATTTATTTTCAACACTCCAATGGCTGGATCCGACGGTTCGGCATCCCCCTCAGCTACCGTCTTGTAAGCATAGACAAAGGGACTCGCAGCCGTTGATGGTTCGTCAGGAAGGCTTGAATCTATTTGCACCCAACTTGGAGGCATTGACTTTGTGCTGCCGCGCAAGTAGGAACTACTCATGCGAGGCATCGGCCTTTGCGTTTCAATGGAAACAGACGGATTGCGCAGAGACAGTCGTGTACTTGCAGTGAGACTATCGTCGCTATTCACGGAGGATCTCTCCAATACAGACCCCTCCGTAGTTGTAGACTGTTTGACTCCGACATCTAGGCTTCTACTCAGCACAGCCACCAGAAAGTCGTTTTCGATGTCTGTGGTGACCCAAATCGCGCCGGACGAGTCGCAGCGTAAGCGGAATAACAGCTTCAGAACTGTCAGCATGGCGTCGGCTGGTCTTTTTCTTGACGTCTTAACAATGAAAATAAGAGCCTCGAACAGTAACGCTGCTCGTTGGGCGGAGAGGTTCAAGAATCGGAGAAAGAGTCGAACAAGACCCGTCATGCAAACATTCGACAGAGATGGCTCGAGAACAGAGGCGGAATTGCGGCGTGTTTGGGATAGCTGTCCGCTCAAAACAGCTGGGTCATCATCTTCAAGCAAGTCGGAACTCATGGGTGAGCTCAGAGCATCAATAATAATATGAAAGATGTCACTATCCGCCCGTGCCGCAATTTCAATCATAACTGAGACAAGCGATGAGAGATAGATTGTGTCTTTCTCATCTGCGAAATTCCGAAGCAATAGGTCTATTACCCCGACTTGCTCAAAGCTGACTAGATTGTTGTCCTGGAACATTGCCTCTTCGAGTGCCTCCAAGGCAAAGGCGCGCACATCTGATACCTTACCGGGCGTCTGAAGGAACGAATCAACCAGCCACTTGGCATCCTGCTCCCAGTCTTCGGTTCCTGGAAAATATGATTTCTGCGTTTTGAGATGGTTAATCAGAAGACGCGCCTGGGTTGGTGAAAGGAAACGGTGCGATATTCTTAAAAAGAGACTGATTTTAGATTGTTGTTCGGAGCTCAACTGTTCCCACAATTGCTCAAACAGGGCTGACAGTCGGGAAACGCTAGCAGCAAGATGGTCGTCGTGTGTCACACTTCTCGTTGGAGAAACAACAGGAGATTGTGCGCTGTCAGTGACTTCTTGACCAGTTCCGCCAGAGCATTCGATAAGAAGGTTCGCAAATCTTGTCCAATCGGGTTCCTCTATACAGGTGGAAGCAAAATCGCCATCCAAGAGATTTGCACATAATTCAAGAGTAGCCGCATAGAGTCTTCCGCTCTTTCGTGGCACGACTGCCTGAAGACAATCGACCAGTCTCGGGAATGATAATTCTGGTAATCTTTTTCGGTCGTGCGATCGGATTATGTCAGTGAATGTTTCGACCGCGCCACGCACTACGTTTAGGTTTCGGCCGTGATCTTCCGGATCTTCTTCAAGAAATGAGTATAGAAGCTCAAGCATAGCCAGCCTTTTGGAAGATTTGACTATATTGCGTATCACCTGGGAAGTGCGACCAGAGAGAGTCTTCACAGAAGCGTGGATGCTGCACAAAACCTCTAATAGCGGAACAAAACTATTATCAGGCACTTCGGCACAGGAGATGATGGCGTCAAATATAGAGAGCGCACTCTTTAAATCGTCAGGAGATGCCGTCTTCCTGCAAACCTTGAGAACCTCCTCAAGTATTGATGCCGCATCGCTCTCTTCCAGAGGAACATTCTGGAGGGTGATAACATTGAGGATGAAATCAAAAAGGTTCTCCAAATGCGATTCTTCGAGTTCAATGGTCCGTGGTTGTTTGCTCTTCTTTGCTTTAGATCGCAGATTGGCGACAGCCTTGAATAAGGTAAATAGGGCAACCGCCAGGGCGGGTAGGACGTTGACCTGCATGATGTCCAATTTCCTGCCATTGTCGGATAGCGCAATGAGAGCATTGACCCGTGCGGGTATCACGTCAGCCGGCGTGGGAGCCAGTATACTCTTGCACAGCTGCGTCTTGAGGTCCGTTGACAAATCCGGCCGCCCGACGATTGTGTCCAAGAATCGAGATGATCGTTGCCGGGCATCGTCAAAGTCCGCCTGACAGAGGAGATATGAACTTGCTTCCCAAAGAGAAATTATTTGTTCCGGTGTGAATTTGGACGAGTGCTTGGCAAGGGCCTCGACCTCATCTATAGCGAGTACCGGGTTCTTGAGATTCTCGAGCGCAGCCTCATAACTCGGAACGGCGGCATGGTCTAGAGAACTGTTGGAGATACTTCCGCGCGACATCCCTTCGAATCCAAACGTCACACGAGAACCCCTGCGAGCTTCAATGCCATGGCTTGGAAATTCGTTGGGGCTATCGGAAGCTGAGAGGGGGGAGAGAGACTTCCGGCGACCTGATGCTAATGTCTTGAAAACGTCTGCAAAGGAAGATGCAGCTGGTTTCGGAGGTGGATCATTTTCGGAAGACATCCGCAACGTGTGAATGACGTTCGTACGTAACGAGATATCGTTTTAATATAGCAACTGGACCATGCGCAAGCTCAATTAGCACATCGGATATAGGATTAAAAGACTTGGAAAGACGGGCGATGAGTTGTGGGTGTTTGCGAACAATCCCGAGATAACAGCGCATTGATTGTTGATCAATGGAAGGTACCGGTATGCTCTAAATAGAGCTTTTTTCACACCATCGAGGTGCACTGATGAATTGAAGATTTGCAGGGTAGTAGTCTAATGTAACTAGCCCAGAAGGTGATCTTATAACTGGGTCTGGGAGGTCTGGGTGGCCTTCCCCATCCTCATCAAATGACACACACTCTTAGGCGCAGATATCGAGATACGCTTCAGCGGATGGCCAAGTGGCACTGACACCTGATAGCGATAGGAACGGGTATCACAGGCGGAAGGCTAACAGGATTTGGGCATTGGGCTCATGGCTGGCGCATCCAATAGAACAAACAAAATCAGGACGAATACATGATGAGCGGTAGTGGCAGCAAATGAAGCATAAACAACGGACAGGATGATCAACAGGAAATATCAACTGATGGGTTCAGTCAGTTACGTCGGACGCAAGAATCGTCTCATCTTGGCAGTCAGCCTTGGCGTGCCAAGCCGGCGACGGCCGATCTCTGCCGCGGGAAAACACTTATTCCGCAGTCACATGATCACTCCGGTCTCAACGCTTCTCGGTACGGAACAACGATCCTCCGCCTCCCCGCGATGGTTGCCGCCAGAAACATCATAGCTCTCACCGCCTTCAGAAAGGTCCCGCAGTCTGCCAAACAAACTGCCAGACAAGGAAAGCGGCGGTTCAATCTTTCTTCTGCTTTCTTCTCCAATTTTACATTGAAATACTTGTCCATCAAGCAATTGGTGTTTACTGCTAGCTGCTTCTTCTTGAATCCTAAATTCCATTCCTTTAATTTTCATATTTTCATCCGCCATTTGTCATAGTTCAAAATGGCAAACAACCTGGGAGCTGTTGCACAGCTTTTAGAGGCCAGCTTGGATCCCAGGCAAAACAAACAAGGTAGGTTAACAGCATGTCAACATCGCGCAATACTGGACACTATCTAATTCCGTATTTATAGCCGAACTTGCACTTCGGCAAGAGGAGAAAAAACCCGGCTTCTCGTTATTCCTGCTCCAGATCACTGCATCCGCAGACTTTCCCTACAACACTCGTCTCGCAAGCGCATTATGCTTTAAAAATCTCATCCGAAGAAGTTGGGTCGACGAAGACGGGAACCACAAGCTGCCACAAGATGAGGTTGTCACAATTAAGCGGGAGTTGATCAACCTGATGATCAATGTCCCAGGCGGAATCCAGACCCAGCTGGGCGAGGCAGTCAGCGTGATTGCAGACAGTGATTTCTGGGAGCGATGGGATACTCTTGTGGCTGTATGTTCAAAAAACGACCCATGTGATATGCCATTACTAACCTAGAACAGGATTTGGTGTCACGTTTAGACCCTAAGAATCCAGTTGTCAACAATGGAGTTCTCACAGTAGCACACTCCATTTTCCGACGATGGCGTCCTCTCTTCCGATCAGACGATCTGTACACCGAGATCAATCATGTACTCAGCACTTTCTCCACTCCGTACCTGGCCTTGTTTGAGGTAAGGCCGATCCCCTTTGGTTATAAGAGTTCGCAGGATGACTGACTGATTGCTGGCAGGGCTTGGACGCTTACATCGAGGAAAATAAATCCAGCAAAGAGACTCTATCTCAAGGGTTCAAACAGCTCGACCTTATGATCAAACTTTTATACGATTTGAACTGTCAAGATTTGGCGCCACTGGTGGAGGACAACGCACAGTCTATCGCCAATCTGCTGCTCAAATACTTGCTTTATGATAACCAATTACTCCACACTGATGATGAATCCGAGGCGGGAGTTTTGGAGTTTATCAAGGCCGGTATTTTCGAAGTGTTAACCCTGTTTGTTCAGAAATATAGCGATGTTTTCGAGTCTCATGTCGGACAGTTCGTTGGGAACTCTTGGAATTTGTTGACGACCGTCGGCCAAGAGACAAAATACGACATACTGATCAGCAAGGCACTCCAGTTCTTGACATCAACGACAAGAATGCCTGAGCACGCTAAGATCTTCGAAGATCAAGGAACTCTGAGCCAGGTCATTGAAAAGGTCATTCTGCCAAACATTGCTTTGAGAGAATCCGATGAGGAGCTCTTCGAAGATGAACCTATTGAGTTTATCCGTCGCGACCTTGAGGGTTCGGACAGCGATACTAGACGTCGAGCAGCTACAGACTTTGTGCGACAACTGGCAACTAAGTTCGAAGACTCAGTCACTAGAGTGGTTTCACAGTACACCAATCATTACCTTGCCGAATACGCAAAAGACCCAGCATCAAACTGGAAATCGAAAGACACAGCCACATATCTGTTCTCTGCAATTGCAGCCAAAGGTGCAGCGACCGCTTCCCATGGTATTACAACGGTCAGCAAACTCGTTGATATTGCGGACTTTTTCCAAAAACATCTTGCGGCGGATTTGGTTTCCGATGGCGGGGTTAACCCTATCTTGAAGGTTGACGCTATTAAATACCTCTACCTGTTCAGGAGTATCATTACACCCCAGCAGTGGCAAGAAGTATTTCCTCTGCTCGTTAAGCATTTGGGTTCCGACAACTATGTGGTGTATACTTACGCGGCTATTGCTGTCGAACGAGTACTTGCTTTCCACGATTCTGCAGGTCAGCCTGTGATCTCACCAGCCAACATCACTCCCTTGGCCAAGGAGCTCCTCGAGCACCTATTCCAGCTCGTTGAAAAAGACCCTTCGCCACCCAAGGTGCAAGAAAACGAATTCTTGATGAAGTGTGTGATGAGGGTTTTGATTGTCATCAAGGAAGGAGTTATTCCTCTTACTGATGCTGTCTTGGAGCATTTGATCAAAATCACCAGAATTATCAGTGCTAACCCTAGCAACCCGCGCTTCTACTATTATCATTTCGAGTCGATTGGTGCGTTTATCAGATTTGCGGCTCCTGCTAATCCCGAGAAGTTGGAACAAGCACTTTACGCACCGTTCGCCGAGGTCCTTCAAGCAGATGTTCAGGGTAAGACAATTCCATAATCAAGGAGACATGGTTGCTGATCAGATTAGAATTCATGCCTTATGTCTTCCAATTGTTCGCTGCTTTACTCGAAGCAAACTCGTCCGCGACATTACCCGAGTACTACCAGAATTTGATTGCACCCATTCTCATGCCGGTCATGTGGGAGTCCAAGGGTAACGTTCCTGCATTGGTCCGGTTGCTTTCTGCTATTATTCCTCGCGGCGCACAATTCATTTCGCAGAACAATCAGATTGAACCTATCCTCGGTCTCTTCCAGAAGCTGCTCTCCACAAAAGCCAACGAGAGTCATGGATTTGACCTTTTGGAGAGTGTGATTGGAAGTTTCCCTGCGTAAGTTTCTTTCCAGGTTATCCATCAGCCGAGACTGATTTTAGTAGCAATGCTCTGGAACAATACTTTGTCTCCATCATGCAGATTATTCTGACTCGTCTGCAAAACTCCAAGACCGAGGTCTTGCAGTTGCGATTCGTTCGTTTCTACCACTTTGTTTCGGCTCGGGATGATCAAGGTTACAGCGCAGACTTTTTCATCCAGGTTACAGACAAGGTTCAAGCGCAGTAAGTTTACATTTGTCATTTAAAATTGAGTATGGTTTGACTAATTATCCAGACTATTCACCCAACTCTACCTGAATGTCATCCTACCAGAATCGCAAAAGCTCGCCAGGCCGCTTGACCGCAAGACGGCAGTTATCTCTTTCACGAAAACCCTGGCCAACTCGGAAGCTTTTGCACAGCAATACAAGAAGGGTTGGGGCTTCACATGTGAAGCTCTTCTCAAGTTGTTGGAACTACCCCCTGTTCCGGTGACACGGGACGATATCATCACGGAGCACGATGTGGATGATATGGCATTTGGAGTCGGCTTCACACAGTTGAATACTGTTCGACCTCGTCCGAAGGACCCGTGGCCGGAGACCGGAGCCGACTTGAAAGTGTGGACAGGAAAATACCTGACGGAGGCCAACTCGAAGCAAGGTGGTCGGATTCATGGATTCGTTCAGGAACGACTCAACCCTGAACTTCAAAAAATTCTGGCCAGTTATATGACGGCGTAAGATGTTTATGAAGCATGTGCATCATTTCTGTTGACCTAGACACCCATACCTAATGCATTACGCGACACCTAACGGAGGTTATGTCGAGTTAATTTCCTGTCCATTGATTTGACAAGTTTCGTAGATGTTTGTGTCCGTGGCAAGGAAGTCCGAGGGATTCAACATTACGTTTGAGAATTGTAACTCTTCAGCGCGTTGCTGTCGAAGTTTCTCCCGTCTTTGATTCTTCCTCATAGTCGACCTTATCTTCCACCTCTTCCCCCTCAACACCATCTTCTGTTTGTTCCTGCTTCGCCTCCTCCAAAGCCCGATACTTCCTCCTCTTCTTCTTCATTGAACTAGCCTTTCGTTTCTTCTTCAGCGCATGCTTGATCGCTTCCCGACTTTGTTCCCCCTTTTCCAAAGCCTCGACTTTCGCAGCGAGAATCTCTTTTGCGATCTTTTGATTTTGGGAGCGGGAGCGCGTTGCTTGGGATTTTACTACGATGCCGGTTGGTTTGTGGATGAGTTGGACGGCGGAGTTTGTTTTGTTCTATCATGACCACCCCAGTTGTTAGATGGCGTTGTAGAAGAATGGGACGGTAGTTACGTACAATTTTTTGACCACCCGGCCCTGTACCTTTCAGATATGAACCGGTGATATCCTTGTCATCTAGCTTTGGGCGTGGGGGTAGCTGTTTGACGGAGAGGGCAGGACATGTTGAGAAGAACGACATCGATTGCGGTCTGCTCGAGCAGCGACATGCTGTGTAGATGGCACTCGGCGTCTTGAACCAATCTTTCCGCATTTTGCTTAATCTCGCGCGAGCAATAAGAACAACTCCGAGAGGGCCGGTAGCAACGTGACGACCTCCGGTGAGATATGTACGGAAGAGAGGGAGTCAATCCGATCCGGCCGTAAGTATTCGTATCTCGTTCCTAATCCGAACGAAGCAAACAATTGGGTCAATCGTTGTAAGCTAGTCAGGCCGACTAAAAGGCTTAGATTGCTAGTTATGTGGATCCACTGACTCGGTGCTGAGCAAGCGTTGAATTTGGCGTCGGGAATGGCGACAGGCTCGCATCCACTTCTAAAGTCCATCAAATCAATCCGTCAAACTCCCAGCGTTACCGTCAGATGTGCGACCGATTCGCCTGTTCGCATGGAATTGTGGAAACTAGAAACCAAACGCAAGGGACACCTAAATCAGATCTGTTTCAGTTTTCTGACTGTGCATAAGTCGGTATTTGGAACGCAAATGCACCGAAAGGCCGAAGGCAGCAACATTAGACAGAGAACTGAGGGATTTTAGGGTGTAAATTGTGGCTATACTCCGGTCTCTCGAGCGATGAATGCAATTCGCCAGTCATAGTAGCAGCAGAATGAGGTGTTTATAGAAAGATGGTGGTAGGCTGAACTTTGATTTGGTCGCACAGTTTATCCGCGAGGCCAAAGCTTCCCTCCTCCTTCCTTCCCCGTTTTCTTATTTTGCTTGCACCCCCCTCCTCTGAGTCCTCTATCTATTCTGCATGCAATTACCCTACAATCATGCTCACGATACGAGTCAATTGCAATATTTGAGCCTTCCAACACTTCAAAATCACTCGCTTTGCCGCTGTCGTATTCGCGAATTTGTTTGCCGTCGCCACTCCCCCTTTTGACTCCGCCCTGTCACGATAAGAAAAAAGTGTCATCTCCGTACAACAACAAACTCTTCGACCACCTCGATTGTCGATTCAAACCAGCCAGAACGACTGAACTCGACCAAAATACCATTAACGCCTTCTAATAAATACAATTAATATCTCTCCAACAATGGCTACCCCACCCTCTCCTTCGGTCTTTACGTCCTTTTTGCGCTGGCTGCGCCTGAAAAACTACCAGTACGAGGTGACATTCGCCCTGTACATGCTTACGCCCACCGAAAAGTTCATCTTCAGTACGTCCCTCTTGTTTCCGATGTCTCTATTCTCTAAATCGACAAGACTAACCTTTTAATTGCAGATTTCATAGTCCTGACCATCGTCTCCCTCTTCGTCACTGCTGCCTACGTCTACCTCCCCGATCACGTCGCACAGATCTACGGACATATTGTCTACTACTTGACCGCCGACGGTTCCATGATCAAAGAATATATCCCCTCTGCAAGCTCGATCTTACAAGGAAACGGTGGTCCGGCAACCGGCGCTCTTGATGTCGTGTACGAGGCTGCATCGACAGCCGGACTTGACGAGTTGTAAATGACACAATGAGTATATTATAAAGAGAGAAACGAGATAAGGGATTATGCTCCCTCCACTAAACTTCAGGTGGCTCTAATTCTTATGGACAATTATTTCGGACGCCGGAATACATAATTTGGTCATATAGCCGGCTTGTATTATTATGTGTTTGCATTTATTGTCTGAGCGAGGCGCTTGATGGTGTTTATTCCTGTACCCGAGTACGATATGGAGTGGTGATTTGAAGATGGACTTTGCTTATATATTGAATAAACATATTTGTTTCAATTCAGTGGAAACGTAGTAATGGAGATGCGATTCATGAGATATATGACATGTAACTTTGAACTTTCCCAACCCCAACTCCTGATAAATGATGCATAAATACATAATGATACATAATTACAGCGTCAATCTACCACATATCACATACGTAGCCTGACTCTTCGCGCATTCAATGCTCTTTCCTCCTCGTACAATGCTCAAGCCGTCCCTTCACCCGACCCCTGCGCCACGCTCAACATTGCCTGCTGTCTCTGCCTCATCTCCTCTTCCTGCTGCTGCCTCCTCTTCGCCCTAACCGCATCCAACGTCCTCATCCGCGCCAACTCCGCCTCAATATCCTCCTTCGTCTCCGGGATTTTATGTGATTGTTCAGCTGTAGGCCAGAATCCGGGCACGGAGAAGCGTTCTTCAAGGTTTGTGCCGAAGTAGTACATCCAGCCGATTGGGAAGAGGATGTACATTCCAAACTATCATCACAAAAGAGTTGTTAGTTTTGAGTAACTGAAAAATGGATGGATGGGGTGATGGGGGTGAGAGGGTACTTTGAAAACTTCTAGGTTTCCGCCTTGGAGGCGGCGGAGGATGTTTGACATGTTGTCTTCTCTGGTGTCGATTGACAAGTGTCCTTGATTGATGGGACCAAGGCCAACAGATGAGAGGAAGTATTGGATATGTTTAAAGATCGTACGTTACAGTTGATGGATGGCTTTAATTCTTGATGAATTTGATGGATTGTCGAATGACTGCTCAGCATTGTTCACCGCCTTCCCTTCTGTCGGACTAGGCCGTATTGGGAAGGGAACCCATGAGCCCTAAGAATCTTAACCCTAACCCTATATCATTGGAGTTCTTGCTTTAAAATGTGACTTTCCTGGTACAATTGATAGATGCACCTTGATTTCATGGTCTGAAAGAACGCTTTTATACTAGGTAATGGACTAACGTTATATATAGAAGTAAATTCTGAGTCAAAAATCCGCCAGGCTCATCATGTATGACCTTCCACGATATCCCTAACTACCCTCATTCCTCTTTTCAGACAACTCCTCCGGTAGCCACTGTTCAAACAGGCTCCCAATTGCTTGGGTGTCCATTTCTGTAAGCTTTGGGCGTGAGTCTTTGCTCGTTGTGTCATCATCATCGAGAAAGACAGCAGTATCCAGACTCAGGGATGCGTCGCCACTTTCAGCATCAATCAATACTGTATACGGATTGATATAGAACCAGTCTTCTCGCCCACCCCAGTAAATGCCTAGAGAATGCAGTCGCGCCACATCCTCTTCAATTTGAGTCCTCCAACGTTGAATTTGCTCAGCAAAGACGTCGTCTGTTGTTTCAGTCTGTTCAATGACATCCCCCAACGTCTTGGTGTGAGAGGAACTGGTGGGAGAGGATAAAACTATACCAGCGACTAAAAACTGGTTTATATTTTTGTGATTCTGGCCAGGAGCCGGATCAGACTCGTCAGATGCAGAAGCAGCATCCGTCACGATACCCAGCACTTTAGACCTCTGAGTAGCGTACGAATCACTCTTCTCTTGGCCATATTTGTATAAATGAAGGTGAGATTCTATGCTATCCAAGGACGCGTTGGTCTCTTCGCCAGTCTCGACTTGTGTCCTGCTTCGTTCGCAAGCTTTGAAGTAGCAGATGAGACCATCTGTCGTGCAGACCTTGTGTGGAGCCATTCTCCAGTCTGCCTCCTTGTCCAGTACGACCAAGTCGCTGCTAGAATACCCCGGAATGGTTTGTGGCATATTCTTGAACGTAGTAGTAGGTTGAAACTCGTATGCTCCCACACTCTCTGGGCCCTTGGTGACTACAGCACGCACACCGTCGGTCCCGGTGCTGTCAGAGACGAGCTTCAAGTCATAGGCCGGAGTATGTAAATAATCCCTCAAGGTAATCCAGTGCGGTTTGACTGAGTCAATTTCCTGCAACGTGCTCAAGGAATGGGATACAACCAGATCGAAGAATTTGTTATAATTATCCGCCAATGATTCACCCTCTTTCGGCTCAACCCCTAGCAGCGGCCTCCAGAGCGAGTGAAAGGCTGTTCCGGAAACATCTTTCTCATCCACATGGATGGTGACTTTAGTTCCATTTCTGTAGAACATTGTCCAGCTAGTCGCGCCATCATCATCGCGCATGCCAAAACGGCCGATGTGGGGGATATCGTCAAAGTATCGAACAGTTGACATAGTTTGGAGCTAGAACGTTCTGCCTTTGGTTTGCAATGTCGGGATTTTCAATAAGATCCTACCCATTAAGTCGGACAAATACTGGCAAAAACACAGGTGTTTGATTTAAAAAAAAAAAAAACAAAAAAACAATGAACGCTGCTGCCTGGATACAGTAACCTATAGCCTGCTTCCTGCTGCCCCTTGGTTTTTTTTTGTCATAGGTCAACAAGTCGCTCAGCCTGGAGGACCACTACCCAGCATGACGATAAAGCCTTATAACTTTTTTCTCTTCCAACGAGTAATTCTCCTCAATGAATGCCTTAGTTAGCAACTAGATCGTCGACACATCTTAAATTGGAATAAAGTATATTAGTAATTTGATCTGCAATTATCTTCATATGATGAATGATATTTCCCATGGATGTAGAACTAACCCTAATTTAGGGCTAACTGCAACCCTGCTTCGAGTAGGAGCGAGTCCTTGTCCCAACTAAGGCAGATCATGTGGATAGGTTAAGACAGACTGTTGAAAAGGCAAGTGGACAGGTTTCTACTCTAATATTGGTTATTCATCAGCCGCATTTGACAAGGGAGCAGGCAGTCAGAGAAGGGAAAACCAAACCCACGACAACAACTCAACACGAAATCCAAAAGCTTCAATAATCCACAATTAGCTATCGCATTCACCATCGTACTGTCTCACATCATGAACCCCGATTGCCCAGTAAACTGGGGTACAGGCGAAAAGTCCGGCCACGTCAGCATCGGCAGCCACAAACTATGGCTAAGCATTCACGGCCCTGATCGCAAAGCTGGAGAACCGTTGGTGATCATCATCCCAGGTTTAGCGAATAACACAACGAGCTGGGCTGCAGTACGCCGTGGCATAGCAACTTTCGCTCGCGTGCTACAATACGAAAGATCAGGATACGGAAAAAGCGATGTTTCGAGCGAGAAGCCCACAGCGACGGCAATCGCCAAGGAGCTGAGTCTGCTTCTGAGAAGTGCAAATCTACAACCCCCATATGTGGTCGTTGCGCATTCATGGGGCGGGATTTTGAGTCGAGAATTCCTGGCTTTGCATGCCGGCGATGTTATTGGGATGGTATTCATCGAAGCAAATCAAGAACGTACGCTCGAGGTGCTGGATTGGAGGCAATTGGCTCAGTCGAGTTTATTATCTGGTGTCAATGGTCTTGGCGCTACGGGCATATCGCGAGACCACAAGCTCACGGACGAAGAATGGCGGATTTATCAAGATACTCAAAACACAGAGAGTCATCAGAGGCAGGCAGCTCTAGAAATAGCTGAGTATGCCAACAGCTTTCCAACCCTGAAAGAAAAATCACAGTTACATAGACGACCGCCGTTCCTAGGCGGGCATCCGGTCTGTGTTATTAAAGGTAATAATAAAGCGGACTTTGAGAAGCTTCTGAAAGCAGGATTATCCCGGGGCAATGGCGACAGTGCGAAACAAGCTGTCTTTGAAGAAATACTCAGTACATGGGACGAGAAGGATCAGTTTTTGCAGTCTGAGATATTGTCACTCTCGTCCTGCACACGCTATATCGAGACTAAGGACAGTGGACATAACGTACAACTAAGTGAGCCAGATATCATTGTCGAGGGTGTTAACTGGGTCCTGTCTCAAGCTAGATAGAGCAGGTGCAGTTGCATGAAGGAATCATCTACGCAAGCACAGGCAACTCATTAACATTGCAGTTGGACAGCCTTTCGAATAGCATCTTGCTCTCCATGGTAGAAATATGATTCGGCCTCAATGTCCCCAAAAGGACCTCACAAGCTTCTCGATAAATCTCAAGAGCCTGCCGGACTTTCCCCTGCGATTCCAAAGTCTTTCCCAGACCTCTCATGCTTCTCATGGTATTTGGATGTTCCTTCCCCAGCACTCTCACGACCGCCTTAAGATGGTTCCTGTATATCTTCTCCGCCTCCTCATGGCGATCCTGACAAGCAACCACCACAGCGAGACAATATTTACAATTTAACGTGTCGTGATGATCTTCTCCTAGTGCTTTCTCCTTTCTTTCCAATGCTTCGCGTACAAGTAGTTCCGACTCGACGAAATCGCCTTTATTGCGTAGGATCCAGGAGAGATTGTTTATGCTCACTAGCGTTTGCGAATGATTTCCAAGATTTCCTTTTTCTTTTCAAACACTTCTCTTGCTAGAGTGGCAGACTCGATGTACCTTACTTTAGTTGTCGGCGAGCTCTCCGAGTCTTCTCCGGCTGTCTTCTCTCTTTTGGCCAGCGCACACAGAACTAGAGACAATACACCCATGCTCGTGATCGTATCTGCATGGCTTGGTCCAAGCAAGTCCACCTGGCCAGCGACAGCGTCATGAGATAACTTCTCCGCCTCGTCGTATGCCCCCAAACTCCACAAAAGATTCGCAAGATCAGTCTTTGTTGCCAGCAAGGACGATCGGGGCTCCGGGTTAGATGATTCTAATATGACCATACTTCTGCGGTGGAGGCTCTCGGCCTCTTCATACTCTGCAACATCCCTTAGATTACATGCAAGTTCACGCATACATTCCAAGGTACTGATGTGGGAAACCCCAAGGTGCGTTTCCCTGATAGAGATGCACTGCTTCTGGTAGTCCCGAGCTTCGCGAAGCCTTCCTTGCATAGTGTCGAACGACGCCAGATTCTGCAGCAACATCGCCAGATCTAGCTGATTTGCATCCGAGTTCACTACGTCTTCATACGACAGCACGAGGTGTGCATGCGACGCCAACGCACCACAATAATCCCTCATCTTATACTGGCCTCTAGGAAACTTTTGTGCAAGACGCTCAAAGACGGCTATTTTATACTGCCCCTGCTGTCCCTTTGCATGTAACCAGCGACGCGTGGCTAGTTGAACCAGTCTACGCATACTGCAGCTTTGCGTTCGTGGCTGTTGCGTCACTAACGCGAATGCCTGCAATGTTCCTAATGCCTTGTGGAAGACCACGGGTTTCGCGTCGTCGTCTTTTAGAATGAATTTGGGAATATCCTGGCGGTCGAGCATGGCCATGCAAGCGAGGAGGTTGCTAGCACGATGTTGACTCTGAGTAATATACTCAAAGGAAATTTTCCACGTTTGAAATATGGAGCTATGTGCCGTGCTATCTCTTCGTCGCTCGGTCAAATCTTCGTCAAGCACGTCTAGAGGTCCGAATTCATCCGGCGTTAGTAGTAAATGATGATATTCGGCTACGTCCAGTCCGTTCTCGGATATGAATGCTGCAGCCTGTGACATGGCGAGTGGGATGTTGTCCAGCGTCGTGGCTAGACCATGAAGTTTATCGGTAAGACTGCTCTGCGGGTTTGGGAGTCTAGAGGCGAGGAAATGTGCTGATTCCGACTCGGTCATGGGGCCGATCTCGATGATGGAGTCGTTTCCTAACAGTCTTTGGCATACCCTTTTGTCTCGCGATGTGATTACCAAAGCCCCATGGGATCCGTGAGGTATGTATCTCGCTAAACCCGACCCTCCTTGAGACCCTTGCGCGCATGGAGTCTTCCCGAAGAAGACTTCCAAATCATCCGCGGTATCCAACACAAGGAGCCACCTGCCAGTCCGCTCGTCGTTGAGCCACTCGCATACGAGATTCATCTTATCGCACGTCGGATCATCCCAGCCAGCTAGCCCTAATTCCTTTGCGATTGATAGATATGCCTCCTCGACACGATCGGCAGTACTGGCATAGATCCATATGATGCGCTGCTCCGGATCGTTTTCTTTGACTCTATAACACAATTCAATAGCTAATTGAGACTTTCCCACTCCCCCCATACCGGTAAGCCCGGCTTTTTTCTGGGTTGTGATTAGCGTATTCAGCCTGGTCATGGCTGTTGTACGCGGGATGAATCTGGAATCTCAAGCGGTATCATAGACAAGTATTGTTTCATGCCACCGGGCTTCACTTTCAGATCTTGGCCAAGGCCCTGCTGGGTAATAGCGAAAGAAGATGTCTGCCTCGCCAGGACCAACGTCAACTTTGCATCGTGCAGGGCATCCTGAAACCGTTGGACGTCCTTAGCTTTCAACGCAGCTTTGAACGGCGTCCATAACCGCTTGAGTTTACTTCTCGCTACACATCCAAGCTCTATACTCTTCGCCAACGCGTTCAGCGCAACCACTCGATCCTGACAACTTCGCAGAGCTGACTCGGTCATATCGTCCGCTGACCCGTATTTCTCGCAGTTAGCACGTATCGTGTCGATAATGCGGAAAAGGAGCTGGATATCTTCGATTATTATTGTTGAGTCGCCATGTGCTGATTTCATAGAACTCCAGAATGATTTCCGGGTGTTCGGACCACTGGCGATGACGCTGGCTGCACCTGAAATGCCGTCCATGCTGTGTTGATATCATTATACATGTATATGATGAGGAATGTTCTCATTCTGAATGAAGTCTTGGTTATGTTCCTATATTGTCCCTTATCTCATAGGTGTGAGAGAGGGAGGCGCAGCACATCCATAATAAGGCGGCACCAACGAGGCGAGTTGGCGCATAACAAACCAACAGTTAAGATGCAGCTGTATAGTTCATTTGATAGAGGCTGTGCATGTTATATCAATTGAGCCTCTACACTAATGTTGTTTCTGACTGGCATCATAGCGACTCGTAGGAATAGCGCCGCGCTCCAGCAATAAAGAGTCAAGGGTCATCCGTGGGCTGACTCTGATTAACCAACCATCGACAGATTCATATATTTCTGTATTACTTGCAAAACAGCGTTGATGTGCTCGAATTCTTGTCGAATGATATGCAAGTCTATATCTATTGGGTATCAAGGTGCTGATCAGACCAGCATCGGTGGTCTATGTATATACAGAGACAGAAACATAAGAAATCAGTATGTAAAGAGAGGACGCTGATTGCCTGTCGTTCATCCCAATGTCTCACTGACAAGAGCGTCGGAAAGCGAGGGCTCAGTCTGAACAGCTGCGTCTTTCACAGGCTCAACCTTGGCAATTTCTTTTGCGACAGCTTGTTTTCTCTCCAACTCGTGCGTACGAGCAGACCAGAATTTCAAGAACGTAATAGCCATCACTGCACGAACTAGTTAGCATTGCATACACTTGCTGGAAGGAAAAACTTACTAGCACTAAAGACAATGGCAAATGCTGCTCGCCTTGTCAACACCCATCTCAACCCCTCCGCCTCGCTCTTTCCATCACTTGCCAACGACACGGCAATCTTGTAATTGAGTTCCTGTATACCCGTATCCTGACCTTGTTGTTGTTCTCGAGTAGTCATTTTGTGTTCATTCCACATCCCTTTCAGATCATCATTCATTTTCGCCAGTTCCTGAGTGATCCGCATGTTCAGAATATCAACTTCATGCTGTAGCTGTGTTCGAGAGCTTCGCTGTCGTTCAACCTCCAAATGTCGTGATGCTTCCAGTGATGACCGCAGCTCGGAACATGCTGCTTTGAACAGATACTCTTCATTTTCACTATCTGATTTTGACGTCAGAGTCGCTTCTGCCAGATCCAACTTTTCCTGCAAAATACCGCGGATCCCTTTCATCACGGTAATGGCTTGTTCTTCGCTGAATCCACCTTCCTGTAGATTCTTGACGAGCGTATATGTATCAAAATGATGGATATACGGCGCCGGTTCTAGATGCGGAACTTCCTGCCCGTTTGACGGTAATCTCGCCAGACCCAGGTCGGACGGTGGTGGCATTTGGAGCACGGCGTCCATTGGGTTCTTGGGGGACGGCATTTCTTTGGGTATTGAGTCTGCTGCGGACTTTGGAGCATCGGATTTTACTTCATCTTTTGCAGGTGATTGCGATTGTGCTGATGCGTCTGTTGGTTTGGTAGTGTCCTTGTTTCCATCTTTGGCATTTACCGGCTGTGCCGAGCTCTCTTTTGCGATATCTTTTTGACCCTTTGGGGCCGCATTCCGATTGATCGACGAACTACTCGCTTGTCTCGCAGATCGCTTCTTTGGTTGCGTCGGCGGAGGTAGCTTCGATTCTATCGACTGTGCTTGTCGGCGGGAAACGGTGGACTGATTGCGATGACGGGTCGCATTGAACGCGCCGGACGGAGAAGGCTGAAAACGCAAGGCAAGAGCACTGTTCTCGTATGCCCTGACCGAGCGGAACAGCTGGGGGTAAAGGAATGGCAGTCGAGGGGCTGCCATGGTTGGTTGAGTGAAAGAATGACGAGGGGTGAGATGGGAAGATGGATGAATCTTTTAAGGCGAGATTCCCGCGGAAAGCAGGAGCCCCTCGGCGGAAGGGGCCAATCAGCGAACACTCCTGCTTTCTACCATCAACATCATCAAAACACTTGGATAACAATTATTTGAAGGTTGTTAACATCGCTGTGGTATCACTAAGCATAGCCCGACTATACGATAAAATTTTCATACCAACTTTTGTCATCCGTCCAGAAACAAGGCACCGTACAAACAAAGAAAATTGGGGAGATATGTCCCAAGTAAGCCCAAATCCAAGTCCCGAACTAATCCCAAACCAAAGCCAGTCTCTTAAATGATCAAATAATACATAGCACCACTCATCACAAACCCTTCAATCGCCCAGTCGTATTATTATCGACCTATGTTGTCATCCTCGCTTTCAACGGTGACTTCCCTTGTCCGCCATATACCCTGTTTGGTATCAAGGGGCATCTCAGACGCGGACTTGGGACGCTGAAAGCCAGAATGAACGGCATTAGACGAAAGTTTGAATGCATGCGAAGAATGCAAGTGTGAGCCGGCGCTGTTGCCGGAGCGGGAGCTCTTGCTGGTGAATACTTTGCGGAAGAAGGGGCGGAGGGTGGGAACGCATGCAGCGACGAGGACTACATTTTGCTCGATTCTATGACAGTGTTAGTGATGGGTCATAGATGGAAGGTAAGAGATGCTTACAGGCCCCAGAGTACCAATGTCACGCCGTTGTAAACTGTTAATATCGCACAAAGATCAGGATGGCGGAGATCATGGCGAAGACGACATGCAGAACGGCCATCACATAAAGACTGATTGTGCGGAATCTGTTTGGGTCCAGGATGTTGTTGATGAGGATTGCAATGGAGATGTTGGGGAAACTGAAGGAGCCTGCGTCGGTTAATCGTCGCTTCGAGTTTCTCGGATGTAAGTGAACTAACCAATATTGAAAGCTAGAAGCAGAGTTAGCCATCAAGACAAGCCCGGATGGAAGTGAAACTTACGAAATGCGATAATCTGCCACTTTGCAGCGTTGGCATACCCATCCATGCCCTTTTCAGCAACCACGGCGGCCGAGTGTCGACCCAGACCGAGTGTGACGACATACGCCACGAAGGTAGTGGCAATGATACTGAGGCCCTGAAAGACGATTAGTGGTTGTCACTGTTGGCGACCGAGTACTCACCATCGAAAGGAAAATGAAAAAGTCATCCCAACCTAGATTCTTCGCCATATGTCCACGAGCAAAGAGTGTGAGACCAGCGCTGGCAATGGCAATGCCCGTAAACGCCCAGCCGATGACATTGATCTCTACTTCGCGAGTTTCGTTAAAGTCGACGTCTTGGTTGAAGGCCATTGTATGAATCCAAGCTATACTCTCATTACATTGCTCAAGACTGCGTGCTTCGAAATGGAAAAGAAATAGGTCTATGTTGACTCGCTTCGGGTGTACGTCCCCCAGCCGTGCTCTCGATTCTCCAGCTTCCAGCCCTGTAGGATCATTATCTGGTCGACTTTTCGTTATCCCTGAGTATAGCGAGTGATAATGGCAGCAGTTATAACTGGTACCCCGGAATCGTCCATGTCGCACAATATAATACCAATGTGCGTATGTTAAGAGAGTGCTGTAGTCTGGAAGAGCAGACGCAAAAGCAATTCGACAACGCTTCTCCAGGATAGTAGAAGACTAGAAGTAAATGTCTGACATTGTCTGTACGTACAAACATCCCTGTCACACTCGGTGGACTCGGTGGAGTTGGAGAATTAGGCTAATTAGCTTATCGAGTCCATTCCATAGAATGTTATTGATATTGAGTCTTGACAGGGACGATGAGTGGATGACGCGGCGACGCCTCCAACGCATAAAACGTACTCCGGTACAACACCCCTTATTTTTTTTTATTTCTCGCGGAGTAACTATGTTAGAAAAAGAAAATCACCAGGCTCCCGCACTGTCTTGGTACATGAATTATTATGTATTATACTCTACCCATCCTGTGTTGATGCTGCATAGATGTTGTTGACTTCGCCCATAGCAGATAACATCCTTATGCTATGCCATGCCATTGAGGATAGAAAGAAGATACTGCAGGTTCATACAAGTACCTTTTCTACCGAAAGCACGCTTAGGGTTTGTGCTAAAGGGTACTGGAGGGTACTAAAGGGCTAAGAGGCGTAGCTAGGTGCCAGGTGGCAGTCCATTAGCGCTCCTTAACCTTCTTTAACGAGGTTCGGAACTTCGCTTGGCTTCGAGGCTTATGCATTGACTGATTTTTGCGGTTAATATCGCTAGATTACCTATGGCTTTCGGTCAGATGATGGCCCTGATGGGCGGTTCTGAAACTTTTCAGAGTTCACGGTTTGGGGGGTTCCCTAGCCCTATTTTTCGGCGCTATCTAGAATGAGGCAGCACTTTTATATCAAATGTTGACTCTATATTCAGATGTCATGCCAGTCGTCAATATATGCAATTATTGAGATATATTATATATTCAGTGATCACTCAAATTCCAGCCAAAAGCCCAAAGAGTAACTGTGTTCTGTTCCAGAACTCGTGTGCCGATTCCTGCAATGTACCGGCAGTCCCGTCTTCATCAATCTCACCCTGTAGACTTACAATCAACTCATCTAGAGGATCAGTACCATCGATCTGCACTGATAAAACGTCTCGCATGTAGAATGCGTCGAGCAATAATTGGATTTTCCAGTCTCGTGCAATGTTTGGGTCTGTTTCGACGGGCGTTTCCTTTTCCTCGGCCTCGTCAGCATCACTTTCTTCTTCGGGACTAGCCGACTTCTTGAGCTGCTCCAACTTTGACGCAAATGAATCAATAGCGGTTTTGTGTAGCTTGGTTTTGAGGATATTGACGGCAGAAGGATTCCATAGGTCTGGACCGAGATCTTCCATGGCTTCCACGAGGCGTTTGAAGTACTTGAATGTTGATGGCAACGGTTGGATAGGTAATTCTGGCGTCTTCTCCCAAAGAGATCGTCCCGGCACGCGTGTAAGATTTTTGGAATGCGGAATGATATTTGATGCTTGTGCTTTAGAAAGAATTTCGTCTGCCAGGATTTCGTGCAGCTCTGGGACAATTCCTTGAGCAAATTCCAACTCATCATCCTGCAACATGTTTGGACTCTCCCGTCTAAGATCTCGAATAAGTCGTAAAACAAACGCAGCCTTTTCACTATTTGAGCCAAAAGCTTTAATTGCATCCTCGAACTGTTTCTGCAAATCAAGCAAAGCTTGTCTGACTGTCTTGACCTGTTCTTCACGTAGCAAATAAGGATCGTCCTTGGTGAGTAGATCCGCAGTACTGGTCTGAAATTCTTCATCTTCATCCTCGTCAAGAGTATCTTCCCATTTCGTATCTTTCAAGTCTTCGATCAACTGCCTAGAGGTGTCGATAGTTGCGAGCCAGGAATGGTAGAGTTCTAGCATGCTCGATATCTTTGCATCTTGGCCGAGTAATGTTTCTGTAATAACTTTTTTGAAGGTAGTGGCGCCCTCAGAGACTTCCAGTGATAATAGATCAGGATTCCATAACGATTGCATTCCACTTGCCTCGGTCGTCTCCCATTTCTTCAGATGCGAGTTGACCGTATCACCAACAGATAACAGTTTTTGAGCTTCAGTAAGCAGGATATTTTTCGACTGAGTATTGAAGAGATCTCGAAGGCCTTCCAATACACTTGTTGATGAATGCGTAAGTGTTGTAGAAACAGCAGCAAGCCAGATATCTAGTGTCTTCTTTCGTAATGCAAGGACTCCCGCAAAGTCCACGCAACTTTCAAGAGTGGCTGCTCCGCGCTCTAAGAATGTCTGGAACGCCTTTTTAGACCAAGTCTTCAAAGTTTGCTCTGCCGATTGCTTGGTCAAGGCATCTGACTTGATCCATGGCGTAAAGTTCTTGACGTCTGGAACAACCCATCGTCCGAGAATGTCCAAGTCGATGTCGTCGAGTTTTTGAATATCGTGGTCGTTCAACAAAGGCTGTGCTTGTAGCTTGCCCAGTGCATCTGATAATCGACGGGAAAATAGAACCTTTGTATGCTGAAGTGTTTGGATATATAAACTCAATGCCTTTGGGATACATTCACTTCCATTGTCGCGATCGAGTCGCTTTCCGATATAGTTGAGCCGGATGTTGTGAAAATGCGTAATTACATCTAGCGACGATGCATTGTTAGACAGACAAAACGCCGCCATTGAATCAATAATGTCTTCAACACTTGAATTGGCGGACCCCAGTCTCCGCTCAATCCTCCGGCGTATCAGCTTTTGAACATAACTGAGCTGCGAGCGCAACGACTCCAGAAATGGAGGCGTGTTCGGATGCTGAGAAAGAGTTTTGTAAAGCAATCTCGAAATAACCATCAACTTGGAAGCCAACAGCGGCGAATCGTGTTTGCGTAGTAGTCTTCCCGCCACGGTGGCACAGCGATGGAGGAGCGCAAGTTGCCCGGCGAAAGCTTTGTCTCCTTCTGTTCGACCAGTCGATTCCCGATTGATATCCGTCAAATTGACCGATTTCTTGCCAATCAAGCTCGTATTGCAGCGGATTCCGATGCTGGCTAGTCTAGACTCGACTTCGGAACTCTCCATGTTCATGTCGATGATTGTCTCGGCGGTTCCTAAAAGCTCGCGGTATCGTGTACTAAAGCAAGCTAGTAAGTATACACTCATCAAACAGAGCAGTATGGGCAGTATGGACAGTATAGACATACCCGACCAACGACCGCAGCTTCTCTCTGTTGCTGGCAATGTCCCGCCGCAACTCCTGCTCGACCTTCCGCACGGTGGGAATTGGGTATTGAAAGGCTTCCTTCCATGACTTGAGATTCCTCACATCTGGAGTTTCGGTGGCCATTTTGGCGGTAATTGCGCGGGCGCGCAGTGTGTTTGTGGCGAGAGTCGAGAGTCAAGATCGAACAACGTGTAAATAAGGTGGATGCACGGGCCACGCGGAGACTAAAACGTCACCAGCGGGAATTTCTGTCAGAGGAAGGAAGTGACTCATGTAGTTCTTTCTTTCTTTCATGGCCACACCTTCAATCCGAAGATTCTTTCTTTTAATCTCTCCAAGGATTACTGCCAATACCAACTGCTCACATTCTTTGTCTTGCCCGCCAGCTTTTCACCACACAATAGGTTTGCCAGAAAGCGGAGCATGTGAATATCGCCCCACCAAGAAATATTTCAAAGCCTCTTTGCTCCAGAAAAGTCGTCTTCCACATTCAAGACCTGTCAACACAACTTCCCACACAGTTCAAGACGTTAGCCATGGCGTCTGCCGACTCTGCAACAGTCGACCACGTTGAAGCCCAGGACTCTGGTCCTAAAAAGCTTCCATTCCCTCCAGTCACTCGGAGTCAGATATTGCATTGCTCGTACCATTATTGGCATCCACTGTATGTACAAGATGACTTGCGAAATAAATCAAAACTGATTTGTCTAGATATCGAGCCATTACTCCCAAAGCCCGTCTCATTCCACTCTCCGATGCCTTCCTTTCGTATCTCCGCGCCGACGGAATCGTTCTCCCTCCT
The DNA here is from genome assembly GCA_001305275.1 of Talaromyces verruculosus. Lineage (NCBI taxonomy): Eukaryota > Fungi > Ascomycota > Eurotiomycetes > Eurotiales > Trichocomaceae > Talaromyces > Talaromyces verruculosus. The sequence continues at coordinate 864,672 of LHCL01000002.1, forward strand.
GAGAATCCCAGCCGCGCTGCTATGATGGGCGAGGATAGCGGCATCGAAACCTCCGATTCTGAAGACGACGACGATGAAGAAGATCCCTCACAAGAATGGCGCGATATCCACACACAGGTTGAAGAGACCATCCGCGAGCTGGACGGCAAAGTCACGCCGAAACTCAACTGGAGTTCGCCCAAAGATGCGACCTGGATTGCAGTTACAAATGACCTTCAGTGTCAGACGCCAAATGACATTTACATGTTGCTCAAGAGTAGCGACTTTATCACGCATGATTTGGAGCATGCCTTTGATGATACAGACCCAGAGCCAGAGGGCGCCACAACCGGCGATGTCGATACCAGCAGTGTGCCCTATCATCTTGTCCTTCGCAAGTACTTCAACCTCAACCCATCTCTAGAATTCCGCTGCTTCGTGCGCAACCGCACACTGTTGTGCATGTGTCAGCGGGACTTGAATCACTTCGACTTTCTCTTCCCAATGCGTGACATGCTTGTGTCCCGTATTCAGTCATTTTTTGACGAAAAACTCAAAGATACTTTTCCTGATCCAAGCTTTGTGTTCGATGTCTACGTCCCGCCACCTCATGAGCGGGTGTGGCTTATTGATATCAACCCTTGGGCTGTCAGGACAGATCCACTACTATTCAGTTGGTTGGAGATTCTAACAATGAAGGATTTGGCCCCACTTGAAGACGAGGTTGTGCGTCTATCCATCAAAGATGATGGTCCTGCGGCGGCAGAGGCTAAGTCCGAAGATGATGACTCGGACGAAGAAGTCGAGGATCTTTCATTCATTCCAGAACTCCGACTGGTGGAACGTGATGATCCAGAGGCCTATGGATTTACTTCGCCACAGTACTCTGCTCACAAATTACCTCGAGAGGTTGTGGACGCTTCTAAAGCGGGGACTGGCGGTATGGCGTCTTTTATGCAACAGTGGAAGGACCTACTCGCACAACAGACGCAGCAACAACAAGCGGACTCAAGTGATGACGAGTAACTCGCATGAGCCGAAATATTGAATTGATATCCAGTGATCCACAGAGGTAGAATGATTTGAATGATCTAAGTTATGCATATGCTATTATGTAAGTTCAATTACAGCTTTCAAGATCTTACAGCTTATGCTTCTTCTCACCAGTGGCGAGCTTCCTGAATTCTTCCTGCGGAATACCAGCAATAAATCTGTCCACACCTCCGAAAACTTCCAACAAATTTGCTCTATCAAGTGCCTCGCGTTCCGGTTGTCGAATCAGTCTCTTGATCCCAAGAAGACTAGTCTGGTTAAGATGCATGCCCAATTTGTCGTCGACTTCTTCCAGAACAGCTTTCAAAAATCCATCCGAGTCTTCTCTCTTTCCAGATGGTGCGGAAATGACCTTGTTCACGAATCCAGTTGCTACCAGTTCTTCACATGATATGCGTTTACTCATCAGGAGCGCCTCATTTGCTTTTGAAATTCCCAATCTCTGCACAAATCCTCTTGAAGCACCCCCCTCAGCAACCAGACCGAGTGATGAGAAAGGCGTGAGAAGGAATGTATGAGGAGCTGCATAGATGAAATCGGCAAAGGAAATAACAGCAGCAGTGAGTCCGACAACGGGACCGTTGAGCGCAACGACCAGGATTTTCGAATGATTATACACAGTGCGTGTGATGTCCAGGTTATTTACAAGGAAACCGCGCATAATCTCTCGGCGCACTTCTCCTTCAGTCAGAGCCTTATCAACTCGACGATTGATGCCGTTGCCACGGATATCAGCCCCTCTGCAATCATTAGCTTAGATCGGTTCATAGAATGGAGAAACTCACGCAGAAAAGAATCTACCTGCTCCTGTCAAAACAGTAATGTAGATGTCATCTCTCTTGTCGATCTCGCGCAATCGCTCGCCGAGCAGATAGTAGCAGTCGCCATCTAGGGCATTCAAGACTTCGGGACGGTTGAGCGTGATGATTGCGATGCGCCCTTCGTATCTGAGGGTGATTTGTTCTGCCATATTTATATCTGTATAGTTCCAGTATGAAGTTGAATAACTGTGATAAATTTCAATTATTGAAGGATTGTGGTGGATATAAAGCTGAATCGTCGGGATTAACCAGGATAGCCTAGGGACGACCGAATTGCCGAGGTCCACTTTACCCCGTGTCCACGGCTCAGTTTGTGGGGTAGACACGATAGGTCAACTCCTCCTCTTCATTTTCTAGGACTATTCTGGGCTAAAGAGAAACATACCGCAACCACCCCTCATCTTTTACCAGCCTCTCCATCTGACGTCGAAGCAGATGGACCTTCAATTCAACACCCTCAGGATACTGATTGCCTGAAGACGCTGTCTGCCTCATCCCATACGACGGCATCACCAAAACGTACGACGGCGTGACCGGAGAAAGGTTTCTCATAAAGTAAAACTTCCCAACACCAACCTCCATCGCGTCGAGGCTAGGGTAGAGGTGCTCCCACGAATTGAAAATCACATCCTGCTCTAGCAAGTTGGCTGGTGGGTAAATGCCAGCTTTCAATTGACGGAAAAGGAGCCTGTTGATTGACCAAAGATTGCGGTCGGTAGCGTCTTTCCTCAACGTGACTTGGATCGTGCCGATGACTGTGGCTGTATCTGTGTGCTGCTGCTGCTGCTGGAGTAGTAAGGCCGGCAGAGGTAGCCTCGCCGCGACTGCGGTGAAAGCATTGCCAAAGAATTCACTCGCTAATGGAGGATCCAGCCGATTGCGCATGTCGACTGAAAAGAATCCGCTGCTTGTCGTCGACTCAACAGCCGTGTTCAAATCGGTTCGTGCACGCGCGAGACACTGCCATGCATGGGCCATGACAGACTCGAACATAGTAGGTCGATTCACAGTATAATTGTGCATTTCCGCTCGGAGTTTCCCCAGGTTCTCGGGTGACAACCAAAAAATCTTACTTTGGATGTCACTGCTTCCCATCAAAGAACTCTTTCCTGCTTTCAACGACGCTTCTTTGTACAAGGTCTCCCACGTCTTCAAGTCGTTGAGTTCCCCTGCTGCATCGGGCGATTCGTCGATTTCCCTCAAAAGCCCAGTCTTGTCATGAATGTCGCTCGTCACCGATTCTTCAATGTATTGAACACCAGCCATCAACGCCCTAGTCCTCCGAAGCCACTGCCGCATGAACCCTGCATATCCGAACCCATCTGTAATGCCATGGTGAATGAACCTGTACGACGAGTACGAATGCACCATTGATAAAAGTCAACTGCACCGCAGAATTATGCCGAGCTAGCAATTCGCTGTCATCGAGCCCAATAGCATAATCGGCCTTCTGGATCACCTTCTCTGGGAAGCGCTGCGCAGGTGACAAATTTCCAAAGTTGATGTCTGGCCGAGTAACGACTTTGAAAGGGATGCTAGAAGACTGGTCAACCACTACATGTGGTAGACTTCCGTCCTTGGGCCGCACGATTTTACCCAGCAGTTGTGGGTATGTTGTTGTCTTTGTCTGTCCTTTGTCTTTGTCAAGGGGTTTTAGGAGTGTCTTGAGGCTTTCTTGCAGCGATGCAACCAAGTTCTGTATCTTGGACTCGTCGTGATCGCCAGTAAAGTAAATGAATGCTTGTCGAATAGCCCGTGGTGAAATCTGTAGGTCACTGGGCGACAATGGGTAGACGGCTTCGAAGCCGGGGTCTGTCCGGATAGTATATGTGGTTGTTTCCATTGCAGTTGGGTGCTGGTTTGATATGCTCTCCTTGCCTAATTGAATGTATATTCCTGTATATTGTTGTTATGACGTGGCTGCCTAGATAGATAACAGCCGGATGAGGGCAGCCAACTGACTGGTCTAATTTCTCACATAATCCAGGTGAGACATCAATGTACTGTTGGACATGGGTCAAGCGGTTTTAGCGTCGCATCCAACTATTCTCCAGGAGATAACTGAGGCTTCCCTGCAACATCAACGACATCAGCAACAATGGATCCCTCCATTCGACAACGAGAGCACATCGCCCACGCCATCATCGGTCTAGCTTAATGGACCTCTCAACATCCATTCTCCAACAAAACCAACCACCGCCTGGCACAAGCCCACAAACAGCCGAACAATGGAGCTTCTTTCTACTCGTGACAGCGTTCCTCTGGATCGTGTTAGTCGGCGCATGGGTCATTGGATTGGACTTCTGGACTACACATTTTGGTCTCATTTCGACTCTTCAACGGAACAATTCGCTGGGATACAGGATCATATGTCGAATGTTGTGTGGCCAGCGTTTGCGGGGATGATTGTTGGAGGTTTGATATGATATCTACGCTACCATAAGCAAGAGGCCGGAGCAAGGTTCATGTTGGAAACTCAGCCCAATGGGAGATGATACAAGCAGTCCGGCATCACAATCAAAGCGAGTCCAGGAGGCGCGGAGTACTGGCATATTCAACGCACAAGACTTCTCGACTTGATTCGACTTGACCGGTTGGGTTAAACACCGAACGCACGGCCACGACCACGTACTACATCGGAGCTGACCATCTATATAAGCCAGCTTGCAAGCTTGTTCAATCATACACCTTTCTGCTTCCTTCCAAATCCAATAACTTTCTCAAAACAAGCAGAGAAACAAAATGGAACTGACAACCGAACAACAAGAGCACGTCAGCAACGCCATCGTCGGTCTCTGCATGATGATACTATCGACATTCATATTTCACATCTATACAACCTCGCAATTCCGAGCAAGAGCAGCTGATGAACCGGATGCGCTCCTCTTTATCTTCGTCTCCACGATTTTAGCCGGCGTGTGGATAATCGGACTGAGCCTTTGGGTTATGCATTTTGGCGCTGTGTCAATGATCCAACGAAATAACTCGCTTATTGGAGGGATTGTGGTCGCGAATATTGGGATGTTCTGGACAAGGTCGAGGAAGGTGCCTGAGGCTATGGTGTTGGACTATATAACGAATTCTTTCTGGTCGACGTATTTGGGAATGGTTATTGGAGTTCTGGCTACCTACTACTTTGGCGGGTTTTAAAAGAGAATCCCTTATCTCTGATGGATAGACATTTTGAATGCTTCATGAAACAAACAATAATGAGAAACGCACGAGTACCGTATTGTTTTATCTTTTTCTTTTATCCTCTTTCGACCCGATTGCGCCAGATATACCCCGAGACTCCGACATGAAAGGCGGATATCCGTGAAAATCACTATACAAAGGCATTGAAAGCCTTCTCAAAACAGAGACTCTGACGGATGTGCCATACCAACACCGCCATTCATGAAATACAATTTCATTTTGATGTCGGCGACCTGCAACCAATTCACCACTGTTCGACGACTCACATGTCCTATAATAGACATGGCCATCACGTCGTCCATCATTCGACTGTGCTCATCAACTCACCCTTCTCCAACCCCGAAAGCACTTGAATACCTCTAAAAACACTCACGAAAACCATGGCGCAGAGCCACTCCACAGCAAAGCCCTTTATCAAATTCTTCCCGCGTACAACCTATCGTCCCAAGAAACAGGACCCGGAGATGAAGAAGGAAGAATCTTACATCGATCATGACGAAGTGATCATGTTTATCGCTGCAATAAAGGACCGGGTCAAGGCTCTTGAGTCATCGCTCGAGAAGCAGGAGAAGCATACCGCTAAGCTTCAGGAGTTGGTGGATGATCTTCGCCAGTGGGCATAGGGGTGTATCTCACGAGAAGTATGTCGGCATACTCAAGGGAGAGTGCGTAATGGTAGCTCCATTAGACCAAAGATCAATACCTCAATCACAATCAAGGCAGGTTGTAAAGGGTCCTTGACATTGAAGTATTAGTGGGTTAGGACAATCATTCATTTTACTTTCAGTACAGAATCATTATGTAATATTAAGCTTAAGCGCATTTCCAGGCACCCAACGAAGTCCAATTGTCGTTGTTCATAGTATAATATACCTAAGGTACATGACTCCAACGGCCGGGGTAACTACAATTAGCCCTAACTCGCACGCATCTCAGCACCGCATTTCTCTCCTTTCGGTACATTGCTCGGGGGCTGGTAGTCAACAGTTCGCTTAGTGATGTATGTTATTCTGACATGCCCTGATTATCCTTTTTTTTTGTTTCCAATTCAATTGAAGTTGACTTGCACTCGTGACTGAGTCGAGATGGCACGTTTGAGCGTACCAGGATGTCATTACAGCATTCTTCCTATTCAACCACCGCGATCGTTGAAGTATTTTGAAATAGCATAAGTTATAGCAGCTGGGTAAAGCCTCCCAACATAAATAGAGCAAAATCCCACTTGGTTTCTTGATATGAAGGCGGAGATAAATACAAAATCTACTATAGTATTGAACCTTCTGTTGGCCTTGCATACTTATGTTGGAAATTTCACCTGTGGGCAATAAACGTTTGCATCGTTTTTTTATTGAACCAGATATTGTTCAGTGGGTATAGGGTTGTGCTAATTGGATAGGTATGTATATTATCGGTACTTACTTCCATCTTACTTCCTCAGAACTATCCATCTAAATACTGTTCTGCCCAAAACTAGCGAGTGATGAGAAGGAGTTGCCAAAGAAGGCTGGAGAGGTCATCCAAGTAGTCACTTGCCGTGTTGTTCAAGCACTGGTTTGAGCATAGGGCCAAGTTAATGTGGTTCTCCCCATTAGAAGTATTGCATATGGACTATAAAACTTGATTAATAATAATAAAAGAAGACTACGATTAGCTATAAGTTAAAGCTAGTTCTATCATACGAGGGCAGTTGTCGGCTTCGGCCTTCAAATCGCGTGTTTGTTGGTAAAGATCATCTCCAGATTTTGATTCCTCATTCGATTCATTTCGTCTTCTGACTCATGCACTGTATGGCATAGCCTACACCGACGATGAATCCGAAAGCACTCAATCCAATCCCAAGGTATAACGCACCACGGTACCCCTCGAGTACCGAACCATTTGCCACATTGACCTCGACCACGCCAGCAATACCAAGGCCCAAACTCTGCGAATAGTAAACAATGGTCGCAATCAGGCTCGCTGCAATGCCCTGGCTTTCAACAGGCACGAGGTTACTCAACATTATCGTACCCGCAGGGAAACTCATATCCATTCCAAAGGGGCTGAGCAAATACGTCCAAAAGATGTTGAGCCAGTAGGTTCGGTGGACTGGCATTGTTGCAAGGATGATGTTCCCGACACAAAACCATATAAGCGAGAAAGCGAGAATGACTGGCGGCTTCCACCCCTTGGACAGAAGCGTGGAGGTCAAGATGCTAGCAGCGACACCAGCAGGTGGCACTGGACTGAGTTGTGCTGCAACTGAGAGCATGGTATTGCCGCGAAGACGAAGCATAAAGTTGATTGAATAATAGCACAGAATACCAAAGGATGACCACCCAAGACCTTCTATAAGGAGGATCCAGGCAGCGTCGCGGTCGATCTGTGCCACGGGGACGATTGGGTGCGCGGCTCTTTTTTCAATTGGGAAGAAAGCAACGATGAGGAACAGACCGATGATGAGAGTCGTGATGGATTGCGCACTGGCCCATCCTGTTTCTGGGGCACGGTTCCAAGCAAAGTTGAAGAGAACAAGACCTGGGGAGCGATTAGCCTGGGCAAAGTGAAAGGACAAAGTGTTGCATTTTCTCACCACTAATTATTGTCAATGTTCCTAGATAATCGAATGGCTCCCTCGAATCTGAAGGCTTCATATCGAGATGTGGCACGAAGAGACATGCCAAACCCCCGTATATCAGACAGGCAATGGCGTTAATGTAGAAAACCCACGGCCAGCTTGCTCGCTGAGCAAGCAATGCCGAAAATACCGCTCCGAGGGTAAAGCCAATAGGCGCCCCGGACGCGTAGAGAGAAAATGCCAGATTCTTTCTGGGACCCGGCTTGTAGATACTCCCCAGAATAGCCAGTGCGCTCGGGACGAGTGCGGCAGCAGCTATACCCTGGAAGGCTCGGCAGATGTCAAAGAAGACCTGTGACCGACTATAGACAGATATGCCTGCGAGGAGGGCCCATAACGAGAACCAACCCCATGCCGCCACGAAAAGATTTTTGTGGCCAACGATGTCCCCGACACGGCCAAATGCTAGCATGAAGGTGCCCGATGTGAGCCCGTAAGCGGCAGGATACCAGGCGATGTCAGTCGATGCTGCCCCAAAAGCCTCTCCAATCACTAGACCTGGAAGAAAACTCTGTGCTAGCGAAGCCTGCACCATTCCTTGAGCTGAACATACCGTGAATAACATTACAATTTCTCTCGTAAGGGATAAGCCGCCGATATGGAACGTGTCTTCCCCCTTTTTGTTACCCGTCATTTTGCAAACCGCTTTCCTCAGTAGGCCCGGAAGTCAAAGCATCAACAGCTTGCTGTGAATAACGCCGTGAAAGCGTAAATCCAGCGACATTTTAAGCAGGGGTCCACAGCAGCCATGTATTAGTAACAAGTATCCGAGCGGAGAGATATCCCTCCGACTCCCAACATTTGAACGCATTATCAGATCAATCAGACCAATCAGATGAATTACTCAGACGAACCAAGAAGTCTTCCTCTTAAGATCCACGCTCTCCGAAATTATTCTAGGCGCTTGCAACCTTGGAATCTTCATTCGATCAATGGTCTTACTACGTGTCAGCCGTATTCAGGATATCAATATAGCAGGCTATGGGAAGATCCATAACGGGGCCACGTTTTTTAGTATTTTTGGCTTTCTCTACTGATGTCATGAATTGTGTCATGGCAAATCGTTGCAATCTTGGGATTGCTTAAAATATAGTAACACAGGTGATCGGATTGAAGTCTCTGGTTCCTTGTGTGTCTAGAGACGATAAATGTGGTAGTTGCAGCGCTCTGCGTTACGATAAATGCGATCACATACGCAATTTCGCGGCTACCTACCGTACTACATATACTGGTGGATCGTCGATAACGTAGCATCTTTAATCTATTAGAAATGACACCTCAATCTTAGGACGATGTCACTGGTTCTTTTGGTGGTTGTACAGTAATCAGTTAGGGCTTTGGATCGGGGCTACCCTAACGGTGCGCGTCAAGTTGACTTACTACAGCCATTTGATTTGCCTTTGTCGAGGGGTAGATGGTGTTCATATTAAAAATTGTATCAGCTCTATATAATGTTTATGCCATCATTTGATTCCTATTCCCATACGGCACACAATGGCTCAATCAATTGATGTCTGTCTCGACAAGTGGTCCTTTGAAGTAGCGCCGGCCATGAATGATTATCCGTCCAGCCTCTCAACTACCATAATAGCACTCGAGCGCGACAAGCTCAATGTGCCTGCGACGTCAGTTATGGAACAGAAATCTTAACTAGGGGAACATACCAACTCTTCCGAAGTCACTTGTGCAATAAGTTGCCTAAAGTAGCTCGAAGAGGTCATCGTTCTTTTGCCCATGTCTCTTATATGCCTGTGAAAGACCGTCGTGTCCGTGCTCATCCCTCTTAAATGCTGGTGACATAGCGTCGTCCTTCGAGCTCATCTCTTTTTTATGGTTGTGAAAGAGTGTTGTACTTAGACCGGGCATCAACGTCTGCTCCAGACCGAGGGAGGACCAAAGAGAGAGAGCTGGTAGCGCAAAGCACCAGGGACATAAAAACCGAGACACGCATATTAACTGGAGCAGAGGTCTTGATAGCCTTCTAAGATTGGATATGACAGTAAATTGAGTTGATGAGTATTGGGACCGAAAAACTAAGATTCACTATCTGTATTTATAGACATCTGTAACTATTTGGCTGTACCTTAACTTTGTTGAAATTACGCAGTATTACCCAGACCATGAGGTAGCAGTTTGCCGGTCGGGTCATCGGTGAAGTTTACCTCTAAACAAGAATTACGACAATCGCTGTAGAGAGGATTAGATTCACTTTCTCTTCTCTTACGTGACCAAATATGATCGACACATTTTGTCCCCGGCGTCTTTGCATGCCGGTAGTATGCAGAGCCCTGGTATCAGCTGCTGATGACTTGCTACGCATTGAATTTTGTCTCACTACAGTAGAGTCTGGCTATAACGAACAGAAGGCCCCCTTATCAGGACAGTAATTTCAGTTTAGATGTCATACATATAGTTGTGGAGAGTGCTTCGAATCGTTATCAATAATCAGTATATTAGAGTGCTCTCCAGTCCTATATGAATCAAGCGTTGAAATATTGGAAGGCCTGCTGTTCGTTATAGCCAGGTTCTACTGTATATCTCATGCCGCGTGATTATACTTCAAGTAGTCGTTATGAACTATCATAACTTGACCGAATCTGGTAGGCATTCTATTATCATGAGTTATGGGGCCAACTCCATGCCATGATGCCTGGCAAGTTCAAGTATTAGTCGTAATCAACATATCCAATCAACCTTATGGGTCTCATCATGTCCCATGCCTAGGTAAGGCGTCTTAGTTGATTTATTGATCATGGCCTCTCCTAGCTGACGGGGGGCGGCTATGCAGCGATGCTGGTCGTCTAGGCAGGGGGTTGGCATGAAAGTCAACATCCTCCACAAGCAGACATGATAAGAAATTCATGACACGATCTTTGAGTATTGGACCTGGAGTTTTCCCCAAGTCCGGCCGGCCAGTTGAAATTTTGATTTCCTTCCTTGCCAAAAAAAATTCTGGTGCGTCATTCATTATTGCTGCGAACATCGTTTCTCGAATCTGTTTCAGCTGAGATTCTTGTCTTCTTTCGGTTCAACAATCCAAGGCATTCTCCTCAGGTAAGAATCGAGGCCGCGGTTGACGATCAAGTGTTGACGGTGAGGGCTTAGGGCATGGAGCAAATAACCCTAATCTGTTCCCCGGACACCTTATCGGGTGCCGCGGGACAAAGGTTTGGGGGCTGGAGCTTAAACTGCGTACTTCTCCACAATCCTATTGTTCAAGTTTCTTCTTCCTTTCACCACTTTCATATTGCTCTCCTCAACCACACAATACCCAAGAAGAACTCAGAATTCTTCGACAGATAATATGCTCTTTCGCACCCACCAGGGTGCCAACTCTGTCAACTCCGAGAATGCGTTGACCGCCGTCCTACTCCTATTCCTCCTCCCACTCACCACAACCGCCGCATCCTGCGCCAGTGTCCTGCTCCAAACCATCGCCACACGCTGGGACTCTTTGGGCTCAGCCTACCAATCCGAAATATGCGCCCGCGGCTGCGAACCCGTAATGTCCACCTGGGACGACTGGACATACACCAACGCGTTTTTACCGCTCATCGACACCATGGCGACCGAAATGTCGCTCTCCGACAACTTCAAGTCCACCTTTACGCGCATCGGGCAGGACATCGCAACATCCACCAAGAACGAATGCAGCGCCTTACTATCTCCCGGTCAACATTTCTGTACAGCCGGCAACACACCCGCAGGCGACAAACTTGCGCAGTGGAATTGGTGTTTTAAGAAACAAGCCGCAAAACAAGCGACGAAAAATGCGTTTACGATGCTCAGATTGGTTTCGAGTGAGATTTGTAAAGGGGAGAAGTATAAGTATTTGGAGGACGATAAGTTGTGGATGGAGGTGCTGCCGGAGTATATGAGGAGGTATGCGGATACTTGTCAGCTTCCGCCGCCTGCGAAAGAACAGGAAGAGCAAGAGAAGAAAGAGGTGAAGGATGAGTTATGATTGGTACGACTGTCTATACACAAGCACGTTTGGCCTGATTTGTCGATTATGGTTACAGGTAGCCACACTTGATGAGAGGTTACAAGGTCATTGAAAAGGTTGGCATAAATATGTTCTTTATATTATTCGGTGGTATCATGTATATACTGTATAATAATTATATGGCCTCACTGCCTAATATCTGTACATAAGGCCGATGCGCGCATCTCTTCAGCCATAATCTAGAAGACTAGAAGTCCAAGCGCAACTCGATACTAGGCGCCGCCTTCTGTTCCTGCGCCCCAGCATCCCTAACCTCGCCAGCAGATCCAGCCCCAATACTACGCAGAATATCCTCCACCAGGGCCCTTCTTTCAGGGTCCATACCAGCGATGAGTGTACGGAAAATCACCGGGTCTAGTTTGCCAATTTCTAGTAGTCGGGTGGCCATCTCTTGATAAATTTCTGTTCCTTCGTTTTTGGCACGGGCTAAAAGGGTCGAGACAACCAAAGGAATTGCAGCTGAGACTTTGGGAGGTGGGAAAGCGGTGGGGTTGCTGATGTACAAGACTAGTGTTTGGGAGATCGCTGCTCGTGAGTTCTCCGGGTCGATTGGCGGCTCACCTCGATCGTTTGGAATGCCGGCGACGAATGCGATGAGTCGTGGGAAGAGGTAGCGACCAATGGCTGAATCTGTGGTCGATAGTGGCCCGCTTCGAAGGAGCACGGAGCGAATACACCCGGCAGCAACACTGGCGAGGCCGACATCCTGTAGACAATCCAGGTATTCATCGAGAACTCTTGCAATCAACAGATCCTGTGGTGGAATGGTATGACTGCTAGTGCTGAGTACTATAGTCATGGCAAGTAGAGTGTTCTTCGCACAAGGCAGAGAAGTTTCTGACTCTCGGCGTTGTGCAATGCTGAGTGTCGTGAGGAACCGTGTCAAGCAGCCGCGTACTTGTAATGAGACTGCTTCGTTTGTCGGTGTATCCTGCGCAGTCATGCCTTGGATAAACCTGCGGAAGATAGGAAGCGCATGTGGAACAACTTCAGCTTGACATATACCCGTTGCTAAAATGGTATTAAAGATGTGTAGGATGCAAGCGTGGAGGTCATGTCGTATAATAGCCGGGAAGATTGCGGCTACATCGACCAGAGCAGATAGTGCAAGACGAATCAAAGTCAACGTCTCATCCGAACTGACGTTGAAAGTGCGAGAGCTCGAGTCGTCTAGATTTGGGAGCAAACCCGCGAGGACTAGAATGATGTTTCGTGTAAGTTCAAAAAGCTGCTCGATATCGTCGGACAGATTCTCGGCACGATCTTGGCCACCCTTTGCCGAAGGATGATCAAGAGATAGATTTCTGGCCATTTCAACAATAACCATCTGAATATTGTGGCCTTCGGTAAGAACCAATCGGTCAAGAGTGTCCACTGTCTCGGAAAAGATCGCATCTTGATAAATAGCATTTCCGGCGACAGATGGCCTCAATATTTTGGCGAGGGCTTGAAGAATCTCCAATCTTTGTGAAGGTGACACAGACTGGTCAACCAACGCCTCAAATGCCAGACCAAAGAGCACAAAAAAGAACGCGACTGGTTCATCACGGTAGTTGATGCTGTCGCCTTTTCCGGAGGGTACAACTCCGTTCGCTTTAGTGTCGTCGACATCATCGCCCTGTGCCTTGGATTTATTGTCCAATGCATCAAAAACAAAGTCGCTGTCTTTTTCGACTAGACTCGCAATCGCATCAACGAGATTCAACCAAGAATCTTGGTAGTACTATATCTAGTCAATAGGGTGATCGAGGTTAATGTGTGGTATGGTGCTTACATTGAGCAAGGTTTCTCTGTTCAAGGCCGCATAAACTTCATCAAGATCGCCGGTCGATGGAGTACCAAGGCTTCCAGAAATATCCGGTTCAAATCGTAATCGAGCAAACTCTTGAAGAGAAGATAGCCATAATGGCGTGAGCATGGCAGTGTATGGCTGAACGACATTGACTAAATACTGTTGTTCAAGGCTTGCCATTTGCAGTCGTGCCCAAGCAGAAAATAGTGCCATCTTTACCATGACTCGTGCATTCGAGTTGAGTCCTTTCAAATCACCGATTTCGGTGATATTGGGGTCATCTTAAAAAATTAGTAACCTCTCGTAAACAGTACCAAGAGCTACTTACCAGCAAACTGCTCCAATCCGACAACAAGCAGTCGAAATATCCTGCCCATTCGATCGACGTTCGTCACAATACCCGCAGCAACAAACGTGCCACATACATTAATAGCTTCTGAAGCTAGATCTGGAGACGAATCAGCTGCAAATGCCGGGGTTAGGGCAGATCCGATCTGCGCTTGGTATTGTTCGAGCAGGGATGCCTCTTGAAAATCCGGATCGGGAGTTTTGCCAAACATCTGTCTCGAGTCAGCTACTTCCGAAGTAGGTTAGTGTAAGCTGTCTTACCTTGAGAACTTGATCAAGAATCTTGAGACCCCAGACTCTCAGCTCGACAACATTCGCTGTAGAAGCAGAAAACGCCATACGGACAACATCGCCAATTTTCTGTTGCAAGGCAACTTCTGCTGGAATGGTCTGATCCGGAAGGATCTTGTCATTGACCATAGTCAGCAGCTCACTCAGGCAGCTGACTGCAAAATTCCGAGTCTGCCATTTGAGCAACTCTTGCCCAGTATTAGCGTTGCCGTCTCCCTCTTCCTGATCCCCACCAGCAACAGCAGATGCAAAACCCGCAACTTCGTCATCCTGCACTTCAGTCGCAGTAGTAGCTGCTCGCTCAAGCTTTTTCGGTTCAATTTCGTCTTTCTTTGCTCGTGTCTTGGTAAGCACATTGTGTAGACGCTGGATCCAGATTTGGGTATGAGAGAGCCCGCTCTGTTGAAGCCAATTGCGAATCAAGCTTCGGAGAGATGTAGTTCCTGGGGAATCGTCCAAGGCAAGCCAGATGTCGTCTTCCAAGGTCGAGGTATTGGATCCTATGACGGCTTCAGCATCTCTTTTCATGAGATTGTCCAGTCCACGAATTGCTGCCTCTCGCATTAGGGAGCTCTTCGACGTGAGTCCTGCGTGGAGGCGCTTGACGAATGCCGTGAAATCGACGTGTGATGGTGCATATAAAGAAAGATGATCTAGGCATCTGGAGCTTTGCGTGTTCATTGCCGGTGACTCTTCTAGCTGGAATTGGCGGACTAAAGTCAAGATCAGATTGCGAGTCTTTGCGATATCTTGAAGGTCAGGACCCAAGACATTGATGAGAGAATCAACCGAACGACTAATGACGAAAGGAGTAGGGAATGAAACCTCCAGGTTCGAAGTGGCCAAAGAAGCTGCTTCCTCGTTGTGTGTATCCGCCACGTAAAGCTGCGCAAGCATGCCCAAGGAGCTTGATGCATAAGGGGAGAATGTCAGTCCAGCTGATTCTGCAACTCTTTCCAAACCATCTATAGCCCAAAAGTGCACTACCGGGTGGGGATCACTGCATAATGACATTAGAACGCCGACAATTGTCTTCAGATGGAATCCTGCAGCCATGCCGCCAACTCTTGAGTGAATGCATCCTAGAGCTGCTGCACATCCGGCTCGCGCACTGGGTTCACGGTTCGCTACAATCGTATCAACAAGCCAGTTGATCTGAGTGTTGGTGAACGCATTCCCAGCACTATTGCATAGTCTGCCGAGAGCCTCAAAACCGATGGTCCGGATAATGGCATCAGGGTCCATGACGAATCGCTGTTGATATTTGGTTAGATATTTCGTGCTTGATTTCGGATTATAACCAACTTACCTGCAATAGTTCCTGGATAATCTTTTCTGTCGACGCTTCGAGCTTCCCTGGAGGCGCAATGGTCTCTCTGACTGCCACTTTGAGAGTGTGCAACAAAGCTATGGCTATATTGATGGTCATTGCAACCTTGCGACCAGGGTTTCTTTGCAAGCTATGAGACGACAGCAATGTCACGATCTGTTCAACGCTGCTTTCTTGAACCTTGGGTGTCTGCAAAGGTAGAGCAACCGCAAAGAGGTCAATAGCAGCATTCACAGCTTCCGTAACGGGAGGATCCGTATAGAAAGTTGAGAATCCGTCTTGCGAACCGTAAAGGAGAACAGAATCATGTTCACTCGCTTGGCAAACAGGGAAATTGAGCTAGAAAACGTTAGCCGCTTGTCCGGAGTCCGCCAGGTCTGACTTACAATATCGTCGATCTCTTGATCAGTGGAATCATTGGCGTTCCATGCAGTGGCTCCTCCTGCACGTTTTCCAGTAAGCGTCTCATTGACATATGTTCGTGCCAACCCTGTGACTCCAAAGCCGAAATTATCCCACAAATCCCAAAGGCTTTCAAACTGGCCAGGAGATGCAACAATCGAGGTCTCAATAGGATTGGGATGCACAATCTCAGGGTCCGCAAAGGATGAAATGGCTATGCTCAAAAGACTAGATTGGGAGACTATTTCTGCGTGACCGGTATGATGAATTTTGACCAATTTCGTAAAGCATTGAAGTACGCGACGTCGAACCATGACCGCAAAATCGTGCATTTGTAGAGATGGAAAGAGACGTTGTGATATATCTTCCGCGGTCTTTGGTAAGGTCATTTCATCCAAGAAGGCAACTGTATTCTGTAGCATTGCAGCGATGCGCCTCGCTCCGTCCGCAGTCACCAATTTGGCGTTGAATTCGAGGAAAGAAAGCATCGAGCCCAATGCGCATTCTCTCACGTGGGCGAGAAAGCTCGTCTCTAGCGGTCCCTGTTCGGCTGTGTTGGCCCTGCCCAGAGGCTTCGGAAGAGCATTCTTCCACAATAGCATCAATTGCGACAAATGAATCTTGACAAAGCTAGGGCCAAGAGGCATTAACCCTCCAATCAGGATCCACGCAACTTGAATTTGGGTACTTGCGACTCGAAGTTCAGAGCTACCACTATTCTTGAGCAGATCCGTTGCCTGTGAGAGAACACGAGCAAAGACGTCGACAGAGCCATAAAGGGGTTGCAAGCGGGAAGTCCCCAGCATAGAAGACAGACCATTCGCAAATCCGAGGCAGCGTCGAGATGACGATCGGGGTGTTGTAAGTTGACCAATCTCGCGGTTTAAGCTATTCGAGCAAATTGTGACGCAGGATATCAACTGATTTGGGCAAGCAAGAACAAAATTACGCAAACATTGGGCTGTTTGAATCTGAACAGTGTAGCTAGGGTGTGGTAAGACCTGGATGAGGGCTTCACGACAGGCGTCGGCCAAGCTCGTGACAGCCGAACCAAGTGATGATATTAGAGAAGACAGAGCACTTAATGTGCTTGCAAGAGTATATTTGCTTGGCTCGCTTCTCTCCTTGATCACTTGAGGGTAATCTTTCAAGATAGAATTGATGAGCCAATTGGCGGCATTGACTTGGCTGTTCTCTCGTAATATTTCGCGACCAAGGGCATCTTCAAGGATGTTTTTGACAAATCTTCGAGTCATCAAGAGTCGAAAGCGATTGTATGTAACTGTGGGATGGTTGAGCAGGGTAATGAGCAGATGCGAAGCAATTTGCCCATATCGTTCTTCGACAACGTTCTCCCCCAGATTTCGAATAACATATTTATAACAAACAGCTATACCAGCTCTGGCTCGATTGCCAGTTGAGCTTCGTACATATTGCGTAGACAGCTGAACTAAAATGTCGGAAAGCGATAACGATAAGCGAGGTTCAGCTTTTTTGGTCGATGGGGATTCCTCCGCTGCCTCGTCCTCGTCTGCATCGGTTGCTTTTGGCGGCGGCTTTTTTGACTGCCGTTTGCTTTTCTTCGATTTTGCTGACTCGGCACCGCTTTGTGGTGAGTAGCTTTTCACGAGGGCTCTTGCTAGGCATGAAGCGGCGGCATGTCTGACTGGTGCAACTGGGTTGTCGATAACCTTCCAGACAAGTGTCTTTAGAGTCTCACTATCATTCTGATTATCGAAATATTGTGTCGTGACCAAAAGCTGTTCAAGGCAACGGCAAGCATTTATCTGAACGAGAGTTGACTTGTCACTGGAAGCCACATTGCGCGCCTGTTTCCATATATCTCGCGCTATGGGCTCTTCAATCGGACCACCCAGTCCACCGACCACCTTTCGAAGTGCAGCGAAAACCGAGCCCCGGACACCAGCATGATTACTACCAGCTTTGAGTAATTTGAAAAGAGCAGCCGTAGCAGCGCTTGCGTGAGTGTAAGCACTATCTCCTGCGGCACCAAACACCTCCCCTAGACAGTGCCCCGCAGCGAGCTTGGTCTTGAGCTCTACACTTTTCCCACCATTGAGTATAGCGAGTAGATCGAGAACCGTATCGTACAGCGGAATGCGGTCTCCCTTTCCGAGGATCGTTCCGAAACACTTCCCAAGATTGTTGCGTATCACTCGTGTGACGGTGGGGGAGCTGAGGTTAATGACCTTAAAGAGCTCCTGTTTCAACGAAGCTTGTTCCAATGTGAGTTCCTCCTTTGTAAGAGCGGAAACATGCTGAACGAGTTCAGACGTAAATGTTAAAAGGTACAGATCCTGCTGTTCAGACGGAAGGGCGTGTAGCTTCGCGACGTCGAGCTCGGTGCGGCGTGGCTCTTGCGGTTTCTCTGTGGCAGCAGCTGGTGCGAGAGCAGGCTCAGGGGGGGCGGACATTGAATGACGAGAAAATTGCGGAATCTGCTCGAGGAAGCGAATCCCCAAGTTGCTTCCGGCGACGAAGGTGTAGGAGTAATTGATGAGAAGAAAAAAGATGTAGGAGGGAAGGAGTAGTGAATTGGGTTGTGTTGGAGCAGATCGCATTGGGGGTTGTAAATAATTCCATTGCGTTGCGGAGCGGATCATTTTCGGCCCGATATACTCGAACATTTCTAGCTCATGGCATGATCTTTCTTTTTGAATACATAGATAATTTCATTTTCTTCACAATGGCGACTGCATTTGGCCTGCGATTGACTCGCAGGCCCGGCTTGAGCAGTCGGTGGGTTTGCGACACTTGTCGCTCATTCCACGTCTCAGCAGCAACTCAATCAGGCCACAGCCGATGGTCGACAATCAAACACGACAAAGCAAAGAACGACAAGGCCAAAAGCAAAGAACGGGGAATATTAACCCAAGAGCTGATCAATGCGTCACAGCGTGAGTTCTACTCTTTCTTGAAGACCAGGCTCAGCTTCTAACAACGCATATAGTATGGGGACCGGACCCGAAGAATAACCCTCGTCTACAACTCGCAATCGCCAAAGCTAAACAATCACAAATGCCTAAAGCGATCATAGACAACGCAATTGCCCGTGGCCAAGGCGTCACAGCATCCGGCCAAGCCCTCGAGGCAGTCACAATCGAAGCAATGCTACCCGGCACAGTCGCAGCCGTAATCGAATGCATGGCCGAAAACAAAGCTCGAATCCTGCAAGATGTACGATACACAATCAAAGACAACGGCGGTAACGTTACACCTACTACATACCTATTCGAAAAGAAAGGAAGACTGGTCTTCGAAAACAAAGAAGGCTCAAACCCAGATGATTATCTGGATCAGGCAATCGAGGCCGGCGCAACGGATATAGATACGGATGCTGAGGGGAGATTGGTGGTGTATACTGAACCGACGGCAACGAAGGCCGTGGGAGAGTCATTCTCGCAGGCGACGGGTTTGGTTATTGCGCAGTCACAGATTATTTGGGATCCGAATAAGGATACGATGGTCAAGGTGGAGGATCCGGAGCAGGTCAGTCAGCTTGAGGAGGTGTTGGCTGCTTTGAGGGAAGAATCGAGCGTGCAGGATATATTCTTGAACACAACCATCTGAACTAAGCCACGAGAGTCGTTGATAGAGGCTATTCGTCTTGTAGGCTAGTTAAGACATGTACTATGAAATGACCGGTACGGCGTTTTAACTGCAAATATGTACATAACTTAACATCTAGAATCGACTAAACATCTATTCAACCGTCCTTCCGCAAAGCTTTCATAGTACTCCTCATCAACTGCCCGATACCGTCACTCCCCAACTCATCAAACCAATCCAGCATCTTCAACCTATATTCCGACCAGCTCAGCTTGATCCCGCCTTCCTTTTCGAGCGCTTCCAATGCCTTTTGCGTGACAGGCCTTTGCAGTGAGGGTCGATCACCGGTCAGACCAGCTTGCTCCTCAAGAGCCGCAAAACAAGCCGCCGAATGATTCGCCAGGGCAACATGATGACTCAAAGAAAACATCAAGCCAAGTGAATGATTGAACGCAGGGCCCTCGAAGCGTGATGCTCTGCGATGCTTCAATATCTCATTCGAGTCGTTGATGTATTCCACCAAGGAATCCTTGGTTACCTTCGGCACCAGACAACCGTGAGCGTTTTGGTCTTCGCTGTTCAGCGCGCGGTTTCGCCAGACGAGGTTGCACAAGTCCATGATGTAGCCATTGTATAGGCCAACCATTTCAGGCGCATAGAAGCCGCCTGCAGATTTGTCCGGCGACTGCAATGTCTGTGATGTTAATGATGTCTCGAATGAATTTTTGTATATGGAAAGAATGTTGGAGAGACGGGATATCTGAGCGAGGTTGGAGGTGAATGTAAGGCTGTATATTGCCGGAGCCAGGGGAACTGTTAGACGTATATTTCCGTTGGTTGAAGCGTGGGAGTATAGCTCGGCCAAGTCTGAGTATAGATCGAGGATGGTTGTTGTCACAGGTCTGGAATCACCAGGATCTTTGGCATCTGCTGCGAATGGTATCTCCATGAGTGATAGTAGCAAGAGCTCTACATGCGTAATGAGATACACTAAGGGTTTGAAGCCTCCACTTGTGAACGAGGAACTATCTGACCGTAGGCTTATTCCCCATTGTCGTATCAAGTTTGCATAAAAGTCAAGGAGATCTGTTCGTGAGGACGCAGTGTGATCTAATATGGTAGTATCCAGTCGTTCTAGGTACTGATTCCGAAGATCATCATAAGAGCCTTTGGGTAGGAATTTTAAGATATCCAATATCTCTTGTCGATAGTCTTGTCCGTTCCAGGTTCGAAGGTAGCTATCAAGGAATGATTGGACCGCATCAGGCAGTTCCTAAATCTTGTCAGTCCACCAATGTTCAACAGTGTTCTTTGATTTGTCGTACCTTTGTAGATTGAACATAACCAGAAACAGCCCCCAGAACATATCGAAGAGCCTCCGAATCCGCAGAGTCCTGTAACTTCGCCATCTCAATCTCATCCTTCAAAAAAGCATCCAACCAATCATCCAATCGATATCTAGCAATCTCCGGTCCCACAAGCGCCATATACTTATGCGCCGTACGATTCTCCAGCACTGACACAATCTGATTCGGTAACTCAATCTTCTCCAACTGCTCCACAAATCCATCTACATCCCTCAACTCCTCAAGGGACGTATAACTCGGTTTCACTCGTGAGGTCTGCACATACGGAATGATTCCAGCGACCTTTCTACGTTTTGACGACGCACCGTGCCTGACAACCTGAAATACATTATGCCCATTACCGAATTGGATTCGTTCCAAATTCCGTTCTTGTATCTTCTTCAATTTGGTCGTCCATTCGGGGTCTGGATGTTTGAAGAAGAATTTTGAGCGCCCGATATCGCCAATGATGATGTCGGGATAGTAATTCTTGAATATGCGCAAGAGGCCCATGAGTTCTTTTTCGTCATCACCGGCGTTGCGGAGGAGTTCCATTATAGCCTGGATCCGGAAGGGCTTGACATGTGGACGACGCGTGATTAGAGATAAGATATGACATAACGGTCGACGTAGGCTGATCATGTCCAGCATATTGAACAAGACTGAATATAGCCTTGGCAGAATGGCAGGCTCCTCTAGGAATTCGTAAATGAGTAAAAGCCATTGTAGGAGAAGGGTTTGTGTCGCAGGGGAAGGTTTGAGTTTTGTTGGTCCTAGACTGCAGACTATCTTGGTTACAGCAGTCGAGGGAACTCGTTCCTGAGGATAAAGGTTTTTGATCAATGTTGTGATTGTCGTTTGGTCTAGATGATTTGGTTTCGTGAGGATGTCGACTAGCTGTTCCAAGATATCGGTTGGAATGCCGATGTTATAAGCATCAGACGCAATTTCACCAGTTAACTCTTTAACGCTGGTAGTTCTCTGTTTTGCTGGTAGAGAAGCAACTGGATTGACATCTTAGCAGGTGTGAAGCCATATCTTAGCGAGGGGAGGGTAAAATTACTGGCTTCGAGATGATCCACATTATTACGCAGACTCCTGAGCTGTGCCTGGATATCTCCAAACTGCTCGCTAGCCACTAGAGACAAGTCAGTATGATTGTAATCAGAAGAAGGAGTGATACTCACCTGAACTGGCAATTGGGGAAGACATGCTTCATCTATCACTTATGCAGTCGTCAAGTGGGAACTTCGGTTCATGAGATGGACATCACTCAAACGCCTCACAAACGCGTCATATACATAATTCGTTTTTTTTTTCCTCGTCGAAACAATTTGTTGATTCAGTCGTCTTCAAATTAGTTGTAGATGTTGATACTGTTGAGAGTCTGGAGTGCTCGACGCGTCTTTATTTGGTTCCCGCCTGGCCAATCAGAGCGCTGCATTCTTCACATATCAACCTACATCGTACATAGAAATTTGTCTACATCTTTTACTGTTGATGGAATGAGTAATGCAATATTTCTATATTCTAGATTCATCTTCTTTATTTTCCTTGTAACGAACAGTGTATGGTTCCGCAATGGACATAAACCTATATAGGTATGAGCTACACAGCCCCTTTCTCATCCATTCAATGAGAATGCAATGCTTCAGGCCTACTTTCTCCGACGTGTCGAAGCACCAGCGGCCTTAGCGGCGCCGGTAGACTTGGCCGCCTTGTCCGCCTTAACCTCCTTGACAGTGTCGGAGACTACCTCTTCTTCGACCTCCTCGTCTGACTCGCCTCCCTGGCCGAATTCGTTGACACGCTTGTAGTCAACCTTGTACTTCCACGCTTGGTAGACCCAAACGAAGAAGATGACATCGTCTCTGAGAGTTCCAAGGCGATAGAGCCATGGCATCTTGACGGTGAAGGCAAACAAATCATCAATGAACGTGTTGAGGAACTTGTACATCAATGCTCTTCCGGGCATGTGGGCGACAGACTGAGAATGTTAGCAATAGTAGATTCAATGGGTAGAAACTGAACTCACCTTGAGACGGTAGTTGATGTACAGACTTGGTACCATCATGAGGAAACCATACGCGTAGACACTTCCAACGAGGGTCTCGATGATGAAAGAGTACCAAGATTTGTGGGTCTCGTACATCAAGCTGTAGACAGCGTATGCACCCAACAATGGCAAGGCCACAATGTAGAGATATTTGAAGGCAATCTCATCGTATTCCTGTGTTTTCTTTTCCGTTTCGCTGAGTTTATGCTTGTCTTCAAAAGACACAACATAGGGTAAGAAAGACCAGAACGAATTCTGTGGAGGAGGACGGAGGCGAACATCCACGGTCTTTGTAACTTTCCAGGCTTCAAGGACAATACCAAATCCTTGGCTGGCAAGCACCATCCAGGATGTGTTTTCGTTGTTGTCAATGAGGTAAAGGAAAATGACCAGCTGCATGAAGATGTTAGCAATGATAGTACGAACCGAGGTACCAATGTTGTCTTTCTTTTTGCGCCAATGAGCCTATATGATGTTAGACCATAACCCACAACCGACAATAGAGAAAAACTTACGATGTCGTTCTTAAAAGCAAGAGTCTCGAAAATCATGTGCAACACACTAACAATGGCGGTGGTACCGAGAAGATAAATATTCGTGTCCAAAAGAACCTCCTTGATCATCTCGAATTCACTTCCATCGCCACCGCCAGGAACAGGCTGTCCACTAGCTGCGTTGCGAGCATTTTGTTTCGCGCCTTCGTCCATGCTAGCCAGGATGTTGAATTTCCAGTTGCTCAAATTGTTCAACACAATGCGAAGAGGTAGAGTCTCGACAGTAGAGTTGAGTTCGGTCATGTGTGACCGGAGCTGCCAGAAGGTATTCAGATACAAGACAGGGTAGTACCATGTATTCTGGCCTGTTTTATCACGCGCACCAGTGCTTTCCAAGTGCACGTACTGTCGAACTGCGGGATGCATTTGCTGGTAGTTGGCCACGCCAAAGTCGGGGATGACGGAAACGGTAAAGTTGGGATGGTAATAAGAAGAGATCGAGTACTTTGGTGTATTGTCCTCCTCCTCATCCGCGGCGTCCTCAGAGCTTGCTAGCAGATTCTTGCGCTTTGCAACCTTCTTCTTCGGCAGATACTGGTTCAATGGACGGAGGAAATGAACGGCGCTCTCAGGGCTGTAGTCCTTGGCAGCTGGGTCGAGCTGATGGCCACTCAAAGCAACGTAGAAATGGGCCCAGAGAGTTCCATTCTGCTGCACCTCCTTGGGCACCTTGAAGGTAGTATCGATTTCACGACTCTCGCTCCAATTAGCCATATTGAATGCCTTTTCTTCCATCACAAGAGACTCCTGCGGAACAGCCGACAATGCAGGCATACGAATAGACGAGGAGACGTAAATGCTGATATCCAAGGAACTGTTAGACGGCCACATCGGCGCAATGCCGCTGGGGATAGCGCTCCAGTTTTCGACTCCATTGCGAGCGGGACGATCGATATAAGCCGGGATCTGGCCGGTCGGGCCAGCCGACGCACCACCTTGAGCTTGATTCTTGTTTCCGCCGAGGAATTGGCCCATAGCAAATTGGACGAGGGCGAAGACGGCGATACCCTGGATGATGGTCCGGAAGTTGAACTACTAGACGTCAGATATCTCTCCTGTTTGGATCATGACAATCAATTAAAGTACTCACACCACCCTCCTCCTCCTGCTGCTGCCTCTGTTCCGGCATCTTTGCCACTGTGTATGCTGATGGACAGATAGCGAAGAAAAAGACGATAGATGGAAAAGGAGGAAAGATTGCGGGACTGTCACCGTCCGACTAAGAGCTAAGAGAAGGCGCCATCGCATGCTCCAGAGGGAGGCTGTCCGATTGGCTGAGCGGCGGTTTCCTGCATACCCCACGTCCCCGTCGACACCTTAGCTTTCAGGCCGGGCTTATACGGGTACATTCCGTTCACATCGACATCTCTCGACTTTCTATGTACGCAGTGACCAATGAAGCATAATTCATTGCTTGAATAGCTGGGAAGCAAGACAATGGGCTCTATACAGCCCTATTGTCCCTTGTGTTATGAGTCATGACCGAGACCACCAACGTCCCTCAACTTCGCTTCCCTCCACACAGCGACCGCCGCGTATGGCTAATTTCCTCAGGCGACAACCCTATCGGGCTGAACGTAGCTCGCCAGGCCCTTGCTCACGGCGACTGTGTGGTGAGCGGAGTGGTGCCGTCAAACATCGTTCGAGATGAGAACCGCCGGGCATATTTTGACGACTTTCTCGCGGAAGTCGAGAGGAATGAGGAACATGGATGGAAGGACCGGTTTCGCATAGTTCTGCTGGATATTAGGTATGATATCCTTACTCCTTGCTGCTTTTGCGGCCACTTGCTGACGCACGTACAGGAAAATGGGCGAGTGTCAAGCCGCCGTCGCCGAAGCCGTAAATCTCTTCGGCAGACTAGACATCGTCCTCAGCTGCACCAGCCAAGCAGTCGTCGGCTCCGTCGAAGAACTAGCCGCTTCATCGCGTACACTGAGTCTTGTCCGCGACCAGTTTGAGACTAATTACTTTGGGCCCGTGAATATTATCAAGTCTGCTCTTCCGCAGATGCGGTCGCAAAGAAGCGGACATTTTCTTGTCCTGACGGGGATCAGTAAGCTACCTACAATCTATATCGTCTAAATGAGCGCATGATGCTAACCTGGCAAGCGGCTCACCTCGGTACCCCGGGGCTAGGTGTATACTGCGCATCTGAATGGGCTCTAGAAGGATTCTGCGATGTATGGCCGTTCCCCATCTGCATCAAACATGTATAGCTACTAACAGTCACAGAGCATCGCCTACGAAGTAGCCCCATTCAACATCAAAGTCTCCATCCTCCAATGCAGCATGGAAATCTGCATTCTCACAAACCTCATCAGCAGCGTGCCGCCCATTCTTCCGGCCTACTCTGCATCAGAAAACAGCGCTCCTCTATTCCGAAATATATTAGACGGTCTTGTGTTACGATTACCACAAGCAGCAGAAAACCTCAACAATACTAGCAACAGCAGCAGCAACGAAATTACAACACCCAACTCCAATAACTCAGAAAACAAAACCGGGCCGTTCTCATCATTACACGATGTAGTAACCATGTACGCCCCCTTGAGTGCCGCGCATCTCGAAGCTCTGACGCTCGAAACGGTGCACGCAATAACAGCCATAGGCGGACACGAGAATCCGCCTTCGCGACACATCATCGGACAGGAGGGTGTGGCTGCGGTCAAGGAGAAATTGAAGACTGTTAGTGAGGAGCTAGAAGATTTTGTGCAATCGAGTTACTCCGTTAATATTCATGAGAGTACCGTTGAGGAGGAGTTTAATGGGGATATCATGTAATATTTTCAAGAATCTTGTCTATTGGTACTTTTCGCAAGCAAAAGGAAGATATAAAAATGCTAAGAGGTTGGTATCAAACTGAACTCCGTCCCGGATCCAAAAACGCCACTGTAAATCAAACCAATCCCAAATGATTTCTAACCTTCATTGTGCTGCGAGTGTTCACTGGCAGATGATCACTCCTGCTGGTACTTGACATACCAAGCCTGCCTGACCTCCCACAAACTTCCCATATCCTGATTGTTCCTGTAGCAGCGAATCTCCTTCCAGGCATTTCCATTTGGAGGATTCTTGACGCGGCCGTCGGTCTCGAGGATTTTCTTCATAAGGGCATTAGGCCCTGCGATGTTGTGGATCTCTATTTCTAGAGGTGCGGTGGTAGCACTGCATGGTGCTGTTTCTGTTTCTTCGGCTTTAGGGGATACGGCAGGTTCGGGAAGATCCATCTCCATTGCGGTTGTATATTGCTGTGAGGAGTCGGCATTTTTGTGTTCTTGTCCGGGTGCTGACTCTGGAACGGGGTCTGGATTGACGCCGTTCTCTGCGATGTTTGCGAATTCCTCGACGGCTTCTGTAGAAGCTTCTGTAGCTTCAGTTTCTGTAGTTCCATTAACTTCTGCGGCAGCATCCGGAACTTCATCGTGAGGAGATTTGCGTTTCGCAGGGCGGCCTCTCTTTCGGCGAGTTCCAGCTTTTGTAACCGGGCTTGTAACCGGGCTTGGTGGTGCCACTGGTTGTTCCGTGGTTGGCTCTGCTTCCTTGTTACTAATTTCATTGTTCTCCGCTTCGACTTTGGCCTCTGTCGATGATAGAGCATAGTCAAGGAGTCCCACAAGATTATATTGTGTGCTAGACTCGCCCTGTGGAGGTTGATCAAGGGCCTGTGATGGTGCATTCTCGACTGGTTGGGAAGCTGGTATCGGGTCGACATCCATTTGCGTGTCGTTCTTGACCTCAATTTTGGTCGTTCCGTCTTCGATATTGCCGTTCTCGACTTTCTCAGCGTCCGTCTTCTCGTCCTCGGTTTTCACATCTTCGATTTTCTCATTGTCGATCTTCCCATCTTCGATCTTCGATCCACCACCAGCCCCCAAAAACACCCTCTGTCCAGTCGGCATCAAAAAACTCAACTTCGCACCATCAATAGCCGTGATCTTAGCCTCCTTCTCAACCACAACCTGCGCCTTCTTCCCCCCAAACACACGGCAATACTTCCAAACATCCCCCACCCTCACAACATCATGCGCAATCAACGTCTCCAATTTGACTTTCGAGCTCTCCCCCGCAATCAACCCATGATTAATCTTCTGTTTTTGGCCCCAAAACTGCTCAAATTCCTGCTCCTTGAAATCATCGAATTTGCCCTGCGCGCGTTCCTGGACGGCCTGTTTGGCTTGACGCTGCCAGTCCGGTCTGTATCTGCCGCACTCAAGATCGGACTGGAAATTGCGCAGTGCTGTGCGCCAGCTGGTTTCGTATCGTAGAAAGCTTTCGGGGATGGGTGGAATCTTTGCTTCTGGATCATTGGGGTCTGGATCGGGGTTTGGATGGATATGCGCTGGTAACAGAGACAGTAACTCTCGTTTCTCGTCTTCCTCTAGGCATTCCCATGCCTTGGGGTGTAAAAATAGCTCCTGTCAACAAGAACACATTAGCTTAGCACATTAGAGTAAAGGTTGTAATCCAGGGTAAGAAAAGCACATACCACAAGCTTAGCATTAATCAGAGCCGATTTTGTGCTCGTCATGAGATAGTCTTCCCCCCAGGGCCCTCTTTTCCTCGCCGCATTCGGCTTTGGCGCTGATGACATCGCTTTTGATTCGAGATGGCCGGCATCACTGTCTGGCTTTGCGGCAGCTTGTAACTGCTTATTGCGAATTCTATACCGCAAGGATTTTTTCGTTAATATATAACGAGCGAAGACCAGCGCATTATGAGCGACGAAAGCAAAAATCTCCGAACCCTAGAAGGGAGAAAGCAAAGGAATAAGTAGAGACACACCTGGTGCTGCTCCGGATTGTCGGCGGATCTTCACTGAGAGCCGCCTCTTTCACCGCCTTACGTTTAGGTGGCATTTTGGCGGGAGCTTCCGTTCTGCTGATGGATCTTGTATCTCCGCAATCTGTTCTGTTTATTTACCAAGGCACTCTCAGTGAGACGATATCTTCAAAGAAGTAAGATTAAGAAACGATCGTGAAGAAAGAAGAAATATTGCAGCAAAATGGTCAGATCAACTCAGATCGCGAGGCTAGATGGTGCGTTCCAAGCTATTGAGGAGAGGAGGAAGTGAGGAAGAAGAGAGACTGACTCGAAGCAGGCCTCATGTTGGCAGCTTCTGTGGACGATGAGCAGGTGCGTTCGCTTACGGAGATTCCTATTGTGCTCTTGAGTACAAAGAAAGGCTTTCGTTTGAGCTATTGACTAACATTCAGATATGTTTCACAGGCCGAAAATGAGTTGGCGCAAGTCAAGTCTCAATCAAAGATGATCTTCAGACGCCTCAGTCGCAACTCTGCGCCAGAAGCCAGTATTGAGTCTGGACAATATACACTCCAGTTAGTCTCCTCGACAACCTCTCTCAACTCGACCTTTATACATCATCAACTAACAGTACTTTGCAGCTACCTCATCAAAGATGACGTGTGCTTCCTCTGTATCTGCGACAAATCATATCCCCGCAAACTCGCGTTTACATATCTCGCCGATATAGCCACCGAATTCACAACCACGTATTCCTCACAACAATACCATTCGCCCAATCTGCGCCCATATGCCTTTGTCGAGTTTGATACATTCATCCAACGAACAAAGGGAACCTACCAGAATAGTCGCGCAGCTGCGAATCTCGATAAATTGAATGACGAGCTGCGTGATGTGACCAAGGTTATGACGAAGAATATTGAGGATCTGCTATATCGAGGCGACAGTCTTGAGCGCATGGGTGAGATGTCGGGGCGGTTAAGGGAGGATAGTATGAAATATCGCAAAGCGGCTGTTCGAATTAACTGGGAGTTGTTGATTAAGCAGGTAAGTGGATTCATTGTCAACCAGCGTAACGAGAGGTCGGCTGACAATTTCCAGTACGGTCCGTTTGCCGGCGTTGGATTCATCATGCTCTTTTTCATCTGGTGGCGATTCTTTTGAGATACCCGTGTCCGTGACCGCGCCTGATAACAATCCTTTCGTGTGGATATGACTTTGATGATTTGTATGCATAGCGATGTGGTGGTCGATGTTTGTGCACTGCATATATCGTAACACCAGTGATCTGTATTAATAGTAATAATGGACCTGCTTTCGCTCAAATCTCATCCTCTTCCTCATCAAAATCGTCCTCCTCTCCCATGTCATACAGAATCCGTCCACCTTCACCCGGACCATCACCACTCTGAGCGTCAAAATATGGCAGGACAACACCCTCTCTATCCCGACGCTGACGTTCCGTAAGCTTCAACTCAAACGTCGACCCAGGCTCATCCTGCTCTGCTGCATCCATATCCTCCTCTGGTCTTCGATACAGCGGATGATCCTCAAGTAATGTAATAACCTCTTTGACTTCTTGGGCTGAATAACGACTTGCGGGTGGCAGAAAGTACCACTCCACAACCCCACGACCGCTCTTCCGTCGATGCTCCATTTCGATCACGATTCCGTCGACGTCTTCCTGGCCCTTGGAATAGTCTATTTTGCCGATTATGATCCCTTCTTGTTGTTCTTCAAGACCGAAGACGGGGGCTGCAAGACTGCGGTCATGAGCTGCTTTTTGTGCGAGGATGTGCGAGAGGGAGTGGAGGGTTATTATTGTCGTGGATAGGTAGCTTAGCATCGACAGATCCGTTGGCGCATAGCTTTGCGGAGCTTTGATGGAGACAACATCGCGATGGTATGTTACCACCAATGAAGTCTGGATCGGTACCAAGCCGGGAGCAGCATTGACAGGCGCGACGAGCGAGCCGAGATAGGATGGTAGATGGATACCGGG
This sequence comes from Talaromyces verruculosus, assembly GCA_001305275.1. NCBI lineage: Eukaryota > Fungi > Ascomycota > Eurotiomycetes > Eurotiales > Trichocomaceae > Talaromyces > Talaromyces verruculosus. The sequence goes on from LHCL01000002.1 coordinate 894,798, forward strand.
TTTACTGAGAAGGGGATTGATAGCGTCGATAATAATCAGCCGTCCTATTCAGTCAGTTTCCTTTTTTCGGTAGTATGCCAGTGTATAGCTCACGTTTATGTGAAGAATTGGAATACCCCCCTGCAACCTCCTTGGCTACATCAGCGGGTTTCTTGCGCGACACAAGAATGAACGAGTCGACGCCATTGGGTCTTTTGAGAGTCTCGAAGGAGATGAATGTAACATGGACTTTCGATATCTACAAACAACCAAAATTAGCATGATCTCATCTGACTATAGTTTGTGGAGTAACAACCTGCGCCCGTCGTATATACTCATTCAACAACGGCTTTGCGGGCTGTTCCAACGAGTCCAGCACCAGTGTGAGCGGAGACGCCGTGTCGCGCAGACTCAGCAATTTCGATATCAGCAGCAGATTATGCGTGCGCCGGTGCGAGAGATTACTGGTCGACGACATGGTGAGTATGTCTCTCGTTTCTGCTCTGTTTTTCTGACTGTCACGAAATTTTTGATGCTCTACAGAGCATAGTGGGATTATCGATAGTGGCTCTGGTGCTTTTCTGCTTTGGAAGCTTCTACGGGGACTCTAGGCCTAAAGGAGAAGGGGAGAGTGGACCTAGTGGAGCAGTCATTATCAGATGAAAGAGCGCAATTCAATGAATTTCATCAATAGAAGCAATTTAGGCTACGATGTACAAGCTCCTCGTATTCGCCGAAGCTGTATACAGGCCGATACTACCCGAAACGTAAAGGATCATGTTGGTGAGACAGATCACATTCGAAACCAACCAGGGGTAATCGAAATTCGTGACATGTACAGAGTACGGATCCGTCGAGGTCATCCCTTGCATGCCTGCCAGCAATCAGCCTCAGGAGAAGAGTGCGAGAGACTCATTGACCTATAGGACTTGGATTCTCGCCTGGCAGCTAGTACATCACTTCTGCAAGCGGACTTGTCAGCATGTATGCCCTGGATGTTATTCATGCAGGTACTTATATGCCCCCAGTCGCAGCCTCGAGGAACGAAGGAACAACCTCAAACTGCCATGACGCATCCTGCAACCTGATCATTGCATGGTCAAACACTCGTCCATTGACCTACGTATCAGCCCTTGAGTCATCATAACGAAAATGGCTACATACAAACCCCTCCTCGCAGCAGCGACACTCTTTACCCGCCGAGCCACCAGACGGCGCATATCCATCATCTCATCTTGTCTAATAGTCTCCCTCCTCTTCCCCATACTCCTTTATTTGCTTCTCGGAAATATCCTCGCCAACGATCCTCGCTTAGTGCCCCACGCATTCCGAAACGCGCAGAACGTGTTATTCATCACCGCGCATCCGGATGATGGCGCATTGTACTTTGGGCCGAGTATACTCCAGAGCCTAGGGAGGAAGAACGTGAATCGATACATGCTCGTAGTATCATCTGGCAGTCCGTCCCCTCGCCTCCCCCTCCTGATCCCAAAGAGCTTTTATGTCTTGACACTTGTATTACATAGTAGAAAACCCAGAGAAACACAACCTCGAAACAAAACTCTCCTGCACCGAATCCTACTCCATCCCCTCCAAAAACTGCCTCATCCTGCAAAACAAGGATCTCCTTGAAGGCTCAAAAAATTGGGACGAATCCATAATCCAACGCATCCTCGAACGCCACATCTCAAAATGGGAAATCGATCTCATCATCACCTTCGACGCTACCGCCTTTAACGATGCGAATCATAGAGCGGTGAGTAATGCCGTGCAGCGGTATGCAAGCCTACACATGGAGCACCGCAATCCGGCCGCGTATGCGGTACAGACTACATCTGCGCTGAGGCGGTATTTGTCACTGATGGATTTGGTGACGACTTCGTTACCGTTTGGGCTCAGGATTTTGGAGGCGATGGTTTGGCGGGTGCCGGAGGGGTATCACACCTCTTTTGATGGGAAGGGGGTGGTGGTGGCGCCGCCGAAGGATGGGGATGTTTATGGGGATAAGGCGTTGATAGTTACTGACTGGAGTGGACATCTTCGAGCCAGGACGGCGTTGGCGAAACATGCGTCGGCGTATTCGTGGGATAGGGCGTTGTATGCAAGTCTGAGTCGGTATATGTGGTTCAACGATTTGAGGAGGATGTAATCAAAGCAATGCAATCAATCGACCCGAGACGTAACTCATATTCTGTCTCGATATAAACGAATTAAAACAACAGTATCTATGCTATGTGCACAAGGGTATAAAATACATCGGCAGTAAAAAAAGGCTCAACTGCGGAATCAATACAACTCCCAAAAAAGAAAATGATAACACCCGAATAAATAAATATATGTAACGAATTTCCACCGTTTTTCTATTACTCCCAGCCAATTTGGCTATGCATGTGGTTTTCGATCCTTTTTATTTGCCTCCTGGTGGGTTATGACTTGGGCCAGTCTCGACACATGCCGAAAAAGGTTCGGCATACCTTGCCAAATTCGACGCGGAGATCGAATCCTTTCCAGGAGCCCTGAGCAAGATGTTGGAGACGTGCGTCGTGATGCGTGATTGGTTTCGAGCCCATGTTGCCGTATACACCGCGTCCGGGGCTGGAAATGTTATTAACAACTGTGAGGATAGCGAAACAATACAGGGAACATACCTAAAGCCAGTGATGGGCAGAATCATAATATCATCTGCTAACTTGCTCTTGCCATTGTCGTGGAGACCGGTCAGCGCATTCCATCGCAGTCCAATGCGATCTTCAAGCCAACTGCGCAACGACACGGTAATAGCATCAGGACCCGTGAACAGCAACGGCTCCAGATAATCCAGCTCTTCGTAGGCTTCCGGAGTCGTCAAGTTACCATCGTGGTGGCTGGCAACCTCGTCCAAGATACCGGATATCTTCTGAATGAACCACGTCAAGGCAGGGTGGCCAGGGGCAGATGCTAGTGCCCATTGGGTCAATTGCACGGGATTGGTATAGCCCATTCGCCAGTAGGTATCGGTATCTGTAGGACAGTCGGCTTCGATACCAAAAATCGCCCTGACTGGTTTGGTAGAGTTGTACAAAATATCCGTTTCGTTGTCGCGCCAAGGTGCCAAGTCCGCCTTCTCAATCCAGGTCGCCGGCGACCGTAGAGGACGAGTGTCGACATCTCCATACTATGAAATATTAGTACGAGGTGGAATATCAAGAGCCAAAAAACTTACAACACCGCCGATGTACTTGCAGACCATAATTCGGAAAATGTCCGACTTCTCAACCATCCGCGGCAGCGCGCTAAAGTGTTCGATGAACTCGGGCTCGTATTCCTCCAAAAACTCCATAATGCCATCATCATTCCATAAAAAGTATGCCATGGGCGTCTCCATCACCGTCTCCATCCATCGCTCGACACTGTCGCGGATCAAGTCCGGCCATGTGTCGACATGAGTGTTCTTCCACGTCTGGTGTGCAACCAGGGGTATCTCGGTGTTTTCTATTAGGTGGGTAGTATTGCTGAGGTTCGTCAATTGGGACACAAGGCGCGCCGCTTCTATCATCGTGGTCGGCTTGGGGGTCGACGGTGAGAGCCATTCGGGAGGGATCCAGAATGCTACATCCATGTTAGCTTGCATCAACTCCCAGAAGAAGACAAACGTACCTCCACCCCTAACAGTCGAACTGTTTATATGCTTCCATATTAAAGGAGTATCGCTCGAGAACTCCGATTGTGCTTCGGAGTATTGTTGTGGTGTGAAGAATTGTTCCCCTCGGTGGGACAAGACTGAGAACGCGATCATGCAAAAAACGACCGACGCAACGGCAAGACGTTGCCAGCGACGCCTGAAGACACTGAAAACTCCCATTGCGCTGTCAATTGATGGTTCTCCTCTCAATTAATCGAACAAGAAGATCGGATTAGAGGCACCGTAGGCCTAGGGGTAAAGAACGGATGGGCGCCGTGGCGAATTAAATCGGGGTGGATATTATGTTGGTGTAAGTAGGAGTCTGGCGTGTGGCAGAGTCTGAGAGTTGCAGGAAGAGGAACAAAAGAAACAACTAGCGAGAAAGCATGATGTAGAAGTAGTAAAGTACAAGCAGAAGTCAGAATGAATGGATGAATGAATTGAGTTGGGGAATATCGACTCTATGGAGTGGGCAGTGTAGGCAGTGTAGCGGGCAGCCAAGTTCCAACCAACCATGGACAGTTCTGGCTGTTGGATCAGCGTGGAGTGCTTGGTAGTATACGTAAGCTGGTCAGCCCGCTCGTACTCGTTTGAGTCGAGCGCTGAGTTCCCCTGGTTTGCCCGGTTGCCAGGTTTGCTCCTGAAATTTCAGGCGCGCCAAGGCCATCCACGCTGGACGACCGGGTGGGTAGATCACAGGGCGCTGATTGGCTGGCACACAAACAGCAGAGCCCCTAGCCTTGCTTAGTCATTCCGCTCTAGCCCATATAGGGGAATTAGCGGGGCTGATAAGGTTTGCATACGTACTCTAACTTTTTTGTGAGACGAGCGAGCGTCAAGCACGGCCACGGAGTCAGATACTGCAAAAGGGGCTATGGCAGGTTGCCTATTTTAGATCATCTGTGTGCATCCAACATCACAACCTCGCAGTGGTTGCACACTCTGAATCATGTCAGAATTGCCCGATAGGTGGTGTCTAGATCGCCACGTTTGGTGATGTCACCACTTCCGGTAAACTGTGCGAGAACGAGACTCTAGGTAAGTTACGTGTACGCAAGTAACGCAACTCATCCAGCAGGATGATGGTTTGACAATCCTGGCGTGGCGTGGAGGATTCGTAGCACTTGAGCCTAAACAGGTTAATGGCTACCTCATGCCAACATTGCCAAGTGTGGTTACGGAGTTCTTTCCGTCGGCGTTCGGCTGTGGAACGCCTCCTTAGTAGACTAGTCTCCGAGTAGTTAAGTTTACGCGGAGTTGAAGCCACGCTGGCTGCCTCAGGAATCAGGCAGAAATATTGGTCCTGAGCTCCTGCGTCTTTGATCTAGATAGGCTACCGTACATGTCGGGCAAACCAAACTAACTCAACTTAGGTAGCAGTCTGGTTATCTGAATTTTTGATGCACCTTTGAGACACGAGACAACCTACACCCACCAACAGAAACGACTATAGCAGGCTGGTCCAAGACAGAATATAGCTTACTGGCACAATCTGATTCCTCCAGAACAACAACCCCTGATCCAGGAGTCGGCCGTGGTGTAGTGGCCTTTGGTCACTTAGACAACCAGACCAACAATGGCCGAGCCACCTACAAAACGTGCCCGTCGCACCGACAGCTCAGCAATGTGGGATACAAACGATAAACGGTCGCGGCTCTCACACACACCGGAAACCGAAGCAGATCAAACCCGACCTTCGCGTCATGGAAGCTCAAGACCAGAAGATTCTCGTACAAGCACAAAGGACGACCGCCGTTATCGGTCTCGCTCGCGTGATCGGTATGCACGGAAAAGGGATAGAAGCTGGTCTCGCGACAGCTATGAGCGGACGCGCGAACGAGATCGGGATCGGGATCGGGATGGGGGAAAACGTGATTCATACAAGGATGGACGGGTTGTGAGGGATCGTGATCGGAGCACGAGTAGAGATCGATACAGTAATAGACGTGGTAAGAACTATACGAATCAACAATCTGCATTGCATTCGTCAATGCTAACGACAACCACTACAGGAACTGTAAAACCCGGAAGACCGGATCGATCCAGATCACCGCGCAACGGTGCCCGTTCTCGAGACTACCCAGCTCGCGACTCAAAACTAGACTACAGAGACGGCAAACGGGACGGCAGATCACGACCCGACCAGCGCCACACAAACGGTGCCCCAAAAAAGGGTACCAAGGACGAAGAAATCGAAGACGCCGACATGATGAGCGACATCGAAGATCCAGACGATATCGAAGCCATGATGCGAAAAGCCGTTGGCTTCACAAGATTCAGAAGCACAAAGAACACCAAGGTCCCCGGAAATGACATTTATGGTGTACGGAAAGAGAAGAAGACGGAATACCGACAGTACATGAACCGTGTTGGTGGGTTCAACAGACCTCTCAGTCCGGGCAGGTGATCATAATCTGCCTGACAAAAAAGCGCACGTTTCTCGGCTTAAACATCAGCAATTGTAGCATACTTTACAAGATCTTTTCATTTGGCATATCTCGGAGTTGTAGGGAATCTTTTTTTCACTTCTTCTTTTTCCTTTCGATCTATATTACTATCGATATGCATGAATGTTGGCTAGTTTACGTGGCTAGCAGCAAAACTCGTAACCTTCTTTTCTTTTATACCTGTAGAATAATCTATTTCAAGGTCTTTCGTGACTTAATTGATAGATTGCTTGCCAGGAACAAGCTCGAAGTTTCTATGTTGCGTGTCTTGCCACATCCCCTGTGACGTATATAAATCCCCTCACTATTTCTAACAAACAAGTTTAGCGCCAAGCAAATCCCCCAAACTACAATCATACTACGACAACACATCAAGGTGGCCTTTTCAATCAGGCGGTCATTCGCTCTGCTTTCTCAACGCACAATGGCATCCGACAAGGAAAGGCACATTGTCATAATTGGTACGCCGCTCTACATAATACAATCTTGTTACCCCGCATACATCTTAGTCGCATCCTTTCAATTGCGCAACAAGACTAACATTTCAGTCTAGGAGGAGGCATCATCGGATCCTGCTCAGCATACTACCTAACAAGACACCCCTCCTACAACCCATCTCTACACAAAATCACTCTCCTCGAAGCATCCGAAATCGCTGGCGGCGCATCTGGGAAAGCCGGCGGTCTCCTCGCTCTATGGGCCTATCCAAGCTCTATAGTTCCCCTAAGCTACAAACTACACGCTGAACTCGCCAAGGAGCATAATGGGAAGGATAATTGGGGTTATAGAGAGGTTAATTGCGGTCAATTAATTGTCAAAGGTCGGGCTGTTGATAAGAAGGATGATGCTGGTTCGGTATCCTTGCAGAAGCGCGATGCGGCTGCCATTGGGAAACTGAGGGCTGCCGGAATACCTACAGATCTAGATTGGTTGCTCTCTGATGGTATTCGCGGTTACGAGAGTATGAGCGGACCTGGAGAAACGGCGCAGGTGCATCCTTACCAATTCACGACGTCAATCGCCAAGCTCGCCGAGGAGAAGGGGGTCAAAATCGTATTAGGGACAGTGACAAAAATAAATTCAGAGGCCGGCGGCGTCCAGTCTATCATATACAAGGACAAGGCCACAGGTGAATCGCACACTCTCCCGGCAACAGATGTCATCGTTTCAGCTGGACCGTGGACGAAACGAGTCCTTCCTTCGGCACCTATATCTGCAACTCGAGCGCATAGCGTAGTCATCAAACCGACGAGACCTGTTTCTGCGTACACGCTGTTCACGAACATCGAATTACCCTCCAAGCACAATCCGAAGAGGTCAACAGTCGAGACACCAGAAATATACGCTCGCCCGGATGCCACGGTCTATGCATGCGGCGATGGAGACCATATCGTCCCACTACCGGACACAACAGCGGACGTCGAAGTCGATCCCAAACGGTGTCAAGACATCATCGATTCAGTGGGAAGTATCTCGGATGAGCTCAGACAGGGTGAAATCGTGAAACAGCAAGCTTGTTATCTGCCGAACGTCGACGCGCGCGGCGGCGGTGGACCGTTGATTGGACATTCAGCGACGAAAGGATTGTATGTTGCGACTGGGCATACGTGTTGGGGGATTCAGAATGCTCCTGGGACTGGCAAGCTTATTAGTGAGTTTGT